>OY757909.1:113426850-113434350 GCA_963585895.1 Sepioteuthis lessoniana
TCTTTCCGTTGTGTGATGGCTATCTGAAGAGGTTGGTTTCTCTTATGGAGTGGCCAGCTGAAATAAATTCACATTAGCCAAATGATGGTTTGTTGAGCTTTTTCCAGTTATATATATATATATATATATATATAAAGAGAGAGAGAGAGAGAGCAAGAGAGAGAGAGACAGACAGACAGACAGACAGAGAAAGATATGACAGTTTGTTGAGTTTTTTCCAAATATATATATATATATATATATATATATATGTATATATATTAGAGAGAGAGAGAGAGAGAGAGAGAGAGAGAGAGAGAGAGAGAGAGAAAGATATGAGCATTGTTCAAAACAGTTCTAAGCCTTACCCAGAGGGATGAACATTGAATATTTTTGTTGTGGCAATACACTATCACTTCTTATGAAACTAGAAAAACTAATTCAGATTTTTATTGTTTTATAAGAAGTGGCATTGAGTTATCCCTACAAAAATGTTCAGCGATGTTTATCTCTCTGGGTGAAGCTTAGAAATTTTTGAACAACTCTCTCTCTCTCTCTCTCTCTCTCTCTCTGTATATGTATATGTATATAAGAGAGGAGTCCCTGCAGTGTAGTGGCTACCATACTGGTCTGTGACATCATCATAAGTGAGTTTGAACTTCAGTCGCATTATTCCATTCATTTTTGAACTGATACTCTTGGGAAAGGTATGAAGTCCCTTATCCCATCAGCTATGGGTTGAATTGCACTACTATTGTCCTTCTTCAAAGATGGTTTGGGCTATAAATAACCTACAAAGGTTGATATATGATTAAATAATGGCACCAAACCAAACCAAACCAAACCTCTATATATTATTTTCATAATTATAAAAAAATTTCTTTTTGCTCGTCCAACACTAGATGGTTGGTTGGTTGGTTGGTTGGTTGTTTGGTTGGATTAATGGCATATCAACCTCTATAGGTTATTTAATGCCAAAGCCTGTTTACACATATGTATGGTTTGTAGCCAACTCTATAGTAAATATTTTAAAATGAATAGGTCCGCAAATGAATTTGAATGTGGCACTTTAGGTTTTATTTCATACAATTATTGTCTACACATGTTTTAGACTTTATGGTCATCTTTAGGAAACTAATAATGGTTAGGGCAGTCTTTCTTTTTGGCTTTTTGTTGTGAAGACTGTTTTGATAGTGTTATGATTCTTTTTAATTCTTGGATTTGTGTCTGTGTGACTCATAGGCCTCGTGGGTAGAGTGTTCACCAATGGTCCGGGAGACCTGGGTTCAATCCCAGGTCAAGTCATACCAAAGACTTTAAAAATTGTACTTGATACCTCCTTGCTTAACACTCAGCAATGTAACGTACACATCAAGGGTAAAGTGGAGCAATCCAGGGAAAGGAGTCGCGCCCTCCTCGACACCTCAGTGTAGTAGCTATTGAAAAGGGAGCCTTTTGGTCACCTTTGACTACGGTCACCAACAACAACTATAATTTTAAATCTCTGCCTCTGTTTTTAAACAAATTATGTTCTTAAATACAGTACCCTAAATTTGCCCAGCAATAAAAGTGGAATTAATTTTGTGTTGATTTGGCAATCAGGTGCTGAGTTAAGGAGACATTTTTGTGTATCCCGACCTGGAAATTTTTCAAATGAAATTTATCTCCCTTGTCTTTCACTCTTTCAAAATGGAATCAGAAATGAAACAAGTAGAACATTAATGTTGCATTGATAAAAGAATGACAAATCAGGCAAAAAAAACAGAAAGAATTTGATAATGTTCCCATATTTTTTTGTTTATAAATAAAAATCAATTTGTGAAAAAACTAAAAGGTAATGATTTATACTAATAAACAACAAAGAAAAATTGATAAGGAATTAAATGAAACTTTTTGCTTTAGAAAACTCAATAATTCTAAGAATTATTCGTATTTTATTCTCTTAATAAACATATGATTTTTTCTTTTTATTTGTATTTTCTTCATAATTGCTTTAACTCTAAATTATTTTTTTTTCAAAATCTATTTGGTAATGTGATGAAATTCTATTTTGTCATAGATTGGACTCAGATCCACCATAAAATAACATAAATAAAATAAATGAATAAATTAACCTATTAATTTAGAAGAAATATATTATAGAACACATTACTTATTATACTCTTATGTGTAACGTTATTCCCTCAATCAGGGCAATGGCAGGTAACCTTTTTAGTTATATAAAACACAATGTAATCTTATATATCATATTTCTGATGCAATGAATTTTAGCGGATATTGACTATGTTGCTGTCCTATCAGTGGGACAGATCAAAGTTAATAATGATAATGATAAAAATAATGATAATAATAATAAGAATAGTGATAATAAGGAAAAATATGATCATAATCATCATTATCATAATTATCAGTAATAATAATTTTATCATTATCACTGATAATGATGATGATAATTTGGTTAATGATAATTATAATAAGAATGTCAATTAGGATAATGATAAGTATGATATTTATAAGTATAATATTGATAATGGTTATCATGATAATGATAATTATGATAATGATAACTATAATATTGATATTGATAATCATAATAAATTATGATATCGATAATTTTGATAATGGTCATTATGATAATTTTGATAATGATAATTTTGATAATGATAATTTTGATAATGACTGTTATGATAATAATGATAATGATGCGGACGCTGATGATCAGCATCAGCATTTAAGATAATAATAAAAAGTTTGGTTTGGTTTGGTTTGGTTTTATAGCATATCAAAAACATTGTAAGCTATTTAATACCAAATCCTGTTTTCCCCCGTAGGGTTGAGTTCTCTAGCGAATGTAGTAATCATGTTGCCATTAGCGTTTATGCAAGGCTCTTCATATATGAATTGAGTTCTCGGTAGCCGTTAAGCGGATGTATGTAAACAATAGTAATTGTGATTTATAACCGGTTAAAATTTACTTTGCTGCTGCTGGTTCCCTCATGGCTGAGGGGTAGAGTCTTGGATTGGCGTTTGAGTCAACCAGGTTTCGATCCCAGTTATGGGAAGCTTATATGTCTAGCCACACTGATGAGTTCTAATAGAACGAAACAGATCTGTCTGTGAATGACTATATATATATATATATATATTGAATATATGATTTGTAAACATGTTTTTAAACAAATCTGAGCTCTTTTTTGCACACAGTTAAATTGGTTTCAAGTATTGCTATGTAACAGTGACAATCTAATATCAGTAATTCATTTGCACACATTTAAATGGATATATACATATGATTTGTAAGTGAAAAATGTAGATGATTTAATTTGTAAAAGTGTTAAAACAAATTTCTTTGTGCACAATCACTGCAATTGTTTCTACACAGTTAAATAGTTTCAATTATTGTTACCTAACACTAATAATTTTATTCAACGTAACTTATTTGTTTGCACACAGTTAAATGGTTCCAAGTATTGTTATGCATCACTAACAATTCAATTAAACATCAGTCATTTGTTTACACAGTTAAATGATAAAACAGTTTTATTTCACACTATTCAATTTAACATAAGTTACTTATTTGCTCACAGTTTAAATATCAAACAGTTCTATTTGACCCATAGAAAGGGCCCTATTAGGTGCTACTACTCCTGGCTCATGTGGACCTGGGCGGGATAGCAATAAAGGGGTACTCCACATTCCCCAGAGCTCCAGATTGTTAAGAATAATACCCAGGACACTTGTTGGGGAGGAGGTCTTACCCCTCTACAGAGACGCAATCAGTGTATTCTACAGTCACAGCCAACTATGCTAATAATGAAAAATATGATGATAAATTTGGTAGCGATAATAATGATAATAAGAATGCTAATTATTATTATGTAGATTATGATAATGATAATCATTATAATTATAAAAATGACAATTATGATACGGGTAATTTTGATAATGATAATTATAACAATAATTATAATGATAATCAAGGATGAAAAAAAGTATAAGACCACAGCACAGCTAGAATTGGCAAGAATAATTTAAAAGATCTAGAGACCTAAGAAGACCTTCTATTTCTTAGATTCAAATGTATTAAAAAGAGTATAAGACTAGACCCGACTGGCTAGGGAAAGTGATCCACTGGGAATTGTGCTAGAAGTCTTAATTTGACCATACGAACAAATGGTATATGTACAACCCAAAATCCATCCTAGAAAATGTGACACACAAAATTCTTTGGGATTTTGATGTACAAGTGGATCACCTAATCTTGACCAAACGACTAAACTTAGTAATAGTCAACAAAAAAAATCTGCTAAATAGTGGTCTTTGCTGTTCTGGTTCACTACAGAGTAAAACTGAAAGAAAGCGAAAGGAGAGATAAGTACCTAGACTTTGCTTGAGAATTGAAAAAACTGTGGAACAGGAAAGTAAGTGTAATACCAATTGTAATTGGCACACTGAGTACAGTCACCAAAGGACTGGTACAAGGACTAGAGGACTTAGAAATAAGAAGATGAATGGAGACCATTCAAACTATAGCATTGTTGTGATCAGCCAGAATACTAAGAAGAGTCCTGGAGACTTGAAGAGACTTGCTGTCACTCTGATTTCAGTGGAAAACATCAGCTAACGCTGTTCTGAAGAATTCTCAAAAGAGAAATAAAAAGTAATGATAATTAAAGTGGACATTAGTTGTACTCCATAGAATGTGTACAAGACTGGGGATGACTGGGTGGGATTGGAAATCTGCAAGAAATTAAAATTTGACCATACTATCAAATGGTATATGCACAAACCAGAATCTCTCCAAGAGAATGCAACAGATAAAATTCACTGGGAGTTTGAAATACAAACAGATCACTTAATCATATCCAAAAGACCAGACAGTGCTGATTAACAAGAAAAAGGAATTTGCTATCTTGTGGATTTTGCTATCCTGGTGTACCACAGATAGAAAATAAAAGAAAGTGAAAAAAATAGACAAATACCTAGATTTTGCTTGAGAACTAAAAAAGCTGAAGAACATGACAATAACAGTAGTACCAATTGTAGTCAGTGCACTTGGAATGGTCCCAAAAGTCCTGAAAAAGAAACTAGAAGAGTTGAAAATCAGAGAAAGAATCAAGACCATCCAGACGATAGCTATGTTAAGATTGGTTAGAATACCCAGAAGTGTGCAGGTGATCTGAGGAGACTTGCTGTCAATCAGACTCCAGTGAAAGACCTCCAGGATTAGCTGGAGGGAAAAACTTTCAAGAAATGAAATAATAATAATAATAATAATAATAATACTATGGAAAAAAACTCAACTGTATGGATATTTCAAGTGACAGACTAAGAAAATTGCTCATGTGATGACCTGAAAATGGCAAGGAAGGGGACACCTCAAAAGAGAAGCTGAATCTCTTTTAATAGCAGCACAAATTAATGCAATAAGGATGAATTATATGAAAGCAAAAACTAATTATGTACAACAGAATAGCTTGTGTTGGTCATGTGGTGACAGAGATGAAACAGTTAATTACATAATAAGTGAATGCAGCAAATTAGCCATGATAACAAATGGTATATGCACAAACCAGAATCTGTCCAAGAAGATGAAATGCATAAAATTCTCTTTGAGATACAAACAGATCACACAATCCTAGCCAGAAGACCAGATTGAGTGTTAATTAACATGAAGAAAACACTTTATCAACTAGTGGATTTTGTCATTCTAGTGGACTATCGAGTAAAAATGAAAGTGAAAAATTAAACAAATACTTAGATCTAACTAGAGAGGTAAAAAAGCTGCGTAAAGAGAAAATAATGGTGATACCAGTTGTGATTGGCACACTTGGAACAGTCCCTCAAAGCCTGTCAAAGGGACTGGGGGAATTGGAGATCAGAGAAAGAATTGAGACCATCCTGACGACAGCATTATTAAGATTAGCTTGAATATTTACAAGAGTTCCGAAGACAAGAGGAGACTTCTGGTCACTTAGACTCCAGTGAAAGATCACCAGTTAAAACTGGTATGAAAAACTAGCAAAGAGTAAAATAGTAATAATTAAAATAATGATAATCCAGACCTAAATGAAGTCAACAAGAAGAAACTAACATGTCATCTAGTGGACTTTACTATTCAAACTGATAACAGAGTAACAATAAAGGAAGAGAAAATTTGATAAGTACTTGGACCTTGCCAGAGGGCTGAAAAAAGTTGTGACTTATGAAGGTGACAGTAATACCAATCAGAGAGCACTATTTAACTAGTCATTTTGATAAAAGTTTGTATGTTCGGTTTGATTTTGTTTGGTTTTAAGGCACATCAATCATTGTAAGTTATTTAATGCCAAATCCATTTTTATACATATAAACAGTTCTATTTCAAAGAATTCAGTTTAGTATTAGTACAGTTTTTGTTTACCCACAGTTTGAATAAAACAGTTCTATTTCAAACAATTCAGTTTAGCATAAGTACACTGTTTAAATGTTAAAACAATTCTATTTCAAAAAATTCAGTTTTGTATAAGTATAGTCTTCTGTTTACACATAGTTAAATGTCAAAACAGTTCTATTTTTAACAATTCTCTAGACTACGGCACGACTGAAATTGACGCTAATACTTAGAAAAGTCCTGGAGAGAAACTTTGAATTCTGATCTGACCAACACTTTCTTCTTATTACATTGAGGTTTATCAACAATATTTTTCTCTGTCTTGAACCCAAGAATGATGTTTTGAATGGTTGATTTGGGGATAATAAACCATTTAGAAATTCTCATATCCACTGTCTGACTTATAGGCCTCAATAATCTTGGGAGTAATTTCTAAACTATGTTCAGATGCTTTGTTCTTGTTTTTCAGCTTTTACTATGACAACATGAAGAAGTATAAAACAATTGAAATCAAAACTATGGATTTTTCAGAAAAATGAATTTTAATATATTGATTTTTATTCGATATTCATCATTTATACATGAAAAATTATATTTTACCTTTTTATACTTTTATCCAATCATTAATTTTTGATGTAACATTTTTTTCAGTTTTGTTGTCAGTTGATGAAAATAATTCAAGAGGATGGATAATACTTATAACTGTTTCTTCATGTTACAATATTCTATTTCATTCTCTATAAACTAAAGAAACAAGTGCTGAACCAAAAATTTCATTTATAACAACAGTGTTAATTGTTATCTAAATTACTCAAACAGGAAAATAATACTGACATCTCGGTTTATCAGATATATTTACTAAAATTACATGAAAATATCTTGAAATACTTTAGATTAAATTCCTTCAAAGAAATCACTGTTAGCTTCCACTATTACCTCCAGACAACTTCAGAATCTCCAGTAACCCTTTCCAATTGTCTCCTTGTTTAAATTAGTAAATGTTACTATCAACCTTGCCTTCAGTTTGTTTTTGGTGTTGCATGGAATTATATTGGTCTCTCACTCAATTGCACACCATGCATCATAATCAAGAGGATTGCAATCTTGAAGTTAGGTGGCCAGATGTAGGGTCTTCCTGCAGTCAACCT
>OY757909.1:113436850-113673549 GCA_963585895.1 Sepioteuthis lessoniana
TAATGTCACATCCAGGACACTTATTTTTGGGGAATTGCTGTTGAAAAGCCACATAATATATATATACATGCAGAATCATAACAACGCAATGAAGATGAGCGAAGACACTTCTTTAGTAAAATATACCTCTCACTTATTTGAAAGGGTTCGAAAGGGTTACTAAAGGTTTTACTGTGTGAGAGGTGAGTTGGAGACTGAACAGAACTGCAACATATTGCAGCCATAACAGCGTTTCTTTCCCGTTTTCCTGGGCTGCTCAACCGGGGGCCTGGGGGCCCAGCCTCTCTGGGACATGTTCCTCATTCCAGCATCTTCTCTCCAACTGATTGAACTTCATGTGTACCGAGTTATATAATAATTTGATGCCCACTCTTCTTCCTGCGAGTGTCACAATTTCGCACTCAATTCAACCCATCCACGGTCAAGGTTATATCCTGATATTCCTTGACCGGATGCACGTGTTATTTACACAGGTGCATTTCCTATTTTGACAGCTTGGCTGGGATCAATATGTTACATTGCTAAGTCTTACCCCTCTGCAGAGGTTATTGTGTATTTTAAGTCCTGGCAATAGTGCGGTCTTATACCTGACACTGAAATAATCCTAACCTTTATAGCAACAAGTGATGATTTAAAATGATATAAGAAATTTAAGTTTTTCTTTCAAAATTATTTTTTAAAAATTGTGATTTGAAATTCCAAAACACAAAGAAGAGAACAAATTTTTTAACCCTTTCATTGCTGCCTTTTCCTATTTTTAGATTGCTCCCTCTTCTGCTATCAGAACATATGGAATTAGATTATATTTGCACATGGCACAACACTAGGAAATTGACTATAGTTGCTGGCAGAACTGTTCTAGGAATTCAATTAGAGTTGAACATGCCAATGAAAAGATTTATTAACACTAATGGCTTTCATGTCAAACTAGATCCTTGCAAATTAAGTCTAAAAATTTGATTTAAAAATTCAGAAAAATTCCACAAGAAATTTGGGCTTCTCAACAATGTATTCTTCTAAAATAAGACCCTGCTATGAATTATAAAAAAGATTTCAAAAATTGTGACACAAAATTTTAAAACAGAAAAAAAGAGAATAAATTATTTTTGCTTAATTAAAGCTAATGGCTTTCATGTCACACCAGAATGAGACAAATTAACTCCAAAAATAAACGTAGAAAATTGTCCAGAAGAAATTTTCAAATATTAGATGTTTGCTATTAACCCTAAGGGGGTTTTAAAATCTAACTTTCTATTCTGGAATAATTTCAAAAAGTGTATGACAGTAAAATCAACTTCACTTAGTTTTAACCTTTTAAATTGTGTCATTTAATCATTGACCTGATGGTCATGAATGATGACAGATCAGATTGAAGCAATAAAAACATTTGGAATTCATTCAAAAATAACATTTCTTTGCATTTTCAAAAAAAAAACTTCTCCCTTTTTAATTTGTGGGTGTCCTCGTGGTTTAATGGTTAGAGCGAGTTCGTACTCCAGTCGCGCTATTACATTCACTTTCGGGCAAATACCCTTGGGAAAGGTATGAACCCCCTTATCCTCCCAGCTATGGGTTAAATAGTACCACAACTGTTCTTCTAGGAGAATGGCTTCGGCATTAAATAACCTAAAAAGAGTTGATATGCCATTAAACAAAGAAGCCAAACCAAACCAAACCAAACCTTTTTAATTTATAAGATATCAAATGAAAATACAGAAATGTTATTAACGCTTTACTTATTCAGTGAATAAGTGTTAAATGCACCACTTCAAATTGATTTACAGGCTGAAAATCATACTCTGTATCATTTGCATACCAAAATATTAGAAATAAAATATCTTAAATTATGAATTATATGATAGTTTTATTGAAAATAGGTACAGCATAAATCTTTGACACAGATTTTTCATAAATGCATGGGTTGGTTGGTTGGTTGGTTAGGTATTATGGCATATCAACCATTGTAGGTTATTTAATGCCAATTTCTGTTTTTGCATATTAAAGCGAATAATTTAGATGTTAGTTGGTTAGTTGTTTTGTTTTACGGCATATTGACTCTTTTCGGGTCATTTAACACCAAATTTTGATAAAAGTTTGTATGTTCGGTTTGATTTTGTTTGGTTTTAAGGCACATCAATCATTGTAAATTATTTAATGCCAAATCAATTTTTATACATATAAACAGTTCTATTTCAAAGAATTCAGTTTAATATAAGTACAGTTTTTTGTTTACACATAGTTTAATATAAAACAGTTCTATTTCAAACAATTCAATTTAGCATAAGTACATCGTTTAAATGTCAAAACAATTCTATTTCAAAGAATTCAGTTTTGTATATGTATAGTCTTTTGTTTACACACAGTTAAATGTCAAAACAGTTTTATTTTTAACAATTCAGTTTAGCATAAGAGCATGGTTTAGTTCTGTTTAACCCATAGATAGGACCTTATCAGATTGTTTAGTGTCATATCCAGGTCACTTGTTGTGGGGGTCTTATGCCTCTGAGGAGAAGCAGTCAGGGTATTCTACAGCCCAGCTGACTAGGCAATGCATGGTTTGGTTTGGTTTGGTTAGGTTTCCTTATTTAATGGCATGTCGACCATCATGAGTTATTTCACCCAATCGGCTGGGGCTGTAGAATATACTGACTGCATCTCTGCAGAGGGGTAAAACACCCTCCACCAACAAGTATTCGGGACATCACACTAAACAATCTGATGGTGAGGTTCAAATAATGCTGGAGCTTTGGGGAACGCAGAGCACCCATTCATTGTCATCACTCCCAGGTCCACTCTGGCCCAGAGTGGTAGCACTTGATAGGGCCCTATCTATGGATTAAATGGAACTAATCTGTGTACTTATGCTAAACTAAATTACTTGAAATAGAACTGTTTTGACATGTAAACTGCATACTTATGCTAAACTGAATTGTTCGAAATTGAACTGTTATCACATTTAACTGTGCGTAAACAAAATCTATACTTATATGAAACTAAATTGTTTGAATTAGAACTGCTTGACTAAACTGAATAGCCTGAAATAGAAATGTTTTTGACTATTAAACTGTGCATTTATGCTAAACCGAATTGTTTGAAATAGAACTGTATTTGTATAAAAATGGATTTGGCATTAGATAACCTACAACTGTTGATATGCCAAATAACCCAAACAAACAAACAAACAAATTTATGAGTTATTTTATTCCAAAGCAATCTTGGTAGAAAAACAGCAGTGGTACTATTTAACCCATAGTTTGAGGGGAAACTGGGTTCAGACATTTCCCAAGGTTATTTGTCTGAAAGTGAATGTAATAGCATGACTGGAGTTTGAACTCACTTACTATGATGTAGCAGTCTAACATAGAGGGATAAGGGGGTTCATGCCTTTCCCAAGAGTATTTGTCTGAAAGTGAATGTAATAGCATGACAAGTGTTCAAACTCATTTACTATCATGTCATCGTCCAACATATGAACCATTACACTGCTGGGACTTCTGCTACACCAATCTATGAAAATGAATATAATAGGTACCTTAAATATACGTGCTTAAATCGGCACCAGTAGGTGTCGTCAGTGATGTTTAATCTTCTGGGTCATTGGGGAGTTTCGGGTCTTGCAACATTATACTCCCCTCACCAGAACGACCCCCTCAGAGATGATCAAACTCTGAGTCACCAACCCTATAGGACACACTAACAAACATAAATTATTTGAATTATTTTTATTATTAATAAAACAATATTAAAAACAGTTTATAAAAGCAAATAAACAATTTGAAATTATTCAAACCATGTATTATACTGAAGTTAGGATTGCTGTTTTTTTTTTAAATCTTTTTATGATGTTTTTTAATATTTCTATGGTGTTCTTTTTATCTTTTTATGATGGTTGCTTAATCTTTTTATGATGTTTTTTTTTTAATCTTTTTATGATGTTTATTATTCACGAGAGAATTGATAACAAATAAATAACTACCTTCTGTCAACCATACCTTTCTATCTTTCATATATTGTGGAGATTGTTTAAACTGATCCTCCCAAGGATTGAACTCACCATCTTTGTTTTTGAAAAACTCTGTCTAACCTGATGATTAGAAGCAGGCTCATTCTTTCCAATAAAAACTGCTACTAGTTTATTCCCAGAAAAAAACCCTTTGTCTCTTGAATCCAAGTTGCATGGCTTCATCACCATCAATGTATAAATGATAAATACAATGAGAAATTTGAGAAAAATGTTTTTATTTTTAGTTGAACAATTTTTGTGGGAAAGAAAATAAAACAATTTTTCTTTTTCTTTTTATGTTTCAAAATATTCTTGTTAGATAAGGAGATTTCTTAGCAGATGAATTATTAGCCAGTTTCAGGAGATTATGATATATAAATTATATAATCAAGTTCATAATAATTTCTTAACTTATAATATATCTACTTGAATATAAAATATGTAATATGTACAGAGGGTACAGTAAGTGTATTCTAAGCTTTAATGACAACGCAGTTTGAAACCCAGTAAAAGTAGGTAAGTATAAACAAAATCTATTATGGAAACACACCTTTATATTCTATATAAAAACCTACATGTTTGATAACTAAATATCATATTGTGACCTGTTTTTGGGGTTTTTTGTGTGCACAAAATATAATAGCAATTAAGATCCAAAGCAAAGAATATTATTTTATATTCTATCTAACTGCGTCAGTGATATGTTTTGTTAATATTGCCAACATTGCAAAAATCCTTGTTATAAATAATTTGTTTGCCTTGTCTTCACAGACAAAGATCTAAAAAAACATTTTATTTTTATTGCAAGTTAGCTGATAGCTGATAAGTCCAATATGGAAAAAGCTTGTTGTGCCATTGCAGCTACAAGAAAAGGTATAATAAATATGATAAGGATAAATTAAACATTTGGCAGACGGTGCAAACATGTCTGCAGAAATAAGATCCTTAAGATAAAAAAGTAAAAGTCTACTAATATGTTGTAGTGACTATCCCCCTATATGGTACTAAATCATTGCTTATACCTATTTGAAACCACTTCCATCAGTGCTATGCACTAGAATGACTACAATACTTATACCAAAGGCCTCAAAATAATAAAAGTTATAAATATGGAAGCTGTATTCCATAAGATACTCATATACTGAGCAGGTCATACGTCAAGGATGCAAGAAAAAGGTGTTTCGTAAACTGTCTATAGGTCAGCGAGCTAAAGGAGTGTTGCAGAAGGGCTACAAAAAGTCCTTTGAAAAGACCTTCACTTCCTATTACATTAGTCACCAGCCACTGACAAGAAAACGTGGCAGTAGTCTTCCAGGCTATTATTATTCTTATTTATCTATTCTTTCCTTTTTTAAGAAAAAACCCATGGAACCAATATCAAGAACAGCTAGTACTTATGAAATAAGTAAAGTTGTTGGTGATTGTTGTTAAGGGCGATCAGAAGGTTCCCTTTTCAATAGCTATTACACTGAGGTGTAGGGGAGGGTGCTCCTCCTTTTCCTGGATTGCTCCACTTTACCCTTGATCCATACCTTATATTGCTGAGTGTTAAGCAAGGAGGTATCAAGTACCATTTTAAAGTCTTTGGTATGACGCAACCTCGGATTAAACCCAGGTCTCCTGGACCATTGGCGAACACTCTACCCACTAGGCTAATGAGCTGGTATGTTTTTTGTTTATTTGTTCTGTCTTTTTGATTGAGTGATTCATTTATTTTTATGGCATGTCAAACCGTCTGGGGATATTTTAGAGAATCGCATTAATTGTATATTCATATTTAGATTTTGTGTGTAGTTGTTTCATAAGACTTTTTTCTTTTCTTTTTTTTTTGGCACAGTTATGTATCAAGTATTCCAATCTAATACCAATAATTTGCACACAGTTATATGGATTCAAGTACTCTAATTTAGTGTCCAGGTATATTAGAGCCTCAATAAATTGAAGCATACATTTAGAATCTTGTCATTTTTTTCTGTTAGTATATATATCTGTGTGTACAGTTGTGAGTATGTGTGTGTGTGTGTGCGTGTGTGTGTGTGAACATATACTACTGGTCAAAGTACAAGAATGATTTATTCAAATAAAGTCCTTATTAATAGTCATTGCCATAAAATCTTTAAATTTATAGAAATTATTGCTCTTGACATACAAGTTATGTGCAAAAATGCTTTCATTGAAAAGAACCTATAAATGATTTATGCTAAATAAAGATTTAATAAGTCTGTCCCATAATAGCTGTTAGATTTCAGCTGATCTAATTTGGTTCAAGTTACTCAATACTAACAATAAACTGGGTTGCTTCCATGATATATATATATATATATATATATATATATATATATATATATATATGTGCTTTTATATGTAAATACATGTATATGTATAGAAATGCTTATATTATATATATATATATATATATATAATAAATGAATATATATTAGTTTATATATATATCTAATAACATCGATGCTTATTTGCAACCACAGGTTTCATGCTGTCTTATTACAACAATCATTAGCCAGAGAAAGAAAATTTTTCAAGAAATCAAAAAAAGCAAAAAATACAGCCAAACAAATGTTTACATTAAGATTGCGTATAACTCATTGTGTGTGTGTGTGTGTGTGTGTGTGTGTGGATTATATTTGTGTATTATTGTGTGTAGTTGTATATGTGATCATTAGTATGTGTGTGTGTATGATGATACATTCGTCTCATGCCAGATTTAAGGTTGTCTCCTAAATATAAGTGTAGCAATTTTTGCGGATGTCACTGGATAGACAGGGTTTTGGGTGAATAAAAAAATTCTTTTTGTGTAATGATGATTATAACTAAGGAATAAATTATCATCATTGCATTATGAAGAAAATTATTTTTTTGATTTGACATGTAAGTATAATAGACAAAAATGAATGCTGTATCTAAAACTTAAGAATGGTAGGTAAGGTGGGAATATCGTGGAGTAAGAGAGATGTTTTATTGTAATGTACTATGGAGTATTATGCAATACTAGTATTTATATGTGGGAATATGTTCTGTGTTAAATTACAATAGCAATTTGTATTAGTTGTCAATGTTGTGATAATGTTATATAACATATATGTTATTGCAATCTATGGTGGTATTTGCCTAAGGAATGTCATAAATATATTGTATTAAGACGTTACAATGATCATTTGTAGTAGCTGTCTATTTTGTGTTTATGTATATTATGTACACATTATTGTAATCTATGGTGGTATGTACATAAGGAATATGGTAAATATACTGTATTAAGCCATTGCAATAATAATATGTGTTAACTGTCTGTGTAGTGTTTATGTTATATTACATATATCTTATTATAATCTATGGTGGTATGTAAGTAAGGAATATGGTAAATATACTGTATTAAGCCATTGCAATAATAATATGTGTTAACTGTCTGTGTAGTGTTTATGTTATATTACATATATCTTATTGTAATCTATGGTGGTATGTACGTCAGGAATATGGTAAATGTACTGTATTATGATGTTGCAATAATAATTTGCGTTAGTTGTCTATGTTTTGTTTGTGTTATATTACGTATACATTATTGTAATCTATGATGGTTTGTGTATAAGGAATAATCATGAAATCATGGGTAACATTATATCAACAGGTGGTGAGGGTGCTTGGAGATGGATATAAAGGTTCAGTGGAGGAAAATGGTACTCACAGTGCATCAGGTGTGTTGTGGGGTTATTCACGAAAGGGTGTAGGGGAAATGGAGGTGGTTTAGGTATGGTGGATTGTGGAGGTGGGATGGATTATGTGTATGGGTTGAAATGTGAAAGTAGATGTTTGCTCTCATGTTAACATTTGGATAGTATTTCTGACTTTTTGTTTAGTAGGATATTTTGTGATGGGTGAGTAATAATTTTGAGTTTCTCATGGAGGCAAAGAAAGCATTTTTTTGATGACTTGCTGTAGGTGGGTGCTAGTTTTAGTATTTCACAGGTAATGGTAGGTGAGATGTTCATGTCCTTTAAGTGTCAGACGTGTGTGGATAAAGAAGTGTCAGCTGAATAATTTCAGTTGGAAAAGGAAAGTTTGTGGTTATATATTCTTTGTTTTTTTGGTTACTTCCATTTCACCTATGTACTGCTTGACTGGGTTGATAGTTTTTACAGTGTCTCTGTATGCAACGTTTTTTGTAGGCATTTTATTTGTAGGAGGCATGTTTTTTATCCCTACAATTGCATTGTTTATTGGGATGTGTGTTGCTGTGAAGGTTTTTCCATTTTTTTGTTGTTACCTTTTTTGATATGGGATATATTACATGTGCAACTGTAGCTGACCTTTATATTGTTTCTGTTGAAAATTTTAGCTAGAGGGCTATGATTGGGGAAGTGTTTGCTTATAAGATTTAGGAAATCTCTACCAATGTTTGATGGTACGTTTTTATTGTATAGTAGATTGAACCAAGTTATATTCCTATTTCTGTGTTTTGGTTTGTTTTTGGCTGTGTGTATTCTAGTGTTTGTTTATAACTGTTATTTTTTTAATACATTGTCAAATATGTGTTTGTTTTTGTTGAAAATGTCAATGTTAGAAGAATTATCAGATAGCCTGCAGCTAATCGATTTGGGTATTTGTTTGATGGTTTGGGTGGTTTGAAGAAGTGCGTATGTTAATGTGTGTAATGCACATATCTTTTTAAGTTTTGTATCGCTTTCATTAATTCTCGCTAAATGTCTTATTCACCTTAAAACATTATAAGGAAATTTTTGGAAATTTGACTACAGTTAATATTTCTTTTAACCTTGAAGTCCATGTTTTCTGTTATCTGAGGGGGTAGGAAAATGAGGGACTTGATGGGGTATGTGAAAGTGAATTGGAAACCCCCTCGCCAGCATCGGAGATCAGTCTGGCTCCAAATTAACCGCCACATTATTTGCCAGTTTACCAAATGTCTGAAAAAGGAGTCTTGACTAGGACTTATTTTTGCGGAGGGTCAAGTGCCAGACTGCCCTTGACGTCACATGAGCATAAAAATGAACTCTCGTCCAGGGATAATTATTTATGCAGCATCACCATACACACACCCACATATATATAAATATCTAAAACAAAAAACTTCTAATTAAGTTTAAGTTAAATTTAAATCTTGTAACCAGTGGTCTAAAGTACATTATGGAATTATTTATGCTAATAAATAATTTTTATGCCATAAAATGATTGACTAAGTGGTTGATTTTAATAGTATGTCAATTCATATAGTACTATTTTATTTCTATTGGTAAGGGGATTGCATTATTTACATTTATGTTTACAGTTTTTGTATAGTTGTTTCTTAAGTTATATGCTATCAAGTATTTCTATCAAATACAAATAATTTGCACACAGTTATATGGTTTCAAGTATTTCTATATAATACTAATAATTATATAGTTTCAAGTAAGTATTTCTATCTAATTATTGAGATTTGTTTGCACACAGGTAAATGATTTCAAGTAACTAATAATAATCCTTAGTAAACAATTATAACTTCAAACAACTATTCTTAATATAAATAATTTACACAGTTATATGGTGTTAATTATTCTTATATAATGAAAATAATTTTTAAATAGATCTATTTGACCCACAGATGGGACATAACAGGTACTACCATGCCAGATCAGAGTAGACCTAGGAGTAATAGCAATGTAACTCAGATTAACACATTCCCCAGATCATAAGAGCTGAAGCCGCACCATCAGATGCCAAGTCCTATCAAAAGTAGTCTTTACAGCGAAGTCTTACAAGGATATCATCATCATCATGTCGTGCCGCCAGCACGGATATCCCTGACCCTCTCTCGCCACTTCTCCCTATCATTCATCGCCTCTGGCAGGTCTTCAGGGTTACATCCTGTATCCTCACATAGCTGCTGTATGTAAGTTCGAGCTGGTCATTCTGCTTTTGCTTGGCCATATGTGGGGGTCCATTGGAGTACATCACTTATGAGCTTGTCCTTGCTTCTCCAGCAGTGTCCTGCGTGTCTGGTTCGTCTAACTTGTATAGTTTTCATGATGGGAGGCAAGTGGCCGTATAGTTGGTGTCTCGTGGGGTGTTGTCGCCAGGACTTGTTCAATATTGCTCTCAACATTCTTGTGTAGTTGCCATCTAGTTTCTCCTCCAGCCGTTTAGTTAGCGTCCATAGTCAGCATATTCTAAGCCCTTTATTTATTCATCTATTATAATGCTGAAATGGTAATTTAAATAATCTAACAAAAGGTTTTATCGTATCACATCATCATTCCTTGAAGGTTGTTAATACTCACCAAGATCTTTGAATTCAAGGCTTTATTCTTAAGTAAAAGTAAAAAATTAAAATACTCATAGATTTATAGATTCTTATTTTAGAAACTTTTAATATAATGTAGATATTTAGTTAACTTGTAGATTTACTACTATATTACATAGATATCTGCTATATGGATGCACTACATAGACTCTAACAAAACGGCTGGAGAAGAAGCTAGACGGCAATTACACAATTGCTGCAAGCAATCTTGAACAAGTCATGGCGGCAACACCCCACAAGACACCAACTGTACGGTCACCTGCCTCCTATCATGAAAACTATTCAAGTTAGACGAACCAGACATACAGGACACCGCTGGAGAAGCAGGGATGAACTCATACAAAAGCAGGACGACCAGCACGAACATACATTCAGCAACTATGTGAGGATACAGGATGTTGTCTAGAAGACCTGCCTGAGGTGATGAACGATAGGGAAAAGTGGCAAGAGAGGGTCAGGGATATCCATGCTACCAGCATGACATGATGAAGATGATGATGATGACATAGATATATTTTATTAATCATTTATGTATTTTATTTCATTCTATCTTTGAGAATTGTATGTTATTTTATTCTAGTACTATTTGTATATTTTTTCTTTTTTTTTTTTGTATCATGCAGATAGCATCAGATTATCTCCAATGATGGCCTTCAGGCTGAGCTTTAGTAAGGTTCCCACTGAATCTGACCTTTCTTTTATTGAAAACAAGAAAAAAGTGACACATTACTTTTAAGTTTGTATGTTGGGAAGTGATTAAGTCTTTGTATTATTTCACATATGAAAAAATGTAAATAAAGGTATGAAAATATCATCCAAAATATATGTACAATCAATTAAACCATATTTTATACCCTGTGCTTAACTAATTTTTTTCTTATAGTACCCTTCTTTCTGGGTCCCTTGGATTAAGTCTAATCAGCTTAATGGTTAATCCACAATTATTTAAATGCTTTATTTAATTTAGGTCTTATTTAATTTGTATTATTCAAATATCTTATGTTAAACCATTTTCTTTTATTATATATTGATAAAACTATATGTTTATATTACTTACTCTGATCAAGAAAGCATTTTTTTCCATTTTGTGCCTCTTCCACATACAATTATTCATGGAATAATATGTATATATTTCACATGGTACATTTGTCTATGCTTTCTTTTGATACTACCTGTATATATTTTATGCATAAAAAAGGTTAGATGTTCTTGTATGAACAAATAAGTTTTGACACTAAACAATCTGATTGTGAAGTTCCAGTGAAGCTGGGGCTTTGGGGAATGCAGAACACCCCTTCATAGCCATTGCTCCCAGGTCCACACTGGCCCGCGGTGGTAACATCTGATAGGGTCCTATCTATGGGTTAAATAGAACTAATGGCTTACTTATGCTAAACTGAATTGTTTGACTAAATTGAATCACTTGAAATAGAAATGTTATTCACAATTAAACCGTACTTACACTTAAACTGCGTGCTTATGCTAAACTGAATTGTTTGTAATTGAACTGATTATTTACATTAAAATGGATTTGGTGTTAAATAACCTACAAAGGTTGATATGCCATAAAACCAAACCAACCAACCAACCAACCAACCAAAGGATAGCTACAGAAGTCTGTACTACATTCAGTCCATGCATATTATTTAAATTTTGGGGTTGCACTTCATGCCAACTGCTACAGTAAAGTTGAGGAAAATTAAATTCTCCCGCCTTCTTGACCTTGTGCTGCATTGTGCACATGGTAGAGGGATTGGGTAAATATGTACATGCAACATTTTGACCTGTACATTCTCTAGCCTTCTTCAGGTGTCATATGCACCTTTGTAAGGAAAGAGGTTGTCATCCTCTTCTCTTTCTTCTGTAATGGTATCAAGAATACATTTTTTTAAAGGAAATTGTTCTCTTATTTTTTTTTCACAAAAATTTATTTTGCATTACTTGAATTTTGTTGAGTAGCAGAACCCATGTTGAATATCATGTTGGTCTGACATCTTGATGCTTGCAGCTTCCTTAGTTTTTTTCCCTCTTTGTGATGGCATTTCCTGTTTATTAATTGGACTTCACCAAAGAGATTGTAACATTCATTTTTCTCTCTCTAAACTTTGGTAATAATTTAATATTAATCCTGACTGATTTTAATCTTAGGTTACCATTGTAGTATCACCTCCCTTACTAAGGTCAGTAAATGGGGCAGTCAATACTAACTCAACAGAAATCTTGGTCCTTACTTCCACCTCGGCCAAGGAATGCTATCCCAGAATCCATCGCCTCTCACTCTTCTCTCTTACCTTCTCTCTCCTTTTCTCTCTCGCTTTCCCTCTCCCTCTGGCCAATCAGCGGAGATAGTAGCAGTTGCCGAAGACGACCCAAGAAGAGGAGAGGAAGCAGTTGCTGAAGAGATTCCAAACACTAAACACACGTGTTGACCGCCTGACATTTTCTAGCCAACACGTGGCGTTGTATACGAAGAATAAAATTCCTCTTTTAAAGTTAATATTTGTACTTCTCATTTATTATCTCAAATAACATAACCCAAGTACATATATTACACCATCATATCTAACTTTTCTAACCTACCTCTCTGGTTCTCTGAGTTTCATTCACTCTGTTGGTGGGGCTTAGAATGTGCTGACCCCAAAAAGGGATGCTCTGGGTATGACTCTTAACTGAATCTGATGGTAAGGTTCTGGACATCTGAGGAATGTGGAGTACACCTTCTTTGCCATTACTCCAATGTCAGTTCTGACTTGTTAGGGTCCTGTCTATTTGTAAAATAGAAGTTAGGGTCCTGTCTATTTGTAAAATAGAACAGTTCAATCATTTTACTAAGAATTATAATTAGTTACTTGAAACCATATAACTATATGCAAATTAGGTTGGTTGGTTGGTTTTTATGGCATATCAATCATTATAGTTTATTTAATGTCAAATCCTGTTTATACATATAATATCACAAATAGTTTGTTGGTAACATTTTTAAATGAGCCAAATCATTTGTTTGCACACAGTTAAATGGTTTGAATTATTGCTATGTCATAATTCAATATTTTGCACACTGTGAAGTGTTTTCAACTATTCCAAACAAATAGTTTTATTTGCACACAGTTAAATAGTTTCAAGAATTGCTATGTAATACCAATAATTCAGTTTTTGCATACAGTTAATAGGTTTCAAGCATTGCTATTCAATATTAATAATTCTATTCAATATTACTTATTCATTTGCATACAGTTAAATGGTTGGTTGAGTTTTATGGCATATCAATCATTGTTGGTCATTTAATGCCAAATCCTGTTTATAGATATGTAAAATATATATGATTTGTAAATGAATAGTTTGTAGATAATATTCAGTACACTGATTGCTGTTAATACAAGAGAAGAGATACTACATTATCCAAAAATTGGCATGAATATTGTATAATATTTGCTTGGTCGAGATATCACTCATCTACAAGAAATAATAATTACTGTCAAAACTTTCATCCATATCATTGCATTGAAAAGTCAAGAAATCTTAATTCAAGTCAATATAAAGAGAGGAGCATCCTTCATAAAAAATTTGTTTTCTTTATAAAAATCTTATTAAAAAGAAAACATTACTAATGGTGTTAAAATCCCAGGTGTTACCAACTAGCAAGTGTGTGAAAATAAAAAATTGCCAGTGAGTAAATAAGTTTTCTTAATTTGGGATTAATCTTGGGTTGTTTTTTTCTTAGGTTAACATCAGGGAGTGTTTGTTTCAAGTGGAATGTGTGTGTGTGTGTGTGTGTGTGTGTGCATATATATATAAAAACACACATGCATATATATATATATCTGTGTGAGTGTGTGTGTGTGTTTGTCAATATATATATATATATATATATATATATATATATACAGGTTTGGTTTAGTTTCTTTGTTAAATGACATATCAAAATTTGTGGCTTATTTCCTACCTACACAATCCATGGGGAAGAACAGCAGTGATATTATTTAATCCATATCTGAAAGAACAAGGGTTTCTTACATTTCAGAAAATTATTAATCTGAGGGTGAACATAATAGCGAGACTCACTTACTTTGAGGCCACAGTCCAGTACTTTAGCTTTTATGCCATGTAACTCCCCTTGATAGATAGATAGATAGATAGATAGATAATAAAGTAAAAAATATAGAAATTGTAAAGAAGTGGCAAACATACTGGGTGTACTTATATCAATAGAATTTCTCTCAGAGTATATTCACATTAAAAGCTAAGGTGGCTATAATGAATATATAAGACTGATTTTCATGCTTCAAAAATCTATCTATCTACCTATCTATCTATCTTAATAAACCTATATTTAATATATATGAGGATCATTAAATAAGTTTCCCGAATTTTTTTGTTTGGGTACTTTTATTGATAGTATACACATGAAACTCTAGTCCCCTTTGAAGTAATCTCCTCCGGTTGCAATGCATTTGTTTTACCGTTTCAACATCTTCTGGAGGGCCCATGGAAGTCCTCTTGTGTGAGCATGTCAATGACCTTCATCACAGCCTCATTCATCTCCTCAATTGTTTCATAACGACAGCCTCTGAGCTTAGGGAATAAGCAAAAGTCACTGGGAGCAGGGTCTAGACTATAGGAAGGCTGAGGAACTGTCTTGATGCCCATCTTGGTCAAATAGTCTATGACAAGGATGGAGTTGTGGACTATATCTTAAGATATATATACATATATCTCTACATATCTAAAAATATTTATATAAATGTGTATATCTTAATATACATATATATAAATCTTAATATTTGTGTGTATATATATATATATATACTTTTCTTAATATAGGTGTGTCGGTGGGGTATATATATAGATATATATATATATCTTTTAAATATATGTATATAAAAAGGGAAAACTATGGAGCTACACCTACGCAAACAATATTAAAGCACAGATAGACTACATCCTCATAAATAAGAAATGGAATAATAGTGCATTGAATTGTGAGGCATATTCCTCTTTCAAGGGTGTGTCCTCTGATCACTGAATTGTCACAGCAAAGATATGTCCAAGCCTATGAAAGAATGCCACCCAAACAACAACAATGTACACTATGACTGGTCCCTGCTTTACAACAGAGATATTTGAGATAAATATATGTTAACACTAAGAAACAAATTCAATGCACTTCAGGAGATATCAGAAACACTTAATATGAATGACGAATATGAGAACTTCATCGATGCCCACTTAGAAGCGACAGCAGAATGCATACCAACTACACAAAGAGCTAAACTTAGAGTCCCATAGGAGACATTAGCTGTTTGAAAAAAGTGTAGAGCCGTGAAAATCGCCTCTCTACGCAATAGGAGGAACCCAAACAATATCAATACACAGAAACTTAAGAAGGCACAAAATGAATTAACTAATATATACCTAAAAGAACAAAGAGAATACATACAAAATCAGATCAATAAGATTAGAGACTTGGTGGAAGATAGACTATCTAGGATAGCATGGCAGACGGTAAATGAAGTGTGCAGAAGGAAGAGTACTGCGAAAGCTAAACTGAAAGCTACCAGCCAAGAAGAATGAATACAGCTATGGAAACAACATTTCGAGAATTTACTCGGAAACCTCCAAGAGTTACACATGAACCAATCATAAAAATTATTAGTAATCAACTAGACATCAAACTAGGACAGTTTACACAAGAACTCGACTCAGTACTAAGAAAAATTAGAAATAGTAAAGCAGCAGGGCTTGATGAAATACCCCCCGAAGAATGGAAGACAATGGAGTTTGACGACATACTGCTCTGACACTGTAATGCTGTATATAACCAGAACACAATAGACAGATGGAAAAAGGGATGTATCCTCCCTTTTCCCAAGAAGGGTGACCTCGGAATAGCCAAGAACTACCGAGGTATAACCCTTACATCCATAGGTCTACAATGCTCTACTACACAACCGCATAGAACTGAAAATAGAGAAAATACATAGGAAGAACCAAAATGGCTTTCATAGAAATCAATCCACGACATCACAAATTTTGACTATCCATTGAATTCTAGAAGGTGTACGTGCAAAAAACCATAAGGCATTAATATCATTTGTCAACTTCTCCTGGGCATTTGACTCCATACACAGAGGGAAAATGGACAAATACTTCTCATATACAGCCTCCCCAAAGAAACTGATGCTATATAAAAACACAAAAGTAAAAGTCTGCTCCCCGGATGGAGACACAGACTACTTCGACATTGTAACAGGTGTACCGCAAGGAGACACATTAGCCTCATACCTCTTTATCATCTGTCTAGACTACGTGCTTAGAATGTCTATAGATTTAATGAAAGAAAATTGTTTCAAGCTGGCAAAGGAAAGAAGATATGCCGCACAAACAATTACGTGCGCGGACTACACCAATGACATAGTGCTTCAGCCAAATACACCTGCCCGAGCCAAAACCCTGCTACATAGTCTAGAACGAACAGCGGGTGGCATAGTTCTCTATGTCAACGCAGACAAGACGGAATACATGTGCTCTAATCAAAGAGGTGACATCTTCACACTAAAAGGTGTTCCTTTGAAACTAGTGGACAAATTCACCTACCTTGGAAACAGCGTCTCATCAACCAAGAATGTCATCAACACGTGACTACCAAAGGCATGGACAGATATCGATAGGCTATCGGTTATATGGAAGTCAGACCTGACCGATAAAATAAAAGGCAATTTTTTCCAAGCAGCAGTCATATTGATGCTGCTATATGGATGCATTATATGGACACTAATTAAACATATGGAGAAAAAGCTTGACGGCAATTACACAAGAATGCTGCGAGGTGTATTGAACAAGTCCTGGAGGCAACACCCCACAAAACAGCAGCTGTACAGCCATCTACCACCTATCATGAAAACTATTAAAGTTAGACAAACTAGACATGTGAGAAACTGCTGGAGAAATAGGGACAAACTCATAAGTGATATACTCCTGTGAACCACTTCACATGGACAAGCAAAGTCTGGACAATCACCTAGAACCTATATACAATAGCTCAGTGCCGATATAGGATGTAGCCTGGAAGAGAAGGGTGGCAAGAGAGGGTCAGGGAGATCCATGCTAGCAGCGTGACATGATGATGTTAATGATATATATGTAAATCTTAAATATGCATGTGCACATATATATGTATACATACCTATATATATATATATATATATACATCTTAAATATATGAGTGCATATATATATTTAAGCATATATATGTATATATGTCATATATCTTTCCTTAATATATATATATATATATATATATGTGTGTGTGTGTGTGAAGAGCACCTCAAGAGCAAAACTAAAAGCTGTGAACCAAGAAGAACAAATTCAGATGCGGAAAGAATATTTCAAGAATCTGTTTGGAAACTCCTTTAATGTTACTGATAAAACTATCACAAAAATTATTAAGAGTCAACTAAATTCAAACTAGGACAGTTTACTCAAGAAGACCTCAGTGTAGTACTGACCAAAATTAAAAACCGAAAAGCTGCTAGCCTCGACAAAATACCTCCAGAAGTATAGCAGGCAAGGAAGTTTGATGACTTACTTCTTTGATTTTGCAGTATGGTAAATAAATGGAATACAATAGAGAGATTGACAAAAGGCTACATCCTCCTCTTTTCTAAGAAAGGTGATCTTGGAATCATTAAGAACTACAGAGGTATAACTGTTACTTCTCTAGCGGCTAAGGTTTCTAATGCTCTACTTCTTAATCGCATCAAACCAAAAATTGAGAAAATTCTTAGGGAAAAATCTGAACATTTTTTTGGGAAATCAATCACAGATTTTTACAATCTGTTGAATCATCAAAGGAGTTTGTGCAAAAAGTCTTAAGGCAACACTATTGTTTGTAGATTTCTGCTCTTTGGATAGTCTCAATGTGTCCTTCGATTTTCAACTCGGCCATCTTCTTCACCAAGCCTTTGGAGACTGTTACTAGTGTGCCAGTTACAATTGGTATCACCATTACTCTCATGTTCCATAGATTTTTTAGTTCTCAGGCAAGGTTCAAGTACTTGTCTCTCTTTTCGTTTTCTTTGATTCACTCTGTATTATGGCCGATTTTAATTATGCTGTAGTTTGGATTGTCTTCACTTGTTCTTTTATTTCCAAGTTTTCTAGTCTCTTTACTAATCCTTTGGGGATTGAGATCACCAATTACAATTAATATCACAGTCACCTTTATTTTCCATAATTCTTTGTTCTCTAGCAAAGTCTATGTACTTATCCCTCTTTTTGCTTTCTTTTAATTTTACTCTGTGGTCAGCTAGGACACTAAAGTGTACTATCCAGCAGGTTCTTTTTTTCTTTTTTTTTTTTTTTGACTATCACTTGGTCAAGTCGTCTGGCTGTGATTAGGTGATCTGTTTTTATCTCAAACTCCTAGAAAACTTTGTACATCTCATTCTACAGGAAATATTCTAGGTTGTGCATATACCATTTGTTTGTATGGTTAAATTTCAATTTCTTGCACAATTCGAAGAGGATCACTTTTCCCATCCAGTCATGTCTAGTCTGCATTCGCTTATGATGTGATTGATCGTTTTATCTCTATCAACACCTACATTTGCTGTTTTGTTGCATCAGTGGGGTTTAGTGAGAAGGGCTGTTCTTTGTTCGTAGTTGATGGTTGATTAATTGTTAGGTTCTATTGGGATGATTCTGAGATTTGTATCTGACTCCTTTTGTTTTTCCTTACCTCATTCTTTTGTTGTCTCCTTTTTTTTATGAAAGCTGTAAGAGAATTAAGGATGGAAGGAAAGAGACAAGGTTACTTTTACACTCAAACTTTATTTTGGGGTTCACAACTATTCTGTGGTGTGGAAATGTTTTCCTGAACTAGTAAAAATAGTTGCGCTTCCTAGATAAGGTGTTGAAATATATTACAGTCATTTTTGATGAGATATAAGTTTGAAGTTCATCATGTGTCTATTAGGTGAGTTCAGCATAGGCTGCTGCAAGTGGGAGATTCAACTTGCTGCCAAGCTATGGCTCAGTAGACATATGCTCTTCCACCAGTTGCAAAGAGAAGAGAGGTCCGTCCAGTAACACTGGTGAATTCTTTATCCTAGTAAATTTTTCTTTGACTCCAGGAAGCCCCTCTTTTTTTGATATGCACTGATTTTGTTTCCTGTTGGAGGCCTCCGGGGAAATTGTTACTTTTGAATTTATCTATTCTATTTTTTATCTCTTTTGCTATATAGTTTGGCTTCCAGTAGTTTTCTCATTTTCCTAAGAAACTCATTTTTAATTTTTTCTCACATCTCCACTTGTTTGATAGTGTCTGCTTCCAATATTCCCAATATTATCATTATTATTATCATTATTATCAAGACAGATTAATCTATAAGCTTATAAACATTAAAGCAAGTATTTGATTACATGAAATCTGAATATTTTAATGAAATTTCTTTTGATAAGGAGGTTGATTATTGCTTAAAATATTTTCAAGTTTGAAAATTATTTTCACTTTTTTGGTCAAAGATTCTGGTTTATTATCTTTATTATTATTTTTTTTTACTCTTTTGACATCTGCATTAGCTGATGATTTCTCACTTGAGTTTGAGTGACAGCAAGTATCCTTAAGTCTCCAGGACTCTTCCCAGTATTCTGGCTGTTTTTAATAATGCTGTAGTTTGGATGGTCTCTACTTGTCCTCTTATTTCCAAGTCTTTCCATCTCTTTACTAATACTTTGGAGATTATTCCAGGGTACCAACCACAATTGTATTGTCGTTATTATTATTATTATTATTCAGTGTTTGTTGAAGATTAAAATGTCATGTTTTTTTGGGTGGCAAAATTTGTTACTAAGTCCTTTCAGGTTTAGAGTTTCTACATGTAATATACATCTATCTTGATAGCTTTCTAGTATTTATAAAATCTCTCTATCTATCTATCTATCACAGCCTGTTAATATCTATCTATCTATCTATCTATGCCTGTTGATGTCTATTTTTATTTAATCACTCTCTCTCTCTCTCTCTATATATATATATATATATATATATATATATGCCCGTGTGTATATATATATATATATATATATATATATATATATATTTATTTAAAGATGGTTGTTGTAGGTCCAAAGGAAGAATAAGGATATATCTAAATTAGGAAGGTCCACGAAGAGATTTGTATTTTTTGAATTTATTTATTTTCTTCTTACATATGTGTTATATATATGTCTATGTTTCCAGCTTGTTGCTTTCGTCAGAGCATGTGAAGCACAAGGCCTTTTAAATGGGATACTCAACGAAAGCAACAAGCTGGAAACATACACATATATATAACATATATGTAAGAAGAAAATAAATAAATTAAAAAAATACAAATCTCTTCATGGATCTTCCTAACTTAAATATATATATATATATATATATATATATATATATATATATATGAATAATTAGTGTTTAATGGTTACAGTATCCCTATTAAGAGTAAATGATATCTGGGATAGAGCACATATAGTCATTGTAACACAAATTAAAGCAACTTATTGCTATGTTTCATGCTTTCTTGATCAGTAGGAACAATACGATACTTTGAATAACTTCAGCCCTACAAGTGGGATAAGTGGGTAGTAAACACACACACACACACATACACACACACACATACACACACATACACACATAAACACCCACATACACACATACACACCCACATACACATACTCACACATACACACATACACATACACACATACACACATACTCACACGCACACACACACACATACACACACACACATACACGCAAATAAATATATGTTTAAATATAGGAATATTTTGCAAAAAAAATGTAACAAACATAAGAAGGCATTTTGTTCAATTTTACTGAATACTAAACTTTTTTAATTGAATCAAATTGTTAAATGAAAAAAAGTTTCCTTTTCTGTCCTTCTAAAATCTTGTTCACTTAAAAAAAGTGAAATTCACATTACTATTTGGCAGAGTTGCCCAACTATTATGTTAATTTGGATTCCCTATCTGCTGGAAATGTCCCCTGCAGTCTTAGGCAATAAAAAACTGAATATGTGTTGGTTCAAATACTTATGGGCATGGCTTCTATAGCCCTTATAATTATTATCATACATACCTATATATATATATATGTATATATATAATGCAAAGCTCTTTGAACGAATTGAGCACTCTGGTATCCAGTAAGGTATAAAGTGTAAACAAATGAACACCACTACTTAATACCTTATAATTCCCTAGCTGACGTGGTACGCTTGTTGGCTGAGCAATCTGATACTAAGTCTAATGTAAAGTTGGGTGGGTTTCAACCTCAGCTTAAAGCGTCCTACATGTCTAGCCACACTGAAGAGTTGTGATACAATGGAATAGTCTGTCTGTGGATGACAATATATACGCTCCACCATGGGGGTTGAGCACTCTGGCAAAGGAATTTTCAGCTGCTGCTCACATAATGCAAAGCTCTTCAAACGAATTGAGCACTCTTGTATCTGGTAATGTATAAAATGTAAACAAACGAACGCTACTACTTAATACTCTCTAATACCCTAGCTGATGTGATACGCTTGTTGGCTTAGTGGTCTGATACTAAGTCTGATGTAAAGTTGGGTGGGGTTCGACCCCAGCTTCAAGCATCCTATGTGAAGGGTTGTGATAAAATGAAACAGTCTGTCCGTGATGACAATACATATATATATATATGGCTTGGTTTCTTTGTGTAATAGCAAAGAAAGAAGAGCTATAGCTGACCATTTTATTGTGGCAAAATCTTCTAAAACTAAATAAAGGAAAATTCAAATTCCTGACTTAATTTCTATGCAGGTGAAAACCATGCAAAAGTCAGAAGTGAGCAATAAATCTAAATTCTGTATAAGTCTTAAAACGTTTTGAATGACCCTCTTGAATGTGTGTGCATATAATGGTCTTTGAGACTGGGGTTCAATCCCAAGTTGAGTCATACCAAAGACTCAAAAAATGGTACTTGATGCCTCCTTGCTTAACACTCAGCATTATAAGGTACCTATCAAGAGTAAGTGAAACAATCCAGGAAATGGAGTAGTGCCCTAACCTACACCTCAGTGTAATAGCTACGGAAAAGAGAGCCTTCTAGTTTCCTTTGACTATGATTGGCCAACTTACAAGATAGATAATTTGATAGATAGAGAAAGAATAGATTCAGACTCACACATTCTTGATTAAAGGATTTTAGCTGTTATCATGTAGAAGCAGCTTGATACCATCAATCATTTGAGCAAGTATGCAAACTATTGCTCCAATCCAGCAGTTCCTCTTATACTGGACAGGATAGCTGTGGCTACAACCGACATAAAAAATCTATCATGTTTCACGTTCCTTGTCAGTTGGTGAACAATCCAACACTCAGCAAATTCTGCTTTCCAATGGTACAAGGAGACTACATCGGAAATATTCCTCCAAAAGAATCATCTCAATATGTTTATTCCCCCAATAAATATGGTTTGGTTTCTTTGTTTAATGGCATGTGAATTTTAAGGGCTATTTAATGCCAAGGTCATCCTTGTTAAAGGACAATAATGATGCTGTTTAACCTATAGCTGGGAGGATAAGGCAATTGTCCCAAGGTTATTTGTTCAAAAGTGAACATAATAACACGACTGGAGTTTGAACTCACTTACTTGGAAGTTGCTGTCTAGTATGTTAGCAACTACACCATGAGGGTTCCACTGTCAATAAACATGACACAGGACTACTTGAAAATGAAGAAATACAATTTCTTCACTAGTTTAAGACCATTTTAATTGGACATTTTCACAAACCCATTTTTAAATAAGAATCCATTTCTTTCATGCAAGTATAACACTTATTTTTGCCTGATGAAATGAACTTATTGTGTCCAGTATCTTTTATCTGCACTTGTGGGCTGGAATCATCTACAAATAGTCAGTTTATAATGTAAAGTAAAAATGAAGACCAATCTAGTAGATCTATTTTGACATACTCTGTGTGTTCATATGTATATGTATTCATGCGCCTGTGTATGTGTGAGTATGTGTGTGTGTGTGCACTCAGAGATTATCACAAAATCAAGCAACCAAATATATATGCCACGCCTTATTCTACTTAGAGAATCTGCATCTTTAAATAACCCCATGAGATGAAACATTTCTGCCAGATCTAATTACAGCCATATCCTTCTCATAACGGATAAAAGATAAAATTTTTTATTATGATGATTCAGTTTTTATATATTTCTTTATTGATGTAGCACAGCAAAAATAGCACATTGTATGAAGGCATTTGTTGGCACAGTAGTATTAAAAACTCTAATTGGGGGAATAAAGCAGTTTCCAATCCAATTTACAACTTTATGATTATAATAATGTCAGGTCAGCAATTACACTAAGCTTGATTATTATAATTTCCCCATGAAGATAAGTATTAAAAATTAATTTTTGAGCATTTCTCTTTTTTAGTGGAAATTAATTACAATATAAATTCTATTTATAGTATAACACTTGACATTGTGATTAATTGCACTCCGAGGTATATAAATAACATATAACTTATATATAAGTTAAATACTTATTTATAAAATAATGTGCAACATATAGATAATATTCATCTTCAAGGTGTGCTGACGGCATGGATTTCCTTGACTATCTTTCCCATCCATCCCTACTGGTCATTGAACATGGTGAGTCCTCTAGATGATATCCAGTGTTTGCACAAAACTGATGAATGTAAGTTTTTGCTTGCTAGCCAACACTGGTGTGTCCATGAGTAGAAGTCCCAAAGAGAACATTGCCTATGAGTTTATTCTTGCTTTGCCGTATTTTACACGTCTTACTTGGATGATTTGTAAGATGAGAAGTACATGGCAGTACATTTGTGTTGTTTTTTTTTATTCTTGTCTGCTTTGTCCAAAACAGTGCACAGTATCTTTGTTCCATTCTCATCTTGCTTTTTCTGCAGGCGCAAAATCAATCTGCTGGGAAAAAGGGGAAGTACAGAGAACTGAACCCTTCATCTTGAAATGAGCTCTTCAGAAACAGGACCTGACCATAGTTCCAGATATTTTAGTCTGAACATGTTTGTAATATCTGCTTTAGGGTCTGTTTGTCCAAATCTGGATTTGCAAGCCATAAGAGATTTCATGATAGCAATCACAGATTGATTGCTGTCATGATAACTAAAGAAGTATAAAATACTTCCTCAGTTATCAACAGGTAATTGATATGAGTACTATGACAAAGTATATGGGTCTAGAGCAGGTTTGAAAAAACCAAATGCACCAGGTTAATATCAATGCCAAAGATGGTCCTTTTGCTTGTCATGCATGTGGCATAGTTGGCAAGAATGAATTTGGCCTGAGAAGTCATATGTATGCCCACAGATGTTTTTTGCGGGAATGAGATGATGACCTGTAAAGAAGTAGTAATCACTATATATATATATATATATACTGAAATGGATTGGTCCACAGGTGAATTTGGTATTTTTGATTTTATTTTTTATCACTTTGGTCTAAATTTGTTTCTGACTCCCCCGAAGATAACTATAAAGTCTTAAACAAATTTAGACCAAAATATAAAAATAAAATCAAAAATACCAAATTCACTCACAGATCTATTCATTTGAAAATATTTACTTTTTTCTCATTGGACAAAAAAAAAGATATATATATATATATATATTCTTGTGGAACATTATAAAATTAAAATGGGTATTATTATATATTATTATTACCAAACTCTAAAGCATTAAATTTCTTTGAACAAAGATGAAATTGCATGATTATACATAAGAGATGTACTTATTTTTGGAATTGGCCAAATGATTAGAGTGTTCACCACTGGTCCGGGAGACCGGGGTTCAATCCCAGGTTAAATCATACACTCAGCATTATAAGGTACGGATCAAGGGTAAATTGGATCAATCCAGGGAATGGATAAAACATGCATTTTGAAGCATCCTAAAATGATCAGTCTATACTCCATTACTTTTATAATGATAATTCACGAGCATAATAAAAAACATTTCGCATGAGAAGTTCTTAAATAAAAGTTCAAGGAGCATAATAGATAGATAGATAGATAGATAGATAGATAGATAGATAGATTATTTCTTTCTCTGAAGATACAGATATAACATTTAAAAAATATAGAGTTTGCTGAAATAAATATTATTACAAAAAAGTATGAGTAATCTTTAAAGGTTTTTCTTTCATATATATATATATATATATATATATATATAGGCTACCCCATGGGGGTTGAGCACTCTGGCGAAGGAATTTATGGCTGCCGCTCACATAATGCAAAGCTTTTCAAACGAATTGAGCACTCTGGTATCCGGTAAGGTATAAAATGTAAACAAACGAACGTTGCTGCTGCTACTTAATACCTTATAATTCCCTTGCCAACGTGGTATGCTTGTTGGCCAAGTGGCTGGATGCTAAGTCTTACATAAAGTTGGGCTGGTTTTGATCTCAGCTTCAAGTGTCCTATGTGTCTAGCCATACTGAAGAGTTGTGATACAATGAAACAGTCTGTTTGTGGATGACAATATATATATATATATATATATATATATATATATATTGTCATCCACAGACAGACTGTTTCGTTCTATCAGAACTCTTCAGTGTGGCTAGACACGCAGGATGCTCGAAGCCGGGATCGAAACCTGTCCAACTTTACGTTAGACTAAGCTTCAAACCTGTCGGCCAACCAAGCGGACTATGTTGGCTTAGAGAATTTTAAGGTATTTATTTTAGCAACAGCAGCAGCAGCCTTTGTTTACATTTTTTTATACCTTATCGGCTACCAGAGTGCTCAATTCTTACGAAGAGCTTTGCATTACGCTAGGGGCGGCCGACAATTCCTTCACCAGAGTGCTCAACCCCCATGGGGGAGCGTATATATATATATATATATATGTTCATGTGAGTGGTGTGTTATATGAATGCACCTATTAGCATTATGAGACCCAAAATCTGCACCTGGATTTAGGTATGAGCCAGGACCAAGTTTTACAAAAGACAGTAATTGCTTATGCTTTAAGTTTTCTTTCTCTATGTCACCAAGAACAAGAGCCCATCCAATATGACTTGCACCAATATCATCAGAAGAGTTGACAGAATGAGAATCAACTGAAATGATATTGTGAGTGCAGGTCTTTTGACAGACAGACATATTTTTCCAATTTTGGAATGGTGAATGATTATGAATATACTAATTGCCTAAGAATTTTGCTTGGACAATCAGCGGCCATTATTAAACATAAAGGATTTTCTGTTGTGAGGTATTAAAAAATTAGGAAGACTGGTCATTAATTTTTTTTCAGAATGTTGGGCATATCAATTAGACAAAAAAAAATGTCATTCAACAAGAGAGATTTCACTCAGTATTTACGGATTTATTTGAAGAAAAACAGCTGTATCAATATGACAGTATGAATACACTATCCAAACATTAACAAAATGCAAGGAGAAAAAGCTAGACGGGAACTACACAAGAATGCTTCCAAGTGATGTTATTATGTGAAAAAAAAAAAACAAGTATGACGGCAACTACACAAGAATGCTGTGAGTAATATTGAACAAGTCCTGGAGGCAGCACCCTACAAAGCAGTAGCACTACGGCCACCAACCACCCATCACGAAAACTATCCAAGTTAGACGAACCAGACATGCAGGACACTGCTGGAGGAGTAGGGATGAACTCATAAGTGATGTACTTCTGTGAACCCCTTCACATGGGTGAGCAAAAGCAGGACAACCAGCTTGAACTTACATACAACAGCTCTATGCCGATTTGGGATGTAGCTCTGGAGACCTACCGGAAGCAATGGACGATAGGGAGGGGTGTTGTATCTTTGGAGGATACTCCGCATTCCCCAAAGATCCAACATTAGTGGAGCCTCACTACCAGATGGTTGAGTATCATATCCAAGACACTCGTTGGGGTGGGGTTTACTCTTCTGCTGAGATGCAGTCAGTGTATTCTACTGACCCAGCCGACTGGGCATAAATTAGACAGAATGAATTTATTTATATATATAGATTGGGGTAAGTTTTAAAATTATTCCATATTTTGCTTCTGCATCCTGTATATATATATATATATATATATATACACACTTATATCATGCATCTTCATTGATTTATCAGGATGGGTCATCAGTGATGTTTCCTTTGGGTTCACGGTAGGGTTTCGGGTCTTGTAGCATCAAACCCCTTCACCCAAATGACCCAGTTGGCATTGATCTTACGGCAACTCCCATCCCAGCAGCTAACCTGCGTATCTTTCACAAAGGCAAATGACTGCAGAAATAGCTCTATTTATGAGTATCACTTTTAATTTTCCAACAACCAATCAGAGCTTAACTTCTTTGATGATAGCAGAAACTTTCCTTTAAAATTAGGAGGCCACTTTGCTCTTGTTTTCTCAGCCACGATGACATTGTTTTTTGGCTATTTGTTCAATCCGATATGTATTTTTTTTGTTTGTTTTTCCTCCCAAAAACTTACAATAAAAAATACTGTACATAAATATGAAAGATATATATATATATATATAGTTTTTTATCATCTTGTCCTTTGTTCGACATTGATTTTATATAAAACTACATGCACATGAATTCCATACTGCACTACTAGCTTTTAAAAAACCATCTCCATCACATTTTAGTGATTTTTAAAACTATTCTTTGCATTTGTGAACCTCCTCTAATGATGGCCTATGAAGGGTCCTGAAGTACTTGCGAAGAAAAATTTGTTGAATTCATCTAGCAATTCAAACCTGAAATTAGAACACTTCTCAGGAAGTTGGAAAGAATCTTGATAAAATAGTATTGACAACATGTGTTTATCATTTAACCAAACTTGTTTGAACAAGGGAATGTTACCTAATTATACAAATATATATATATATATATATATGTGTGTGTGTGGGTGTGTGTGTGTGTGTGTATGTAGTTATTTAACCCTCCCCACGTTAAGGGCAGGATGTGACACAAGGTTTATTTTTAACCAGAGTACTGCTGGTTTGAATTTAGAGTTTTCCTTCTCATAGGCTGGTTGCCTAACCATGGTTTGAGAACCCAGCCTGTCCGACTATTTGCTCATAGCTGGAGAAGAAGGACATTAGTGCAAAGTGAAATGCAAACTACCTAATCCAGGATTTGAACTTGAGTCACTGATTCCATTTTTTATGATGAAAACCATTACACTAAGTACACGTCTACTATATATATATATATATATATATAACTTTATGTGTTTGTATAATGGAATGTATGTATAGATATTATTAGCTCCTGATAAAAACTCTTAATAAAACATTGGAGCAACCCAAAACCAGAAGTAAATGCTTCCTGTTCTCCCCACCCCATATTCTAGAAAAGACTGCAAATAAGACAAGTAAAACAAGTTGTTGCCCCAGGCTTGAAGGATAGTAAGAATTGACCTTATTAAATAAGATTAAGGAAATCGTCTCAGTTACCAGCCTTCTAGGCCAACACAACAGGATTTTCATTGCCTTGTGAGAAGTTTTAAATTTCTGTCTCATTATATTTTGCTGTTATTGTTGTCAACATCTTTTTTTTTAAATCTTGATGGTATTTTTATTTTTTTGTGAGATTTTTAAATAATAATCTTTATTTAATGCAATGATATAAAAGACTATCAAAACTGCTATCTTTGATTCAAAAGAAAATTAACTTTTTATAAAATTTTGTACTTGGACTGTACTTATCTTTGAGGAAATACTGTAAATAATACCAAACATCCATTTTGGTTGTAGAATGTTCCACTAGAGATTTAAAAAAAAGAATACTGGCATCTTTGATTCAAAAGAAAATTATCTATTTATAAAAACTTTTTAGGGCTGTACTTATTCCTGGGAAACACTGTTAATAATACCTTATAATATCCATTTTAATTGTATAATATACAGATATAAATAACCCATGAAGGTTGATATGCCATTAAACAAAAAGCCCAAACTAAATCAGTCTACTAGACCAGTTGCTATACCAAAGTTAAAGAGTCCTGTCTGGAGAGGGAGAATATTTGGATTCATACCTTTCTCAAATGTATTAGTGCTTTGTGAAATGCAAACAGCCTTGTCCAGAATTTGAACTTGGGTCACTATATCCATGTCCGATGAAAATAACTGTTACACTATGAGTGTCTCAAAAAGGGTCGGTTGTTGTAGAGTGAAGCAGTGCTGGTTTGCTCTTACCAACATAATCTTTTATTTTGGACTTGTCCAGTGCATATAATGTTGTATATTGACCTTCGACCCAGCCAAACATGCCATTCCAAAGACGGCAGAAGTGACACATTCCGATGGCAGTTATGGGAAGAAATCGCGTAGGTGGGCTTGGCTGACAATATGGGACAAGTTAAAATTCCATGGTACAGTCATAGACTGATGCACCGAAAGAGAGTGACCTGTGAACTGCATGACAGTTATTTCCGCTTGATGATCAAACATGCCATTCCAAAGATATTGAGTGGGCGATTGAACTATTATATAACTCAGTGAAGACAGGAAGTCAGTTAGTTTGGAGACCAGTTTGGAGAGAAGATGTGGTAGAGAAAGCCAGCACTCAACAGAAAGCTGGGCCCCCGGGCCTCCGGTTGAGCAGCCCTAGAGAACAAAAAAGAGACAACACTGATGGCCATAAGAGTGGGGGTCAATATGTTGTAGTTCTGTTCAGTCTCCAACTCCCTCACACACACACAACCCTTTCAAATAAAGTGAGAGGTATATTTTTCTAAAAGAATGTAGCTCGTCTTCATTGTGTTGTTGCGTTCTGCATGAACCTGCATATGAGTATACAACAATAAGAGTAGCTTATGCCCTGGGCCTTATTATCTTTTTTTACTTCCTCTTAAATAGATATCAGCATAGTTTGGTTGGGTTTTATGGCAAATCAAGTTTTGTAGGTTATTTAATGTCAAATCCTCTTTAAAGCTATATATTAAATATATAGGATTTGTAAACATCTTTTGTAGATAAATTTTTAAATAAGCCTGATATCTTTCTTTTGTACTGTTATGCCAGGATATTCCCAGTGGGCTTGCAGGGTTCCATTCATTCCTGCCAAGTCCACCCGTTAAAGCTGGACATATAGGTGGGCAGTGGTTTGCCAATGCTATTTAATATTACAGATATCACCAACCCCAAGCTGAACCACATTTTAAAGCCACTAGTTGGGTTATAGGTGAGTTATCAAAATGAAACACAGCTAACTGGCTAGCTTTCCCCCTCAAATACAATGTCTTCAACAAAACCATACTTCGACAATAAAAGAAAACTTTGAACTGCTGTGTTTGGGTCAACAAGATTAAAATAATAATATTCTTTTATTGAACAATGGCAGAGCATGAATTCAAAATTTCAAGCTTATTTTATCAGAGATATTCTTTCCTTCTGTATTTTATCTTTTATTCGCATCAGCATGAATATTACAAGAGAAATTTAAATGTACTTCAATTGTATTTTCACTTACTTGGGATTTAGCAGAGTCTTTTCTTTTCTCTTCTTTCTTTCGTTATGGGCTCCCATAATGCATTGATAGAAAGATGCACATCTTATTTCAAATAAGACCAAGATTAATTCTTATTTCTTTCCTCATGGACAAATCTCCAACTTTGAGTGTTTCATTTAATGAGGTTCCCAGACCCCGAAGTGTGAATTTATTCAAAAGAGAAGCTTTTTCCTCTCAGTGTTCTTGGCGCAGCAGGATTTTAGAATATGAGTTTCTTCCGAATCCAAACTACAAGTCTTCTCTCTCCCACGAACAAACAGCAACTGGTTATTTTCTGCAGTTTAAAAGAATTACCACATGTTGGCTTTTTTGGCGGTTTATTCCTTCACCCCAATCACGGTCACTGTCTGCCTCTCTCCGCTGATGCATACATAGTTAATAGTGAGTGAGGCTCTCTCATGACTATGTCTCCTAATTCTAATTGGGAGGGTTGAAGAGAAACAGCGTTTCCACTGCCTCCACTTTCCTTTCTTGGTGACTACTACAGACGGTTAACGACCCAGCGTGTTGCACCTCCTTTCCCCATAATCCAGCAAATGTATGAGGATGTCGATTTTCCTCGTTACAGTACACAGTTAAATGGTTTAAAGTATTTCTTACATGAATAATTCTATTTAAAATCAATTATTTGTTTGAACACAGTAAAATGATTTCAAGTATTGCTATGTAACACTGACAATTTCATTTAACATCAGTCATTTATTTGCTCACAGTTCAATGGTTATAAATATATCATTAGTGAATGAATAGTTTGTTTGTAATTTCATTTTTAAATGAGTTAAAACATTTATTTCCACACAAGTATTCCTATTGTTTCTACACAGTTAAATAGTTTAAATTATTGCAATCTAACACAAATATTTCTATTAAATATCAATAATTTGTTTGTACCCAATGAAGTGGTTTCAAATATTTCTATTTAATACTAATTATTCTATTCAACATTATTCATTTAATTGCACTCAGTCATATGGTTGGTTGGTTGGTTGGTTGGTTTTATGATATATAAACCTTTGTAGGTTATTTAACACCAAATCCATTTTAATGCAAATAATCAGCTCTATTTCAAACAAGTCAGTTTAGCATGAGTACACAGTTTAATTGTCAAAACAGTTCTAATTCAGCTATTTCAGTTTAGTATAATTACAGATTTTGTTTGCACACAGTTAAATATCAAAACAGTTCTATATTAAACAATTCAATTTAGTATAAGTTCATTTTCAATATCAAAAACAATTCCATTTTAAACAATTCAGTTTAGCATAATCCCGCTGTTTAAATGTGAGTACAGTTTAATTGTCAAAAATACTTCTATTTAAACTATTCAGTTTAGTCAAACAGTTCTAATTCAAACAATTCAGTTTAGCATAAGTATGCAGTTAGTTGTATTTAACCCATAGATAGGGCCCTATCAGGTGCTACCATTCTGGGTCAGAGTGGACCTGGGAGCAATGTCAATGAAGGGGTACTCTGCATTCCCCAAAACTCCAGTATCATTGGAACCTCACTATCAGATTGTTTAGTGTCATATCCAGGGCACTTATTGGCGGGGGTGGGGTTACCCCTTTACAGATAAGCAGTCAGTGTATTCTAAAGCCCCAGCCGACTGGGCAATCAGTCAAATGGTACTAAATATTGCTATGCAATACCAATAATTCTATTTTGCAAACAGGTAAACAGTTTCAAGTATGTCATACTAATAGTTTTATTAGTATTTAGTACTTATAGTTTTATTGCTCACAGTTTCATACTGACAGTTTTATTTGCTTACACTATTGCTACATATAACTAACAATTCAATTAGATATCAGTCATTTGTTTACACACAGTTAAATAGACAAACAGTTCTATTTCTAGCAATTCAATTTAACATGTTATTTGTTTGTACTCAGTTTTAATGTCAAGCAGTTCTATTTTACCCATAGAGAGGATCATATCTTGTGCTACTATTCCAAATCAGAGTGAACCTGGGAGCAATGGCAATGAAGGACTGACTACTCCACATTCCCCAAAACTCCAGCATTACTGGAACCTCACCATCAAATTGTTTAGAGTCATATCTAGGACACTCATTGGGCAAGTCATACCCCTCAGCAGAGATGCAGTCAGCATATTCTGCAGCCCCAGCCGACTAGGGTTATATCAACATGTATATATTGTGTAAATAGATATTTCTCTGAATGGCACCTCGTATTTTCTTGCTGTGATGCCACAAAATGACACCTCTACATCAGGAATCAAAGAAAAACTTAACAAAAACACTGAAATATGTAAAGAAAATCAACTCATCAACGAATTTAAAAAATGAATAAAAGAAATTACCGATAAAACAGTTCAGATCCTGTTTGATCTGTCTAGTGTGTAGCGTATATCATGACACCTTCTCAGCTATGGTTTTGGTTTCTTTTTTTAATGGTATATAAACCTTTGTTAGGTATTTAGTACCAAAGCTATTCTTGTGGGTGAACAGTAGTGATACTATTTAACCCATAACTGGGGGCAATAAGAAAGGTTATATCTTTCTCCAGAGTATTTGTCCAAAAGTGAACAAAATTCTACAATTGAAGTTTAAACTTGTTTATTACAATGTCACAGTCCAGCAAATTAGCCCCTAAACCATGGAGACCACTGAACTAAGTGTAAATAATTGGACAGAAAAGCTAACAAAATAGGTAGCAGTTTCTATACAGTGAATGGAATAGGCAATAAATTTCTTTTTTATTTACTCTTCCTTTCTATTCATTCACTGACATGCAAGTGTTAATATAAAAATGTATAAGTAATTCAAATCAGTAATCTAGCACTGTACAACTGTTAAATACTAATACATCATCACATGCATTTGATTTTTATCAAAACCAGAAAAAATATTCATTATTGTGATATTTTAAGTTGTTGATTACACAAATATACAATTCTTGTATGGCACAGTAACTTTTCATAATTAAAAGTTTAAATTATTTCCCATGACCCCATTGTTTGCAATCATTTACCTTTTAGTGATTTTTAAATTTAAAGTTCTATTTTTTCAAACTAAAGTGCATTAGACTGATTCAGCCAAATATAATAATTCACACAATATATAATAGACTTTATGAATCAGAATTACAACGATTAAATATGATATTTTAATTAGAAAATTCTGTGACCTTTGCTATTTGATATTCTGACACATATTTGTAAAATAAATTTTACTTGTGGGAAATAGAAATTTTATACAGAAAATTTTGAAAATTTTCTTTGATTTTTAGACAAAAAAATGATAGAAATCTGAGAAAACACCAACAAAAGTGACAACACCCATTTCCTCAATTAAAATAAGGTAAAAAAAATATCCCTTTCTCAGACATTACCAACCTAACATTATTTTAATGGCTGTCTGTATATTTCTCTATAATCTTCTACCTACTAATTATCTGTCTACACTGACTCAATTGTATGTACAATTCTAATAAAATGCATGTATTTATATGAGTAAGTGAGTAAGAGGTGGTTTTATTTTTATTTGTATCTAAAAATGTAACAATGTAGACTTGGATGTTTGAGGAGCTGGTGGTGTAACGGTTATGGTCATTGGAAATGGACACAGCAATTTGAGAACAAATCTTGAATGAGGCTGTTTGGATTTCACATTGTGCTAATGCCAATTAGATATTGAAAAAGCTTTTGACTCATCCTAGAGTATATATATATATATATATATATATATATATATATATATATGGGCATGTGTGTGTGTGTGTGTGTGAGTGTGTGTGAGTGTATTTATCTATGATGGTGTAATGGTTATCATCATAAGAAATGAGCACAGTGATCTGAGTTCAAATCATGGACGAGGGTGTTTGCATCTCACATACTAATACTCTTGAGAAATGTATAAATCTAACTATTCTCCATCCAGCTATGGGTAAATAGTAGGGCAGACTAGGCTCTTTAAACTTGATATGGCAACTAGTCTAAGAGGTGGAAAATTTTGAATTCAAACCAGTTAAACCTTGTGTCACATTCTACATATGTGGAGGGGTTGGGTACATACAAGTTTGAAAAGTTATTTTATTATTTACTTGTAGTCATTTACTAAGCTTAGTTTAGTTTAACTCAAGGCCAGAAATGGGGAGTACCTAAAGAGAAGCAAACTCACTAACAATGGTCAGCAAGTTTAGCTTGAAGAGCTTTTTAAATTTACTAAGCTTTGCTTTGTGTGACACATGTCTCAAGTTGTTTATAGTACTTACTGATACAAAGTGGTCACACATCAAAGTACTAAAAAGCTTATCCCTGCTTAATTTTGGTAATCTGATGTGAATTGATGCTTTTAGCATGACTAGGTTGTAAATCTTAGATTGTAAGCTTTTTTTATTCAAGAAGATGTGTATTGGTGTGCTTGGATATGGGGAAGATATTTAGTCAATTTCACTCTGGCCCATTGGCATAATGGTTAGAGTGTTCGCAAGTGGCCTGGGAGATGGAGGTTCAATTCCAGGTTGAGCTATACCAAAGACTCAAAAGATAATACTTGATACCTCCTTGCTTAACACTCAGTATTATAAGGTACAGATCAAGGGTAAGTGAAGCAATCCAGAGAAAGGAGTAGCGGCCTTCCCTACACCTCATTGTAGTAGCAATTGAAAACGGAGCCTTTGGGTTGCCCTCAACTGGAACATAATTGAAAAGCTCACAGAAAACTGAAATTGAAAAAAAAAAAAAATAAATGAAGAAAAAAAAAAAAGCAGACAGACTCTGAACAGCCAGGTTAAGGTTCTTTTGTAGTTAAGAATGACGAGGGAAAACTGGAGGTCCCCAAAATTTTTGTACTCATGTGCTGAGCCTGAAGAATCAGATGTTAATCCTACCAACAACAGGCGGACAAGAGGAGATGACTCGTGAATTTTTGGGAGGTAACGGCGAGACATAAAGACATAGTCGAACACCAGCCACAAAGATATAAGGAGACGAAAGCTTACAAGCCCCATTTTTGGAATGCACTCTAAAGGAAGCCTTAAACTAGACATGACCCAACAAACAAGCATGTTAGAACCAGGAAGAAAATTCAAGATCTGTGTTTGCTCTTTTTTTCTTACCAGGATATGTTGCTTATCTTTGTCTAGCCGACGCAGTCGATTCATTTTCAATACTCACTTTCTTTGTCCTGACAGCTACCTACCAGTGGTAGTAGTGAATAAACCTTTCAGTAGATGGTCAGAGTTTCTTGCGTTTGTCCACTTTTAACACAGCAGGGTCACAATAAGGTCTAAATTCTTTTTGGTACCACTACGGTACACAATTACTGTCAGCTAACTTACTTACTTATATCTGTGATATACTAACACTCAACACAATGGAAAGGAAGACATGATAAATTCATAGAGACATACAAAACATTTAACATTTAATATATATACAATGTACATGCCAGTTTTATTAAAAGAAAGAATATATCAATGTGTCTCAGATAAAAATATGTACATATTGTTCCATGAACAATTAGTATGCAAAATGGGTACAAAAACTGAAAAAGTTTTACTTGATGAGTATAAGTAATATTGCCATGTGGTTTTACCATTCCCTGTCAGGGTTAGAGACAATGTCTCTACTGTTCAAAGAACAGAGGAAAAAGAAAGTAAGAAGGGGTTTCTGTGACTGTCATATGATACCCCTAAGAGCCCCTAACAAACATGTAAATTATCTATGCAAGATAATTATTTCTTTTATCCCTACATGTGAATTTATGGGAATTCAAACAGATCTTATACATCAAATTTGTTCTCTACCAGTCAGTAAGGTTAAAAACTCTAAATCCAACAGTAAAACTACACTGTAAGCACAGATTCTGACCATCAAAGTTAAGCAACATCAAACCTTATCATTACTTAAATGAGCAACAACTTGGGATCACCAGGTATGGTAATGATTTCATAGCCTTATGCCAAACTAAAGATATACCATTTGTTTCTGTAGTCAAATTAAAATTTTTCACATAACTCTCAGTAGATTACCTTCCGCTCCCAGCCATGTCTAATCTTATTCTCTTTTTTTGCTAATTTACTGCATTTGCTTATTATATAATTGATCATTTCATTTCTATCACCACATAACCTACACTTGCTATTTTGTTGGGTCTTATCTATTTTTGCTTTAATGTAGTTTTTCCTTATAGCAATGTTTTGTGTTGCAATTAGAAAAGATTTAGTTTCTCTCTTAGGTTTTTCCTTTCTTAACCATGTCCAAGTCTTCTTGTGTGAGAAATCACTTGTTTGTCACTTGAAATATCCATACAGTTGTTTTTCTTCCCATTTTTGTTTTCTATTCACGTATTTTTGTTCTGTTGGTAGTTTCACACTATTTTACAGAGATAGGCTTTTGCTGTGTGACAGCAAATCTTCCCAGCCCTCTTGTACTCTTCTATGAATTATAACCAATTCTAACAGTGCTGTGGTCTGGATGGTATTGAATCTTCTTCTGATCTTCAGTTAACTAAGCCTTTTTTCCAGTCTCTAGGGGATTCTTCCAAGGGTTCCAACAACTGCTACTACAACTATCTTTTTGCTTTCTCTGTGATCTGGTTAAAGAGCATAATCCACTATATGGCAAGTTCTTTTTTTCTTTTAATCCACACTAGGTCTGGCCTTTTGGGTAGGATTGAGTGATCTGTTTGAATCTGAAAATTTGAGAGAATTTTCTCGGTGGGATTCTGGTTTGTGTATTTACTATTTGGTAATGTGGTCCAATCTTAATCACTTGAACAATTCTGAGTGGATCATTTTTCCCACCCAGACATGCTTAGTTTTGGGCAGCTTTTGTGCAAGTTTGCTGTATTTGTTTATCATATAATTAACTGTTTCATCTCTATCTCCCCATATTATTGTTGCTGTTATAATTTTTATTCTTATATATATATATATATATATATATATTCCTCTATCACTCTATAGAAAGAAAGACAAAAGTACAAAGGAAAATATGAGTGTGTAAACTAAAATAATTGTGAATTAATACTTCAATACGATAGTTCTTATCATGCCACTGTGTTTGTACATTGAGCTTATCATTTTTTTTTTGCTGCAACTATTTTCTAGTTTCCTTTTGATATACACACACACACACACACACATATATATATATATAATGTGCATGTGTAACCTGTTAACTTACTTTTAATCCATCCACCTTGTTTGGAAAAGAAATTGTTTGCTGTCAGCCAGTGGTTTTAAGAAGACAATTACTTTCTATAAAATGCCAAGGTCAGAATAACTTTCTCCTCAAAGCCATTTTCTTTTTTCCCTTATTTCAAAGGTGGGGCAGGTACCAGCTGATCTCAGAGTGAAAATATTATTTCATATGTAAAAATACTTTATTTCGAGTTTTTTATACCAGTAATAACTAATGACCTTTCACTGGAGTCTGAGTGACAGCAAAGTCTTTTCAGGTCTCCAGCATTGTTTTAAGTACTTTAACTATTCTTAACAATGCTGTGATTTGTATAGTCTAAATTCTTCCTCTGATTTCCAATTTCTCCTGTCTTTTTTTCAAGCCTTTTGGGACCGTTCTAAACATATTATTATTATTCCTTATATAGTCTTTCACTGGAATCTATGTTAGAGAAAATCTCCTCAGGTCTCCAGGACTCTTCTCGGTATCCTGCCCAATCTTAACAATACTGCAGTAAGGATGGTCTCAATGCATCCTCCGATTTCCAACTCCTCCAGCCTTTGGGGACTGTTACTAGTGTACCAATCACAATTGGTATCACCATTACTCTCAGGTTCCACAGCTTTTTTAGTTTTCTGTCAAGGTCCAAGTACTTTTCTCTTTTTTCATTTTCTTTGAATTTCACTCTGTGATCCTCCAAGATATCAAAGTCCACTATATAGCAGGTTCTTTTTTTTTTTTGTTGATAATTACTAGATCTGGTCTTCTGGCCAGGATTAGGTGATCTGTTTGAATCTCTAAATACCAGGGAATCTTTTGCATATTATTCTCCGATATGGGTTCTGGTTTGTGCAAATGCCATTAGATAGTATGATGAAATTTTAAATTTTTGCACAATTCCCAGTGGATCACCTTCTCTACCTGGTCATGTCAAGTCTTATACTCCCTTTGTACTAGTTTGCTGAATTCATTTATGTAATTAATTGTTTCATCTCTATCATCACATAACCTGTACTTGCTATTCTGTTGCATATCATTTTACTCATTTGGGATTTTTTCACAACAGCGTTAGCTGATGGTTTTCTACTGAAGTCTGAGTGACAGCAAGTCTCCTCAAGTCTTGAGGACTCTTCTCAGTATTCTGGCTGATCTTAATAATGCTGTAGTTTGGATGGTTTCCACTCGTCTTATTCCAAAGTTCTCCAATCCCTGTACCAATCCTTAGGTGACTGTACCAAGTGCACCAATTATAGTTGGTATCACCATCACTTGCATGTTCCACTATTATTATATTTATAATTATCATTCACTTTTTTATTACTTATGTATACCGCTATGACAAACTTTGTGCATTATGCTTATCCTTCAAATTATCCCAATCAAATAGAAAAACTTTTCACATTTTTTTATATATTTACTATGAAGTATGCAACAATATATATATATATATATATATATATATATATTTATGCATATATATATATATATATACGTATATATCAAATATGAAAAATAATAATCACTTATCTCACTATTCAGTGTTTCTTTAAATTATATATATATATGTATATATATATATATATATATATATATACATATGTGTGTGTGTGTGTGTGTGTGTGTGTGTGTGTGTGGTTGAGCAGCAGTCTTTTATTTAAGCGTGTTTGATTTTAATCAAGACACATTTTGTCTACATAATTTTATTAAGATCCTTTCAAGTTTCCTGTTAAGTGTCTTGGTTTTAGGTTGGAATCAGTTGACGAATTTATCAAAATTGTCCCAATGATGATGGCCTATGAAAGAGCTGAAAGTCCTCAGGACAATTTTGGTAAATTCATCTACCAATTCCAACCTAAAACCAAGATACCTATCAGGAAACTTGAAAGGATCTTAATAGAATTATGTAAAAAATTTTTTTGCTGAAAGAAATATTTTTAAATATTTTTTTTGTTGAATAAAACATGAATTACACACACACACAAATGGAAACAAATATACAAATATATCTATACATATATACACACACACAAAATTATTAGAAAAAATTATTGGTAAAAAATAATTACCAGTAAATTTCAAATCACAAACACACACACACTCACACACACACACACACATACACACATACGCACAAAGCTCAAGACACACATACATACAGAGAAGAAATTTACTTAGTGAAATCTGAAACCACTCTAACACACACACACACACACACACACACACACACACACACACACACAAAACTACCCAATGTAAAACAACAAAAATATATCAAATATCAAAGACCAATTACGGGGTGAAAAAGACTAAAGTAGACACAATCAGAGAAAAAAAAAAGAGAGGCGTAACTTCTATAAAAACCCATTATCAACTGAAAAACATTCAACCTTCAAACATGAGTGAGTTCAAGTCTCACTGAGTACCCCATTTACAAGGCCTTGTCCCATATGTTCTCTGACAAAAGCAACAAGCTGGAAACATACACATATGTAAGAATGAAATGAATAAATAAATCTTTATAAAATTATATAGACAAAATATGTGTTTATTATCTAATCAAACATATATATATATATATATATATTTATTTAAAATTATGAATGGAGGAATTGATATATTAAGTTCGAAATTACCATGACAAGAAAATTCAGCACACACCTACACATGACATACGGAGCACTGAACAGCTGTTTTGACCTTATTAGTTCTCATCAGCAGTGCACATCATGATCTCCACCACTGGAGATCGAACCAACAACCACAGTGTGAAGAAGCCACTGGGCCACTGAATTAACTTGTGATACTGAATTAACAAGTCATGGTAAATTGCGTGACCACTTGACATATTGTCTTTTTTATAGGTATGTATTCCCTACAGTGGACATGGCTACTCCCGGGGGCTACATCTTCCCAAGTCGAAGTTATGAGTCCTCGTAACATAAGCCTCATGGGCAGGAAATATAATTATAATTATGAATGGAGGAATTGATATATGATATATATATATATATATACATATATATATATATATATATATATGTACATGTATTGCTGTGCCTCATCTGATCATCAATCACATGAAACTTAGAGTTGTGAGATTAGTAATCTTTATCATTTTAAATATTACTCTATTTATTTTACAGTCTTTGCATTTAAATTTTTTTTATTTCCTCACACTTTTTTTACTTCCTCACATTTTTTACTGCCATTTTAGTTTCTAAACTTATTGTAGCGATACTATCAAATCTTGATGAACTAACTTATATATATATATATATATATATATATATATATATATATATATATATATGTTAAGAATGTGTAGACACGGAGTTAATAGCACATTGTAACTGTCATTTTCTTACCTGTGAAATCATTTGATCAAGTTTTTGTCAATTTTTAATTCATTTTGACCAATGTTCTCTAAGGTGAGAAAATAACCATCCTTGATGTGTCTATGCTATCCTAACTTAGATATATATGCTCTATCAGATATTGAGCACTGTTTATTTATAAATATAGAAAACTACATGATTAACATACCTCTTCAAGGAAACTAGTTGACCACTCTAGATTTATTCATCTAATTACTAATATATATATATATATATATATATATATATATATGAGGAGTGCAAAAATAAGTATACAATATCACATCAATGTTATAATACTTAATTCATTAAAATTGTTAGCATTTTAATTTAGTAAGCCACATTTTTTTATTTTCAGTGGCATAATCATAATAATACATTTATCATAACTATAATAGCATTTTTATCGTAACTTTTAATTTTTTTTTATTAAAGTAAATGTTTTGCAGTAAAGAGGTAATTTAACCAGGGTTGGTAATTTGACAGACAAGGAACACAAATAGATTGTAAAACAATACTCGAAGATTGAGAATAGTGAACATGTGAGAAACAAGTGAAGCAAGATATGCTCTGTTGAAGACATGATTCAATTCACCTTGCAGGCTTGTGAATGTTACATGTGAGTGTTACATGTGAGCGTTACAAAATCATATATGGTGGGAAGGAGAGTCCAAGTTGTATAGTGGCTAACGTACTGGACTTTGAGATTTTAATAAGCGAGTTCGAACTTCAGTCGTACCATTACGTTCACTTTGAACTATTATCCTTGTGAATGATATAAACTCTCTTATGCCCCGAACTATGGGCTAAATAGAACCAGAACTGTTCTTCTACAAGGAAGGCTTTCGCATTAGATAACCCATGAAAGTTGATATGCTGTGTGACAAGGAAATATGACACCCTCATACATTCGCTGAGTTATGTTAATGTTCTTAAAAGGGCCATGAATCCATTTCTTCTCCTTGAAGCTATGAGTAAAATAGTAGAGCAGACTGGGATTTTTAGCCCCGGTATGACAACAGGTATAGATGGAAAACTGAATTCAAACCAGCTGTACTCCACAAAAAAAATTTACCCTGTGTTATATCTAGTCCATAGTGGTAGGGTTGGGTAAATTTATGCTTATTCTCACCCACAACCAGAGAAAATGAAAATTAAGTAATAATTTTCCATTCTATTGCACAATGTCTGATGGCCTAGTTTGACCCAAACTAGACATGATGTTGATGAAAACCTTTGTACCAGAGTGTGCATGACTGTCTGCTCTTGATTAGAGGCTTTTATTGATAATAGGAGCAAGCAGTTTGAATATCTGAGGGATTAAGACTACGCTCTTTATTGCATTTATATACAATATTGATTTGGTTGTATTATAAATGCAATGAGTATTATATGTGCTTTCTTTTTTCATAACTGTATACCTACCTTTGCAACCCCCCCACACACACACCATGATGATTAGAATGTTCACCAATGGCCCAGAAGACTGGGTTCAATCCCAAGTCGAGTCATACCAAAGACTCAAAAAATGGTACTTGATGCCTCCTTGCTTAATACTCAGCATTATAAGGTGTGGATGAAGGGTAAGTGGAACAACCCAGGGAAAGGAGTAGTGTCCTCCCCTACAGCTTGGTGTAGTAGCTATTGAAAAAGGAGCCTTTGGGTTGCCTTCGGTTACAGTCAGCCAACTTACTTACTTATATATATATATATATATATATAGATAGATAGATAGATAAATATATATAAAGATGTGATATGCAGCAAAAGAAACATAATATTTGTCATCTCCACACCACACCTATGTTAATGAAGTATAAGTTTGTTTATTTGTTTGTTTGGGTTTTATGGCATACCAACCTTTGTAGGTTATTTAATGTTAAATCCATTTTTATGCAAATAAATAGTTCTATTTCAAACAATTCAGTTTAGCATAAGTATACAATTTAATTGCAAAAAGATTTCTATTTCAAGCTATTCAGTTTAGCCAAACAGTTCCATTTCAAACAATTCAGTTTAGCACACAAAAACAGTTTCATTTCAAACAATTCAGTTTAGCATAAGTATGCAGTTTAAATGTTAAAACGGTTCTATTTTGAGCAATTCAGTTTAGCATAACTATGCAGTTTAAATGTCAAAACGGTTCTATTTTAAACAGTTCAGTTTAGCATAAGTATGCAGTTTAAATGAAATATGCAGTTTAAATGTCAAAACAGTTCTATTTCAAGCAATTCAGTTTAGCATAAGTTCACAGTTTTGTTCTATTTGACACATAGATAGGACCCTATCAGATGTAACAACTCCAGGTTCAGAGTAGACCTGGGAACAATGGCAATGAAAGGGTACTTCGCATTCCCTAAAGCTTCAGCATTACTAGAACCTCACCATCAGATTGTTTAGTGTCATATGCAGGACACTCGTTGGGGGAGTGTCACCCCTCTGCAGAGATGCAGTCAATGTATTCTGCAGTCCCAGCCGACTGGGCAATGAAGTAAGAGAAGTGAAGATTCATAGATATAAATTTGGAACCACCCATTAAGTGTTTTGAATGTGACAGTGCCTATCTGTTCAATCATTCAATAGACATGGGGGAGAGGCTCTCTTCTTGCAGTTATCACCAAGAAGCAATTATTTGTTGACATTCCAGTAATGTTATCTGGAGGGATAGTTGTTTAACTGAAGTAAAAGTGATGTCCACCCATCCTAAAAAAAAAAAGTGTTTGCAACTTATTTAAAAGGCCAACCATTTAAAACACATAGACACACAGACACACAGACATATATACATATATATATATATATATATATGTATATGTATATATATATATATATATATATACTGTTGAGCCAAAACAATATGAACAACTGCCTAATAAGGTGTTAGCCCTCCTTGTGCTGGTAAAATAGGCATGGATTCTGCTCTGCCTCAAAAGGTCTTCTTTGTGGATCTGACAGCTCTGTAAATGAGGCTTAGAATATGCTGATTACATCCTCCGCAAAATGGTAAGATCTTCCTAAAGGAGTGTCCTGTGTATGACAATAAAGTGCATCAGGTATATTTACCCAACCCCTCTGCAATGGGCAGGATGTGATACAAGGTCAATTTTTAAATAAAGCTGGTTTGAATCCAGTTTTCCTTTCTCTTAGACTGGTTACCTATCCAAGACTAAAGAAACCATTCTGTCCTACTATTTAACTCCAACTAAAGGAGAATATGTGGATTCATGTCTTTCCAAAGGACATTAGCATGAAGTGAAAAGCAAACAGCCTTGTCCGGGACTTGAATTTGAATCATTGCTTTCATTCCCTACGATGATAACCATTTTGCCTTCAATGCTTTAATGTGATTTAACTTGGGTCAGAGTGGACCTGGGAGTAAATGCAACAAAAAAGTGACTCCATATTCCCCAGAACTTAAGAATTGAAGCATCACCACCAGATTTAGTTTAGTGTCAAATTTTTTAGATCAATTTTTTTTTTCTCTTGGTATATCCAACTTGACTGCATTCCATGTGTTTTAATAACTGTTCTTTTTCTGAGTTTTACCGATTTCAAATTCACAATTAGCTTAGCATAATTATAAAGTTAATTATAAAGGCAATTGGTCTAATGAGTAGAGTGTTGGCCAATGGTCCAGTAGACCAGGTTTCAATCCCAGCTCGAGTTATACCAAAGACTCAAAAAATAGTACTTGATGGCTCCTTTTTTAGCACTCAGCATTATAATGTAAGGTTCAAGGGTAAAGTGGAGCAATCCCGGGAATGGAGTAGCGCCCTCCCCTACACCACAGGGTAGTAGCTATTAAAAAGAAGCCTTTGGGTCACCCTCGACTACAGTTGCCAACTTTTTTTTTTATAATATCAATTCTATGAACTGGATGTGACAATGAAAGCAGCCTTTAAGTGAGCTTAGAATAAATAAGAAATATGCTTGTTGAATAGTTGCATTTGGTAGTTTATCAAAGTCAGTACTCAGTTGCAAGAGAAGCCGAGTTAGATCTGAAGTGCAGTCTGCCGTAATTCTGAAGAAGGAAAATTATTTATAGCTATTTAGAATATTCCATTCTGCATATGTGAGCAAGTCCATTCCCTGGTTGGTGATTGGTCGCCAGCCAAGGAGTGGACATATTAGTGTATATATACCAGTTTGTTTAGTAGTAACATGTGGTTTGATTAAGTTACAGCACATTTTATTTTTGTTTGCAACTGGATGCTAGTTGGAACCCCTGGGCCTGTAAGTGCTGTTATTATTGTTGTTGTTATTCTACACACTAGCATGGTGACTTCTATATTGCTAAATTGGAGAGGAAAAGATATTATGATCAGAATAGTTTGAGACTGAAAGTGTTACTCTAATAGTATATTTTATTTTTATACCTGCATTTAGTTCTTATGGGTGGGAACAAAAGTCATAAAGCAATCAATAACAACATAATTATTTACAACAGAAAAAAAGAAAAAAGTGACTTGTCAAAATTAATACTATTGACTTTCCCATTATTTCTGTCTCAGTTTGTAATAGCTTGGTTCCTAGGCGCACCCACGCCGGGGGGGGGGGGGGGTCCTCATCCCTGGTAATACCTGCTTAGAAGAACTGAGTTTATTGCTTTGCATGTGAGGCACCCTGAAAAAGGAAGTCAACAGAACTACCTATTTTTTGGTAATAAATTTCATTTTATACATAGTTCCCCTCTATAAATTTCCTCCATGTCAAATCTGACTCGGTGGGAAGTTGCATGAATAAAACATTGAATGCATTAACCCTAATGGAGCTGATTAAATTTTTGTGTACAAAGATGAAGATACTGAATTAATTTGTTAAATTGTCTCCCAGTTATGTACACAAATAGTAATTAAACTTATTTCTTTATCCATATTCACTTTTTATTTTATTTTGGCTCATTTACAATCAAACAGTTTCATGTCATTGCACAAATAGTCAATAAACTCAATATCATAATCAAACTATGCTGTCAGGGTCTTCAAATTTACAGTCAGAATCAGGATTACCAAAGTACAAATCAAAATCACCTTGCACCATCTTGCTTTGTTGTTGAAATTGAAGTTTCACTCTCATTCTAAATTTAGAAATACGCCCTACAAGCTTGTGATGTTACATGTTAATCATATGCAAATTACTTCTCACAACTTCTTTTTATTGGCTAGTAAAAATAAAATGTGTGTTCTACATCATATGAAATGTGAAGAATTCTTGAAAGTAATTCCCTATCAAAAACAAATCAACTTGGTTTTTGTGCGTCAAATCTACATGCACGGAACCAAGTATACTCAACTCCCACACAGAGTCAAAGAACTAAATTAATATTGTAGAAAGTTACATCCTAAAGAATAGATATTTGTATTCATGTGTCATATAGGAATAAAGTGAGACATAAGTGTTAGAACACAAATTGTCAGTAAACAAAAATGACAACCCTCCACATAGTATAAATAGAGGTACCGTACTGTTTTGGTGGGCATCAGTCGGTGGACTTCTTTAATGGACAGACCTCAGTGAAAGAAAGACTTTGCTTTAGTAAAATATATCAAATCTTTTCTGATTTACCCGCTTAACTCTTCACACACCTAACTACTAAAACACACAAAACACAGACCCACAGACATCGAAACTGTAGAAGAAAATAACAGCTACCGGATGTTGACCCAACAACGGCCAGTGTCAAACTGAGAAAATCATGGCTTCTGTGTATAGTCTCCACACATAGTCTATCCAAAATCCCCTGAAAATTCTCAGTTATAAAAAAAAACGTCTATTTTTCAACCAATCATTTTTTTCCACAAGTAGTATTTTCTGGAGCCGGTGTTTGAAATTGGGAGGATATGAATAGGCCAAGCAGAGGTCACACACCAGTTGAATTGCCCGCCATCCTGAGAGCGTCACCCAACAACACCGTCCGACTAGATCAAAGCAGCCGCTTGTCACCAAATAGACAATTCCCCATCAGCCGGCCAGATATTTCATATGCTTGTTTATTTTATTTATTCAATAAACAAAATAAACTAAATCTTCTTGTCAGTCTTATTATTCTTGCAACCACATGCTTGTATATAACAACTTCAGTAATAGCTTGGCTATTCAAAACGATTCTGTAATTGTTCTAGGCTAGACTGAAGTTTTTCAGATAATAACAAACTTTCATTTGTTTTATTTTCTGTTTAATGTATTAATTTTGATTGGAATGAAATGCTTATAATGTTGTTGTCTGTCAATTATTTATTCTTTTTATTTACCCGTGGGCATTACAAAATAATCCATGGTAGGAGGGGGAGTCCAAGTTGTATAGTGGCTAATGTACTGGACTTTGAGATTTTAATAAGCGAGTTCGAACTTCAGTCGTACCATTATGTTCACTTTGAACTATTATCCTTGTGAATGATATAAACTCTCTTATGCCCCGAACTATGGGCTAAATAGAACCACTACTGTTCTTCTACAATGAAAGCTTTTGCATTGAATAACCCATGAAAGTTGATATGCTGTTAAACAAAGAAACCAATCATCCATGGAGATATAAGTATTGTAATGGTTATTGTCTGAGAAAATGAACTTGGCAAGCAAAGTTCAAATCCTGGATGAGGTAGTCTGAATTTCCATACATGCTAATGTTCTTTGAAAGGCCGTGAATCCATTTCTTCTCCTTCTAGCTATGGGTAAAATAGTATGTCAGACTGGGATCTCTAACCCCAGTATGACAACAGGTATAGAAGGAAAACTGAATTCAAACCAGCTGTACTCCACCCTAAAAATTTACCCTGTGTCATATCAGGTTCATAGTGGGAGGGTTGGGTAAAATTATGCTTATTCTCGCCCACAGCCAGAGAAAATGAAAATTAACTCATAATTTTCCATTTTATCGCACAATGTGAGTTGTCTGATGGCCTAGATTAATCCAAACTAGACCCACTCATTTTTTTTTTGTTGTTAATAAATTGTACAGTAATTATGAAAATAATGAAAATGGTATTTTCAATTTCAGAGTTATCTGATGCGGACTTATTCCACATTTGGATTGTCTAAGTCATATTCCCCTTATAAAATCTCATAATTACTAGACAATGGTCATAAAAGGCATGAGTCTTATTTTTGCTTCTTTTATAATAAACTGAATAATTATTGATGAATATATCTTCATTAACCAGCCCATTGGTATAATAGATAGAGTGTTTGCCACTTGTCTGGGAGACTGGAGTTCAATCCCAGGTCAAATCATACCAAAGACTAAAAATATAGTACTTGCGCTTCCCTTCTTAACACAGCATTGTAAGGTATGAATCAAGGGTAAACAGAGCAATTCAAGAAAGGAATTAGCACCCTCCCCTACACTTTGATTTAGTAGCAATCTAAAAGGGAGCCTTTAGGTTGCCCTTGACTACAGTTGGCCAACTTATATATTTTTTAAAAATTTCTTTATTAAATATTAACCCTGATTAAAATAATAATTCTCTATTTATACCATATCCCTCACTGAACATTTAAAGGGTGAAGTAGGATAAGTATTGCATTGATTTCCATATTATGTTTGCCTCACTCTATATATATGTTTGTGTGAGTATAAAGGTTCACATAATGATGTGTTAACTGTTTTTGATGACTTTTCTGATCACTAGGATCCAAGCATTGCAACACTAATCAAAGAAGAGTGTGAAGTACAAGGGGAAATATGTTGAAAAATAAACTTCATTTGGTCAAATTCAATGAGAGTATCTTTGTCAGCCTATGAACTTTTCAGCCCACTGTTGTATGTATGTGTCATTGAGGGCCCCATAAACTAGATTACTCTTTCCACCATGCTTCACACAACAATACATAAAGAGATACCCACTATGTGGGATTTGTTTGGACTCATGATCCCATAGTTGAGAAACTGGCTGTTACCAAGTATCATTGACTGTGTCTATGCTATTCAAACTTATATATATATATATATAAAATTGAAGAAATATGACTTGAAAAATCAAAATTTGGTTGAGTATTCATTCAACATGTAAAATGAGCATTTGTCTCTCTAGGATATTTACATACATATTCACAGTCTAAAGGACAATAAAACACACACATTGATATGTGTATGGATTCTTACATACTTATGCACATCTAATGTGTATTGTGATCTTTGAAGATATATGTGTATGTAAGTGTGTAGGTGTGTGTGTATATTGGAATTGTTACTGGTTTGTTTCTCTTATCGTAAACAATCAATATCACAAGCCCTAAGTGGTATAGTATTTGTATGAAGCTGTATTTATCATATTTTTTCCCTGTCTACTATCTTAGAGGGACAATTAGGATACAAGATAATACATAAGTATATATATAAATATATATATATATATATATATATATATATATATATATATATATATATATACACACACACACACTGGATCAATTAAGTCTGTAAATAGACTTAAACAGAATAATCCAAAAGGAGTGCAAGGCTGATTAATATATGTAAACATATAGAAACCTATGCAGAGAAAAATATCATTAAAAACAAGAAAATTTATAAACATACTCCATTTTATTACTACATATCAATTAATTTTCTTGTTTTTAATGATATATATATATATATATATATATATATATACACACACACTAAGATGAGTCAAAAGTTATGCAATATTTTGGCATGGGTTAGTTTGTGGCATGTATATCACATAACCAAAGCAAGTGAAGCCAGAGAAAGTACTCACTGTCATTGGTAGTATCATGGTAGTTAATTTGGCATGTATATGTCACATGACCAAAGCAAGTGAAGCCAGAGAAAGTACTCACTGTCATTGGTAGTATCATGGTAGTTAATTTGGCATGTATATATCACATGACCAAAGCAAGTGAAGCCAGAGAAAGTACTCACTGTCATTGGTAGTATCATGGTAGTTAATTTGGCATGTATATATCACATGACCAAAGCAAGTGAAGCCAGAGAAAGTACTCACTGTCATTGGTAGTATCATGGTAGTTAATTTGGCATGTATATGTCACATGACCAAAGCAAGTGAAGCCAGAGAAAGTACTCACTGTCATTGGTAGTATCATGGTAGTTAATTTGGCATGTATATGTCACATGACCAAAGCAAGTGAAGCCAGAGAAAGTACTCACTGTCATTGGTAGTATCATGGTAGTTAATTTGGCATGTATATGTCACATGACCAAAGCAAGTGAAGCCAGAGAAAGTACTCACTGTCATTGGTAGTATCATGGTAGTTAATGTGGTGTGTATATCACATGACTAAAGCAATTCCAGCCAGAGAAAGAACTCATTGTCATTGGTAGTATCATAGTAGGTAATGTGCTGAAACTTTGTACATTGTTTCACTTTGTGTGATTTGAAAGCGTCACAGATAAATGTGCAATGTAGTCTAATTCAGAAACTTATGCTTTACAATTTTAAACTAGAGCATAACACCATAAAAACAACTGAAATCATTTGTTGAGTGAAAAGTGAAGGCAAAGTTAATTACAGTACAGTAACCAGATTGTTCAAGAAATTTCACTCAGGTTGCAAGAACTTTGATAATCAGGCAAGGTCAGGTAGGCCTAAAACCATGGATTCTTGTCAAAGAGGCAAATCAGGTGAGTAGCACTTGGAGAGTATCAGGTAAGCTTGGCATCTTACAGTACAATGTGGTTGTCTTCTTGACAAACTTAGCAAAAGCATCTGCAGTTACGGAATTGTGACTCACATTACCAAAATATGGCAAAACTTTTGACTCATCCTTAAATATATATATATAGTAGAATAAATATGACTTGAAAATCAGAATTTTGTAGAGTATTCATTTATTTCATATAAGGTTTTGCTCATTTACAAGTTTCATGAAGGAATAATTGAAAACAATTTTTAAATCTGGAAAAGATATTGGAAAACTATCTACATGGTTGCCATGCCAATGTATCTAGGAATGCCAATCAATATAGATCTTTAAAAATATGGAAAATCTAAAGCGGGTTATACTTTTAAATGTCAAGTGAAGAAAAAGAGTGCAGCCCACTTTTTGTTACTTTTTTCCTCTCATTAAATTTAATAGTGTTGTTGAGAGTCAAGCAAAAAAGAAGGCAATGGAAAGAAAGAAAAAAATAATGAAAGAAAAAGGGTAAAAGTTAGGAGAGAATGAATAAATAAATAAATGTTGAAGAAGAGCAAAGAGGTTAAAAATATATATTCAGGAGAAGTAATCAGAGAAAGAAAGAAAGAAAAAAGGGTAATAATGAAAAGAGAATGAATGAATAAATACTGAAAAGAGGAATAAAGAAGAGATGCCAAAAAAGATAGAGACAGAGTAAGTAAGCAGAGAGAGAGAGAGAGAGAGAAAATATATAAAGGATGAAAAAAAGGGAGAAAAGAGGAGAATGAATAAACAGAATATAAAAAGGAATTTTTTTTAGTATTTACATTATTATCTTTATATCTTCAAATTTCATCACAAAGTTGAACTGCCATAAAGATTTCCATACCTGATTTTGTCATTCCACCAAAGCAACTTATCAGAGTAAGCAGATTGAATTCTAACTTTTAATTCCTGACCAATTGCTCTTACCTAGGCTAGAGATGTCAGTGTTCCCAGAATAGATGGACTTGAAGAGATGGATTCATGCCTATCCCAAAGGCACTGATATGTAATGAAATGCAAAGAGCCTCATTTTGAATTTGACACAGACATGACAATTCTTTTTTCTACAATGATAGCACCATGGATATATAAGTAAATATTGTATTAATCCATGGAATTTTTACTGGTTCAGCTCATTTTACTTTAAAGTTTGAATGGATTTATGAGTGAAGTATTTCAGTGTTTTTTATTTTTGTTTTTGTCATCTGAAATTAAATAAACAATAAAAAGATAGTCTGACTTATGATCTGATAATGAAAAATTATAGCTAAATTTGATCCCTTAGGATAACTTGAATTTGACACAATAACTTGTTTTTTATTTTCACTTGGCTTTAGTAACTTTGACTTTTAGATGCACACTATATTTTATGACCTGTCAAGTCAGACAGCTATAAATCCTTATTTCCTTTAAAATTCTCACATAAAACTGCTTCTGGATTTTTATTGTTTATATATACACATATATATATATATATATATATATATATATATATATATATACATGACCAATAAAAATCTAGGAGCAGTTATATATATATATATATATATATATATACTCATACAAAGAGACAGAGACAGAGACAGAGACAGAGAATTGCGATTGTCTTATTTTTGTCATTCCAATTTTTTTATAATAATCTGAAAATGTTTTCAAAAAACATGTTTATATCCCTATTTCCTTTATAATTCTTTCATGAAACTGCTTCTAGATTTTTACTGGCCATGTTGGTTGTCCCTATCTCACTTCAAGGGTTTGTGGCAGACCAAATGCAGTATAATTTGGAGAGTGCTCAATATCTGTGATAGAGATATAATATAATAATAATAAGTAAATATATATTAGTTTTTATAAAATATTATTCAATCTAGTAAATCTTGAATAGGGAATAATTCTAATCAGGTCAAATAAAAAAATATTCAAAAATATAATATAAAATCTAAATATTCCTGGTAAAGAGCTCAATGTAAATAAAATCCACTGAGCAAATAAATTTTTCCCAAAAAAAACAATTGGTCATATTAGGATAATTACTATCCTAATGTGACTGATTGTTGGTTATTTTTGGAAAATATTTATTAGTTTTTACATATATTTGATAGCATGGAAGTTTTTCTGCAACCATTGATTTCATGCCGTTTTATAAACGACAATCATCAGGCTGAGAAAGAAAGATATAGGAGAAATAAAAAAAATCAAAAAATTTATATATATATATGACCAGTAGAAATTCAGAAGCAGTTTTATATATATATATATATACTCATACAAAGAGAAAGAGAGAATTGTTATTGTCTTATTTTGGTATTTCCTTTTTTTTTATAATCAGAAAATGTTTTCAAAAAACAGTATTAAAATGTAAAACTATCTCTATCCTTGTAAATGCTGCTACATTTCTGGGCATTTTGTTGTGATATAATGGCTAAAAATCTAGTCTTGCTGATCTATTGCTACTGAATGGTGAGTTCAATCCTCTTTGGATACCACAGATTTATGGCCTTGTGCCAAATGTAAATTATGCTTAGTTTTATAACTTATTATCAAGTCATGCTGAAAGCACTGGTTCTTTTTTGATCACCAAAGTAGAGTAACAATGAGCCTGTTCAGTTCTCTGATGAGTGATCGCATAGCAACTGGAAGCAAACAGTGCCATTCCTAAGCATAACACTAAACTAAATCCAGAAGTGAGGCTCCAGTTTGGGAGCTTTGGGAAGTGTAGAGTTATCTCCTCATTGGTATTACACCAAAGTCCATTCTGACTTAGAGTAGTAGTAAGTATTTACACAATTTCCTTCACCATACGCATGATAAGTCACAATGTTAATTTTTAAATATAGTAAAACTCATTTGAATTCAGAGTTTTCTTTCATGTAGATTGTTTGTCTAACCACAGCTAAATATCTCATTCTGCCTTACTATTTACTCATAATTGATTGGAGAAGAGATAGATTCATACCTTTCCCAAGGGCATGAGCACAAAGTGAAATGCAAGCAGTCTCATCCAGGATTTTGATTCAGGTTGCTGGAGCCCAGGTGACTGAAACTGTAGAATATGCCAACTGCATGTCTGCAGAGGGGTAAGACACCTCTCCCCAATGAGTGTCTTGGATATGACACTAAACAATCTGATGGTGAAGCTCCAGTCTTGGAGCTTTGAGGAATGTGGAGTACCTCTTCATTGCCATTCTGGCTTGAAGTGGTAGCACCTGATAAGTGTAGCAGAAAGAACTTCGTATTTTTGTTTGGCACATGAATTAATTTGACCGTTAGGGTCGTCGCATATTTCCACCAGATGAGGATGACTTATCCTATCATCCCGGACTATTTTTCCGGGCAGCACCAAAATGGGGAAAGTCCGACAAACTACCTCTTCCTTAGAATATTTTGAACAGGACAGACATACTTACTGTCCACTCCCTTTATAGTAGCAGCATCACAACACCATGAGGAAAACCATCTAATTTATGGACCTCTTGAGTCTACTCTCTTCGACTAAGGGTTCCCAGTTGAATATGAATTAGAAGCATTCAATCCGCCACACACAGGAACACCCTCATTTCGCCTCTAACCTTAGCTATGTCTACTGCGACGTGCAATTCCGCTCAGACATCCAGCTACTTTATCCCTGGGCAACATTTTCTGGATACTTTCATACTTCTCTCCTACAACAGCCAGGACCACGCATTCATGGGTGACTACATCATTCCTATACTTAACCAGTAAACACGACCTTTGCTACACCTATGGCGACTATATCTCATTCGGACATTCAACAATGCCTTAACGGTAGCGATGCACATTTCGCTCAGGCATTTAGCTGCTAAAATTCCTTCTCAACTTCATAACTATTTCCTTCCTTCCTTCCTTCCTTCCTACGAGACTTGCAGCATAGACGTATCCTTTATTCTTGCAGTCATTAAGACTATCATAAAAACTTTTCGATATCTTGGTTCAATTCATTTATTTGCCTTCAAATATAGTGAGGAACTAAATTAACAAATTTTCCTCGCTAAATAGGATCCTATCAATGGGTCAAATAGAATAGTTTGACACTTAAACTGTGTAGTAGCAAATAACTTATACTAAATTGAATTGTAAGTGATACATAGCAATACTTGGACTATTTGATTGTGAGCAAATGAATGACGCTAAATATAGTAATATAGTAATTTAGTAAAAATTGAAATTAAATGTGTGCAAACAAATGACTGATTGTTACTTTTACATAGTAATACTTTAAACCACTTAACTATGTGCAAAAAGAAAATGAGCTCAGGCTCTTTTAAAATGTCATCAACAAAATGTGTTTAAAAATTATATATATTGTAGCAGAAAGAAATTTAATTTTTGTTCGGTGCGTAATTTAATTTGACCGTTAGAGTCGCCGAACATTTTCCCCCAATCAGGTTGACTTGTACGATTCAGCCCGAACCATATTTCCTAGCAGCACCAAAAATTGAAGAAAGCCCGCAAAACTGTCTCTCGATCAGAAATCCACAACGGGAACGGACGTCTTAACGTCTGTTCCTGAATAGCAGCATCAACCATTATGAGGAGAGCCATCTAGTTTATGGATCCCTTGGGTCTATTCTTCTAGACCAAGGAATTCTAGTTAAAAACAAATTAGATGATACACTCTAACAACTTCCACCTTCTTTCTTTACTACGTGGCTCGCAGCATACCAGCGTAAACCCCTTTATTTCATGCTGCCATTAAAACCTTCCTTTAAAACCTAACGACGTCTTCGTTCTTCTCCACCACCTTTATTTTCCATGAACATTTAGCGAGGGGATAGCTACCAACGAAATACCAACGCAACCAACGTAATACCAACATAACCAACGCAAAACCAACTTACACCAAAACCTAAAAACCCAATAACAATAATAATAATTATTATAATAATAATAATAATAGTGTTATCCCTATAGGATACACATTTTTTTCTAGTTTTAAAATAAGCAATAAAAACATACTTAAGAACATTCTAGAAATTTAGGATCAAAACCGTATTAGCATTTAAGTTACATTTTTATATTTTTCAACCAATCAGCTAAAAACATAGAATAGAACATTCTAGAAAATTAGGATCGGAAGTGAACTAACAGAAAATATTTAGGCTCGAAAATAAAATAGTAAAATACAAATCTGATTGGTCAATAAATGTCTATGCGCCAAAATTTTAGGACGATTCTTTGATACACCTGTAGGATATAAATAACACAGAGTTAGGAAGCCATACACACAAGACACAAGCTTACACACAAACGAAGACACAGATGAAGACAAGCCACTAAGCCAGTAAAGCAGTAGCCGATACATTCCAACAAATTCCTTTCCTTCCTCAACTAAAGTTCATGACCTCTTTTCAAATGGCCGAGAATTATATTCAAAAGAAAAACCCGACAAACTTTCTTTCATCAACGCGACACGCTGTCGCCACTGTCATAAAACCCGCTATAAACTTAATGTAAGTAAAAACGACTTATTTACGGACTCCGTTAACATGAACATACACACATCTTTAAACAAATTTATTCTCTTCTTGTCAAACTTTATTTTCCAAAAGGCCATTTACACATCATGTATTTTATTTGTTTTCATATTCTGTTATATGCATATTAAATTGTTTGTTGTTTAATGTTCGTTGTGTTCTATTCCATTTCTTTTGCGCGATTGTAAAGTTTTGTGTTGTATTTCTGGTGGGAATAATTTAGAGAGCAATCTACTGAAATAACCAAATTACATACAACCCCTACATCCCCATCACTATAAATGGCGACCTTCCAACTAATGAGAACACGCAACCACATATAAAAACATATTAAATATACCACTACAAAAATGGAAATTAAATATCAAAACACAATATAACCTCCTACAATATATATATATATATATATATATACATATATAAACAGGATTTGGCATTAAATAACCTCTAATGGTTGATATTCCATAAAACCTTACCAAACCAAAATCACCGTTAGATGCAATCAATATCACAAAATAGGTCAATAGAAAAAACTGTGAGCAAATAAATGACTGATGTTAAATTGTGATTGCTATATAGCAATACTTGAAACCATTTAACTGTGTAAAAAAGAACTCAGGTTCGTTTAAGAATGTTATTTACAAAATGTGTTTACAAATCATATATACATTTAATATATATGTATAAACAGGAGCTGGCATTAAATAACCGACAATGGTTGGTATGCCATTAAACCAGACCAAACCACACACACACACTCACAAAAGAAAACAAGAACAAAAAACCATGTCTTTTTGCTTTATAACGCGAGAAATCCAAGAATTGACTATTCATATTGTTTTCTTTTTTTCTTTGTTTCATCATCATCATCATCATCAAGTGGCGCTGAAAGCATGGATTCCCTGACTCTCTCTCTCTCTCTCTCTCTCTCTCTCTCTCTCTCTCTCTCTCTATCCCTATCATCCATCACTCCCGGCAGCTCCCCCGAACTACATCCGGTGTCCGTACAGAGCTGATGTTGTGGGGGGAGTATGTAATTTGGTTATTTCTGTTGATTTGCTCTCTAAATTATTCCCACCACAAATACAACACAAAACTTTACAATCACGTGAAAGAAATGGAATAGAACACAACGAACATTAAACAACAAACAGTTTAATTATGCATATAACAGAATATGAAAACAAACAAAATATATGATGTGTAAATAGCCTTTTGGAAAATGAAGTTTGACCAAAGAAAAATGAATTTGTTTAAAGATGTGCGTAGGGTCGTGTTAACGAAGTCCGTAAATAAGTCTTTCTTACTTACATTAAGTTTATAGCGGGTTTTATGACTTTGGCGGCATCGTGTCTCGTTGATGAAAGAAAGTTTGTCGGGTTTTCCTTTTGAAAATAATTCTCGGTCATTTGAAAAGAGGTCACGAACTTTAGTTGAGGAAGGAAAGGAATTGGTTGGACATAATATCGGCTACTGGCTTAGTGGCTTGTGTTCTCTGTGTCTTCATTTGTGTGTAAGCTTGTGTCTTCCCTGGCTTCCTAACTGTGTTATTTATATCCTACAGGTGGATCAAAGAATCGTCCTAAAACTTTTGCGCGTAGACATTTATTGACCAATCAGATTTGTATTTTACTATTTTATTTTCGAGCCTAAATATTTTCTGTAGGTTCACTTCCGATCCTAATTTTCTAGAATGTTCTATTCCATGTTTTTAGCTGATTGGTTGAAAAATATAAAAATGTAATTTAAATGTTAATACGGGTTTGATCCTAAATTTCTAGAATGTTCTTAAGTATGTTTTTATTGCTTATTTTAAGACTAGAAGAAATTTGTATCCTATAATGTAAATAAGTTCTGGCTGGTCAGCCAATACTGATTCGTCTATGTGTAGAGGTCACATTACTTATGAAGTTGTCCTTGCTTCTCCAGCAGTGTCTCATATGTCTTGTTCGTTTTACTAGAATGTTTTTTGAGATGGAAGGTAAGTGGCCACACATCTGGTGTTGCTTCCAAGTTTTGTTCAATATCACTCATAGCATTCTTAAATAGTTACTATCTAGATTTTTCTTTAAGCGTTTTGTTAGCATCCGTGTGGTGCATCTATACAGCAGTACTGACAAAGCTACAACTTGGAAGAAGTATCATTTTCTTCTTTCAGATTGAGCCGACTTCCATATGATCGATAAACTATCGCTAGCTGTCCTCAATCATCGTAGGTTAGCAATTCCTTTTGTCGTAGAGGGTGTACTTGAGATGACAGACAACTAACACGCATGACAAAACATGAGAACATGTTTGGTTTATAATGTAAGGAAAGAAATTTTTTCAACGTATATTGGCATGGGGAAAATTTGCCTAAGATGACAGGCGACAGAAAATATAGGAAATATTTGAAAGCAGATTATTAAATAAATAGAAATAATATTTATTTTTTATATGTGATAAAACTCTTAATATTGCTTTTGTTTTCTTTGTTTTATTAATATTACAAGTTATTTCAATTTACCCATAAGATATATTAAAATAGAAAAAAATATTATCAAAAGCGAAAGCCGAAAAAAAGTGAATTTAACAAAATGAAAAACGAAATGAAAGAAAATTTGAAAAAGAAAGTATGTCCCTATTTCACATATCCCACTTATAATGATAATTTTGAGGAACCAAATAAATTGCAGCCTATCAATAACATTGGAGATTAGCATCATAATTAGTGGTAATTATCCCCACCTCTCATCTAACTTTTGGCCCAACGAACCTCTTTTCCAGAACGTAATAAGCCTTGATTTTGAGATCTCTGGAATAAAAAAAAAGTTACGTTTGCGACTGTAGTCGAGGGCGACCAGAAGGCTCCCTTTTCAATAGCTACACCAAGGTGTAGGGGAGAGCGCTACTCCTTTCCCGGCATTGCTTCACTTTACTCTTGATACGTACCTTATATCGCTGAGTGTTAAACTAGGAGGTATCAAGTACCATTTTTAAAGTCTTTGGTATGACGCGACCTAGGATTGAACCTAAGTCTTCCGGACCATTTGCGAATACTCAACCCACTAGGTCAATATTTTCTGAAATTCAGGAAAAAATCTCTTGGGAGTGTTTATTTTTATTCGGTCTTTTTTTATCGGATAAAATTCTTATAAGAATTCGAGTTGATATACTCACCAAACCACGAAATATACGTTATGACATATAAGTCTCTCTCTCTTTCTCTTTCTGCCTCTTACACACACACACACACACACACACACACATATATATATATATATATATATGGCGGAAAACCAAGCGAATATATTTATTAACAAAAAAAAAAAAAGAATTGTCCGAAATGGATTTTCGAAGAATAAAGTCAGTAAATTATAAAAGTGAAAATTAACGAAAATAGATTTAAAAGAATGAGTCGAGGTTGTATTTTTATTAATTCTTTTTTATTTTATTTATTCATTTATTTTATTTTATTTTATTTGATTCATCTATTTATTTATTTTTTTTAGGAAAAGTTTGAAAATTATATTACTCGCCGAGAAACAGTCAAAAAGATTAGCAAATAATTTTTTCTGCAGAAATTTGAAGGGAATCCTTATTTCAATTGTCCACTGGTGACGAAGCAAAATCGACGGCGGATTCGACCCAAGGGGTCAGAGCCTGTCAGTTGGCTGAGTACAGTTACCGGTGGAAAACAAAAAATTTTGAATAACATTTCTTTTTCTTTTAAGTTCGAGGGTGGAAAATTTTGGTTAACCGTTATGATTTGACGTTTACTCAGCCCAGAATACGCCGATTGCATCGCTTCAGAAGAGTAATACCCACCTGCCCAACGAGTGTCCTGGATATGACACTAAACTATCTGATTGTGATGCTCAAGAAATGCTGGAGCTTTGGGGAATGCAGAGTACCCATTCATTGCCATCGTACCCAGTTCCACTCTGGATCCTATCTATGGGTCAAATAGAACTATTTGACATTTAAATTGTGGCAGAAAGAATTTTAAATCATTATTTAGTGCAGGAATTGTTTCGGCCGTTGGAGTTTCAAATTTATATATTTCGTCCTATGAGAATGATTGATGCCATTCTGATCGGGGAGGTGACCCAGGCAACTTAAAAGGCTGCGCTAACCATTCTCGCCCTCTCTTCGCCTCCTAGCTGCAGGACAGACCAGACAACGTGAGAGAGAACATTCTCTCTCTTCGCTTCCTCACTTGCTAGCAGCAGGACAGAGCATCCTTTTCCTCTCTCACCACAGAGAGTCCACTAAGCATTATGAGGAGAGCACATCCAATTTATGGGCCATTGGTTTCTGGGAAATCATTCTTTCATCATCCATCTTTCCTTCTAAACCAACGGATCCTCGGAGAAACAAATTGGATATTTTCAATTCCTGCTTTGACTTCAGCATTTTAATTCCTGTCCTGACGACAGCACCTCAACTGCTTTGACTTCAGCATTTTAATTCCTGTCCTGACGACAGCACCTCAACTCCTGCTTTGACTTCAGTATTTTAATTCCTATCCTGACGAAAGCATCTCAACTCCTGCTTTGACTTCAGCATTTTAATTCCTGTCCTGACGACAGCATATATTTAATACATGTGTGAAAACAGGATTTGGGATTAAATAACTAACAATTGTTGATATGCCATAAAATCAAACCAAAACAAACCAAAGTTTAACGTTTACTGATGTCATCGGGAGAAGAGAGAAAGACCTACCCCTTTTGGGGTGGAAGTGAGAGGAAACCAAGCACAGAAAGTGGAAGGCGTAGAATTAATTAATAGAACCCAAGTAAGAGGAAAATGAATATTGAAGAAGCTCAGGCTCGTTTAAGAATATTATCTACAAAATGTGTTTACAATCATATATATATGTGTGTGTGTGTATAAAGAGGGTTTAGCATCAAATAACCTACAATGGTTGACATGCCATAAAACTCAACCAACCAAACCATACTATTGTTAAGTAAACACTTTATTACATTGACTAATAGTATTTGTTCAGGTATAGGCTATGCGGGACACTTTAGATTGAAGTTATGGTAATGTTAGGCTAAGAAACAAGGTAATCTTTGACGTTTTGAAAAACATATCGCGTGTAATAAGTGACCCCTTGATATGCCATTTTAGTGATGTTTGAAGTGAGTATCATTGTTTAGCGAGAGGAAACCATTTTTGTAGCCAGAGTTTTTGTTGTTGGTAAGCGAGGAAAAGTTTGTTTGGTTCAGCGAGGAAGATGGTGTAACGTATGTGTGTTTACGTTGTGTCGTTTCCTCGCTTAGTGTTGTTGGATATATAAAGGGTGGTTGAAGATGATGAAGATGAAGTAGGTCGAAAGGTGTTGTTATGAATAGTTTTTATTTGTCTCGCAATTCAGAAGGTGCCATGCGGGGTCACCAATTTATAACGGTTTGAGGATAACACAAATGAATTACGAAACTTTGCTTTAACAACACAACAACGAAAGTTCTTTATTTGCAGCTTTGAATATGGTTTGCTTTTGGTGCTGCAAGACTCGTGGTGTTTAGGCTTGTTAGTGTTGGAGACGAAATGGCTTAACGGGATGTTGAGATGGCAGCGTGTTGTTGGACGTGTGAGGGATGTGTTTAAAGTCACCGTGTAGTTTTGTATCTGGTTTTTGGAGGAGAGTCTACGATATCTCCATGTTGTCGAGAGCGGAGTGACGCTCGGATCGACATAGTCAATTTTTGGGGTGACATGAAGTGGTGCCTGTGGAAGGCATGCTGAATGTTTCTAATTTATGTTCAACTGGGATTCCTCGTAAAGAATCCATAAATTAGATGGTTCCCTCGTTGCTACTGCTAGTGTTAAAGCCACAGTGAGATGTCCACACTGGGTGGCTTGTCTAGCTAAAAAGCATCGCTAAGCAGGGACGACCAGAGGCACGTCTGTTCTGGTCGCCGTCTCAAGCCGAAGAGAGTGGGTTTGGTCGCTCACCCGTTTTGCTAGCCGGAAATGAAGGTCCGGGCTGAATAGGATAAGTCATCCTGATTGGGTGAAATTCAGTGTTGAATTAAATTGCGCGCCAAACCAATACGAGATTTTCCTCTTCTCTACACCATAAAACCAGACCAAAACAAATCCTATATATTTGATGTATATGTAAAAACAGGATTAGGCATTAAATAAATAATAAGGGTTAAGATGCCACAAAACCTTACCAAACTAAATCATATGTATTTAATATATATGTATAAAGAGGATTTGGCATTATATAACCCACAATGGTTGATATGCCATAAAACCTAACAAAAAAACAAAAAAAAATTAGGTTGCTGCTTCCATTTCTGACAATGACTCATGCTATGTAGAATGGTTTGGGTTCAATCTGTGGGGCAACAGATCTATTTTAAATGACGTTTAAAATGAATACATTGACTCTTAAAACATTGAAAATTGCAACATAAGTATGTTATATACAGAAATCCCTTCTGATTTACTAATATATGTAGGGGTAACATGTTAGTTGTTGATTTAGTGGTGGTAGTTTCATTCCCCACAATTAATGTTGGTATATATTTGAAAAAGGGCAAATGAAGTAAAGATGTGAAACGACGCGGACAAAAATACATTTAAAACAAAGCTGTCCAAACAAGATTGAATTTATATATCAAAAAGTACATTAAATGAAATATTTCAAAACATTACGAATGTTCTACAACTGTCCGTTAAAATATTCCTCTGTGTGTGTGTGTGTGTGTGTGTGTGTGTGTGTGTGTGTGTGTGTGTGTGTGTGTGTGTGTAACTAACACGAATACTATGAAAAAAGGGCTAAATGATAAAAGTTTCCTGTTGATTAAAATGTATGTTGACTAAGTATTTCTACCGAATTTTAATAATGTATGTTAGGAGGAAAGTGTCTTCTCCCATGTTGGTTGTTTGTTTCTTTCTGTGGTTTGACGAAATTTCTGTGTTCGAGGCTGGAAAAAGTCTCACCGAAAAAGTATAACAAGGGAGGGAATGGTTGCAGCGAGTATACATTTTCGTGGCGGTTGACTGCTGGAAGTCAAATGTAAAAAAAGGGAAGAGTGTGTTGACTCTGTTAGTCGAAATGGAGAGAGTGAGGGTGTTCTCTCTGGAAGTCACAATGGAAAGAGGATGAGTGTTGGAAGATGAGAGTATTTATTGACAATCTTTGTCATGCAGTAGGCTCCAAAAACACGGGACAAAATTGAAGTTGCTGGCGTAGTTGTGAGCACTAACCACGTGGTTTTCCTGGCCAATAGGTTCCTGAGACTGATTAGTTGACCGACGTCCGCCATCTTTGTTTCGAGATAAAGTGGCATTATGGCCATTTTAAAATATAGGAGTGTAAATCCTATATACGTTCCAAACTAATTCACCAGTAAAATCAATAAATAAACAAACAAATAAAACATCACAAACGTACATTTCAAAAACCGGGTGTTGTCACGACGAAGGCCAAAACCAAAATGAATAAAACACGTCGCTGCGCAGGTAGGCTCGGTGCATCCATCCGGTTGAAATGTAATGTGTTGACTTGATTTAGCCATAGTGAAAACGGAAGAAGTAATCCCAGACAATATGGCACCAAAAAGCTACCTCTCTCTTTTTGTCAAGAACTACTATTCAGACACACAGTACGAATTCGGGGACCAAATTGAGGGCACGAAAAACTTAAGCTAGTAGATGGGTTTCGTCACTTGCTTCTTGAATAGCGCTTCCCAAGAAATAAAAGTAAAATTAAATGAAAGTCGACTACTGAAATTCTACCAAGTTAAACAACTGAAATTCAACCGAGAATTCTGCTGAAAAGAACCTTAAAGAAGACTTGCAATATAATGAACTCTGAAACATTTCGACAAATAAAAAAGAAAAGAAAAATACTCAAATTCAAAGAACTTTGTTTCCCGCACATTCTCTCAGATAAGTTCCTGCAAATTGCACTAAAATTTGCAACACTTTATCTTTTCTATCCCTTTTTTTCTTGTTTCCTTTGTATAAAATTCCTTTTTAAAAACTTTATTGTCTTTGTTATCTTTTCGAATCAGTATCTGAACTAGAAAGTTGCAGATCTTACCGTTTGAACTTACCGTGTTTACTTACTGTTTGAACTTACCGTTTAATATTGCACGCTGAAATCCCCTAAAAACATTACCCAGTGAAATATTAAATTTGGCTTTAGTGTCACTCACTTTATATCTAATTTTATTCCCCTAAAATCCTTTTTATTTTATCCTTTAAAGTTTCTTTAGCACAAGGTCTTTTTAAGGTGGGCCTGGGTGCAGAGCTTTAGCCCAGACACACCCAGTGGCTCAAAAATATCACGAGCCCAATCTACATTCCCTTAAAAAAAAAGGAACTCCTCAGGCGCCAGGAGATAAGCTTTACCCCCCGAGGAGGGTTAGAGCCAGTGGGGATGACCTCCTGAGGTTTGAGGAATGTGATGTAAATGTCAGGTTTCCCCGGCACCAACATCAGGCAGCCTCGACTGAGTAACCGCTAACTTAATCAGCATATCATACACCTCTCAATAGTGTCCAACGTATTTATAAGGAATGAGACATACCCATTAATGTTCATAGGTATGGTATATAACACTTTGTAAACGCACAAATAGTTTGTGGATATTTAAAGCTCCAGTGTTCAGCATTCACATTCACAAAAGGCAAAACCTCAAATCCAAAATGGCTAACATCAGTTAGATAGTTTATAGTAATTGGGAGATTTATTTTTCCCAGAATGCAATGCCAAATTCCTATATATTTTTAACAGGAAGTTGTTGGTGGCTTTTTACAGAGAAAAAAATCAAGTTCAAATCTTAAATAAGGCTGTTGACTTTTTACATAGCACTAATACCCTTAGTAGAGATATGAATCCAACTATTCTTCCCCAGCTATGGATAGACCACGTTAAACCTGGTATGGCAACCAGTCTAGGAGAAGGAAAAACTCTAAATCAATAGTCCACTTAAAAATTGACCTTGCGCTACATCCTGCATACGAAGGAGGAGTTGTGTAAATGCACACACACACACACACACACACACACACACATATATATATTCAGCTGTCAGCTTAAGTTTGAGAGTATCTTTATTTTATGCTCTGTGTCAACAACCACACCCTAATTCAGTTAAAAGTAAAATATTCCAACATGATCAAAAAGTAATAATGACACTATTTACCAACCCCTCCGCTCGGGCAGGATATGACACAAGGTCAATTTTTAAGCGGAGTTTAACAGGTTTGAATTCAGTTTTCCTTCTCCTAGACTAGTTGCCTAACCAAGGCTGAAGAACCTAGTCTGTCCTACTATTTACCCATAGCTGGAGGGAGAATAATTGGATTCATACCTTTCCCAAGGGTATTAGTGCTATGTGAAATGCAATCAGTCTCATCCAGGATTTGAACTCGTGTCACCGTGTCCATTTCCTACGACGATAACGACTACACCACGGGCAATAATAATGACAGAATGTTTTTTTGTACCCAAAATGCATTTTTTTTATTTCCTGTTTTGGATGCTTCTGCTGGTAAAGAGTCAATATTTGGTAACCACTGCTTTCATATCTGACTGCTTCTAATTTAAGTTTCTAATACCAATAAGGCTGGTTTGCTGTGAAAATCTCTGAAAAAGGGCAGATAATGGAATATTTTCTATGTAACATGAGTGAATTTTTACAATAAACAGGCCATTATTATTTCAAAACACTTAGAGTACACATTTATCAAAAAAAATAAAGTTAAAAGTTAAAGTCTGTTTTTTGTATATTATATGAACTCAGTCATCTTGTAAAAAAAAGTGTGCTCTTGGCTATCGTTTTTGTGGACAAAAAGTGAAGCAGTGTGAAAAGAGTTTTCTCAAATCATGTTAATCATTAGTCAAAGCTTTGTATTAATATTTGTGATTATAGAGTGAAATAAAATGGCTTTTTCAAGAGGAAACAAATATTCCATTCACAAAAATTTCCAAGAAGGCTCACTGGAGCAAAGAAATTTTAATCTTGCATGGCTAGTTTGCAGAAAGAGAAGTAGGCCAACCATTTGAACGAATAGTGTAAAATATGGATCGATCAAATTTTTCTAAAGGAAACTAAAACTAGCCACACACACAAATGAATATTTGTTTCACTATGCCAAATCAAGCTAAGGGCCAAATTCAGTCAATGTCCTACAAGAAATTAAACCATTGTTTGTGACCTAAAGCCACCATACTGCTGCTGCTGATATATATATATATATATATATATATATATATATATATATATATATATATATATATATATATATATCAGCAGCAGCAGCAGTATGTCACGCTGCCAATATGGATTTCCCTGACTTTCTCTCACCATTTGTCTCTATCATTCATCGCTTTCGGTAGGTCTTCAAGACTACATCCTGTGTCCATACAGAGCTGTTGTAGATAAGTTCTAGTTGGTCGTCCAACACTTACACGTCCGTCTGAAGGGGTCCATTGGGGAACGTTGCTTATGAGTTCATCCTTACTTCTACAGCCGTGTCCCGCTTGTCTTATTTGGATGGTTTTTGAGATGAGAGGTAGGTAGCCATAAAGCTGGTGTTTTGTGGGATTTTGCTTTCAGGATTTGTTCAATATAGCTCATAGCATTCTTGTGTGGTTCCTGTCAAGCTGTTTCTCTCTACGCTTTGTCAGCGCCCATGCGGTGCTTCCATCAAGCAGAATTGACACAACTGCTGCTTGGAAGAAATTGCATTTTATTTTATCGGATAATTTTGACTTCCATATGATCGATAACCTATCGATAGTTGTCTTCGCTACTCGCCTATTGATGTCATTTTTCAGTACATGAGAGATTATCACAATTCTCACTCAAACCACACACACACACACACACATATATATATATATATATATAGCGAGGAAATGTTGTCATTATTTTTAGCGTTGAAATGTAACGTGCGTGTGTGTGTTTGGTTGTTTACTTCCTCGCAAAGTTTTAAAGGTAAATAAAGGAGGATGAAGAAGCAAGAAGATGCTGTAAACTATCATTTTTAGGTTATACCATTTCAAAAGAAGGTATATCACCAGACCAAGCCTTGATAGAAAAAATACAAAAATAGCTACTCCTACAAATACAAAAAACTTAAATCTTCTTTGGGATTGATGAATTTCTACAGGCGATATGTACCAAAATATACGGACTTGACTGAGCTGTTTGCAAATTTAAGAAAAAAGAATGTTGAATTTATCTAGTCAGAGAAACAACAAAAAGCTTTTGATAGATTAAAAGTAACCATGGCAAAGAAAGCAGTAGTGAAAGTTTGTAATCCGAAAAAGGACATTACGTTAACCACAGATGCAACCGAACAGGCAATATCTGGAATATTATCACAAGAAGGACATCCGATGATGTATTTATCAAGAAGACTAACAAATACTGAATTTAATTATTCAAATATTGAGAAAGAAGCACGGGCCATTGTGTGGACAACCACTAGAGCCCAAAAATTTTTATTAGAGAAAAAAACTTTTTGAGAGGTGATCATAGACCATTATAATTTATATTCAATCCAAGAAAAGAATTACCCAAAGTCACGACATCGAGAATACTAAGATGGGCAATAAGATTTTAGGGTTTTATGATGGTTTTTAATGGCAGCATGGAATAAAGGGTTTTACGTTTATGCTGCAAGTCTCGTAGGAAGGAAAGAAGTAAGGAAACGAAATGAAGTTGTTATAGATTTGAGAAAGTATTTTTGCTGCTAAATGCCTAAGCGAAGATGTGCATCGTTAGGTTAAGGCATTGTTGAATATGTGAGTGAGATATGTCGCCATAAGTGTTGCAAAAGTCGTGTTTGCTGGTTGATGACGGGAACGTTGTAGTCACCCCTGAGTTTTTAGTTCTGGTTGTTTCAGGGAAAAGCCTGAATGTCTCCTGAAAATGTTGCCCAGAGATGTTGTCGCTAGATGTCGGAGCGAAATTTTGCAACGCAGTCGACATAGCCAATACAGGAGGCGACAAAAAGTTGTTCCTGTGTGTGGCGTATTGAATTCATCCAATTCATATTCAACTGGGAACCCTTGGTCAAGGAGAATAGACGCAAGGGGTCCATGAATTAGATGGCTTTCCTCAAGGTGGTACTGCTGCTGTTATTGAAGAGAGTAGGCAGTCATTACGTCTGTCCTGAACGAAGAAGTTCTAAAGAAGAGAAAGTGTTTGGCGGCTTTCCTCCAATTTGGTGCCGCACGGAATGATGGTCCGGGATGAATAGGATAAGTCATCCTGATTGGGTGAAAATATGCGTCGACCCTAACGGTCAAATTGATTAACACGCCAAACAAAAATACGAAATTATTTCTGCTACATATATATATATTAAAAGAAAGAATAGAAATATTTCAAAATGAGTAGGTCCACAAAGAGATTTGTATTTTTTAGAATTTTTTTTCGTTCTTACATACGTGTATGTTTCCAGATTGATGCTTTCGTCAGACAACATGTATGGTACAAGACCTTGTTAATGGGGTATTTAATGAGACTTGAACTCATTCGTGTTTCTAGTTTGAATAGTTTTCAGATGGTTATGTTTTTTTTCTAATGAATGCTGGTCCTTCCTTTTTCTTAGTGTGTATTTCTCTTAGCCTACTTTACCCCGCATTTACTTTTGATATTTGTGTGTGTGTGGGTGCGCGTGTGTGTTGGTGTGGTTTCAAATTTCACTTGTAATTATTTTTTCTTTGTGTGTGCGTGTGAATATGTGTCTTGAGATTGTGTGTGTGTGTGTGTGTGTGTGTGTGTGTGCACATATATATATGTGTGTTTGTTTCCATGTGTGTGTGTGAGTGTGTACGATTCATGTTTTATTCAACTTTGGTTTAAATTCATCTATAAGATTCTTTTCCTTTATTTGAAGTAGCATGTAATCGTTCGTTTGATATATAGGCATTATTTTAAATTTACCCTGACTACATTGGTATAGGTGTTTAGATACATTTAATATTCTGTTTTCTTTTTTTTAATATTACTCTTGTGAAGTGATGTCCGTGTATTAAGGGCCTGTATTCACCCTATGTAAATTTCTTTACATTCACTACATTCAATTATGTAGACTACGTTGTTTTTTGTTTTTTTGACTTGCAGCTTAAGTCTTTATTTATTTAGAATTTCGTTTCCGGGTTTTAAAAAGTATAGGATTTTCCTTCTATAATTATATCTCACATTTTGCACCGTTTATTATTGCATTTGGTAACCCCTCGTATTGTGTTTTCTCCGAATGTAGAAGAGATGGGTATTTTTAAAGCTTTTTGGGGTTGTCTCTGGCTTTTAATGATTTTTGTTGTGTCTTCTAAATTCATACAATTATATATATATATATATACACACAAAAAAATCTCAAGACACAGATTCACATACACACAGAAAAAATAATTACAAGTAAAATCCGAAACCACTCCAACACACATGCGCGTGGGCACACACACACACACACAACGTATCAAATATCAAAAGTAAATGAGGGGTAAAGTAGGCTAAGAGAAACACACTCTCAGAAAAGGAAGGACCGGCATTCATAAAAAAAAAAAAACAACTGAAAACCATTCAAATTACTAACACAAGTGAATTCAAGTCTCATTAAATTGGTAATAGAGCTTAAATAGATCTAAGTTAGGATTGTGGAAACACATAGTCAATGAATCAGTTGTTGAATGATTGCATTGGAAAGAAACTGGTACTATTAACTCTTGATCTACACTTTTCTAATATATATGTATATATATATATAATGTACGTTGGTATATCTATAAATAAAGAGAGATTAATATCAGTGATAGAGCTTAAACAAATCAAAGGTAGGATAGCATAAATACAGTCAACAATGCTTGGTGACAGTGGGTTTCTTGTCAATGCCATAATCAGACCAACCTTGATCTCATGACCACATTAATGAGAAACCAACAGTCACCAAGCATCACTGAGTCTCATTAACCTATTCTAACTTTTATATATATATATATTTATATTTTTTGTACTTTTGCTAAACTGAATTGCTTGAAATAGAACTGTTTAGACATTTAAACTACATACTTATGTTAAACTGAATCGTATGAAATGGAACTGTTTTTGTCATTGAAAGTGTACTTACACTAAACTGAATAGTTTGAAATAGAATTGTTTTGACATTTAACTTTGTGTAAACAAAAACTATACTTATTCTAAACTGAATTGTTGGAATTAGAACTGTTTGACTAAACTGAATAGCTTGAAATAGAAATGTTTTTGACGATTAAAGTGTGTACTTATGCTAAATTGAATTGTTTGAAATAGAACTGTGTATTTGTATAAAAATGGATTTGGCATTAAATAACCTGCAAAGTTTGATATGCCATAAAATCCAAACATGCAAACAAACTGGTGGCATAAAAATATCAGATGATGCAATTTGTTAATAAAAAATATTTCACAAACTGTTAGCTGGCAAAAAAAAAAATTCAATAAAAAAAGAAGAGTAAAAGCATCTGTACTGCTTGAAAATAATCAACCAGCACCACAATGTCTACCCAAAAGAAAAAACCCAGACAGAGTTATCAAAGCTAATACATAAAAGTGCACTAAGTAGAGCAAAACTACAATATCTAAGAGAGCCTGAAACTATCTGTAGTTTCTGTCTCTCTTAGATATTATATATGTGTGTGTGTATAGACATATACAAGCTATACCTGTTGAAATTTGATTAAATACATAATGATTATACAACCAGGCCTTTGTACATCTATATCCTTGCCCTTGAGGTTATAATAATTATGTGGATGCATATTTCTAATCCTCTTGGGAAAACGTGGCCCTAGAGGTGGCCGTGTCCTGTATTAAGAGTATGGATGTAACTTGCAAGACACATTCAGGTTAATTGGCCGCGTAATTACCATGACTAGTTAATTTGGTATCACTTGTGAGTGATATGGATTGATGTCTCTGTGGTAGAGTTTCGGCTCTGCAATCTGTGGTTGCTGGTTCGATCTCCAGTGGTGGAGATCACAGTTATACACTGCTGATGAGACCTAATAAGGCCAAAACATCTGTCCAGTGTTTCCGTATGTCATGCGTAGGTGTTTGCCAGATTTTCTGGTCATGGTAATTCAATTCACAACTTAACTATTAATGTTTGCAATAAATTAAACCATTTAATTGTGTAAAAACAATAGTAATACTAGTGTGCTAACAAATTAGTTCTAACTTGTATAAAAATAAAATTATTTACCAATTATTCACTTACAAATTATTACTATAAATCCATTTAAGCGTGTGCAAACAAATTACTGATGTTGAATTGTTAGATAGTAATACTTGAAACAACTTAACTGTATGCAAAAAAAATGAGCCCAGAGTCATTTAAAAATGTTCACAAAATGTGTTTACAAATCATATTGATCGAATAGTTATGTATAAACAGGAATTGGCATTGAATAACCTTCAATGTTTGATATGCCATTAAACAAAATCATATATATTTTACTTATATGTATAAATAGGATTTGGTATTAGATAACCGACAATGGTTGATATGCCATAAAACCCAACAAAACCAAATACTGTATATCTAATATACATGTATAAAGAGGATCTGGCATTAAATAACCTACAATGTTTGATATGCCATAAAACCAAACTAAACCAAATCATATATATCTAGTTTATATGTATAAAAAGGATTTTTTCGAAATTTTTAGTTGCTTTTTTTATCAAAACTCATTCAGGTTTGATTTGGTTCTTTAAACGCATATGAACCCTCATAGGTTATTTAATGTCAAAGCCATCATTGTAAAAGAACAGTAGTGGTACTATTTAACCCATAGCTGAGAGGATAAGAGAGTTTATACCTTCCTAACTTAGATCTACATATACTCCATCACCAATATTGAGCACTCTGTATTTATAAATAAAGCAAGCTGCATTATATATATATATATACTTATGTTTCATATTCTATCATAATTGTCCCTCTAAGATAGTAAACAGGAAAAAACATGATAAATACAGTATTAATACCTAGACCCCCACTTCTTTGAGTTGGCTATATTTGTTATATTTTGACCCTCGCCCCGGCCTAAAAATGCTATTCCAAGGTGATACACCGGAAGGAAGTGACACATTCCAACGGCCAGTAATCGAAAGAGATCGCGTGGGTGGATTAAGGCTTATGATATGGAACAAGGTGAAGGTCTCATTGTGCCATTACAGTCATGCACCGGAAGAGAGTAACCTCTGAACTGCATGACAGTTATTTCCGCTTGATGACGATTAAACATCCGATTCAAAGATCCAGTAGGCGATCGTGTGGGCGTTGAGTTATTATTTAACTCAGTTGAGTTTGGGTCCCAGAGCAGTTGCCAGCAGACTCCCAGAGGGTTAGAGACGAGATGTGGTAGGGAAGGCCACACCCGACCGAGGAGGACCTCGGAAACCCCCGATGCAGTTGCCAGCAGACTTCCAGACAGTAGAGACGAGATGTGGTAGGGAAGGCCACACCCAACCGAGGGGGCCCTCGGAAAAGCCCCGATGGAGTAGACCCCAAGACCTCTGGTTGAGCATCTAAGAGAACAAGAAAGACACAACGTGACGGTCATAACAGTGGGGTCAAAATATGAAGTTTACATTCGGTCTCCAGCATCCTCTCACATGCAAACCCTTAAACAACACTTTCAAACCCTTGCAATAAAGTGAGAGGTGAATATGTTGCTAAAGAAGTCTTCTTGCGTCTTTATCATGTGTCTTCCTTCCTTCATGCGTCTTAATTATGGTGTCGTTGTAATGCTGAATGAACATGTAAATAACTATATAACATAACGATTGCTTATGATAAGAGAAACAGGTCAGCAACAATTCAAATGCGCACTCACACTTACATGCACATATATCTTCAAAGATTACATTACACATAAAATATGTGTGTAAGTATATAATTAGTAAAGAATAGCACAGTTCAGTTTTATTTGAGTTTCTACAACCCGAAAGCATTTCACTGTTAATGAAGCATCTGGTGACATTAAATAAACTTTGCTGAAGCAAAAGGAGACATGAGTTTGATTCTCTCTGCGAGCTAATCTTTAAATATTTGCTATTCATCACTTTTTATATAGAGTAGCAAGTATTTTTTGTGTAAATTTTAAAAGACCTTAGACCTTTCAATAATAAAAAGAAGTAAAGTTGGCAGCCGTAGTCGAGGGCAACCAGAAGGGTCCCTTTTCAATAGCTACCACACTGAAGTATAGGGGAGGACGCTACTCCTTTCCCAGGACTGCTCCACTTTGCTCTTGATACGTACCTTATATTGCTGAGTGTTGAGCAAGGAAGTATCTAGTACCATTTTTAAAGTCTTTGGTATGATGCGACCAGTGATTGAACCCAGGTCTCCAGGACCATTGTCAAAAACTCTACCCACTAGGCCAATGAGCCGGAATAATAAATAAAGAAAGCATAAAATGTAAAGATCAAAGAAAATTGTAATCAGAATTAATAATAAGGATTGACAATAATTTATCTAAAATTATTAAAAAAATTATAAAAATATTTCTGATAGGATATAGAATTTTATCTTTATAATCCTATTTTATTACCTTGTTCAATTTGCTTACATGGTTACATTCTGTCTGGAAAATCAGCATTCAATATATAAAAGTAGCAGTCTCAAAATAAGTACATCCTTTATATATATTTATACAATTTTAATTTTGCTTCTAGAGGAATTGGAATTTTATTTTAGTTTACAGTTCCAATGCTATAAAGTTTGGTTATCAATAATACTGGGTGTTTTAATACACATGTTTATATAGGGTGTCCCAAAATTCATGGTTATATTAGGTGTCTCAATATACATGATTATATAGGGTGTCTCAATATACATTGGACCCATGAAAATAGTATATTATAACAACTATTAATCTTTGATTACAATGACCAGAGAAGAAAAGATATTTTGCATTACTACTTATTTGGAGACAAAATCATTCAAAACTGTGTGAGGAAAATTTCACAGAAAGTTTAACTTTAACAATTATCCCCAGAAAAACCAAATTTATCATTATGTACATAAATTTCAAGTCACAAAGTCTGTAAACAACCTCAACAAGAAGTCAGAAAATCTCAGATCTGGCAGGAAGTTGATGTCAAGACGTCCTGACAATGTGGATGCAGTGAGAGATTCTGTCGGAAGGAGTCTGAAAAAGTCCCTCTGAAGACATTCCCAAGAACTTGGTCTTTCACATACCCAGTTGGATAAGGTCAATCAATTTCTGCCCAAGTCATCTGGTTTGACATTTCCGAAGTGATATGATTGCTTTTTAAGACTCAGATGAAAGATGAATTGATGCAATATGAATTATTATATTAATGGGTTGCATCTATTGCGACACAACATGATAATACCAGTTTTAATTCTATAATATTCAACTTGCAATACTAAAATCTTGGTGTCTTTGGTTTTGAAAAGATTAACTTTTTATTAAAGAATTGTTAGGAGTGTACTTATCTATGAACAATATTGTAAATAATACCTAATAATATATGTTTTGATTGCATAATGTTCCCCTAGAAATAATAAAGCCCTGGTATCTTTTGTTTAAGAGAAAATTCACATTTTATTTCAAAAATTGTTTGGGGTGTACTTATTTATGGGAAATACTGTATCATAAAGGTTCATTTAGAGTTTAATAAGAATAAGTTTGTTTTTTTTAATTTTAAAATTTTGTAAGCATCATTAATTTTAAAAAATGTTGGTAGCAACATTGTTGTTCAAAATTGAATGTAATCTGACCTGATTTGAAAAAAATGAAGAGTGAAGTTATGTAATACAATGTTTCATCTATTTTAACTTGGGAAGATAAAACTAGTTTAATGATATTCAAGATATTCAGAAAGTGTTTCATGGGTGTGGGCATTCATGATGTAAATAACTTAATTCAATTATTTAAAATAGATAAAATAAAAATAAGAATAAAGATATCTTTCCTGAATAATTTTTATTGGTGTGTAATAAGATCACAACCTAAAAAAATGAAACGTATATGGTGGTATAGGTTTGGTTTGGTTTCTTTGTTTAATGGCATATTAACCTTTGTGAGTTATCTAATGCCAACTCCATAATTGTAGAAGAACAGCAGTGATACTATTTAAAACATATCTGGGGGGGGGGAAAGGAGGTTTATACCTTTATAGAATACACATTTTTTAACCTTAAAATAATCAATCCCAAGAACACGAAATAAGAAAATTCTAGAAAATTTGATTCAGAAATTAATTGACAGAAAAATATTTAGGCTCCAAAATAAATAAGTAATTATATGAATCTGATTGGTCAAGAAATGTCTGCACACTTGAATTTTAGGACCTGCAATAAAACTTAACAAAATCCTATTTTTGATCCACATTAGTTCCCTCACCAAAAACATAAATAACGAGGAATTTAATTAACTAAGGCATTCCACTATTTCACTTATAGACAGAGAGAAGCAAGGATGACAGAAAGCATCACACAGAGGACACAGAGTGAAGAAGCATGCAACGTTCTTTAGCCAACTACTGGAATACAACACATTGTCGCCAAAGGTCATAAACAACTAGCAAAAACGTACTTGTGGACTTAAGAAAACAAAACGCTCATACTTACGGTCACTCAGATATATACACACACGCATAAACATGTATGTAAGTAAAGTCAATTTTTATCCTCTTTACTTAGGTCAACGATGGACACTTTGATTTGATAGACTTTCCAACATGTACACATGCACACACAGGCAAACAAATAATTTTTTTATTGAAGTGGCCATAGGTGTGTTTTCTACACACACACACACGCACACACACACACACACACACACACACACACACACACACACACACACACACATAAAATGAACATAGTATTTTAATTATTTTTATCATGTTTATTATGAATATTGAATTGTTTCTTAATATTTGTTGTGGTCACATTCCTTTTGTTTACGTGAGTGTAAAATTTGTGTTGTATTTGTGTAAACAAAACCTGAAGGTAACTCCTGTAAACTACAGAAGGTACTTAGTCCTCCACACCTTTCCCAAAGTTATTAGTTCAAAATTGAACATATAGCACGACTGGAGATCAGACTAACTTACTACAATGTCACAGTCCAATACATAAGCAATTATGCCCCAGGGACTCCTCCATTTTGTAATATAGAAAAAATAAGAAAATAAAATAAGAAATAAAAGGAAATTTTGAAAAATTGAATAAGTCAAAAAAAGAAAAATATAAAGTTACATTTTTCCCATCATGTAAAGAATTTTTGTGACTTAACACCATTGTTCCAAATTTTATGCTCTCTGTTTTTCATTTTCTTCTGCCCTTTCTTTTTACTGGCAGCCTTGCTAGAAAAAAGACACTTTTCTCAGGGGCTCCTGGAAATATTGAAGTAGCACACAAGCACCTTATCTTGGTCAGGCACGTGTACCTAAATTACCCAAACTCTTCCCACAAAAGAAACTGAACAGTATATACCATGAGGAATTTCTTCAAAGGAATATCAAATAGAACCAGTGTGTGAAAAGAAATGGTGTGTTAGCTTCTTTATTTTGGGATTTTTTTCATTTTACCAACATGTAGAACACACACACACACACACACACACACACACAATGCATACACATCAAATCCATAATCTTTTTGGCCCTGTCAGCTGGTGATGTAGAATACACCGACTGGATCTCTGCAGAGGGGTAAGACTCCCCCAACAAGTGTCCTGGATATGACACTAAACAATCTGATAGTGAGGCTCTAGTAATGCTGGAGCTTTGAGGAATACAGAGTACCCCTTCATTGGCATTACTACCAGGTCCACTCTGGCCAGAGTGGTAGCACCTGAAAGGGTCTTATCTATGGGTCAAATAGAGCTGTTTAACATTTAAACTGTGTACTTTGACATTTAAACTGAATGCAAACAAATGACATGCTAAACTGAATTGCTTGAAATTGAACTGTTTAATCATTTAACTGTATATAAACAAATGACTGATTTTTAATTGAATTGTAAGTGATACATAGCAATACTTGAAAACATTAAACTGTGTGTAAACAAATGATTAATAGTAAATAGAATTATTCATATTGGATAGAAATAAGCAAAACCATTTAATTGTGTGAAAAAGAATGAGCTCAGGCTTGTTTTATAATGTTATCTACAAAATGTGTTTACAAATCATATATTTAATATATATGTATAAAAAGGATTTGGCTTTGAATAACCTACAATGTTTGATTTGCCGTAAAAACAATCCAAACCATAATCTCTTCTTATTCTCCTTGTTATCAGTAAAATAGTAGGACAGATTGGGCTCTCTTGTCTTGATAGGGTAATCAGTCTAGAAGGTAAACTCAGAATTCAAACTTCCTACTGGCATTTTAGGTGCTGGCATGGCAGAAAAAGGTCTATTATTCCCTTTATCTTACAAAGAAGGCATATTGAAGGTGACACAGAGGGGAGATCACTGGAAAAATACACTTGTATAATCATGCCAATCATAGTCAATCATATACAAATTAAAAATGAATGTGACACTTAATTGCTATTTTTTTACCCTTTACACATGATATTGTTAGTATCCAATGAAAATATTCCTTTAAAGTTCACAACATTTCTCAGTAATATTACAATATTTTGGATATCAAACACAACTCTACAAGATCTTACATTTCTGAAAATGACCAAAAATATTTTGTAAAATAATTAGGGACTTCAGTTGATTATTTTATTAGTTGACTACAGGATAGTGGAAAAGACAGGAACATATATGAAAAAGAGAAATGAGGCAAGAAGAGAGAGAGAGAGAGAGAGAGAGAGAGAGAGAGAAAGGTTACAAAGGAGAAATGAATGGGAAAGTCTAGGCAGGGATAGCAGCAGATGCCATAGTTAAGAATAGAAATATAGTAGCAACAAGTCGGTGATGAGTTCTGATTGGCTGGAAGAATTCAAACAGAAAAGCCATTGCAGGATAGAAAACAGAAAAAAGTTAGGCAGATATGAGACACGACTATGTAAAGACAGCAGTTGAACACTAATTATGACAATATGAAAACACCTGAAAATTACGGCCCCCATTTTGGGGTAAGCTACTTGAAAGGGTCTCACACCAGCCATGAAACTGAGAAGATGGGACCCAAAACAAGCTCATGCGAGGACTATGACAGAAAAGGAGAAATATAATATCAAGGTCTGTGTCTACTCTCTCACGATGCTTTATTTATCTCTGTCTTACTAAAGAGTTAGACTCTGTTCATACTCAGTTTTTCTCTTCTTGACAACTACTCAAAAGTGTAGTAGTGAATAAACTTTTGTATTAACAAACCAAGACAGTGTTTTGATGTGTTTATCACTTCTTCTTTTCATCATGGTGAAGGTTACTATGAGGTCTGACTGACACTTAAGATGTAGTACTACGCTCATCGACCTGTTAGAATGGGGGTGGTACAATTGTCTATGTGGTATAGTAGTAATACAAACATCCATTTGAGTGGCATAGCATAATAAACTTCTATTTGTGCCAGGTAATGTTACAATTTGAACTGCAATTAAAGAAACTTTTGTCAGTTTCCATGTGACCTTGATCATTGACAAAGGATACTTTTCTCAACAACTCCTAGAATCCAAAGTTATCAAAGTACCCTAACCATTCACACAAAGGCACTGAACAGTAATTACAATGAGGACTTTCTTCTAAGGAATTTAGAATAGAACCAGTGTGAGAAAAGAAAATGTGTTAACTTCTTTATTCTATGAATTGCTTTTATGTAACCAATACATAGAATGCACACATGCACCCCAAATCCATAACTGAAAGAATATATAAAAGGAATTTCTTCAAAAGCAGCAGCTTAATTTAATCAAGTGCTCATGGAAATAGATAAACGATTAGATTATTTTTATTTGAAATTTTAGATATGACATTATCACTTAATGAATCTTTTCAGTCTTGAATCTTCATTTTCTTGGGGGCACTTATAATGGAATGCTTGTCATTTTAGGAAGTCGACTCAGCTATCTGAGTTCAAATTCTTGATATGCATCAGTATCGCTACTAATGGTTTTTGCTCAAAGTTGTAAGCAACGAACTATTCCTTTCTTTACCGTATATGGATGATGGGAGTTGAAATTGAGGTACTGTTCGGTGAAGGAGGGCATACCGTACAGATGACCTGAATCCTTGCTCTGTGCATGTTAATACATCAAGGAAGGGTAATTTGTTGTCTTGCTCCTTCTCCATAGTGAACTGTATAGATGGTCGGTTTTGAGTTCACGTGATCAAGTAATATCTGAACATCTTCCTGGTGAGGCCAGAGAATGAATGTGTCATCTACGTATTTAAGCCACATAGATGGCTTTAGTGATGTAGATCCTGATGCCATTTCTTCATCGGAAGGCAGTAGTACAAGGTGAGATTAAAAAGTCAGGTATGGCAGACCATATATGGAAGGAAATGGGAAACCATCTGCCCTTATGGGATAAAGTTGAAATAATTGATAGGGCTGAACATTGGAGGGTCAGACACCTTAAGGAATCAGCACATATGTTGGGCTACAATGACCTGTTGAGTAGACCAAGTATAGAGTTGAATACAATATGGGAACCAATAATTAAGAAGGCTAGATAAAAAAATAAAAAATCTGAATATGAGCTCAGGTAAAAATTCATACATAATAGTTGTAATTCTAGTCAAGTAAGAACATTAAGTTTATAAGTCCCAAAAATTCACTCTGAATTGTCCAGCAGGACACATGGCGTAACAGTTATAGGTGTTGGTTCCCTAAGCTTCTAAGGAGACAATCATCTGGAGGTTGCAGGTTCAATCCTGACTACAAGCAAGTAACAATACAGGCATACTTATGGTTATGGCTAATGGAATCAGAACAGACGACCCCCATGGATTCAATAAAGGATGTAGTTCGAAGTTCCGTGAAGGTTCACGAGTTTGACAATCACCTGAAGAAAGCCGGAGGACATATCAGCCAAAAGGCTGTGGAAATAACAATAAAGATGAAGACCATAGCCTGAAAATCCTTAATGATAAAAATCATCAAGTTTCATCACAGAAATTTAGACAACTAGTACTGTTTTTGTATGCTAAACTGAATTGTTTGAAATAAAACTGTTTTGACATTTAACTGTGTATAAACAAAAACTTTACATATACTAAATTGAATTGTTTAAAATAGAACTGTTTATTTGTATACAAATGGATTTGGCATTAAATAATCTACAATGGTTGATGTGCCATAAAACCCAACCAACCAAACCATGACTTACTACAATATCACAGTCCAGCATGTTAGCTACTATGCTACAGGGACTTCTAACATCAATGTTGCAGCCCAGTCAACAGGGGCTGTAGAATACACCGACTGCATCTCTGCAGTGGGGTAAGATAGTCCCCCCCATCACCATGTAATCAAATGTCCTAGATATGACTAAACTATCAGATGGTGAGGTTCCAGTCCTAGAGCTATGGAGAATATGGAGTAACCTTTCATCATCGTCCCAGCGATGGGTTAAATAGTACCACTACTGTTATTCTAGAAGGATGGATTAGGCATTAAATAACCTAAGAAGGTTGATATGCCATCTAAACAACAAAACAAACAAAAACAAACAAAAACAAACAAATCATATATTTGATATATATGAATGAACATGATTTAGCATTAAATAACCTACAAGTGTTGATATGCCAACCAACCAACCAACCAACTTTCAATACTGTGGAGTATTATAACTTTGGACTTAAACTGAATAAAAAACTGATAGGGATTCCTCATAAGTTTTGTAAATATTCCATTATGAGGACAATGAATTTCATGTCCTATATGCAAAGAATATCACCAGAGTAAATGTTTACAAATTTATTACTCTTACTGTTATAAGTTAATTTACCTTCAAAGAATACCTTATGACGGTGAATCCATACCAAAATTGGTTGAATGTAACAAATATCTCCAAACACTAAAATCCACCATAAATATTCATCATCCAGAAAAATGTTAAATATTTTAAAAGATATAAAGGTTCATTATCCTAAAGTAGGTTGCCTTTTCTTTTCTTAAATAGGCATGAAAAATATAAATGAATATGAATTTATTCTAAACAAATCTAACAAAACCAGAGCTGGAATATTTTTTATTGTAATTATTCCTCAAATGGTTGAATCGACCATCCTTGAAAGTAAAATACTTATTCAAATAATGGCAATTAAAAAATGCAAGTCTTATGACGCTTTTCAACATGTGACAACTAAAACATCTGATTATACTTTTTGCAATGCAAATCGAAAGCTGCAATTGTGGTATCCCTGTGGGTTACAACAAAAGCTTGTAATTTCTCTTTTCTCTTACTTTCAGTGATACCCCAGAATATCAGACCTTTGACTCTATTCACAGAGGAAAGATGAAGCAAATTCTACTCACCTACAGCCTACCCAAAGAAATTGTTGCAGCCATAAAGATGCTAAAAAAAACACAAAAGTAAAAGTCCTTTCCCTGGATGGAGACACAGACTACTTTGACATTGTAGCAGGTGTACTGCAAGGAGACACATTAGCCCCATACCTCTTTATCATCTGTGTAGATTACATGCTTAGAACATCGATTGATAAAATCAAAGAAAATGGTTTCAAGCTAAAAAAGGAAAGATGCAGAAGATACCCCACACAAACAATTACGAACACCGACTATGCCGATGATATAGCACTTCTGGCAAATACACCCGCTCAAGCAAAATCCCTGCTACATAGTCAGTAATGAGTAGCTGCAGGCATCAGCCTTCAAGTCAATGCATACAAGACAGAATGTATGTGCCTTAACCAAAGAAGCGACATCTCCACACTAAACGGTAGCTCTCTGAAACTAGTAGACAAGTTCACCTACAGTGTCTCATAAACCAAGACAGACATCATCACGTGACTAGCAATGGCATGGACCACTATTGATAGGCTATCGGTCATATGGAAGTCAGACCTCACCGATAAAATAAAACGCAGTTTCTTCCAAGCTGCATTCATGTCTATACTGCTATATGGATGCACTACATGGACACTAACAAAATGAATGGAGAAAAAGCTTGACAACAACAACAGAAGAATGCTGCAAGCAATATTGAACAAGTCATGGGGGCAGAACCCCACAAAGCAGCAGCTGTACAGCTACCTACCACCCATCATGAAAACTATCCAAGTTAGACAAATCAGACATGCGGGACAAGCTCATAAGGGATGTTCTCCCGTGAACCCCTTCACATGGACGAGGAAAGGTAGGACGACCAGCTAGAACCTACATACAGTAGCTCTGTGCTGATACGGGATGTAACCCTGATGACCTGCCAGAAGCAATGGACGATAGGAAGTTGTGGCGAGAGAGGGTCAGGGATATCCGTGCTAATTGCATGACGTTATGATGATGATGATGATATATATATACATATATATACACACACACACACACACATATATATATATATATATTTAGATGTATAGATTAAGAATTTAAAGAAGTGGGCCATTGACTTAATGAGTAGAGTGTTCATCAATGTTCAATCCCAGGTCAAGTGTTCAATCCCAGGTCAAGTCATACTAAAGACTCAAAAAATGCCACCTAGCTTAACACTCAGTATTATTAGGTAAGGACCAAGGGTAAAGTGGAGCAATCTAGGGAATGGAGTAGCACCCTTCTTTAAACCTTGGTGTGGTAGCTATTAAAAAGGGTAAAGTGGAGCAATCTAAGGAATGGAGTAGCGCCCTTCTTTACACTTCGGTGTGGTAGCTATTAAAAAGGGAGACTTTGGGTTACCCTCAACTAAAGTCACCAACTTATATTAGAGTAAGGCTGCCCAATATGTTTATTTAAATTTGTTTATTATGCTTCCTGGAGCATCCATACATTTTACTATCTCCTCACATCACCCTTTTAAAAAAAAAAAAAGAGTTTTTGCACAGAACATACATAATATTAATACAATACAGAAAAGTTTCTTGGTTTGGTTTGGTTTGGTTTGGTTTAGTTTCTTTGTTTAATGGCATATCAACCTTTGTAGGTTATTCAATGCCAAAGTCATCCTTCTAGGAAAACAATAGTGGTAGTATTTAACCCATAGCTGAGAGGATAACGGGGTTCATGCCTTTTCCAAGGGTATTTTTCTGAAAGTGAATGTAATTGTTTGACTGGAGTTTGAATAAGCTTACTACGATTCTGCAGTCCAATGCTTTAACCATCACACCATGAGGACAGATGTTGTCCGACCCGGCCAAACATGCCATTCCAAAGACGGTGGAAGTTGCTTATTCTGTTGGCGAGGGCGAGCTTGGCTGACAATATGGGACAGGGTTAAAATCCCATGGTACAGTTACAAACTGATGCACCGGAAGAGGGTGACCAGTGAATTGCATGACAGTTATTTCTGCTCGAGGATGATCAAAATATGCCATTCCAAAGTTGGCGGGAGTAGCATATTCCATTGGCCATTTATGGGAAGAGATTGAGTGGGCATTGAACTATTATATAACTCAGTGCACAAGAAATTCAATCAGTTTGGAGATCAACCAGTTTGGGGATCAGAAGAGTTGGAGAAATGATGCTGTAGAGAAAACAGCACGCAGCAGAGAGCTGGGCCCCTGGGCCTCCAGTTGAGCAACCCTGGAGAACAAGAAAGACACACTGCTATGACCGGAGGAGCTGGGGAGGTCAATATGTTGCAGTTCTGTTTGGTCTCCAACTCCCTCTCACACACAACTCTTTCAAATAAAGTGAGAGGTATATTTTTCTAAGAACTGTCATTCGTCTTTATTGTGTCATTGTTATGATTCTTTATGCGTGCATCTGCATATGAGTATACAACACAGACCCCAGATAAGATTCAATCATCTGATTGTACCCAAAAATACCCTCTAAAATTATTTTTCTTAAAATTTTTTCTGAAATCATCCAATCTAATCTTTTTACACTATTGTTGTTTTTGATCTGATTTGGCATTTTCTTCCAAAAATATATGACTCTAATTCTCTAATTGATTAGTTGACTTAGTTTACTTAATTTTTCAAATCTGCCTCGTCAGTAAATTTCCAATTCAAGAAGAAATATATTAAAAAATTCTAGCATAACCAGAAATTCCATTAATTATTTCGGTTTCTTTGTTTAATGGCATATCAACCTTTGTATGTTATTTAATCACAAAACTATCTTTCTAGAAGAACAGTAGTGGTACTATTTAACCCATAGCTGGGAGGATAAGGGGGTTCATACCTTTCCCAAGGGGATTTGTCTGAAAGTGAACATAATAGCATGACTGGAGTTCGAACTCTCTAACTACAATCCCGCAGTCCAGCACATTAACCATTACACCACAAGGACACTCTCCTAATTTTTTTGAAAGTTTCAATAAGATCACCTCTCATTTTTTTTTTCAAGTAAGTTGGCCGACTGTAGTTGAGGGTATGTAATGCCCTCATCTAAACCAAGGATTGCTCCACTTACTCTTGTTCCATACCTTGTAATGCTGAGTGTTAAGCAAGGAGGCATCAAATACCATTTTTTGAGTATTTGGTATGACTCGACCAGAGATTGAACCCCAGTCTCCTGGACCATTGGTGAACACTCTAACCATTGTGCCAATAGGCCAGTTAAAATCAAATAGTAATAGTTTATCCTGATTGCTCTAATCTGTTCATGTAACTGTAATCTTTTACTCTTTTTATTATTTTTGTCACTCTTCTTTGTATGCCCCCCCCACACACACACACACACAATTTCAATATTACACTTAATCCAATTAACCAGTTGACTCCAAAGTTTGTGCAGGTAGATTGCACATCATTCAAAAGAAAAATTATTTTAGATGAATCCATTCGGTGCAAGTAATCAGAATAAGGTAATAACAATAAATTAATTCAATTATATCGTGCCATAAAGGTTCATGCAATGATGTAACATCCACAAACATATATTGAATATATAAAGTGTACTTGCTACTTATATGAATAAGTATATTTAACATCTTTTAATTCAAATAGATCATTTTGATCTGGTCATTTTAAAAATTACTTGCAAGTTGAAGAAGTGTTGGCATCCCAGAACTAAAATGTATCAAAAATACTTTTGCTTTTTTAAAGATCTTTGTAATCTACTTATGTTGTATAGTGGCTTGTACCATGTGACTTCCGGTATCATGAAAGTATAAAAAATGCAGTGTTTCTGAAGCAGAAGCAGACAGAAAGAGAGAGAGAGACAGACAGACTGAGAGCTCTGAAAGATCTCGGTCAGTCGTAAGACCAACTTCGGATGTAACACCTACAGCACGAGGTTTATAATACTTGTCGGACTGTACCACTTAAGTTAATTAATAATTAACTCTATTTCACTGTATCTCTTCCTTACCACGATACTACAACTTAAAAAAAAAAGAAAATTTACATTTAAAGAACTTTACTCAAAAGCTTATTTCATATGCAATTATGTTCATATATTACCTTTTAAAGAGATCTTGATGTTCTTCCAGTGTATGAGTTTCGATAAAAAAAGGGAGGATCTTTATCTTTTTTTACTTAAAAATATTTAATTGAAAAATTTAATCTAAGACAAAAATGATTATGTTTAAAAAGTTAAATGAAGATGTGTGAACAATATACCAAAGTCTAGATTGCTTGGTTGGGTTTTATGGCATATCAACCTTTGAAGGTTATTTAATTCCCAATCCATTTTTATACAAATAGTTCTATGTCTAACAATTCAGTTTAGCATATGTACACTTTCCATGTCAAAAACAGTTCTATTTCAAACAATTCAGGTTAGCATAAGTACGCAATTTAAATGTAATTCCACAGTTTGATTGTTAAAAACACATCTATTTAAGCTATTCAGTTTAGTCAAAAATTTCTAATTCAAACAATTCAGTTTAGTATAAGTATAGTGTTTGTCCACATACAGTCAAATGTCAAAACATTTCTATTTCAAACAATTCAGTTTAGCATAAGTAGTTTCAATTTCAAAACAGTTCTATTTCAAGAAATTCAGTTTTGCATAAGTACGCATTTTAGTTTTATTTGACCCAGAGATAAGACCCTATCAGGTGCTACCACTCTGGGTCAGAGTGGACCTGGGAGTGATGGTAATGAAGGTGTAATTCATATTTCCCAAAGCTCCAGCATTACTGGAGCCTCACCTCCAGATTATTTAGTGTCATATTCGGGACACTCATTGTGGAGGTCTTACCTCTGCAGAGATGCAGTTGGTGTATTCTATAGCTCTAGCCAACTTGGCAAGAGATTTTGGTGAAACACAAGATTATGTAAGTGCAACATTCTTTATACTCACAAGATCTAGATCTTTATGACTGATTTTTGTTTCCTAAACTAAAAATTCATCTCAAAGGTAAAATTTGGCAACATGTGAGACATTAATGAATTATAATGGTGCAGTTTTATGCCAAATCAAAAGAAGATTTTCAGTGATGCTTGCACTAATGGGAAACTCATTGAAAGTAAGTATATAGTTATGCAAGTTCACTGTGACAAGAAGGTTATAACACGAGGTCAATGTTTAAGTGGATTACGGCTGGTTTGAATTCAGAATTTTCTTTCTCTCGACTGGTTGCCTGATCAAGGCTAAAGAACCCAGGTTGTCCTACTATTTACACATAGCTGGTGAGGAAGGAAATGGATTGATTCACACCTTTCTAAAGGGCATTAGCACAAAGTGAAATTCTTACAGAGTCATTCAGGATTTGAACTCTGGCTGCTGATTCCATTTTTAAAGATGATAAACTTATACACTAAGCAAACCTTCAAAAGTAAAGAGTGAGTAAGCATAGTGAATGTCAACAGGGACTATTTTGAAGAAAATTAACATTTCATTTATTGTTCAATTGTCTTGGTAGATATAACCTCAGTCTTGATACTTTTTGAATACTCATCATAATTTCTGGGGCAAATTTCACAGGGTATTTTATGTTGGGTGATTTTGGAAATGGCTATATTCTCCCATTTTTATCATACTTTTGATCATCTTAGCGGTGATTGTGTCAATGTGAATCCAGAAAGATGCTCATAGCATTACATTTATCATTGTTAGAAATAAACTCAGCTACTCAAGTTCAAATCCTGGCCAAGGCTGTTTGCATTTCAGTTTACACAAATGGTTTTGTGAAAGGCATGAACCTATCTTTTCTCCTCCCAGCAATGGATAAATAATAGCCTTGATATGGCAACCAGCCAAAGAGAAAGAATTTGTGGGAGTTGTGTCACATCCTGCCCACAGCAGAGTGGTTGGATAAATACATATGGAGAGGTGTATATGAAATACCGTACAAAATTTTCCACCAAAAATTCATATACTAGTATATATTTTTCACTGTTACAACTTTTAGAATATTCAGTTCATTTATTATGAAACTGGGGCATCTACCAATGTAAGTTTGTATAATTGACTAATTTATGAGTGGAGTGTGTTCAATCCCATCTGGTGCCTGTCTATATTTAACAAATGTCAACTATAAACCTTTATAATGAATTATTTTATTTATATTCATTTAAATTACATTTTAGAACATTAAAATGTTTACATTGTAATTAAATAGGCCATAACATGGATAAATATTTCCTTTTGTTGTTTCTGGATATAAAAAACGAAACGGTAACATGAAAACTTTTTGCAGTTGATAGTTAAACCAGTGAATTATTCTACCACCTTTAATGACTTCTAAAGCCAGAGGGAGTTATTTATCATAAAGAGCCTGGAATGATTATCTTTTTCCACATCACTTGTCAGCATATTTTGTGCATTGCATTGCAGTTCTTCAAAATGTGGTACTACAAAGAATTACCTTTCCAATAAATCATGAGAAAGGCCTTCTAAGCTGAACTAAGTGGACTTGAGCTTTATCACGGTTGACTTTGGAGGTAACAGTTCTTCTAACTTATGCCTGAGTAGGAAAGTTAAAGATGGAAGTGCAGTTGGCCCGAATGCTCACTATTTTTATAACCTATCAGAAGTTTCAATGACACAAATGAAAGTGTTTACCTCAACAGTCACTACTCATATAGCAAGACACATTGATATTTAGCCAGCTTTATTCACCCGCTTCCAGGATGAACATGAGAGAAAAATAAAGTGTCATATTTCCTTACCAATCAGAAACCAATATATTTAACTATCAGCGGCTGATCTGGGTCTCCTGTGGAGTATATAAGAAAGTCTGATTTGACCCTGCGAGCAGGAAGGATCACAAAGTTTGCTTTGTCCTTACACACTGTACTGGGACACGCTTTGTCTGGCCATGTTTCCTAATACACGGACCAGATCAAGTGTCTTAGTTCCAGTAGCAGTCGGTTGAGTCTGTCTGACATGAATTCCGGGAAGCCAACATTCATGTCATGAGCTCTAAGACTAGCACTCCATAAGCCTTAAAGGGTTGTCCCCCTGGGCTCTTACCCTCTCCTTTTTAGAGGAATGCAGGTGGGGATCAAGGCATTTTTGGAACCACCCGGCATATATGGACTACAGTCCTGTACCAGTTTTCCACGATAAAAAAAGTCATGTATGTGGGGTGCACAACAAATATCAGGAAGGATCCATGCAGCAAAAAGAACATTTTCTGCAAGTGGTTCAATCATCTGTAACACTTGGTACTACAAGTGTAATATAATGGCCGAGGGATTTCGTTTTATATATCTTGCCTTTGGGTTTAGTTAGGCTGAGAACCTTTTGGCTCAGCACATGGGTTAGTTAGGTGCAAATTTGAGCACAGGTGCTAACGCGCATGCAGGGAGGATGCGTTGTTCACAGATGTCAAAATAAGAATTCCAGGACCAGGGGATGTGAATGATGTCATGCATCGGAAGCGTGCACGTAGAATTTTGGGGGATTTGAAAAAAGTCAGTTGAGAACTAGACTCCGAACGGGAAGGGTCAACTTTCGGGGCTCACTGAGGCCAGACGAATTTGTGCGCTACAGAAGCCGCACGTGATGGGGGGTGCAGATAAAAAAGTCATCATAGAAAGATTGTGCATCTCTCTTCCTTATGTCGAAACCTTTAACTCAAAGGTAATAAAAGGTTTCATACCTGAACTAAGAAGTCGTTATGTGTTTTTCGTGTTTCGGGATTCCTATGTTCTATGTATATATGTTATGAACATTCTATGTACGTTTCACATATCCATATCTGGCTATGTTACACAAGCTGCCAACGGCCTCACCTCACACATAGATTTTATACATAGTCCTTCCCAACTGCAAATCTGGTATGCAAGATTTCCCTGAATAAACAAATGATTAACATCTTTGGGACCTTTTCAACTACAATTCTGGGACATGGCATATCTCTGAATGAATGACTTCTTGAATGACCATAAAATCCTTCTGACTTGATTTTTATGATTTTCATTATAATTTCAAAAAGTGTCAAAGAAATAAGACTAAGTTTACATTATGAACCGATAATTTTTTTTTTAATGATTTTTTCTTAATTTTCTTTTTAATTAATGCTTTCTTTCTCTTCTTGTATATTGTAGAAGGAGATATTGTGTTTTTGATATTTAATTTCCATTTTGTAGTAGTATATTTAATTTGTTTTTATATGTGGTTGCGTGTTCTCACAAGTCGGAAGGTCGCTATTTATAGTGATGGGGATAACATTATTATTATTATTATTATTATTGGGTTTTTGGTTTAAGGTTTAAGTTGGTTTTGTTGGTATGACATTGGTTGCGTTGGTATTACGTTGGTTGCGTGGGTAATTCGTTCGTAGCGTTGGTAATTCGTTTGTAGCGTTGGTATTTCGTTTGTTGTTATCCCCTTGCTAAATGTTGATGGAAAATAAAGGTAGTGGAGAAGAACAAAAACGTCGTTAGGTTTTGTATCAAGGTTTTAATAGCAGCATGAAGTAAAGGGGTTTACACTGTGAGGTCTCGTAGTAAGGAAAGAAGGTAGGAAGTTGTTAGGGTGTATCATCTAATTTGTTTTTAACTAGAATCCCTTGGTCAAGAAGAATAGACCCAAGGGATCCATAAACTAGATGGCTCTCCCCATAATGGTTGATGCTGCTACTGCTATTCAGGAATAGACGTTAAGACGTCAGTTCCCATTGGGGATTTCTGAGCGAGAGAGAGTTTTGCGGGCTTTCTTCAATTTTTGGTGCTGCTAGGAAATATGGTTCGGGCTGAATCAGACAAGTCATCCTGATTGGGTGAAAATGTTCGTCGACTCTAACGGTCAAATTAAATTACGCGCCAAACAAAAATTCAAGTTTCTTTCTGCTACAATATATCGTCTGAGTTTCATCAAATAAGAAGAACAAAAACGTATCAAATATTTTATATGGAAATATATGTGAAAAAAGAAAATCAAAGTTTTTAGGAAGTCAAGCTGAAATATATTAGATACTTAAGTTAACAATTTTAAAAGAATTTATGGGATACACATTTTTTCTAGTCTTAAAATAAGTAATAAAAACATACTTAAGAACATTCTAGAAATTTAGGATCAAAACTGCATTAGCATTTAAGTTACATTTTTATATTTTTCAACCAATCAGCTAAAAACATAGAATAGAACATTCTAGAAAAATAGGATCGGAAGTGAACTAACAGAAAATATTTAGGCTCGAAAATAAAATAGTAAAATACAAATCTGATTGGTCAATAAATGTCTACACGCCAAAAAATTAGGACAATTCTTTGATCCCCTATTACGGTATGAATAACACACAGGCTAAGACTAAACCACAAGCCACTAAGCCAGGAAAGCAGTAGCCAATACTGTGTCCGGCAAATTCTTTTCCTTCCTCAAGTAAAGTTCATGACCTAGCTACAGATGGCCGCGAATCATGTTCAAAAGAAAAACCCGACAAACTTTCTTTCATCAACGCGACACGCTGTTGCCACGATCATAAAACCTTATATGAACTCGTGGGGGTTGTATGTAATTTGGTTATTTCAGTAGATGTGCGTCCGTAATTTACGCGTATTGCTCTCTGTATTATTCCCACCACAAATACAACACAAAACTTTACAATCGCGTAAAAGAAATGGAATAGAACACAACGAACATTAAACAACAAACAATTTAATATGCATATAACAAAATAAGAAAAAAAACGAAATACATGATGTGTAAATGGCCTTTTGGAAAATAAAGTTTGACAAGAAGAAAATAAATTTGTTTAAAGATGTGTGTATGTTCATGTTAACGGAGTCCGTAAATAAGTCGTTTTTACTTACATTAACGGGTTTTATGATTGTGGCGACAGCGTGTCGCGTTGATGAAAGAAAGTTTGTCGGGTTTTTCTTTTGAATGTGATTCTCGGCCATCTGAAGAGAGGTCATGAACTTTAGTTGAGGAAGGAAAGGAATTTGCTGGACATAGTATCGGATACTGCTTTACTGGCTTAGTGGCTTGTCTTTTAGTCTTCATGTAAATCTGTGTGTTAGTCTGTGTTTAAGTCCATGTCTTGGTTCGTGTGTTAATGGCTCCCTAACTCTGTGTTATTTATATCCTACAGGTGGATCAAAGAATCGTCCTAAAATTTTAGCGTGTAGACATTTATTGACCAATCAGATTTGTATTTTACTATTTTATTTTCGAGCCTAAATATTTTCTGTTAGTTCACTTCCGATCCTATTTTTCTAGAATGTTCTATTCTATGTTTTTAGCTGATTGGTTGAAAAATATGAAAATGTAACTTAAATGCTAATACGGTTTTGATCCTAAATTTCTAGAATGCTCTTAAGTATATTTTTATTGCTTATTTTAAGACTAGAAAAAATGTGTATCCTATAAACTTAATGTAAGTAAGAACGACTTATTTACGGACTCCGTTAACATACAATCACCTTTAAACAAATTCATTTTCTCCTTGCCAAACTTTATTTTCCAAAAGGCCATTTACACATCATGTATTTTATTTGTTTTCATATTATGTTATATGCATATTAAATTGTTTGTTGTTCAATGTTCGTTGTGTTCTATTCCATTTCTTTCACGCGATTGTAAAGTTTTGTGTTGTACTTGTGGCGGAAATAATTTAGAGATCAATACCCGTAAAGTATGAATGCACATCTACTGAAATAACCAAATAACATACAACCCCCACAAATTAAAAGAAAAACAAACTCCAGGTCAAATCCCATCTTCATTATTGTGTTTCTTTTGACTGTTTTCTAGTTCAGTAGTTATGATATTGTTATATACCCTAACAGTGAATATTAATGGGTCTGTCCCATTCCTCATAAATACATTCAACACTATGACGGAGGGGGGGGGTATGCTGACGAAGTAGTTACCTCTGGCAGTAGGTTACTTTCTTCACGCTGTTGGCAAGTATTGTATTTTGTTAATGTTATAAAGATTTCCATTTTATTTACTACCTCTGTTTTGGTTATTTCTCGTTCAGTAACCTTTTGTTTGGTTACAACTGATACCCAAAGACACATTCATTAATACAAGGTCTATCCTCACCCACTAACACTGTAGCACCTTCTACGCTTTCTTCTCTTTCAACCATAATGGATAAAACATTTCCATCAAGATATCAGGTAATTAACTTACTAGTTTTTCAGTTCAATGTGAAATCACCTGTTCAATCTTCTTGATCAAAACTGGATGAGAATTAATAAGCATTGAACAAAACTTTTTTTTTTAATCTAAAGAATTAATTGCCGGAGGCGATGAACGATAGGGAAAAGTGGCAAGAGAGGGTCAGGGACATCCGTGCTACCAGCACGACATGATGATGATGATGATGATGATACAATAGTACTGATATGGCTATAGCTTGTAAGAATTCCAATATTATTTTATCAGAGATCAGATTTCTTCATGATAGTTAATCTGATAATAGCTGTCCATGCTTTACCTCTCTCTCTCTCTCTCTCTATATATATATATATATGTGTGTACTGATTATGCAACCAGGTCAAACAACAGAATAACAGGAAATTTCATTTTTGTATTATTTAGAGTATTCGGACAATTGTGTTCAACTTTACTATTATGTTCACATTTCAGCTGATACATCTTTGAACCTTTTTCAGGTTTTTCCAGCAGAACTCAGCGGCCTACACAGAACTTTGAACCAAACCTTTTATTAAATTCAAAGGAGTTGATTGTTCTAATTTGATTAACCATTACCTGGTACAAGTGTTATATTTAACAGAATTAGAGCAATCTACTCCAGTAGATTAAATAAAGGGTTTGGTTTGAAGTTCCATGTAGAGTCCAGAGTTTAACAAGAAACTCCAAAAGAAGGCCAAAGGATACACAGGTCAAAATGTTGTAAATATAACAATAAAGATGAAGACAAGAGTCTGAAGTCTAAATCAGGGGTCAGCAAACTTTTGGAGAGAAAGAGCCAAACAGCTCTGCAGCGTCATAGAAGACAGCCATGTTATTAAATATGTACATAAAATTTTCTGGAGGTTTAAAGCAAAACAAGGAATTTAATATAATTTTATCTTTATAAAGGCCCTTTATTTTACTGTGGGAACAACAAAAAAAAGACAAGAAAATTACAACCACATTCAACAAAAAAAAGCAAATTCCTTATTTTACTGTGGGAATAACAGAAAAAGACAAGAAAATTACAACCACATTCAACAAAAAAAAAAGCAAATTCCTTATTTTACTGTGGGAATAACAGAAAAAGACAAGAAAATTACAACCACATTCAACAAAAAAAAAAGCAAATTCCTTATTTTACTGTGGGAATAACAGAAAAACAACAACTATCCCACTAAAAAAAATTTTTTAAATTTCTTGCTACAAATGAGAAAACCACATGTCTGCTTAGCAGCATGCTGGCTCACACTTCTGCCTGTTGCAACTATGTCTGCTAACAGCAGCCTATATTAAAAGCACCAAATAGACTTATCACTCACTACTTAAAACACTGAATTTGGAAATATCAACCTGAAAACAACTAGTGCATTTTCAACACCTTGTCTTGGAGACGCAACCATTTCATTTGAATTCCAATATCATTTTATCAGAGATCTGATTTCTACATGATAGTTAATCTGATAATAGCTGTCCATGCTTTACCTCTCTCTCTCTATATATATATGTACTGGTTATGCAACCAAGTCTAACAACATTCAACAGAGACAAATTCAAAAAGAATTTCCTCACCCACAGAATGGTTGTTGAACCCAGAAATAAAGTTGAAATTAAAAAGATATCTCCTTTCTTCATCTCCTTCCTTTTCCTCCTTTTCAACTTTCACAGACAAGAAAACGCCAGCGAATTAAGATGGGGTATGAAAGAACCAACAGAGTCAAATATCTAAAGCCAAACCATTCATAACTCCTACAAAATTACTTAATCTCTCTCTTTCTCTCTTTGGTTCTTTCACTTTCTTTTTTTCCCCTGTCTCAATAACTCTTTTTACTAGACTTCATCCTTCCCTGTATCACTTTATGTTCATTCTATCTTAAACTATTTCTCTTTCTTTCTAATTTATTCTCTTCACCTCAAAGGAACAGCTTGTATGGTAAACAATATAAGTTCTACGTACCAACAAAAGCAGAGCTTAGTATTTAACAACCTATTCTTGCTTCTCTTTTGTCTTTCTTTCTTTCTTTACTCAAGTGATTTAAAAAGATCTAAGTTGACCAATGATCTTGCATTCTCAACTTACCAACATGACTAATGCCAGCATTTCAAATCCATAGACAGAGGAGTGATGATCCATACATAGATAATCCCACGATAAATAATGGGAATTATGTAAGTATAAAATATTCCTTATATTAAAATATTTTGTTCAGTTCAGTTAGCAATAATCAGCTTAAAAAGATCCAAGTTATAATAGTCAAGGTTGTTTTTTTTTAAATTGATTTAATAGAGACAATTTAATTCTTAACCTCATTGGGTTGATTTAACACTCAGCATTGCTACCATTTTTTCAACAATTCTAATCAATAAAAAAGATTTTTTTGAATATTCCAAAATTAATTCAAAATAATCTTTAACCAGATTTAATCATCTTTCTCCCATTTTTTCAACGGAAAATTTAACTTCTTAAGGAAGAAAATCTTTTAACAAGCAAGCTATTAATGTTTAATGCTATTAATAAACTTGTTTTATTTTATAAAACCAAATTAAAATACTAGTAGATCATATTGTTTGGGCTTCACAAGAACTCCATGTTATTAATATTTTGGACAAAAAACAGTGTTCCCTTATAAAAATATTGAGATCATAAAAATACAAAAAATAAAAATGGGGAATATATGATGAATAATGAATGTTAAAGTGTCTATTTAGAGAATGGTATAAACTACACTATCCATTAGAAATGGTATAGATCACAGTACCCATTTCTGGTGGGTAGTGTGGTCTAAACAGATACTTTAACATTCATTATTTGACATCTCTTTCCCATTTTCATTTTTTGTATTTTTTCCCAAACTTTTCATAAGCTCTGAGAGTGGTAAGATTGGCATCTACTTTGAACAATTTATCAAACTTGATATTGGCTGGGAAGCCATACAAGTCTTAAAGAAACATTAAGGTACATATGTGAGAGTGCATCCTCATAAGTTAATGCATTTTTTTCAAGAATGAAGGAAGCATAAATACAGGGAGTTCTGATAATGGAATCACAGAAAACAAATGCACATCAAAGAGATGAAAATTTGGGAGATGGCCACTAATGTGGCAGAATCTAAGACAGCCCCAACAGTATTCTTGAGCCTAACCGATAAAGTCAGGGAGGTTATCTTGGAGATGGATCCAGATGACTTAAATGACAAAGAAAGCATGACAAAACTGTATACAGAAAAATTTGTGCTAGGTTAGGTTATTCGGTTAAATCACAATTCAACCCCTGACAGTTATCTAATGCCAAATCCTGTTTATATATATATATATATATATAATTTTTAAATTAATAAATTTGTAGGTCACTTTATTTTTAAACAAGTTAAAGTTCATTTTATTAGCACACAGTTAAATGGTTTCAAGTATTGCTATTTAACATTAGTATTTCTATTTATGAAGTATTTCCATCTAATTTAATATTAAGCATTTGTTTGCACATAGTTAAATAGTTTGATTGTGCTTTATGGCATATCAATGCATTTTGCTTATTTATTACCAAATCCTTTATATATATATATATATATATATATATATATATATATATCACTGGCCCATAGGCCAAGAGGGTAGAGTGTTTGCCAATGGTGTAGGAGACTGGGGCTCAATCCCAGGTTGAGTCATACCAAAGACTCAAGAAATGGTATTTGATATTCCTTGCTTAACACTCAGCATTATAAGGTATGTTTCAAAGGTAAAGTGGAGCAATCCAGAGAAAGGAGGAGTGCCCTCTACAACACTTTGGTATAGTAGGTATTGGAAAAGGGAGTCTTTGGGTCGCCCTGATAACGGTTGCCAACTTTACTTACTATATATGTGATTTGTGAGTGAATAGTTTGTAAGTAGCCAAGTATATAAAATATGTCCAAAAGTTCCCAGCATCCTTTCTTTTAACTCAAGACTTATAACTATCCTTGGTCCACATGTGTCCCAAATCTAAAAATCGATAAATGTGTCATGTGTCATGATTTCTAGAAATAACTCTTCCTTATTTTGCGGCAAAAAAAAGCTGGAGCGTATGAGTAGACCAAATTCCCAGAACTAGTCTAACAAATTCAGAGTACAGAAGTTAGATTATCCATGCCAAACCAAAAATATCAGACACAATATTTCACCATAGTAAGGTTTATCCTCTTAAGAATTTCAGGACTGACACAAATATATCACTTTATATGATATTATCCACAATAAAAGAAAATTATGTGAACTACTTCTGCCAGCAACAATACCACAAACCATATCAGTAAGCAGATGCTATGGTAACTTACGATTATCAAATTTTCTAATCTGCAAAGGCCAAGGCTCTCTGTAGTTATAGTCATAGACTTAATTGGTTAAGTGGTTTTGTTATATTTATGTATGGTAATGCAGGGAAGGAGAGGGAATAGGAGTGGAGTAACTAATTATACCAGGAATATTATTCTGTCTTTTTGATTGCAGGGGTGGCAGAAATGCTAAGAAACAACAATGGAATCAACAAATGGGATGAAATTTACTTGCAGAAATGTACAAGAGTTTCTTTTCTTAATGGTAGTATAGTGGGTATATGAAGAAGCTTAGTTTTGATTATCTGATCCACCAAGTTCTCGGTAAGTGTTCAAGGATAAGCGAGTATGCTTTCCTTCATGAGTGTGTGGGTTAAGGCAGGGTGGTCCCAGAAGGATATGTTCTGAGGGTTATCCATGCTTAGCTGTTGAGATGTGTGAGGGAACCACTGCAAGAATCAGGAGCCAAAAGAATATACCTGTTGTACCACAAGGTTAGCTTAGTGTGTAACAGATGGTTGGTTGGTTGGTTGGTTGATTGGTTTTATATGTTAGCCCATTTTGAGCTATTTCATTTCAGTTTGTTAATTATGATCTTCAATTATATATAGTACAAAAATCTCTCTCTGCAATAATTTCTAACAGATAGATATTTCATACTTAGTCTCAAAATCAATGTTTTAAGAGTCAACCTATTAATGTTGTTAAAAATCATTTAAAATATTATCTCAAACAGATGCATTTGCTCCATAGGTACTATCACTCAGGGTCAGAGTAGACTTGGGAGTAATGAAAATAAAGAAGTGACTCCACACTCCCAAGAACTGAAAACTTGTCATATTTTTGGTGATTTTAAGAAGCAATTTAGGAGATCTGTCTCAAAAGTAATGACTTTTTTCCAGGCTGACAATTGTAAATTAAACCAACACATCAACGTTGACCTTTAACACGTGAAAATATTTGGTTTATGTTTGTCTCTCATAACTCTTGTTCAGTTTATAACTACGGATTATGACAACTGTGTTTGATGAAGTGTCATAAAAATGGAACACAAAATGGAAAGCACCACACTCTTTGTAAACAAGTCTTTACAGTCAAAAGAATATCCTTGTGATACCGTGAACCTCCTTACCCTCTCAATATGAATCCTTGAAACTATTTCCTGTACCCAAAAATCCAAATCTATCTCTATGATTGCTATTTAGTCACTGTCAAGAACATGCAAGTCATAAAAGCAGTTTAAATGTCTTCATTGGTGTGTGGCTGCCTATTGATGCATCCATGCAACCTTCAATAATGGTGAGTCCTCTTCCACCTTCTTTTCTTGACACATACAGTTGATTTGCAATTAAATTGATAATAAAAAAAAGTTCAGTCTCATTACTTAAATGAATATAAGTTTGCTCAACATAACCATGCCACTATTATCATTATTTTGCTTTTTTGAAAGGTTTTAACGCTGATGTTTTCTCAATGGAGTTAGAATGACAGCAAATCTCTTCAAGCTTCCAGGACTCTTCTCAGTATTCTGACTGATCTTAATGATGCTGTAGTTTAGATGGTTTCCACTCGTCCTCTTATTTCAAAGTCCTCAAGTACCTGCACCTAGCCTTTGATGACTGCACCGAGTACACCAATTACAATTGGTATCACCGTCACTTTCATATTCCATAGTTTTTTCAGTTCTCTAGCAAGGTCTAGGTACATATCTCTCTGTTTGCTTTCTTTCAATTTTATCCTGTGGTCTGCTGGAACCATCACCAGGGCTGGTCGTCTGGCCGACACTAGTTTATCTGTTTGTATTTCAAAATCCAAGAGAAGTTTGTGCATCTCATTTTCCAGGACAGATTCTAGGTTGTGCATATACCATTTATTCGTATGGTCAAATTTAAACTCCTTGCACAATTCCAAGTTGTGTCTTGTCTAATACTCTTCCTGAGTTAATTTGCTGCATTCACTTATTATGTGATTGATCGTTTTGTCTCTATCACCACATAACTGACACTTGTTATTTTGTTGCATCCTATCAATTCTTGCTTTGATATAAATGGTCCTTATGGCATTGTTTTGTACTGCTATCAGAAGAGATTCAGTTTCCCTCATAAGTTTTCCCTTTCTTAGCCGCATCCAGTTTTCTTCTGGCTTGAAAGTGTTCACTTCTAATATTCCAAAGTATTTGTAAGTCTCTTTTAGAGTTTTTCACATCAGCTTTAGCTGATGATTTTTCCCTGGAGTTTGAGTGCCAGCAAGTCTCCTCAAGTCTCCAGGACTCTTCTCAGTATTCGAGCCATTCTCAATAATGCTGTTGTTTGGATGGTCTCCACTCATCCGCCAACTTCCAAGTCATCTAGGCCCTTTAATAAGCCTTTAGTTACTGTGCTAAAAGCACCAATCACAATTGGTAAAATCGTCACCTTCATGTTCCATAGTTTTTTCAATTCTCTAGCAAGGTCGAGGTACTTATCCTTCTTTTATTATTATTATTATTATTATTATTATTATTATTATTATTATTATTATTATTATTATTTATGCCTTGCTAGTTTTTTCACACTAGCGTTAGCTGATGGTCTTTCACTGGAGTCTAAGTGAAAGTGAGTCTCTTAAGATTTCCAGGACTCGTCTTAGTATTCTGGCCAATCATAACAATGTTATAATCTGGATAGTGGTATTACTATCATTAAACTTTTTTTTCTCTTTTGAAAGTTTTTTCTCACTAGTAATAACTGGTGGTTTTCGAAGTGACAACACGTCTCCTCAGTTCTCTATAACACTTCTGAGTAGGTTTGCCACTCTTAGCAGTGCTGTGGTCTGAACAGTCTTAATTCTACATCGGATTTCTTTGTAGCATTAAAAAAGCCATGAAAAATCGTAGGCAGAACTGAGTAATATTTGAATGTTAATTCAGAGATATTATTGAATTTCTTCTCACTTGACCTCAAACGTTTCAACATTATTAATCTAACAAGACTTTGTTAAAATAAGAAAGTGCTGAAAAATTGATCATATACTGTACTTAGCCACTGAACATTTGCCAAAAATGACTAATTGTAATGATTTACAACCGCACACTTTAAACTAACTGATTCAGCCAATCTATTTCATCCCTACCCCTAGAGAATAGAAATTACAGCTTAGAGCTAAAGATGGGCAGATTACAACAGTGATGTTCATCAGTTCAGAATTGAAGTATTCTTCTCCTTCCTGTAACACGTCAACAGGAGGTGTTTACAAAGAACAAAAACTGGGTTGGCAATTTATTAGATTAGGTTTATTGATTTTAATGGCATTTCAATCAATCTAGGCTTATTTTATGCCAACAGGTTTGAGAATTGCATTTATAATATAAGGGCAGATGATATTACCATTTAAGCATAAATGGCAGTTGACGTTGTATCGTTGTGTTGCCTCTTGTTATATTAAAAGAAACGAAAATAGAATAATGAAGGCGTGGATATTGATGGTTTTCAATCGAGTAGTTTAATGACAACGAGAATAAAGGATACCTCTATGCTGAAGTCTCATAGGAAGGAAGGGAGGAAATAGTTATGGAGTTGAGAAGGAATTTTAGCAGCTAAATGCCTGGGCGGAATTATGCATTGCTATTGGTGTAGCAAATTTCGGTGTTTGCTGTTTAAGGACAGGAATGATGCAGTTGGATGTCTGAGCGGATTTTGCGCGTCGCTGAAGACATAGCAAAAGTTGGAGGCGACATGAAGGTGTTCCTATGTGTGGCTGATTCCATGCATCTAATTCATGTTCAACTGGGAACCCTTGGTCTAAGAGAGTAGACTCAAGATTTCCATAAATTAGATGGCTTTCCTCATGGTGTTGTGCTTCTACTGCAATGCAGGAAGCGGACAGAAAGTGCGTCCGTCCTGTTCGAAAGGTTCTGAGGAAGAGAGTGTTTAGCGGGCTTTCACCATTTCTATGTTGTCCGGGAAAATGGTCCGAGCTGAATAGGATAAGTCATCCTCATTGGGTGAAAATATATGATGACCATAACGGTCAAATTAATTTACGCGCCAAACAAAAATTTAAAAAAATCTTTTCTGCTACACATTCATTGTACTCTTATATTTACTTTTTTGAGCTAGTTTATTTGGCACACGGTTATATGATATCAAGTATTCCTATTTAATGCAAATAATTTAGGAACAGTTGTATGGTTTCAAATATTCCTAAATAGTACTAATAATTATATAATTTCAAGAAGTTCTATTTAATTATAGTCGGTTGTTTGCACACAGTTATATGGTTTCATGTGACTAATGATAAGCCTTAGTAAACAATTACAGTATAGGGAGACAAATAATTTTCTTCTCTTGGATTGGGAATACTGTATCCCAATCACGTGCCCGTTGGTCACATAAGAATTTAGTCTCTTCAAACTTTCTCTTTTTGCTCCTATTCTTCGAACAGATAGTGAGGTTGTGGGGGTTGTAGGTTATTTGGTTATTTCAGTAGATGTGCCTCCGTAATTTACGGGTATTGCTCTCTGAATTATTCCCACCACAAATACAACACAAAACTTTACAATCGCGTGAAAGAAATGGAATAGAACACAACGAACATTAAACAACAAACAATTTAATATGCATATAACAGAATATGAAAACAAATAAAATACATGATGTGTAAATGGCTTTTTGGAAAATAAAGTTTGACAAGAAGAAAATAAATTTGTTTAAAGATGTGTGTATGTTCATGTTAACGGAGTCCGTAAATAAGTCATTCTTACTTACATTAAGTTCATGTCTTGTTTTATGATTGTGTCGCCAGCGTGTCGCGTTGATGAAAGAAAGTTTGTCGGGTTTTTCTTTTGAATGTGATTCTCGGCCATCTGAAGAGAGGTCATGAACTTTAGTTGAGGAAGGAAAGGAATTTGCTGGACATGGTATCGGATACTGCTTTACTGGCTTAGTGGCTTGTCTTCGTCTTTGTGTTAGTTTTTGTGTTAGTCTGTGTGTATGGCTCCCTAACTCTGTGTTATTTATATCCTACAGGTGGATCAAAGAATCGTCCTAAAATTTTAGCGTGTAGATATTTATTGACCAATCAGATTTGTATTTTACTATTTTATTTTCGAGCCTAAATATTTTCCGTTAGTTGACTTCCGATCCTATTTTTCTAGAATGTTCTATTCTATGTTTTTAGCTGATAGGTTGAAAAATATAAAAATGTAATTTAAATGCTAATACGGTTTTGATCCTAAATTTCTAGAATGTTCTTAAGTATGGTTTTATTGCTTATTTTAAGACTAGAAAAAATGTGTATCCCATAAGGTCACTAGTAAAGTTAACGGACATGTTTTTTTTTCACCTCTGTTCTTTGAAATACACAGAGACCTTTGTCTCTGTCTTCGGTGAAGTGATTTAAATTAAAACCATTTTCTCATTTTCATACCTTTTCTTACATACTGATTGTATGTGCAATTTTATCTATTTGGAACACTTTGTTTATTATTGCAACACTTGTACAGTGTTTTTATATATGTATCCATTAAATGTCTTAAATATTCCCATGAGTTTATCACATCTTTCCTTTCTGTTTATTCACTGTTTGTTTATCAATAAATAGACTCAAACTAATATTGGAATCTGGTGAGTGGGAAACGACTAAAATATCTTTCCTAGCCAGTAAGGTTTAACTGCAAATTTATCAAGGCAAATTCGACTTTTAACCTGTAGCAGTCACAATAAAATAAAAGATTTATTTTTTCTCGCGAATCAATGCCCCGCCAAGCGATTCGGCTACACACTGACCAATCAGCGGGCAAAGCGAATTGATTCCATCTGTCCTCTAAGGAGCTATTTTTCTAGCCCTTTTTGGAAGTCACGGTCGGCGAGCAGAGAGTAAAAAAAAAATTGGTGTTGAGGGGGAAGCAGGAAGAAAACACAAATTGTCTTGCTTGATTAGGATTTGAAAAAATTCATTTACAAGATCTGCCTCGACAGGAGACCCTTCACAAAGCTGTATATATTTCCCACATGCGATCGTCACAACATTACAAATTCTAGGGGCCTAATAACAAATTTGAATAAGAAAAATAACTTTCTTAAAATATGGGTTTTTGATAAAACTCAAGAAAGTTCACGCTCATGCAAAGTAAGTGACAAACATTCAACTCATCTGTGTTAAGGCTACAAGCCCGAGTCAAGTTTCTCTCGCCAGAAAATTTAATTTTTTTTTCTTACGAGCTTCAACGGAAGCAAATGGAAACTGTCCTCGTGCTGTGTTTCCTGGGTCGCTCTTGTTTCTCTTTCTAATGGGTGGACCGCAATGTAACGGGTAATGGCTTTTTTTAGACTGCCTTTTGTCTTTTCACAAGATGCGCATCTCGTTTGAGGAACTTTGGCTGGAAAAAATGGGTAGTGTAGCTGCTGCCAAGGAGCCATTGTAGGGAACGAATAAATAAATAAATAAATTTAAAATTAAAATTAAAATAAATAAATAAAAAGAAAACTGTTGAATTTGCAGAAACTCCCAGAGGTCCATAACAGGAAAAGGGGATAACGCATGCGTAGAACAAAAAAGGCATTCCTCTTGAAAAAGAAGACCATATTATCTTTCTCTTTCAGGCAGTGTCCGTCGAAACAACAACACCATTTTGCTGTCTGGTATTTTGGGCACCACGCATACGTCTTTGGACGTAGCGTCGGTTAGTCCCTTCACACAGTAGCCGCTCTCTCTCTATCGGTCAGCACTATGCTGAAATATACAAGACCCACTACAGAACTATAAACTAACTCTTACCGGACTTTGCCAAACTTCTAAGAGAAAACTAACCCTTATGGAAGCCCGAAATACCAAATGAGACAAATACATACATGAAACGATTTAACATATTTTTGACACCTTAACTGGGAATTCAACCATTTCAATGTATTCTGGAAAAAACTCCCTCATCCACGGAATGGTTGTTGAACCCAGTAAATAAAGGAAAGTATAAAAGAAACGCCTTCGTCTCTTATCTGTCCTGTCTTTTCTTTTCGTATAATTCTTTTTGTGACTTCCTTGGGCAAGGGATTACACCGACTAACTAACGTGAGGGTAAAATATAATATAACCAAAATATGGAGTCAGATATCTAACGCCAACGCTACCAACGAAATACCAACGCAATCAACGTAATAACAACGCAACCAAAGTAATACCAACGTAACATAAGCCTAAAACCCCACACCATTAAAGAAATCAACAGGTTCGTTTTCGCCAACTCCACTCTGTGTCTGAAACCTCTGGTGACCTGGTCACTCGCAAGGAATTACTCGCCAAACAAAATAGTCCACCTAATTTCTGATACGTTAAATAGTTTAAAATGGCTGAAAGTAAATAAAGAAAATAAAGTAAATAAAGAAATTATCATTTTCGGCAAAATATAAGTAGAAAGAGAGTGTTAAAATGGTACAGTGAGTACACAAAAAGTCTTAGACTAAAACGATAGAAAGTTGGTTGGCTCTGGTTCTAGGGCGTAGTGTTATATAGTCATTTACATGTTCATGCAGCATCACAACGACAAAACAACAAAGACAGATGCACGCAGAAAGACGCATGAAGAAAGGAAGCAGGAAGACTTCTTTACAATTATATTTACCTCTCACTTTATTGCAAGGGTTCGAAAGGGATGTTCAAGGTTTGCATGTGAGAGGATGCTGGAGACCGAACATAAACTTCATATTTTGACCTCCACTACTTATGACCGTCACGTTGTGTCTTTCTTGTTCTCTTAGATGCTCAACCAGAGGTCTTGGGGTCCACTGCTGGATGTTGGCTTCCTTTATTGCATCTTATCAGCATCTTCTCTGGACCCCAAACTCCATCGGGGGTTTCCGAGAGCCCCCTCGGTCGGGTGTGGCCTTCCTTACCACATCTGGTCTCTAGCTGTCTGGAATTCTGCTGGCAACTGCTTTGGCACCCAACTCAACTCAATTATATAATAATTCAACGCCCACACGATCGCCCACTGGATCTTTGAAATCGAATGTTTAATCGTCATCAAGCGGAAATAACTGTCATGCAGTTCAGAGGTCACTCTCTTCCGGTGCATCACTGTAGTGGCACAATGGGACCTTCACCTTGTCCCATATCATAAGCCTTAATCCGCCCACGCTATCTCTTTCGATTATTGGCCATTGGAATATGTCACTTCCTTCCGGTGCATCACCTTGGAATAGCATTTTTGGGCCGGGGCGAGGATCAAAATATAGCAGTAGGAATTTTGGTCAATTTTCTTGAGGGGAATCGTTGAACGTTTTTTTCCAAAGACCTTCAAGGCAGTAAGGTCATACCGCATTTTCGCTCAATTACAAGATACTGAGATACGTTCATCATCGCTATTGGTGCTAACAAGGAAGAATATATATTTACTTGTGAGTTTTTTGCTAAATAATGTTGCTCCCAGAATTTATGGTGGTTTATTATTGAAAAGCAAACGAAGTAATCGATGTGGATGCCGCGACCTGCTCACAAACATAAACAGTTCGGATTACTTGTTCGCCTTAGAAAAATTACATCCGGGTACGGCTGGAAATGACGAAGCCCTTTTCGACCCTAACCTGCCGTTACAGCTAAGAAAAGGGAATAAATAACATTTAACAGCATTTACAAAACACTTCTACCAGAAATAACTTTATAAGAATGGAATTAATCATCTTCGCTAACCTATATCAGGCTAAAGAAAAACTTATTTTCTATGTCCATTTTTTATAGAAGAACTTTCTATTTACGTGGCGCGGCAGAGTGAAATTCGTTCCCTTAATATGTAAACAAGGCTTCGGCGGCGAAAAATTCAGAGGTCCGCGGACGCCCTCAGGAGCCACTCGGCTCCACGAAGCTGAATCCTACATCCGGTGGTTGCATTGCCTCACTTCTCGGCACGTTCCTTTTTTTTTTTTTTTCAACAAATCGCATTGCTTCAAGGCTAAATCCCACTTCTAGGGGTAGATTCACTCCTTTTTTTCCATCACATTGATATGCACTAAAGATCATTTTAAGGACCATTACAGGTATCCTTCTGCGGGTTGGAGCATCTCTGACGGTCATTACCGACCAGTCGAAGTAGACGGCTCGGAGGCAAACACAAAGAGGACTCTAAGACCATCCAGTCTTAACCATTTCGATCGGTTCTGCTCGTCCGTTTGGCTGCGCATCGCTAAAAGCACGGGTTAGCCTTTAGCTACCGCTTCACTATCTGTGCAACACTAAGATAACGCCAATCTTAGCCACGGCCTCCTGTTCTGTTTGCTCGACAGTGCAAACCTTTGACACGGAAAAACCTTAGCTATCGTCCGATACGTCCGTACAGCTTTGGCGCGACATAGCCTTAGCTACCGTCCTATACGTCCGCTCAGCTTTGACACGGCAAACCCTAAGCTATCGTCCGATACGTCCGTACAACTTTGGTGCCCAATACGTCCGCAGGGGTTTGGCACGGCAAAGCATAGCTACCATCTCGATACTTCCGCTCAGCTTTGACACGGCAAAGCAATAGCTATCGTCTCCGATACGTCCGCACAGCTAGAGGGACGACAAAGCCCTAGCTTCACCGAATTAAGGCTTGGCAAACCTTAGCCTCGGTTTCCCCGTGCGTTCACTTGTTCCGTAGACACGGCTCAGTCTTAGTCACCGGCTCGCTCGACTCTACACGACCAAGCTGCCAACACCGACTTCGACCACGACGCTCCAGCAATGTAGCATCCAGTCCACATACGACTCGCTGTTACGGACTGCCCTAGCATTGCAAAAAATAGCCTATGTACGATTCGCTGTACGGGCTAGCAACCAGATCGACACCCCCGGTTAACCCAACGTACTGTCAAAACCGGGACATCGATTTACCAACCACGACCTACCTCAGCTACCCGCAATGATTGACTAGTTGCATTCAACGACTCGACCGGCTTCAGCTTACCGCAACGATCCTCCAGCTGCATCCTACGTCTCAACTGACCTCACCTTCCCGCTACAATCATCCAGCTGCATCCTACGACTCGACCGACCTCAGCTTCCCGCTACGATCGTTCAGCTGCATTCTACGACTCAACCGACAGCTACTCACATCAAATATCTAGCTGTATCTCCACGACTCGACCTGCGCCATCTACCCTGCGCACATCTACGACTCGACCATACCAGCTATCGACATCACCCATCTAGCTGAAGACCCAAATACAACCACCACGGACTTTACACACATGTTTGTAAATCTGACAATAAATCGTCACTTTTGTTGTATTTGTTACCTCGCCTTTGTTTCCTTCATTGTCTTTGGCTGTCATTACTCATACGCATTAAACTTAAAACATTTGCGGGGTCGACATGCTTATCGGCTCCACAACACGGACAAAAGAACATTCAAAACAAAGCAATACAAACAAAAATAGAATTATATATGAACAAGTACATAAAAAGGAAACATTACAAAACATTACGAATATTCTAATATAGCTTGTTAAATATTCCTCTGTGTGTACGTGTGTGCGTGTAACTAAGACGAATATTATGGTGAAAGACTAAATATTAAAAGTATCCTGTAGACTATAAATGTATGTTGACTAAGTATTTCACGTGAGGTATCAATACATAGAAATATAGCAATGTATTCTAGAAGGACGTGTTTTCTCCCATGTTGGTCGTTTGTCTCTTTCGGGATTTGACGAAATGTTTGAGGCCGTGCGCGAGACTGAAAGAAGTCCAGCCGAAAAGGCAGAACATGAAAGAAAAAGGTCGCAGAGTATTCACGCACCCATGTTACGTGTATTGAACTGCATGTCAAGCTGGCAAAGCCCAGTTGTCTCTAGAAGTCAAAATGTAAGTGAATGAGTCACTGGAAGACGAGAGTATATATAGCTAATCCTTGTCATGTGATCGGCTCCAAACACACCGTTTATTTTGCGCGGGACACAATCATGGGTGTGGACGTAGTTGGGAGCATAAATCACGTGATTTTCCTAACCAATAAGTCCCCGAAACTAATTAGTTTACCGACGTCCACCATCTTTGCTTCGGGAACAAGTGAACCAGTATCCTATTTTCTAGAATTTTCTTGTATCACGGCCATTTAAAAAAATATAGGTGTTAAAGTTGGCATTGTAAGACGACTCATTGTGTTAGTATAAAATAAAGATAAACGAGTATCTGAGGAGAGAAACGATTTGCATGCGTGTTCAAAAGCTTTATTAGCTGGTAAAAAAAAGGATGAAAAAAATTGTAAAGGGAAGGGGAATACAAATTGGGCGCCAAAATAAGTGGTGTCTTTAGACAAGTCACGTGACACGCCGTCGCGTAGTAAAGAGGAAGTAGTTCGGTGATTTGTCGCACCGAACCTAGTACATACACCAGGGACTATTTCAGCTGATAATTCCAAGTGTAAATCCTATAATAAATAATTCCAAGTGTAAATCCTATAAACCTTCTGGAATTGTATACTGTAGTTTAAACTATTTCTCATAAATTATAAATAATATGCATCTTTAAGTTAATTCCTTCCCAAATCTCACACATGATTTATGCATTTAAGGTAGATAAGTTTGATATCATAAAAATCATTTTTAATGCACATTCATTACATTTCATAAATGAAGAATAAGTCTTTATGATTTAAATATAGAAATTCGTAAACTGTGTAAGGCGTAAACATTTCCTGTTGATTTTAAGATCGCTACTCGAGGGGAATATAAACTTCATGAGAAGTTTCTTTGTTCATTGTTATATGATTACTGCATATATAGAATTTTTTTTGTCTCTTTTGTAAATGTTTGGCTTTGCACTTGTTTGTACATTTTCCCCATGTGCTTATGCCAATGTTTGTTTTAATTGCAATATTCACTGCTGCATATATATATGACATAAAGTCTCATCCAGCATTTTCGGCAGTTTGTCAGTTCTCTCGCGCACACTAAATGTCTTGGGGCGACGACAACTACTGGTAAGAAGCCGCGCGTTTGAAACATCACTTCCCGACATTTCCTCTGGACAATAAAAGTAAAGTTAGCGACCGTAGTCGAGGGCGACCTGAAGGCTCCCTTTTCAATAGCTACTATACCGAGGAGTACAGGAGGGCGCTGCTCTTTCCCTAGATTACTCCACTTTACCCTTGATATGTACCTTGTAATGCTGAGTGTTAAGCAAGTAGGTATTAAGTACCATTTTCAAAGAACCCCGGTCTCCCGGATCATTGGCGAAGACTCTAACAACTCGACCATCCCAGACATAAGTCCTATTCGCTAAGACATGGGAGAATAAGCCCGAATATTCTTCAAAACAAATTCAACTTTTCGAAGTTGGATTGAAAGTCCAAAAGTGAGGTCCATAATCCCCACTTTAGCAACTTTAGCGGGAATCTTCGCTTCAGCCAGAACCGGCACATCTGCTCCCCTCACATGTTAGATAGAAAAGAGGAAGAGCTAGCATCACGTGGCCGAAGACATGGGTACAGAGCCAGCCACGGGATTTTTATCCTTCGGCGTATCTCCGTATTAAGGTACAAAACAAGGGTTCCATGCCAGAGATTAAAAAAGGCGTTTAGCTCAAAGAAAAGGATGCGAACAAAATGTATAATAAAATTTTATAAAGGGACACACAATGTACCATCCTGAAAGGCAATAAATTTCCAATTCTAACGGTTTCGAGTAACTATTCTTAATACAAACAATTCACAATTATATGGTATCAAGTATTCCTATCAGATACGAATAATTTTTACACAGATTTACTTGACCAATAGATGAAAGAGGTGCTACCACTCTGGGTCAGACTGGACTTGGGAGTAATGGCAATGAAGAGGTACTCCATACACCCCAGATCTCTAGAGCTAAAGCCTTCCAACCAGATGCAGTTTTGGTGTTATACCCAGGGCACACCTTTGGTGGGAAAATCTTGCCCCTCAGCAAAGGGGGATACTGTCAGTGTATTCTTGGTCTCCGACAAGGCAGTAAGCAATTTGTAGCGATTCTAATATGGATAAAATAGTTAAAAAAAAATAAAAAAAAGAAATACTCTTTTTACTTTTTTTTCTTTAAAATGTTCTCGATAGTTTAGGAAAAATCTGTCTGAGCATAGACATTATGCAATGTTGTTGGGGTGCCACATCAAGAAGTTCCTCTTAGTGGTGACCATCTCCTCTCTAAGTAATATTCAATAGGTTATACTTGGTTACATGGTAACAAGAAAATGGTTGGTTTTACAGGATATAAACATTTGAGGGCTTTTATAATCCCTACTGAGTGCAGAAGCAAAATTAAGAATATTCTCGTATGATAATAAGTTCACTCTTCGCCAGGACACTTCTCAATATTCTGGCCGATCTTAGTAATGCTGTAGTCTGGAGAGTCTCTACTTGTCCTCTGATTTCTAAGTCTTCCAGTCCCTTTACCAATCCTTATTGGATCGTTCCTAGTTCACCAATTACAATTGGTATCATCGTCATCTTCATGTTCTATTTTTTTTTTTTTAGTTTCGTACCAAGGTCTACATATTTATTTCCCTTTTCACCTTCTTTTAATATTACTCTGTAGTCTGTCGAGTGTTATATAGCAGGATTCAGATCTTTCCCGATTTACGATTTCATTCAAAAAACATACACGTGGCTGGAGAAGGGTAGCATTCGACCGGATGTTAGCCTGACGGCTGCTGCCGAGACAATGAATAAAAGGTGTCTTTGCGCAAGAGGCTCCGCGCAGAGCTTCCGGCCGAGAATGCAAGAAATTAATTCACATTAACAAAATACCCTTTTTCAGCCAATCATAAATCTTCCCCCTAAAAAATTCCCAGAACCGAATTGATCCAAAGGGTAGCTATTTAAGCAGCGAAAATCTTCAAAGACGTCAGACTGGCCCAAGGAGGGTGAAGGGAAGAACACGCTACGGCCATAAGAACCCATCTGAACTCTGACGGATTTTTTGACACATCACCTGCTGTGGACAGCTGCTACAACGCCCCCTGTCCACGACTGCTACTACCACCAAGATCCTCTGATACCCTTACCACCCTTATAGCACCATATCCACCAAGTGAGTTCCTTAACTTCTAACATACGTGACCGTACATGAACTCTAGCTTCACACACACACCTCGATCCACTCTTTCCCTTGATATTGTACGCTACAAATTTGTACAGTTGATTCTTCACTTTATCACCTTGTTTTTCCTTTTTCTTAATATAATTGTTTAAAAACATTCAACCTGTGTTTGTCTTTTCCTTACTACCATACGCTAAATATAACACGAGACAGCAAACTCCACTGTTCGGCAGGTTCTCTTTTTTGTTGTTGTTGTTGTTGTTGTTGTTGACTATCACAAGGTCTGATCGTGTGCCCGAGATTAGATGATCCGTTTGTATTTCTAAATACCAGTGTGTTATATCGTAAAAAGATATACAATGACATGCTATTCCGAGTGGTAAAGAATGGACAATACATTAAGTAGGTTTAACAGATGGCAGGTTTATTCATACAGGTGTACAAATATAACAAGTAAGTAAAGTAAAGTTGTCTCCCTTAGTCGAGGGTGACCCTGAAGGCTCCCTTTTCAATAGCTACTACACCGAGGTGTAGGGGAGGGCGCTACTCCTTCCTTCAGATTGCTCCTCTTTACCCTTGATATGTACCTTATAATGCTGAGTGTTAAGCAAGGAGGTATCAAGTAAAGTCTTTGGTATGAGGCGACCTGGGACTGAACCCTGGTCTCCCGGGCCATTGGCGAATACTCTAGCAGTAGTTTGTCCTTATGGCGTTATTTTGTGCTGCTATTAAATGAGATTTAGTTTTCCTCATTATTATTATTATTATTATTAGTCATTAGAGTATTTCACTGGAGATTGAGTGACAGCAAGTCTCCTCAAGTCTCCAGGACTCTTCTCAGTATTCTAGCCCTTTTCAATAATGCTGTTGTTTGGATGGTCTCCACTCGGCTGCCAACTTCCAAATCTTCCAGGCCCTTTAATAATCCTTTAGTTACCGTGCCAAATGCACCAATCACAATTGGTATAATTGTCACCTTTATGTTCCATAGTTTTTTCAATTCTCTAGCAAGGTCAAGGTACTTATCTCTCTTTTCACATTCTTTCAGTTTTATTCTGTTGTCTGCCGGGACAGCAAAGTCGACAATTTTGCAGATTTTCTTCTTTTTTTTTTTTTTGTTGATTATTATAAAGTCTGGTCTTCTGGCAGAGATTAGGTGATCCGTTTGTATATCAAAGTTCCATAGGAGTTTGTGTACGCATTTTTTTACACCAGGAGTAATTGGAGGTTTTCATCACAGAAGAGTCCTCGGGAGTCAGAATGGCAACGTTGAGCAGTGAAGATGATGACCTGAGATGACCCAGCATTTTTGGTAGCTGTTTAGGATTTTCACAAAGTTCTCGCGAAAGCCGCATTCCACACAATCAAAGTGCCAAAGATGTTGCAGACCTCGCTTTTTTACGGTGGTTCTGTTGCAAACCCGTATTTTTTTTCTTTTCTTTCTTCTTCCTTCGGTTATTTTTTCTATTATTTTTTTATTCGATTTGTGAAATGCCCACTCGGCCGAGTGTAAGAAGTAACAAGGGTGACCTCAGGGACGATCGATCAACGGCCAAATACCACCCCCCGTGTGAATTATTTCATAATTAATATCACTCCAACCTTTATATTCTACACCTTTAAGGTCCAGATATCTTTCAAATTTTTTGCTTTCCTTTATTGCCAATATCAGCAGTACAGTGGTCTGGACACTCTAAATTCTTCATTGGATTCCCCTATCCTCTTTTCTAGTTTTTTTTTTTTGAGATTATTCTAAGTGTTTCTATCATGATTAATATCACTCTCACCTTCATATTCCACACCCTATTTTAAACTCTCGAGCAAGGTCCAGATATTTTCAAAATTTTGCTTTCTTTCTTTGTTCTAACTTTTATTTGATTTGCTGGAATGGCAAAATTCGCACGCTGACACGTTTATTTTTTCTTGTTTCTTGATATTCTGGTCAGGATTTAGTGATCCGCTTTTTGTTTTGGTGGGGGGGTGTTTGTTTTTTGTTTTTTTTCACAAAATTCAAGAGAATTTTGTGAGCGTTATTTTCCAAAAGAGTTTCTGGTTTGTGAAGGTGCTATTTCTCAGCACTGTAAAATTATATTGGTTTGCACTATTCTCAGGAGATCAACTTCTTCATCTAGTTGTGTCTGCTTTTGAGTAGTTTCTTGGCCATTTCGAGGCATTCACTTGTGTGGTTTACTGTTTCATCTCTCGCTACATTTTCTATTCTCTTGTGTCAAATACATTATAGATTTACATTGTTCTTATGGCATTATTTTAGGTTGCTATTATTTATAATTTCATTTCTTTCTTAAGGTTTTTCTCTTTAGAGTTATTGGCAGCAATACTGACTATTATTATATTGCTACGGCGAGATTTTCACACCAGCCTTAGCTGATGGACGTTCACTGGAGTCTGAGTGACAGCAAGTCTCCTCAACCCTCCTGGACTGTCCTCAGTATTCTGGCCAATCTTGACACTGCTGTAGTTTGGATGGTCTCTGTTCATCCTCTAATTTCCAACTCTTCCAGCCCATTAACCAAACCTTTGGGGATCGTAACGAGCGCACCAATTACAATTGATATCACCTTCCAGTTCCATAGTATTTTTAGTTCTCAAGCATAGTTTAAGCACTTTTCTTTCTTTTCATTTTTTTTTTTTTTACTTTCACCCAGAGGTCTGCCAGGACGGCAACGTCCTCTATTCGGCAGGTCCTCTTTTTTTTCCCTAACTATTGCTAGGTCTGGTTTTCTGGCCGGGATTAAGTGATCTGATTACATCTCAAAATGCCAGAGAATTTTGGGTGTGTCATCCTCTAGATGGATTATTGTTATTATTTTTACTCTTTTAGAGTTTTTCACATCAGTGTTAGCTGGTGGTTTTTCACTGGAGTCTGAGTGACAGCAAGTCTCCCCAGGTCTCCAGGACTCGTCTCAGGATTCTGGCCGTTCTCAGCAATATCATTATTATTATTATCATTTCACACCAGCATTAGCTGATGGTCTGAGTGACAAGTCTCCTTAGGTCTTATGGTCACTTCTCAGTATTCTGGCCTATCTTAACCCTGTTCGATTTGACCTCCGATTTCCAACTCTTCCAGTCCTCTTAGCAAGCCTTTTGGGACCGTTCCGAGCGTACCAATAATAATTGGTATCACCGTCACATTTATGTTCCATCACTTTTTTATTTCTTTAGCAAGGTCCAAGTACCTGTCTCCCTTTTTGTTTTCTTTGATTTTCCGTCCGTGGTCCGCTTGGACGGCAAAGTCCACGATTCGGCTGGTTCTATTTTCCTTTTTTTTTTTTTTTTTTGCTAATTATCGCGAGGTCATGTCTTCTGGCTGAGATTAGAGAATTTTGTATGTCTCATTTTCTAGGTTTGTACATATATCATTTGTTTGTATTTTGTGCTAGTTTGCTATATTCGTTTATGTGATTAACCATTTCGTCTCTATCACCACATAAGTTAAACTTGGCTATTCTGTTGCGTCTTATCTATTTTTGCTTTAAAATAATTTGTCATTATGGCGTTGTTTTGTGCTGCTATTAGAAGGAATTCAGTTTCTCTATTAAGGTTTCCTTTGCGTAGCCATGTCCTATGTGAGATTTCGTACGTTTGTCCCTTGAAATATCCATACAGTTATTTTTCTTCCCATTTCTGTTCCCGAGCAGTTGTCATTCATATGAGTTTCATAATGTCTGTGCTGTTTCTGGTCGCATTAATTCGTCTTTGATGCATCCACACTCTCTTTTACGCTAACGAGTCTCTTTCTCCGTCTTTTTATGACACATATAGTCTATGTTATCTCTCGGATGTAGGAATGTGCATTCTCCATAGCTTTCTTGTCCTTTGGGCCATTTATTAAAGTTATACCGTAAAGTTATGTCCATTTCAAGAATAGTCCCGAGTATCATTCAAGGGGGACATCCGAGTCCTTTGCTGAGATTCCTGTCGCAATTATTATTATTATTATTATTATTATTATTATTATTATTATTATTATCTTTTGAGAGTTTTTCACACCAGCGTTAGCTGATGGTTGTTGTTGGTTGTTGGTTGGGTTTTATGGCATATCAACCTTTGTAGGTTATTTAACGCCAAATCCATTTTTATACAAATATTCAGTTCTATTTCAAACAATTCAGTTTAGCATGAGTACACAGTTAAATTATCAAAAACATTTCCATTTCAAGCAATTCAGATTATTCAAACAGTTCTAATTCGAACAATTCAGTCTAGCATACGTATACAGTTTAGTTCTATTTAATCCATAGATAGGATCCTATCAGGTGCTACCATTCCGGGCCACAGTGGGCCTGGAATCAACTGCCATGAAAAGGTGCTCCAGCATCACTAGAACCTCACCATCAGATTGTTTAGTGTCATATCCAGGACACTAGTTGGGGGGGGTCTTACCCCTCTGCCGAGGTGCAGTCGGTGTATTCTACAGCCCCAACCGACTGGGCAATACACAGAGTTAGAATCAATACAGTTTTATTTCAGATAATTCAATTTAGTATAAGTACACAGTTTAGATGTTAAAACAGTTCTATTTCGAGCAATTCCTTTTAGCATAAATACGCAGTTCAAATGCAAAAAAAAACAGTAAACTCTAATCACGGTTTAGTTCTATTCAACCCATAGATAGGACCCTACCACTCTGGGCCAGAGTGGACCTCGGAGAGATGGTAATGAAGGGATACTCCCCATTCCCCAAAGCTGCAGCATTACTGGAACACCACCATCATATTGTTTAGTGTCATATCCAGGACACTCGTTGCGGGGTCTTACTCCTCTGCAGAGAAGCAGTCGGTGTATTCTACGGCTCCAGCCGACTGGGCGTTAGCTGATGGTTTTTCCCTGAAGTTTGCGTGACAGCAAGTCTTCTCAAGTCTCCAGGTCACTTCTCACTATTCTGACCGATCTCAACAATGTTGTAGTCTGGATGGTCACTACATGTCCGCTAATTTCCATGTCTTCAGTTGCTTTACCAATCATTTGGAGATTGTTCCAAGTGCACCAATTACAATTGGTATCACAGTCACCTTCATGTTCCATAGCTTCTTCAGCTCTCCAGCAAGGTCCAGAGATTTATCCATCTTTTTCCTTCTTTTAATTTTACTCTGTAGTCTACTGTTTCATCTCTACATTTGCTATTTCGTTGTATCTTATCTATTCCTGCTTTTACATCGTTGGTCCTTATGACTTTGTTTTGTTCTACTATTAGAAGGGATTCAGTTTCTCTTAAGGTCTCCCTTTCTTAGCTATGTCACAGTTTTTTCATGAGAGATTTCACGTGAAATATCCATACAATTATTTTTCATTCCATCTTTGTTTTCTAGTTGCTGTTCCGTTGATCATTGTGTTATTTGTGTTGTTTCTAGTCGCTGTAATAAATCTTTCTTAGCTCTTTTTTATGTAGTCTTCGAGTCGTTGTATCGATGTATTGACGCTATCTTTAATGCTGACGAGACCTTTTCCTCCTTCTTATTTTATACATATAGTCTGTCTATGTCATCTCTCGGGTGTAAAGCTTTATGCTTCGTCATTAGTTTTCTTGTTCTCTGGTCTATTTGATGAAGTTCTTCCCTCGTATACTTCAAGAACAGTCCTGAGTATCCTACAAGGGGTCAGCTTAGGTATTTATCCCTTTGATGAGATTTCTGCTATATAGTTTGAGTAGTTTTCTTGGTCTCCTGAGATACACTGTTCTTTTTTTTCTTTCATTTCTGCTTGTTTGATAGTGTCCGTTTCCAGTATTCCCATGTACTTGTAAGTTTCCTTTTCTCCGAGCGTTCTGATTTTTTCTTGATTTAGTAGGCCATCGCTAGCTTTTTCCGTCTCGTTTTACTTTCGTTGAGGATGTGTTGATCTATATATAGTAGTTCCTCTGTGTCTTCCTTCCAAGCCTTTGGGGACTGCTCTGTGAGCATTAATTATAATTGATACCACTGTTACCCTCATGTTTCACAGATTTTTAGTTCTGTGACTAAGTCCAGTATTATTATTTGTGAGTTTTTCACGCCAGCATAAAGTTGTGGTTTTTCACTGCAATCTGAGTAACGGCAAGTCTCCTCAGGTTTCCACGACTCTCTTAAGTATCCTTGCCGATCTTAATTATGCCATAATCTAAATAGTCTTAATTCTTCCACTGATTTCCAATTCTTCAAGACTTTTTCGAGGCCTTTGGGGACTATTCCCTGCACACCAATAACAATTGGTATCGCCGTCACCCACATTTTCTATAGCTTTTTCATCTCTCTTGCAAGATCCAAGTATTTGCTTATCTTTTTACTTTCTTTTATTTTTACTAGAACAGAAAAATCGACTTGATGGCAAGTTATTTTTTCTTGTTCAATTGACACTTGACCTGGTCTTCTGACCAAGATCAGGTGGTCCGTTGATAACGCAAAATCCCATAGAATTTTATGTGTTAAAAATTCTGTAGGATGGAATCTGGTTTGTACATATACCATATGGTAGTATGGTAAAATTTTAATCTCAAACACAATTCCCAGTAGATCACCTTTCCCACCCAGTCATGTCTAGTATTGTACTCATTTTGTGCTAGTTTGCTGTATTCACTTATTATGGGATTAACTGTTTCATCTCTGTCTCCACATAACCTAAACTAGCTATTCTATTGCGTATTATCAATTTTTACTTTGATACAATTCGTCTTTATGGCATTATTTTGTTCGACAATTAATAGATTCGGTTTCTTTCTTGAGATTTCCTTTTCTTAGCCATGTCCAGGTCATCTCATGAGCAATTGTTTTATAGTAGAGAAAGACAACAACGCTGATGGATAAAAATATAATCTACTTCTTTCTTTTCCTTTTTTACCTAAAATGTGCGGTCGAGTAAGTGTGAGAGAGAGTCAAAGACGCCAGAGCTTGCACAAACAAAGGCGGACGTTACAGATTTACGAAACCTCTCTATCTTTCTTCTTCGGTGTTCTCGTGTTGAAAATGTTCCTGGTTATATAACATTTGTCACGTGGTGTCCCCCTGAGTGAGGAGAAATAAGATTACTACTAATTCCTCCGTATTCGAATTAACAGTAGCAAGCCATCAAAGAACGACCGTTAAGAGAGATAATGCAGGTCAAAGTAAAGAATGTGGGTCAAGCTATCTATACTCAGTAACCTGAATTGGGTGACATATAGTAGCCCTAACGAATCGCCTGACCAGGGAGAAGAAGAGAGAAGCCAAATGATTGGCTGGAACCCTAGGGCGGAAGTGGGAGCTCCTTCTGTCAGCAGAAGTAGGGAGGAAGAAAGTTAGTTGTTGGACAGAGGTCGCGGCGAGCGAACCTAAAGCCAAGGCTCCGGGTAAAGGAAGACGAAAAGTAGCTCGGACAAGGAGCCATATCTTCTAGCCAGTACAAAAAAACATAAAGTCTGTTGGCCCGTAAAAGAGGAAATATTCTCCACAGGAATCCATCGAAATAAGATAAGTAAACTTTGAGACTGTTTCCCCCTATACCAGTTATATACCCTCTCTCTCTCTCTCTCAAGTTGAAGAAAGACTAATAACGAAAGAAAAGAGAAGAAGAAAGACATTTGTGTTCATGTACTATTCATTTATAATATAGCCGACACGTTAAAGATGTGTGTCTATGTGTAGTAAAAGATTGATGTATTTTAATGTTCCCACGTGCTTGAGTCGTTCTTTGTATCGTCTGCTACCAATTTGTTATTTCATGTTCCTTTTCCAGCTTCTATTTGCCTTATGTTATGCTCGCTTAAAATTGTCCTATAAATTCCTTTAAAATTCTTATACGGGAAACCGGAGTTGTCGACTACTATAATTAATATTATTACTTCTAAACCTAGAGGTCCATATCTTCCATTGTTCTAGGGGAGGAAGAACTAGTGGCCTTGGTGGGTGTGTGTGTAGTGTGAAATTTGGAAACCCCTTGCCAACGGCGGTCAGTCTAGCCATAAATTAATCCCCCACATAATACGCCAGTTCCTATATGCCCAAGGAAAAACTCTGAACGAGGACTTATTCTACAAGGGATCAAGTGCCAGTCTGCCCCGTCTTCACACGTGCGAAAAGTAGAGTCCTGTTTTGGGATTTTAGTTAATTTGCCGTCACACATTCCTGACTTATAAACAAATTCTCGTGGTCACATCTCCTCCAACCCGCTGGTTACACGTTGCATGTGGACACGCCTCTTTATAGCTTGCTGTCCACACAATGCATGCTACCCACATAATTTACACGACATTTCTGTCAGGGCACCTGCATCCTGTTTACTTGAGGAAACAGGTGTATTCCTGTTATTTTGTTCCCAGTGTCCGACTTCATTCTAGCATGCCAGCCATGCAATTTCTACCGAGGCATCTGCGTCCTGTTTACTTTAGGTAACAGGTACATTTCCTGTTATGCCACCCACACAATTTATGCGCCATGTCAAAGGGATCTTCAAGTCAATATCCAACTCAATCTCTATTACTATAAAGTTGTTTTTCTTTCCATTTCATTTTTATTGTGTTTTTTCTGTTGTTTTCTTTTATTTGTTCTTAAGTTGCAATTGCTATTACTGACAACAGTATTATTAATTGTAGTACTGGCAGTCTTCAAGCATAATTTTCATTTTATATACTATAATGGCAAATAGAAGTATTGAGATGCTGGCTGTTTTTAGACATTCATTTAAACTGGTGATTTGAGTTCCTCTGACGCTGCCAAAATATTTCATTAAATAGAAGGAAATGAAATAATATCTTATAATACTACTCAAACCTGATTTAAGCATTTGTTTTTCAAAAAAAAAAAAAGGTGGACAATTAATTATCTGTTGTCGCTTTGAATGCTTTAAAAAGCAAAGTAGAGAAGAACACAACCACTAGTTCTGAAAAACATTCAAAATCGCTTCTATCATTGAAAGATGATGAATATAATTTTCAAAAACATTCAGTTCTCAAGAGGCTCTTCAAGAATTTTCAGTTGTATTGTGCTGTTGGATTGCTTGCTGTTGCTTGTTCCTGGATAGCACCCATTGGAAACCATTCATGCTAATTGTCATTGATCTTATATCATGAAGAAAAGAAATAGATAAACATATATATATATATATATATATATATATATATATACCAATTGCTTGAACTGAAATGTTAATGATATCATTTGATGTAAATTGCTGGATAGTCAACATTATAATGATTCAATTTTTGTATTTATTTTATTGTATCACAGCAAAAATGGCACATCATTATGAGATTTGTATGAGTTCTATAATATGAAAATCTCTTGGGAAATAGAAAAAAATTACAATCAAAATTGGAACTTAATGATATCATCGGCCCCACATTTGCACTCAAGATGATTATAATAATTTCTCAAGTCAGACAACTCTAAATTATAGAGAAGATGGCATTAGTTATATGCAATTAATTATTTGTTATGGGGACATATCCTACCATACTCCAAAGATGGACTCGTTCAACCTAAACATATTCGCCGAGCTTAGCTCGCTCGGAGAAGACAACTTCTAGTTTCTTACGAGACATTTGACAAGCTGAGAACGGCTAGTACTTCCTTTGTATGACTTCCTTTTTCTGCTAATACAATAACGTTCACCTATCACCCGTTGTTTGAGTGGTTCTTCCACTGGTCTTATCTGAAGACCACAACATTATTATATAAATTCTATCAGTAGGATGCAATATTTGAATGTGTTATCATTATGAAATATTCATGGTAACAGTCATCAGTTTTACACTATGAAGAAAAGAATAAACAAACACCATTTAATAATTATTACTTAAAACAATATAACTTCTTGAAAAACAATTTGTCTTTAAATAACCCAACAAGGGTTGACATGCCATAAAACCAACTAACTGACATAAAGATATCAGAACCAGGAAAACATTTTGAAAATACAAGAGCTCAGATTCATTCCATCTCAAAAGAGATGCTTAGAGGTGCTTCAAGCAAGTGAAGTGTTCGATCCAAAAAGAACAATTTCAAAGAATGTTATCATTTTAATCTCAATACTTTTTTAACACGCTGAGCAAATTTTATTATAAAACAATGATTGCTACAAATCCATTCTGCAGCTCAGTCGGCAGAAGCTGTTGAATACACCTACTGCATCTCTGCAGAGGGGTAAGCTCCTCCACTCACCCACACTGAGTGTCCTGGATATGAAATTAAACCATCTGATGGTGAGGCTCCAGTCCTAGTGCTTTGGAGAATGTGGAGTACTCCTTCATTGCTATTACTCTCTTGTCAACTCTGACCTGAAGTGGTAGTCTCTTTCAGGGTTCCATCTATGAGTTAAAAAGAACTGTTCGATCATTTAACTGTATGTAAACAAATGACTGATGTTAAATTGAATTGTTAGTGTTACACAGCAATACTTGGAACTATTTTACTGTGGGCAAAAAAATGAGTAATGCTGAATAGAATTATTTGTGTTGAATAACAATACTTGAAACCCTACAACTATAAGATAGAAAACATATCGTTGTCGAATTACAATACCCACCATCCACATGAGATCTTGAAATTTTTTCTTATTTCCTAACCTGAAAATGTTTCTTTTAGCTTTGGAATGTGTTGGACTTTAGTCTGATATTTTGAAAAAAGGAAAAATTATATTGACTAGAATATATATCTACTAGTTTCAGAGAGCTACTGTGAAGCAGTGTCTCATCGATCGAGAAAGAAATCAACACACGACTAATAAAGGCATGGATAGCTATCAATAGGCTATTGATCATATGGAAGTCAAATATAAAATGAAATGCCATTTCTTCCAAGCAGCGATCGTGTCAATACTGCTATATGGATGCACTACATGGACGCTAACTAAGCAGCTCGAGAAAAAGTTTGACAGCAACTACACAAGAATGCTGCAAGCAATTTTGAACAAGACCTGGAGGCAACACCCTACAAAGCAGCAGCTGTACAGCCACCTACCACCCATCACAAAAACTATCAAAGTTAGGCAAACCAGACATGCAGAACACTGCTGGAGAAGTAAGGATGAGCTCATAAGTGATTTACTCCAATGGACCCCTTCACATGGCCAAGCAAAAGCAGGGCGACCAGCTCAAACCTATCTACAACAGCTCTATGAGAATACAGGGTATAGCTTTGAGGACTTGCCAGAAGTAATCAACGATAGGAAGGGGTAGCAAGAGAGGGTCAGGGATATCCGTGCTGATGGCTCGACAAGATGATGATTAGAATATATATTGCTCCCTCTGTTTGCTCTGACAAATATCTTTAATCTTTGGTAAAATCCAATCTGAAGCAACCAGATTCTTTTTGTATCATATCAATCGTATCTACCAATTACTAAGTCACATTATTAGAAAAGCAGTCAGTCTCTCTCTGTTATTTACTGCATTAATTAATTAGCCTTTCCCACAATAAAGTTCAGTTAGGAGTAACTACATCCTGATATCAATATTTAGATAAGAATCGCCTTATTAATCGGACTTAGAATACTCTGTTTGAACCACTTTATTTATATTAGGGCACAAATTACTAACCCCACTGAAATTTTGGACAAATTTATACTAGAAACTAACTATTTCAATGAAAGATTATTAAGATCAATATATAATTAGCTAAACTGAATTGTTTGATTAAACTGAATAGCTTGAAATAGAAATGTTTTTGACAATTAAACCGTACTTACATTTAAACTGCATGCTTATGCCGAACTGAATTATTTGAAATAGAACTGTTTTTTGACATTGAAACTGTATTTACACTAAACTGAATTGTTTAACATAGAACTGCTTTGAATATTAATTGTGTGTAAACAAAATCTGTACTTATACTAAGTTGAATTAGAACTGCTTGACTAAACTGAATTACTTGAAATAGAAATGTTTTTCACAATTAAACAGTACTTTCATTTAAACTGCATACTTATGCTAAACTTAATTGTTTGAAATTTAACAGTTTTTGACATTAATAATACTAAACTGAATTGTTATATATAACTGCTTGAATAGTTTGAAATAGAAATGTTTTTGACAATTAAACTGTGTACTCATGCTAAACTGAATTCTTTTAAATAGAACTGATTATTTACATAAAAATGGATTTGGCGTTAAATAACCCACAAAGGTTGATATGCCATAAAACCCAACAACCAACAAATATATAATTATTATATCAACATTGTAGGAATACAATAAATTACTATCTCCCTAATATAATTTGCATATCCAATAGAGGCCTAATAGAGTGTCATATAACAATCTCAAAAAGCAATAGACAACATGTTAGCACACCAACTACCATGATACAACCAACCAATGTGGATACCTCACACAGAGTAAACTGCTTTGGTCATGTAATATAAAAAGTAAAGTTAGCGACCTTATTCAAGGATGACCCGAAGGCTACCTTTTTGATTGCTACTAGTTCGACGAACCAGACACGCAGGACACTGCTGGAGAAGCAAGGACGAGCTCATAAGCGATGTACTCCTGTGGACCCCCGCACATGGATATGCAAGAGTGGGACGACCAGCACGAACCTACATACAGCAGCTGTGTGAGGACACGGGATGTAACCCTGAAGACCTGCCAGAGGCGATGAATGATAGGGAGAAATGGCGAGAGACGGTCAGGGATATCCACGCAGGCGGCGCGACATGATGATGATGATGACACCAAGGTGTATAGGAGGGCACTACTCCTTTCCCTGGATTGCTTCATTTTACCCTTCATCTGTACCTTATAATGCATTAAGCAAGGAGGCATCAAGTACCATTTTTTAAGTCTTTGGTATACACACCACCAACTAGCATGTACCAAAAATATTGTAAAACTTTTGACTCACCATTGTATTTCATGCTTTAAACCTACATTTTTAAATATGTTCTTTGAAAGATATATTTGTGTTAAATATTGTATTTATTTATATTTCTGAGATACAGCTTGATAATTTTTATCACTTGGAATAATAGCAATAAAGGAAGGGATAAGAATATTGTATTCATTATAAAATATTACATTTATAGAAATATTGTGAAATTAAATTCAGAACAGATTTTTAAAATTCAGAACAGATTTTATGTTAATGCAAAATTAGATGTTCATAAATGAATGAAAAAATATCATTTAACAGGCAAAGCATTAATAAGATAATTGAAATGTGTCACATAAGTGAAGGTAACTAATATGATAATCCATCAACATTAATTATTTTCAAGTTATTTTCAATAATACATATAAATAAATATAATGAAGATTTTATTGATTATATCTATTGAAAGAATAAAGCCAAGAACAAACTTGAAAATATCAACAGATTCTTTTCTTTTTTTTTTTTTTTAAAGAGAAAATGATTCATGATCTTGTTGGGTAAAACTTCTTTTTTTTAAGAAGATAAAAATTTACAAGCTGCTCAAAAGATAGATAAAAGCCTACAGAATTGATTTTATTTTGCTAAAAATGTTTTATGACTGAACTAAAAGAAAAAAAATGAAAAACAAAACTTCTTGTTTCTCAAGGACATTTTTCTTAGATATCCTTTTATATGGTATTCAACAATACATATTTTCAATCTAATATCATTTATATTCACTTTAAAATTTCTAACATAGCTACTTGAGTTCTCAAAGAATTTTAAGGATGAAAGATGAAGGGGAAAAAATAGGTTTGTGGGTTAAACTTTGTGTAACTTCTTTCTCTTTTTTTTGTTAAACAAAATACAATCATATTTGAAATAACCTGTTGTGGTTTGTTTACAAAACAAATTTATTGCAGAATACTATAATTAATCAAGTATAACACACACTCCCATGTAATATGTACACCTAACTTAGGACTAAGAAATAGAGGAAAAAAACTCTTGTGTATAATACATATTGACTTTTTAGAATGTGTCACTGCTAAATTTAACCAAAATTTTAGCTTTTGATCAACTTTTTATTGATGTTTTAGTTTTCGTTTGGTTTTATGACATATCGACCCTTGTAGGTTATTTAATGTCAAATCCATTTTTATACATATAAACAGTTCTATTTCAAACAATTCAGTTTAGCATAAGTACACAGTTTAAATGTCAAAAACAGTTCTATTTCAAACTATTCAGTTTAGTCAACAAAGTTGAATGGTTCTAAGTATTGCTATGTATCACCAACAATTCAATTAAACATCAGCCGTTTATTTACACACAGTTAAATGTCAAAACAGTTCTGTTTCTAACAATTCAGTTTAGCATAAGCTCATAGTTTAATTATTTTTGACCCATAGATACCACTCAGGGCCAGAGTGGACCTGGGAGTGATGGCAATGAAAAGGTACTCCCCATTCCCCAAAGCTGCAGCATTACTGGAACCTCACTATCAGATTGTTTAGTGTCGTATCCAGGACACTCATTGGAAGGTGGTCTTACCTCTCTGCAGAGGTGCAGTTGGTGTACTCTACAGCCCCAGACAACTGGGCAACAAACCCACTATAATAAATACTCATTAAAATAATCAATTTCTGATTTTTTTTTTCTATTCGAAAGGTGAATGTAGAGCGATGGGGCCTATTTTTAATCTTCATAAAAAGTTAAAATACTTACCTTCTAAATTAAAAAAAAATTGTTAAAATACTTTTTAAAATAGTTAAAATACTTACCTACTAAATTGAAAAAAATACTTACCTACTAAATTAAAAAAAGTTAAAATACTTACCTACTAAATTCACTTTAAACGTTTCTATAAGAATGTATTTACCACACAACATCAACAAAAAACATTTAACAGTTAAATAACAATCCCAACTGCCCAACTATCACCCAAACCCGCCATCTATTTCCCTAATCAATTTTCTTAACTTTTCAATGACAACACTCTACCCCTCAATTATAATCATCTTCATACACAAACACGCTAACTATTATCATAACTCCTTTATTATTTTATTATGCACATACCACCAAAGAGATCAGCAGTATATAATATTTATACAACATTTCATTTATCTATTATTACTATTATAATAATACAATTTGCTCCCCAAAATATTACACCAACATTACATCACAGTACAATATAACCTTATTTCTACCCATTGTGATTCTAGCCTACCATAACAACCATTCAAATACACTTACAAATCAAATCCTTATTCATTCTCCCCAACATGCAGAGAGGTTGTTTTGTTCCATAGCTATAGTCACCCACACACACAGAAATAAAATAAGGTAACGAATTCATTTCCTCTTAACCAACACGCTATGTTTGTAGACAGGCTTAACCTCATAAAAACACGCATCCATACATAACTATAACACATACATGCATGCGCACACACCCACATACACTCACACACTTACAACCACAGATAAACGAAATCCCAACTGTTTTTTGTCTGTATTTTTTCGTATTTTCGGTTTTCGATTCATTCCATCTTCTTAACTGCCTGAAACCCAGACAATATGCCATGAATTAAATATATATATCTAATATATATTTATTTATTATTATTATATAATAGCTCTATCCTAGATATTGAGCACTCTCCATGTTATATTGCACTTGGTTCAACACTAACTCACAAAGTGATTTAGGGACAACCAACACCCTTATAATATATATATATATATATATATAGTGAGAGACAGACAGGTGTGCTGGTGGGCAGATATTGTGGGAGATAAGAACTAACTGAACTTAGATTTAAGAATTTTTATACAGATAAATCATAAAATCTTGATAGCTATATAAGAATGTTTCCCAGAATTACTTTGATCCTTCAGATGGATGCAAAGTTACACAAAAATCAACTAATAACACATGTTCCTCTGTCTTTAAATTGCCCTGTTGGCTGGTACTGTAGAATACACCGACTGCACCTCTGCAGAGAGGTAAGACCCTCCGCCAAACGAGTGTCCTGGATATGACACTAAAAAATCTGATGGTGAGGTTCTAGTAATGCTGGAGCTTTGGAGAATGTGGAGCACCCCTTCATTGCCATTGCACCCAGGTTCACTCTGGCCCTGAGTGGTTGCACCAATAGGTTAAATAGAACTAATCTGTGTACTTACGTTAAACTAAATTGCTTGATATTTAAACGGTGAACATACTCTAAACTGAATTGTTTGGATTAGAACTGTTTGACTAAACTGAATAGCTTGAAATAGAAAGGTTTTTGGCAAACTGTATACTCATGCTAAACTGAATTGTTTGAAATAGAACTGATTATTCGTATAAAAATGAATTTGGCATTAAATAACCTACAAAGGTTGATGTGCCATAAAACCCAATCAACCAACCAACCTATCTTTAAAATGACTGAGAAGTTTTATTTCTGGTCAAATCTCCACAAACAAAAAATTACTATCCGCTGGAAGATTACATCATCATTTTTTCCCCCAAATTGTTTTCCTTGTGAAACATGAACAATGTTTATTGTCAGTCCAGGATAAAATAATAATAATAATAATAATAATAAACTGAAGAATATTAAGGTTTTCTTCAGGTCAAGTCCAAACCAAACAAAAATTTAGCTTAAAGCAATGTACACACAAAGTCTTAAAATGATGTCATCCTGTTTGTATAATAAAGGTTCATAATAAAGATGAAAAAAGGCAATTTCACTATAAATAAAACAAGAATAGATATATTAGCTAAGTGGTAAAGGTATCAAATCAAAGGACATATTATAAGCTCTACAAGTGAATTAAATTAGGATTTTTTTGTTTGTTGTTTAATGGCATATCAAACTTCTTGGATTATTTAATGCAAAATCCATCCTTCTAGAAGGACTTCAAAGAATTCAGTTTAGCATAAGTACACAGTTTAAATGTCAAAACAGCCCTATCTCCACCGAGACAGTTTAGTTCTATTTGACCTATAAATAGGACCCTATCAAGTGTTACCACTCTGGGTCAGAGTGGACCTGGGAGCAATAAAGGCGTACTCCCCAAACTTCCAGCATTACTGGAACTTCACCATCAGATTGTTTAATGTCATCACCCGGACACTCATTGTGGGGATCTTAACCCTCTGTAGAGAAGTAGTCAGTGTATTCTACTGCTCCAGCTGACTGGGCAAATTAAATAAGGATCTCTTATTTATCTATGTATTACTAAAATTCTTAAGGGTTTATATTTCCCTACCCCTCTGCAAGAGCAGGATGTGACACAGGGTCAATTTTAAGCAAAGTTTAACAGATTTGAATTCAGGGTTTTCCCTCTCTTAGACTAGTCTCTATACCAAGGTTAAGGAGCTCAGACTTCCCAACTATTTTACATATAGTTGGAGAGAGAATTATTGGATTCACACCTTTTGCAAAGATATTAGCACTATGTGGAATGCAAGCAGTATCCTCCTAGATTAGAACTCGTGTCAATGAGCCCATTTTCTACAACAGTAACCATTACACTATAAACGCCTCCATAAAATTCTTTGGTGTATGCATTTACCCAACCCCTCTGCTACATGCAGGATTTGACACAAAAGCAATTTCTAAGCAGAGTCAAGGGGTTTTAATTCAAAATTTTCCGAACAAAAGTTAAAAAAACTTAGTCTGCCCAAGTATTTACCCAGACTGAGAGTGAGAAAAGATGGATTAAAGCCTTTTAGAAGGGCATTAGCACAAAGAGAATTCATGACTCTGGTATATATATATATATATATATATCACTATCATCAAGTTGTACTGAGAGCACAGAGTTTCTTGACTCTCTCTCTCATCATCTGTCCCTATCATATGTCTCTCCTGGCAGGTCTTCTAGGCTGTATTCTGTGTCCACACAGAGCTGATGAATTAAAGTCTTTGCAAGTCAGCCAACGTTGTCATATCCATGTGTATAAATCCATAGGAGAACATTGCTTATGAGTAAACCTTACATGACCCCACAAGTCTTGTTTCTCTTACCAGGATGATTTATCAGATGGGCAGTAAGTAGCTGTACAGCAGTTATTTCGTTGGGTGCTGTTTCCAAGATTTGTCTAAAACAGCACACATAATTCTTGTGTAGTTCCTATCAAACTTTTTCCCTATGAGTTTTGGTAGTGTCTATGTGGTGCATCTATACAGTAGTATGAACACAGCCACAACTTGAAAGAAATCCCATTTTAATTGGATCAATCAGATTTCCCTATGATCAATAACCGATCAATAGCATTCCATACCTATATATACATATATACTATATATATATACAAATACATATATACATATATATATACATATATATACTATAAAAAAAAAGAAAAATACATATAAATGGATGAGAAAATTTATTAATGATATTTGATAAAATTCACCGACGCGTTTCGATCTATGAATGAGAACGTTCCAAGATATGAAATTACCAAAATTTCAGGTGAAAGGTATATCTCAGAAAATATTTTTAGTCATGTTTAGGGTGGAAATTTGGATTTTAAAATAATGGTTAAAAGATACTGAAAAATATTCAAAAAATTATGTCATGAAAAGTAAACTTTTTAGAAAGGTTATAATAAGCATCTATAAAACATCAGTTTGTATTGGTATACAAACTGACTTTTTATAGAGAAAGAAAGAAAAAAATAAGAGGAAGAAAGAAAAAAGAAGAAATAAGAGGAGAAAAAAGGGAAAAGAAAAAATATTGTGGACAATAATAATGATAAAACAAAATCTTATTCTGATGCAGGTATATATAGAATTCGCTGCCAAGACAACCTAAGATCTTATATAGGAAAAACAAGTAGAGATTTACTGACATGAATCAATGAACACAGAAGAGACCTCAAATCAGGCAATTTTTCCCACACCTAATTTAATCAGATGTGGTACCAGAAAAACACGAAAAAGTCAATTCTTCTGACCAACAAGAACAACCCTTGAGGTGACACATAAAGAATTTATTCAGTTATAAGAAAATAATTAAAAGTACAGTTCTCCAGGATGGTGAAATTTTGGGATTGGTTCTTTCCGAATTCATAAGAGAAGGATTCTTCAAATCAATAATGACAGTCTTCTTAGCCACTTTAAATTTCAGCTAAATGTTATAACCCTAAACCTATAGTGACTTTGTAAAAACTGCAACTGCCTTGACAAACTGAACTCTACTGGCTTTAGCAGTTAACTTGCTTCTTGTCAACAAAATCCCATACCAATAAGTCATTATGCATCATTCTGGGACTAAACCAGCATTAACATAACCAAGAATACCATAGTAGTAATTTATAATGCCACCAGATTTTGTTAGTTTTCCACTACATTGTGGAAATGTCTGATGGAAATGCAACCACATTACAATATATATATATATATATATATATATATGTGTGTGTGTGTGTTTGTGTGTGTATATATGTAATTATTTAACTTATTTTATTTGTATTTTATTTATTTTGTGTGTATACTTATTTATTTTTTCATTTATCATTTTATGTATTTATTTATTTATTCATTTTTATTTATCTATTCATTTTTTATATAGCTTATTTATTTATTTATTTATTTATATGTGCGTGTGTGTGTGTATGTACATGTGTATATATATATATATATATATATATTTTTTTTTATTTAATTATAATTATAGTCTCGCTTGTCAGAAGGATATTACCTGTTACCTTAATCCAAACCTGGCTCAGTGCAAGTGAGTGTACTCATACAAGATATACAATAAAGACAGTTTGCAGTATGTTTACCTTTATAATTCACCGTGTCTCCGAGGGAAGTGACGTAGGTCGTTTCTCATTGGCCAATACCATTTTAAAAACTCATTAGCAGTAGCATTTAATTTTTTCTTTTGTGTGAACTGTGTGTTTTTGCATGCTAGGCATATTTTTACTGCAGGATCGCCGGCTGGAACAAAAGTTTCGGTAGGGTCACTTGGGAGTGCAAGTATGATGTTGGAAGACTCGAAACTTGCAAGGACCCCAAGAACATCACTGACGAGGCGATTTTGTGCACTTTTTTAAGTGTTTGACTACGAAAAATTATATATTATTGTATTTACAACTTACCAGTTAATTTTCATAAGTCCAGAAATATATATATATTATCATCATCATCAACTCATAATATGGAGTTCCCTGACCCCCTCTCTCTCTCTCTCTATTTGTCCCCATCATCCATTGCTCATGGCTGGTCCTCCAAACTTCCACCCATGTCTGCACAGAGTCAATGAATGTAAGTCTTTGCTGGTCAGTCAACACTGGCCTATCCATGCATATGAGTCCAATAGTACTCAACATGTTTAGTTCATCTTACTTGGATGGTTTATGAGATAAGAGGTATGTGGCTGTACAGCTGCTGATTTGATGGTGCTGTTTCAAGAATTTGTTCAAAACAGCATATAGCATTCTTGTGTAGTTCTTATCTTGCCTTTTCTCCTTGCATTTCATTAGCATATAGGTGGTACATCCATACAGTAGTATGAACACACTCTCTCTCTCTCTCTCTCTCTCTCTCTATATATATATATATATATATATATATATATATATATATATATATAATAGTAATGATATATAAATGAAAGACAGTTTAATGAGATTGTTTTCTAATGAAGTATAAAAGTGTTTGATGTAAAAACAAAGAGGCTGTTTAATTTTTTGATATTGCACAAAAGAATGATGTTGATTGCAACTTATTGCAACCAAAGTCAATTATTACTGTCATATTAATTGTGGTTTGGTTGGTGTTTTATAGTGTATCAACCTTTGTGAACTATTTAATACCAAATGCTGTTTTTATGTATATGACTTGTGAGCAAATAATTTATTGGTAACATTAATTTGAAACACTTAATTAGAGCTCATTTGTTTGAGCACAATTAAATGGTTTCAAGTATTGCTATTGACACACAGCTCTATGGTTTCAAATAACTAATAATAATAATTCTTAGTAAATGATTGAACAGTTCTATTTGACTCCTAGATGGGACCCAAACAGGTACTACCACTTTGGATCAGAGTGGACTCAGGAGTAATGGTAATGAAGGTTTACTCCACATTTATCAAAGCTCCAGAGCTGAAGTTTCACCACCAGTTGTAGTTAAGTGTCATACCCAGGACATTCATTGGGAGTAGGATTACTTTTCTGCAGAGGTGCTGTTGGTATATTTGACAGCTCATGCTAAATGGCTATGTAATATTAAAAAATCCAGCTTTATATATATCATCATCATCATCATCATCATGTCACGCTACCAGTACGGATCTCCTTGACTCTCTCCTACCACCCATCTCTGTCGTCCATTGCTCCCAGTAGGTCTTCAAGGCTACATCCTGTATCGGCACAGAACTGTTGCATATAGGTTCTAGCTGGTCGTCCTGCCTTTTCTTGTCCATGTTAAGCAATCCACAGGAGTATATCACTTATGAGTTCGTCCCTACTTCTCCAGCAATGTCCCACATGTCTGGTTTGTCTAACTTGGATAGTTTTCGTGGCCATACAGCTGCTGTTTTATGGGGTATTGCCTCCTGGACTTGTTCAATATTGTGCACAGCAATCTTGTGCAATTGCCATCAAGCTTTTTCTCCATACATTTAGTTAGCGTCCATGTAGTGCATCCTTATAGCAGTATCAACATGACCGCTGCTTGGAAAAACTGCATTTTATTTTATTGGTCAGGTCTGACGTCCATATGACCAATAGCCTATCGATAGCTGTCCATGCCTTTGCTAGTCACATGTTGATGTCTGTATAGCTGTCCATGCCTTTTTGAGAATGGCATGAGTAGACAAGAGAATGTTTATTCTAATTTGTTAATTTTAGATTCTATCCTGCTCAACTGATCAATATTTCAGCGCTATTCTGATTTAAGAAAAAACTTTTTAAAATGATTTGTTCATTTCACTTGTCGTGAAATGGCTGAGCGGTTAGATATCAAATCTAGCAAAAAGTTAGATGGGTCTTGATGCCAGTTTGAAGCATCTTGTGTGTCTAGCCACACAGAAGAGTTGTGATGCAATGAATCAGTCTGTCTGTGGATGACTATATATATATATATATATATATATTGTCATCCACAGACAGACTGATTCATTGCATCACAACTCTTATATATATATATATATATATGTGTGTGTGTGGTTAATAATTAGAAAAAATGCCAACAGTTTATTTAATACACTCTCAACTCAGATGTCATACTATGGAATTTGAACTTTCCGCCTAAGTCTATAACAGATATTTTGTGCAAATACTAAAGTGAGAAATAAATATTCTTTCTTGTTGAGATTTAAAACTTGTCTTGTCGTTTCCTATTTTTGGTCTGACACACTAAATGACCTAACTGGAATTTGTGACTTGGCACAATGCATCTCACACACACACACACACATGCATCACACACACTCACACACACACACACACACACACTCACACACACACACACACTAAATAACCTGACTGGAATTGGTGATTTTGCACAATGTATGATACATACACGTGTATTTGTGAATTATTTTTGTCAATTAGCAAATGCAGCATTCATAATCATATTCTATTATTACATTTGAAAACAGTTCATTTATTGAGTTTATTCAAAATGAAATCAGAAGGTGAGAATAACCAAATTAATCTAATTTATTTTGTTTCTATTTTAACTCTTCAACATTTGTGAAATTTTAATTCTTTTGTAGGCAACAATATTAGAGTAATTTCATTCAATATAAAACAGTACCAAAAAAACATACAATCGACTCTTGTGAATAGAATGAAGGATTAGGTTTCAAAATTCCCCACAAACTATAACAGACCTCTGAAAACAGAAGAAATGACAGCTGAAATAGCCACAAGCAAATTGAGGATATCAGTCAAAGTATATTAGTGAATAAGAGAAAAAAAGTGATTAAAATATTACACTCAAATACAAGAGATAAGTTGACCAAAGAAAATGGTAAGCATTATAAAAAGCCCTTGTCTTGAAGATTAAAAAAAAATTTGCAATTTTCAACTCTTCTGTAGTCAACATCATCTTGAGTCATTTCCAGATCTGAAAGTGCTTATTTTATTGCTGTTTATGTCTATATTTTCCATTTTGGCAGGAGTGATCAAAAGACAATTTTAGCATTTGACTTAGTTATTAGCATTTGATTTATGTTAGAGTTGATCATAAAATTCTTTATATCTTAGCTATAAAAGTATGACATTCAAAATAAAAATATTGCTCTTACTTAAGTACTTTCAAGAGGATAATACACCACAAAGAGAATATTGAAAGTTAACAAATTACATTATCATTCTATTGACTATATCGTTTGGCTGTTTAGAATTAGTTTCTCCAGGTAATGAAATACAACTGCAAATACATGACAAATCTAACATACTTCAGGAGCTATGTCTCCGTTTGACCAAGAAATGTAATCATACTGTATAATCATTATCTAACATGTCTAGAAGAATTTAGTCTTTCATTCTTCATGATTTAAAAACATCTCATGCTCAGAAACAAGAAGATATATAATTATTCTGTATTCTCAGCCCAGAGAAGTAAATAAAACCTGTATTTCAAGTTATATACAGGTGAGGTCAAAATTTTACATTCAGTACAATCATTTTCAGTTTCATTTAAACCTACTTTTCAATGTTGAATCACATCTTGTTTAAAAAAAATTTCATTTTAATTAATTCACTCACTGGTCTTGTAACCTTCTTTAGTTTTTTGATTGGGTTTTATGGTATATCTATCCAGGTAGGTTATTTAATGCCAAATTCTCTTTATACATATATATCAAATATATATATATGACTTGTTAACACATTTTGGAGATAACATTTTAAAACGAGCCCGAGCTTTTTTTTTGCACACAGTTAAATGGTTTCTAGGATTGCTATATAACAATCATAATTCTACATTAGTCATTTGTTTTCACACAGTTTGTTCTATTTAGCTCATAGATAGGACCCTATCAGGTGCTACCACTCTGGGTCAGTGTAGACCTCAGAGCAATGGCAATGAAAGTGTACCTGGCATTCCCCAAATCTCTCAGGCTGGAGCCCCACCATCAGATTGTTTAGTATCATATCCAGGACACTCATTTGGGGTGGGGTCTTACTCCTCAGCAGAGAAACAGTCAGTGTATTCTACAGCCCCAGCTGACTGAACTGTTTGTTTAGTCATGGGGGTGCTACTTTAGCAGGAATAGCCAGGCAAAGACTATCTTTCTCAAGATTGACAACTGGTTTGAATTCAGTTTTTCTTTTCTTTGAGCAGTTGCCATACCAAGGTTAAAAAAGTCAGCCCTTCTATTTACCTGTTGCTGGAGGGAGAATAGTTGGATTCAAACTTTTCCAAGGGTATTACCACTGCGTAAAATGCAAACATCCTCCTTCGGGATTTGATCTCAAATTATCAAGTACACTTCCTATGATGATAATTGTTATGCCATGAGTACCACAACTATAATTCATTATAAATAAGGAGAAGTACTCTATACTTATCATTTAATAGTTATCTTCTTTAAGAAATTATTATGAGCAGGGTGAGTACAAATGTAGACACCATAGTATTATTATTATTAAATTAAGGAATGAACCTCAAAAAGTGAAGTGGCTGATCCAACACATCTCACTGGCCATTGTTCTTAGTAAGTCTGTTGTTATCATTTTGGAACGACTTGTCAAAGTTAATAATGATAATTATTAAAGATATAATAATTGCAAATTAGACAGCAAGAATACTTTTATACCTTTGTACTAACAAAGTTCTGGAGCTCTGAGGGGAGTATAGTACCTCTTCATTGCCATTACTCCCTGGTCCACTCTGACCTGTAGGGGTAAAACCTATCAGGATTCCCATGTATGGGTCAAATTGATTCATTAAAAATTATTTGTATTTGATAGGAATTCTTGAAACTATATAACTGTGTGCAAACAAATGATTATAGACAGAAAAAGTGCAATTTTAAAAAATGCAATTGACCATCAAAGATGTGGTTATAATTACAATTAAGCATTTACAAATAAATCAAGTTTCAGTATTACATAACCCATAAGGATTTGGTATGTCTTTAAAAAAATAAACCAAACAATATCCCATTTTCCCTGAGTTACAGTCATGTACAATATTTTCAAAAAGAAAATTCTCAGAAATTCTATCTTGTGGTATTTCTGAGAATTTTTTTTAGAAAATTATTACATTTTACAAAAAAAAAAGGGACCTTGACTAAAACAATTAAGGAAAATAATCACTTCCTATGTGGGACTAAGCCATTGAAGTTTCATTAAAATTTGAAGCAATAATAATAAAAAAAAAAAAAAGAAAGTTTTTTTCATGTTTTTTTTTTTGTTTTTTGTTGCTTTTTTTATCCCATACTGTATTTACAATATTTTAGCAGTCATGTCAGCTGGGACTGTAGAATATACTGACTGCATCTCTGCAGAGGGGTAAGACCTCTTCTCCAATGACTGTTCTGAATATGACATAAAATAATGATGGTGAGGCTCTAGTAATGCTGGAGCTTTGGGGAAAGCGGAGTACCCATTCATTACCATCCACTCTGATCCAGAGTAGTAGCACCTGAAAGTGTCCTAACTATTGGGGAATAGAACTGTTTGACATTTAAAAAGAGTGCAAACAAATGACTTACTCTAAGTTGAATTGTTTGAAATAGAATAATTTAATTATGTATAAACAAATGACTGGTGTTTAAATGAATTGTTAGTGATACATAGCAATACTTGAAACCATTTAACTGTGTGCAAAAAAGAGCTCAGGCTCATTTAAGAATATTATCTACAAAATGTGTTTACAAATCATATATATATTCAATATTTATGTATAAAGAGGATTTGGCATTGAATAACCTACAATGTTTGATATGCAATAAAACCAAACCAAACCAAATCATATATATTCAACATATATGTATAAAGAGTATTTGGCATTAAATAACCTACAATGTTTGATATGCCATAAACCAAACCAAGCCAAGCCAAGCCAAACCAAACCAGGGTGCCTCTAGTGGTGTAATGGTTAGCAGGTTTGACTAGCAAACCTACACGAGTGAGTTCGAGTGTCATTGGGTGCTCATTTCATATGGCCTTGTGCTACATCTAAGTAAAAAAGCTTAATAAATGACCAAGCCAAACCACACCTAAACATTTTAGATAGTTATATAACAAAATAAAGGCAATTCAAATATGAACTGCTCAAGTTTTACAAAGCAAACAATAAAAAAATGACAAAACTCAAATAGTTCTCACACCAGTCAAATATTTGATTGCATGTACTTTTACTGCTTTCATAGTTAATAAGCAGTTCTTGTAATTTGCAACCATTTTTTTTTGCAAAATTCAGGAAGTATTTACGGCCATTCTTTCTGATTAAGTTTTATCAAACCTGTCAAATTTGCCTGTTTTCTAGGGTGCATATTATTTTTTCTTGAGTGCATGCTGTGTTTTCTAGAATTCATGCTGCGTTTTCTCGAGTGCATAATATGTTTCTACTCCTTTCATATTACATCTTGTCAGCAGGACTTAAAATATGCTGACTGTAACCTCTGCAGAGGGGATAAGACCCTCCTTAAAAAGATATCTCCAGGGTATGACACTAAACTGGATCTGGTGGTGAAGCTCCAGTTCTATAGCTTTGGAGAGTGTAGAGTACCACTTCATTATCATTACTCCCAGGTACACTATTATCCAAAGTAATAGAACCTGTGTGCAAATTATTTGTATTGAATAGGAATACTTGATATCATATAACTGCGTACAAATTGTTTGTATTAGATAAAAATATGTGATATTATATAACTGTGTGCAAATTATTTGTATTTATTGATTGTTTGGGATTTTGGCATATCAACCTTTGTAGGTTATTTAATGCCGACTCCAATTTTATGCAAATAATCCGTTCTATTTCAAACAATTCAGTTTAGCATGAGTACAGAGTTTTCTTGTCAAAAATATTTCTATTTCAAGCTATTCAATTTATTCAAACAGTTCTAATTCAACCAATTCAGTTTAGAATAAGTATAGATTTTATATACGCACAGTTAAATGTCAAAACAGTTCAATATTAAACAATTCAGTTTAGCATAAGTACAGTTTCAATGTCAAAAACAGTTCAATTTCAAACAATTCTGTTTATCATAAGTACACAGTTTAATAGTCAAAAACATTTCTATTTCAAGCTCTTCAGTTTAGTCAAACATTTCTAATTCAAACAATTCAGTTTAACATAAGTACGCAGTTTAGTTCTATTTAAACCATAGATAGGTCCATATCAGGTGCAACTAATCTGGACCAGAGTGGACCTGGGAATGATGGCAATGAAGGGATACACCACATTTCCCAAAGCTCCGACATCCCTGGCACCTTACCATCAGATTTTTTAGTGTCATATCCAGGACACTAATTGGCAGGGTGTCTTACTCCTCTGCAGAGGTGCAGTCTGTGTATTCTACAACCCCAGCTGACTGAACAATATTTGTATTTGATAGGAATACTACATATCTTACTATTGTGTGTAAATTATTTGTATTGGATAGGAATACTTGATATCATATAACTGTGTGCAAAAAACTCTTAAGAAATAATTACACCAAAGATGTATAAATGAACATACAATGAATGTGATTCCCTAACCTCTAGGCATAAAATAACCCCAAACAGGTTGACATTAAAATCAATTAATCAATCAATACCATGTGATGGCTGGGTGTGTCCTCGTGGTGTAATGGTTAAAGCGATGAACTGCGGAATCGTAGTACGCGAGTTCGTACTCCAGTCGCGCTATTATGTTCACTTTCGGGCAAATACCCTTGGGAAAGGTATGAACCCCCTTATTCTCCCTCCAGCTATGGGTAAATAGTAGGACGGACTAGGTTCTTCAGCCTTGTTGAGGCAACTAGTCTAGGAGAAGGAAAACTCTGAATTCAAACCTGTTAAACTCCGCTTAAAAATTGACCTTGTGTCATATCCTGCCCGAGCGGAGGGGTTGGTAAATAGTACCATGTGATGGCTGGAAGAATGTTATCCAGGGATGTTGTAATGTTATGACACTGCCGGCTTATAGTTATGCATATTTGCACACACACACATGGGGGGGTGTCCTCGTGGTGTAATGGTTAAAGTGATGGACTGCAGAATTGTAGTAAGCGAGTTCGTACTCCAGTCGCGCTATTATGTTCACTTTTGGGCAAATACCCTTGGGAAAGGTATGAACCCCCTTATCCTCCCAGCTATGGGTTAAATAGTACCACTACTGTTCTTCTAGGAGAATGGGTTTGGCATTAAATAACCTACAAAGGTTGATATGCCATTAAACAAAGAAACCAAACCAAACCAAACCACACACACATGTGCTATGCAAGTGTCACCATTCAGCACACACATAAAAGAAATATAAGTGGCAATCATCAGCATTACAGATCATTAGTAGATACAGTAACGTATGTACTACCAATGCTCCAGTCCAACTACAACCCCAACCAATGCTGCTGGCCTCAGCCAACTCAACAAATCCTTTCATATTTCTTTTTGTTTAATCAAAGTAAAAATTCTGTGACAGCCACTCCATAATTTAGTTTTGGAACCATAAAAATGGCAATAAAAGACCCTCTACAATATGATTCTGTCCACCACCACCAATGGCTTACTGTGCATATGATTTCCTCTGATTTAAACCCAGTGAGTTGAAGGATGCATACATTAAATCATTGCACCCAAAGAGTTCAGAACTGGACCCTAATTTTATATCCATTATACATATATTGTTCACTGAAAACCCCATTTTACGATTACCTCACTTGACCAACTTTATGATCATATATCACTAGACCATCTTTTATATTTTATTCATTTTTAGAAAAAAATTAATGAATAAAAAAGAAAAGAAATGAAAGTTATTTTTAAGCATCCCTAACAACATTATAACCCAGTCAGCTGTAGCTGTAAAATATACCAACTGCATCTCTGCAGAGGGGTAAGACTCCCCCAATGAGTGTCCTGTAAATGACATTAAATAATCTGATGGTGAGGCTCTAGTAATGCTAAAGCTTTAGGAAATGTCGAGTACTCTTTCATTGCCATCGCTCCCAGCTCCAGTCTGATCCAGAGTGGTAACACCTGAAAGGGTCCTATTTATGGGCGAAATATTACTGTTTGACATTTAAACTGAGTGCAAACAAATGACTTATACTAAATTGAGATGTGTGAAATGGAAATGTTTAATTATGTAATTGTGTATAAACAAATGACTGATGTTTAATTGAATTGTTAGTGATACATAGCAATACTTGAAACCATTTAACTTTGTTGACTTATGTCCACAAATCATATATTTGATATATATGAATAAACCAGATTTGGCATGAAATAACTTACAATGGTTGATATGTCATAAAACCAAACCAAAAACCTAATGACCTTAAAGTAAAGAAAAAGTAACTATTTTTAGTGAAATTATATTAAATCTTAAGTTAAAGTTGATTTTCTGAATTTTAACCCCTAATTGGTCTATGAGATGTGCTAACCTACAAGCACTCACTATCAAAGTTACCTTTGAGAGAATAATTACAATTATTAATGAACAGTAAGACCCACTCATATTTATTTTTCAACTTTATTTTAGTTTGGCAAGGTCAATATGGAAAAACACATGGATGAAAACACACACACTCAACAGTTGTAAAAATACAAGATTAATTAACATTACTCTAGGACCTGCACTTGTTATAAATCATGTAATTCACTAATCGTGACAAGTTCTAAAATCAAATTGCTTCTTCATTTAGTAATAAAGCAAGGTACTTCGAATAAAAAGAGACATAAAATACTTTCCTCAGAGCTTTTGTCTTTCTGAAATTTATAATTCACAAAATTTTAAAGAGAATTTCTCATACCTAAGGCTGCGGCAGTGAGTTTTTTTTTTCTTATGTGACATTGTGTAGTAATTTTTTGACTAAAAACTGATATGCTTGTAGGTAGACAACAAATCATTATCTCCCTTAGATGATTGGTAGGTCCAGTCAAGTCTCATAAGGTGTCACATAACAGCCCCAGAAACTTCTCAACCTCTATTTGCCTCTGTTCTTTGAACAGTAAAAAAATTGTCTCTAACCCTGTCTGGGAATGGTAAATCCTACACTCTTCAAGTAGAGAGCCCAGTTGGCTGAGCCTGTGGGATACACCAACTGCATCTCTGCAGAAAGGTAAGATCCCCCCAAATGAGTGTCCTGTATGACATTAAACCATCTGATGGCGAGACTCCAGCCTTGGAGATTTGGGGAATGCCAGGTACTCCTTCATTGTCATTGCTCTCAGTTCCACTCTGACCCAGAGAGGTAGCACCTGATAGGAACCTGTCTATGGGTCAAATAGAACAAACTATTATGTATGCAAATAAATGACTAATGTTAAATTGTGACTTTTATATAGCAGTACTTGAAACCATTTAACAGTGTGCAAAAAAGAGCTCAGGCTCATTTAAGAATGTTATTTCCAAATGTTTTTTACAAATCATATGAATCAAGCTCTCGGTAGCTGTTAAGCAGATATATGTAAACAAACAATTGTGATACATAACCGTTTAAATTTCCTTCGCATGAGCTAGTTTCCTCGTGACTGAGTGGTAGAATCTTGGATTGCGTTTGACTCAACCGGGTTTCAATCCAAGCTTCGTGAATCTAGCCTGTCTAGCCACACGGAAGAGTTCTGATAGAACGAAACAGATCTGTCTGTGGATGAATATATATATATATTTAATATATATGTATAAACAGGACTGGCATTAAATAATCCACAATGTTTGGTATGCCATAAAACCAAACCAAACCAAACCAATCTTTAAGTAAACTTTTTCCTTTTTTGTACCACATGTTTGTTCATGGAACAATATGAGGATATTTTTATCTGTTAACTATTTCTTTCCTTGCATTGTGTTTAGTCCTTGTATATCTGGGATCTATCTACTAATGCTAATATTGGTCCTTGGTAATTAGGGACTCAACTAAATACCTTCCTTAGCACCATCTTGTCCAATCCATTCATGCTAGTAAACACTTTCACAACAAGGTGTGTCAGATAACTGAGAACAATTATAATATAAAGAAAAAAAGATATAAAATAGAAAAAAAAATCGGCACATTTTTTTTATTTGTATACATGTACAACTTAAAAACAGAAAAAAAGTCTTTCATTCAAGCGACCTTTGCTCTCAAGAAAGACCTAGACACAGCATGGAAAATATTTGGATTGAGGTGGTTCCCGTCCATAGTTTCTATTATGTCTATGACAACAGCCTTCAATAAATCCTTGGTATTGTTAATATTTTACAGTAGGTTTGGTTTGATTTGTAGGGTTTTATGGCATATCAACCTTTGTAGGTTATTAAACGTCAAATCTATTTTTATGTAAATAATCTGTTCTATTGAAAACAGTTCAGTTTAGCATATGTACACAGTTTAATTGTCAAAAACGTTTCCATTTCAAACTATTCAAGCAGTTATATGTAACAATTCAGTCAAGTGCAAATACAGTTTTAATGTTGAAAAACAGTTCTATTTCAAATAATTCAGTTAAGCATAAGCAGGCAGTTTAAATGTAAGTACGGTTTAATTGTCAAAAACATTTCTATTTCAAGCTATTCAGTTTACTCAAACAATTCAGTTTAGCATAAGTATGCCGTTAGTTCTATTTAACCCATAGATAGGGCCCTATCAGGTGCTACCACTCCGGGCCAGAGTGGACCTGGGAGCGATGGCAATGAAGGGGTACTCTGCATTCTCCAAAGCTCCAGCACTGCTGGAACCTCACCATCAGATTGTTTAGTGTCATATCCAGGACACTCGTTTGGGGGAGGGGGTCTTACAGTCAGTGTATTCTACAGCCCCAGCTGACTGGGCAAATAGTGTTTATAGATGAGCTTGGTCTTCTTAACAATATCCCAAATATAGTAGTCTAAAGCACCAATACTCAAAGTAATATGTATACTGGTGCTGGTATGCAAGTCATCAACTGCTGGTATCTGTTAAGTTTTCAGTTTCATAATATCGTAATATCATCATCATCATGTCGTGCCGCCAGCATGGATATCCTTGATCCTCTCTCGCCACTTCTCCCTATCATTCAACGCCTCCGGCAGGTCTTCAGAGTTACATCCTGTGTCTTCACATGTAACGTAAAAATGAAAATGCCTCAAATCTTTTTGAATTATTTAATTTTATTCTTTTCTCCTGCTATGATACAATACAACAGATAAAAATACTTGAAACTTGATCAGAAATAAAAGCTATGTACAAACTCGCCTGAGAGTGAAGTGTGGGAATAGAGTTGCCAGGTGGTGTTCTTTTGTTTTGCCAAAATGGATGTAATTATAAATGTACAGTTGTCATGACAGTTTTGAAATATTTGTATTGTTTCAGAGAAAAAATGATAATGAAATTATACAAGTGCAATTAGGTACAAGTCTGTGACACATTGGAAAAATTATGTAAATTAGGAAAGCTAAGAAATCATGTGTGGGTTGGGTGTGGTTTGGTAGTGTTTTATGGTATATCAACTCTTGTGGGTTATTTAATACCAAATTCTCTTCATATATATATATATATATATATATTTGATTTTTAATATATCATCATCATCATCATCATCATCTCGCGCTGGTAGCACGGATATCCCTGACCCTCTCTCGCCACTCCTCCGTATTGTTCATCGCCCTAGGTAGGTCTTCAGGACAACATCCCGTATCCTCACATAGCTGCTGAATGTAAGTTCGTGCTGGTCGTCCTGCTTTTGCACAGCCATGAGTGGGGGTCCGTAAGAGTACATCTCTTATGAGTTCGTCCCTGCTTCTCCAGCAGTGTCCTGCGTGTCTGGCTCGTCTAACTTGAATAGTTTTCGTGATAGGGGGCAGGTGGCCGTACAGTTGGTGTCTTGTGGGGTGTTGCCACCAGGACTTGTTTAAGATTGCACGTAGCATTCTTGTGTAATTGCCGTCTAGCTTCTTCTCCAGCCGTTTTGTTAGCGTCCATGTAGTGCAGCCATATAGCAGTATCGATGTGACCGCTGCCTGGAAGAAACTGCGTTTCATTTTATCGGTTAGGTCTGATTTCCAAATAATCGATAACCTATTGATACCTGTCCATGCTTTCGCTAACCTCGTTTCGATGTCCTTTTCGGTTGATTCGACGCTGCTTCCTAGGTAAGTGAATTTGTCTACTAGTTTAAGAGGGGTTCCTTCTAGAGTGGAAATGTCCCCCGTTTGATTATAGCACATATATTCCGTTTTGTGTGCATTGACATAGAGGCCTATGCCTGCGGCTGCTCGTTCCAAACTATGCAGAAGTGTTTCGGCTTGGTCAGGTGTATTTGCCAGTATCGCTATGTCATCGGCGTAATCGGCGTCGGTAATTGTTGTTGCGGGGTACCTTCTGCTTCTTTTCTTCGTCAGTTCGAAGCCATTCTCTTTGATTTTGTCAATCGATGTTCTAAGTACGTAGTCTAGACAAATGATAAAGAGGTACGGACCCAGCGTGTCCCCTTGTAGTACTCCTGCTACAATGTCGAAGTATTCTGTGTCTCCATCTGGTGATCGTACTTTTACTTTAGTGTTTCTATAGAGAATCGTTATTGCCGCTACGGTTTCTTTAGGTATGCCGTACGCTAGTAGGATTTGTTCCATCTTTCCTCTGTGAATGGAATCGAAAGCCTTGGTAAAGTCAACAAAAATTAATGTCGCTTGTAGGTTTTTTGCCCGTACACCTTCAAGGATTCTACGGATGGTTAATATTTGTGAGGTTGTGGATCTATTTCTTCGGAAGCCATTTTGGTTTTTTTCTAAGTATGTTGTCAATTTCGGGTTCTATGCGGTTTCATAGTAGGGCATTGTAGATTTTGGCTGCTATGGATGTAAGTGTTATGCCTCGGTAGTTTTTGGCTAATCCGAGGTCCCCCTTTTTAGGGAAGGGGAGTATGCATCCCTTCATCCATCTATCTATCGGATTTTGATTGTATACTGGGTTGCAGTGTCGGAGCAGTATGTCATCGAATTGTCTGGTCTTCCATACTTCCGGGGGAATTTCGTCCAGCCCTGCAGCTTTCCTATTTTTAATTTTTCTGAGAACCGAGTCGAGTTCTTCTTGTGTGAACGGTCCTAGTTTAATGTCTAATTGTTTGCTAATTATTCTGGTGATTGGTTCATGTGTTATTTTCGGTGGGTTTCCTAGTAAGTTTTCGATGTGCTGTTTCCACAGTTTTATTCTTTCTTGTTGGTTTGCTGCTTTCAGTTTTGCTTTGGCTGTGTTCTTTCTTCTACTCACTTCGTTTATTGTTTGCCAGGCTATCCTAGATTGTCTATCTTCCACCGAGTCTCTAATCTTATCTATCTGATTTTGAATGTATTCTGTCTGTTCCTTTATATATACGCCTGCTAATTGATATTGTGCTGTTTTTAGTTTTAAGGCATTTGTGTTTGTTGGGTTTTTTCGATAGTTTTTGGAGGCTGTTTTCACTAGTGCACGTTTTTCTCTCATCGCTAAAATTTCCCAAGGGACTCTATATTTAGTTTTGAGTTTTGTTGGAATGCATTTCGCTGCTGCCTCGAGGTGTGCATTGACGAAATTTTCATATTCGTCGTTTGGTGTACTTTTTTCGGTCTTTTCTTGTAGTGTTTCGAATCTGTTTCTTAATTCTAATACGTATTTATCTCTTATATCTCTGTTGTTCAATAGGGCCCAGTCATAGTGTTTGGTGGTCGCTGTTCATTTGGCGTTTTTTCGTAGGCTTAACCGTATTTTCGCCGTAACTATTCGGTGATCGGTGGACACACCCTCAAAAGAGGAGTATGCCTCGCAATTCATTGCACTATTTTTCCATTTCTTGTTTATAAGGACGTAGTCTATCTGAACTTTAGTATTGTTTGCGTACGTGTATGTCCATAGTTTGCCCTCCCTTTTTTGGTAGTTTGTATTGAGGCATGCTAATCTATTTTCTATCATGAAATCTGTTAGATGTTGCCCATTCCTATTTGACGTGTTGTGGAGGCTGTATTTGTTGTTTCTGTTTTTCCCGATTTGGGCATTCATGTCTCCGCCAATGACTAACATGTTGTGTTTCGGGATGCTACGCACTAATGAGGATAGCTCAGCGTAGAAGGTGACTAGTTTAGTTTCTTCACTAACATTGGTGGGGCTGTAGCATGAGATGATTGTTGCTCTGGGGTTGCCGTTAAATATGGCTGCCATCATTCTAGGTTGTATTTTCTCAACGCTATTTAGCGTTTTTAATGCTCTAGGTCCTATAAGTAATCCTACCCCTCCTACTGCGGCGTTGACAGAGTTTTTCCATGCGGATACAGTGATGAGCGACCAGCCATTGCTAGTTTCGTGATATTTGATATCTTCGTTGTGCGTGTATCTGTGTTCTTGTATGCATATTATGTCAATCTTATGTTCTTCGGCCGATGCGATTAGGTCTGGTAGTTGTCCTATTCTATTTAAGGTTCTTACGTTAAATGTGGCTATTTGTAGTGTTTGCTTGCATTTTAGTAGTTTTGATCGTTTGAGCTCTGTAGCTGATTTTTCGAACACTGAGGCCAGGGCTCCAACCTCAGCAGGACGCGCCCCTTTTTTACCCGCGCGAAGAGCGATGCGGTTTGTGTATGTGGTTTGAGTGTGAGTCATGGTTATCTTTCGATGGCTGTTTTATTCTCTTCTATAGAAGCCACTCTTATAGAGGAGCAGCAGTAGTTCCCCGATCGAACTAACGATCCTGAGCGTAAAGTCGTCAAACTCACGTCCAGGACCTGTTTAGGCATTGAATTTGGTCGCCCATGGGTTTATTCAAATACCTTTACGTACATCATGCTGCTTCCCATGTGTACGTATATATATATATAAAAGGTGGGGGGTAATTTTGATTTAAGTTTTTTTTTTTTTTTCTTTCCCTTTTTTTTTTTTCTTTTAAGTTTTAACTTAGTTAAAGTCCAAGATCAAGGTACTTTCGTCAGACTTTCACTGGTACTGAATTTTTTTTTGGCGGTATTGGGACATTTTCCTAGGCTTTTTAGTTTTTTTTAGTTTTTTTTTTCTCTATACTACCGTTGGGAACCTAGTTGGCTTCAGGAATTATAGAGCTTTTACAAATGCTTTTTTTGGCGTTTTAGGCTTTTACTTTTTCTTCTAAACTACTGTTAGGGCTTTTTTAAAGAATTTTAAAATTATATTATAGAAGAGATTCAAAAACATTTTGCCGTGTTCGCTGACATTTGGACAGAGAGAGTCTTTAAAATCAATTTGGGTTTATAGTAGAGTAAGCGTGTCTTTACATTTAAAACGCATAGTTTAAGCATTATTTTACAAACATTGGAGGGTGGTATTGATACTGTTCTCTTTTTTTTTTTTTTTTGAGACACCAAAGGGGATCTTGTCTCTAATGAGGATTTTATATATTTTATCCTTTCTTGGTTCAAAGGAGAATGTTTCATTTGAAAGTGCACTTGTCTGCTTTCTGTCACATTCTATTAACGAAAGAGTCATCTTTTTCTTTGAGTTCTTGTTGCTTATTGAGGATTGCCCAGTCGGCTGGGGCTGTAGAATACACCAATTGCACCTTTGCAGAGGGGTAAGACCCCCCCCCAATGAGTGTCCTGGATATGACACAAAACAATCTGATGGTGAGGTTCCAGTGATGCTGGGGCTTTGGGGAATGTGGAGCATCCCTTCATTGCCATAGCTCCCAGGTCCACTCTGGCCTGGCCTGGCATGGTAGCACCTGAAAGGGTCCTAGCTATAGGTTAAATAGAATTAACGGCATACTTATGCTAAACTGAATTGTTTGACTTAACTGAATAGCTTGAAATAGAAATGTTTTTGACAATTAAATCGTACTTACATTTAAACTGCGGGCTTATGCTAAACTGAATTATTTGAAATGGAACTGTTTTTTGACATTGAAACTATACTTACACTAAACTGATTTGTTTAATATTTGTTTTGACATTTAACTGTGTGTAAACGAAATCTGTATTTATAATAAACTGAATAAGCTGAACTAGAACTGCTTGGTTAAACTGAATAGCTTGAAATAGAAATGTTTTTCACAATTAAACTGTACTTACATTTAAACTGCGTACTTATCCTAAACTGAATTGTTTGAAATAGAACTATTTGTATAAAAATGGATTTGGCATTAAATAACCTACAAAGATTAATATGCCATAAAACCCAAACAACCAACCAATCAACTTGTTGAGGAACTGGTTATGGAGTAAGATTTTGAACTATAGCCTCAAAGCCTGCACATTTCATGGCTCATTAGCCAAGTGGTTAGAGTGTTTGCCAATGATCCAGGAGACTGGGGTTCAATCCCAGGTCAAGTCATACCAAAGACTTAAAACATGGTACTTGATACCTGCTTGCTTAACACTTAGCATTATAAGGTACTTATCAAGGGTAAAATGGAGCAATCCAGGAGAAGGAGTAATGCCCTTCTCTACACCTTGGTGTAGTAGCTATTGAAAAGGGAGCCATCAGGTTGCCCTCGACTACAGTCACCAACTTTACTTACTTATATCTTTGATTTTGCTATGAAGTCTGTTTTTAGATGTTCCCTTAGAAATGCATACATTCTGAAGAATTTTGCTCTGTGCTGTTTCTGCTCCTCCTCAAAAGTGTCTGCCTTGAGTTTACCCATGGAAACAACTTTTTACCTCATTTCCCATGTTTCAATCCAGCTTGAGAAGGCTTGGTAAACATTTGCCTTGTCAGTGCTCAGATCAAATATGAAAGACTATGCTTTCTTAGCAATAGACTTTCTTTCTCTTGGCCATGGATGATACATGCCCTCCAGCGGTTTCAAGCTTACTCCTCTCCTTGAACATTAAGTGCCTGGCCACCTTCAAGAAGTTGATTATCTCTGATTGATTGATTGATTGATTGATTTTAACAACCTGTTTAGGGTTATTTTATGCCTAGAGATTAGGGAATCACATCTATTGTACATTCATATTTACATTTTTGTTTTGTTGCTTCTTAAGGGTTTTTTTTAACATAGTCATATGGAATACAAAAAAATTTTAAACAGATTTATTTATCTTATAAATGGCATCCTAACAAGTACTGCCTCCCTCAGTTAAAGTGAACTTGAAAGTGATAGCAATAAAAGGGTTTTTCCCACTCCCCAGATCTCACCATCCGATTCACTTTTGTGCTATATCTAGGACACCACTTTTCTTGGGTAGAAAGTCTTACTCCTCAGTAGGGGATATACTTAACATATTCTAAGCCCTACCAACATGGCACTGGCTATCTCTAAGTCACTGTATTTGTGGTTCGTGCCATTTGAGCAGCCTGCCTTTATATTTTCTGAGTTAGATTGAAAGCTATTTTGTTAAGATTCCTGAGAGTGTTAAATTTTGGCACATACTGTATAACATTACATTCGATTGTTTTCCTTTTGTCCAAAAGAAATTTTCACAGATGCCATCTACACAGATGATCTAGTGCTTCTTGTTCATATATCTGCTCAAGACAAATCTTTTTTACATCACCTAGACAAAACAGAGTTCATGTGATTTAATGAAAACAATGCAATTTTCTTATTAAATGGCAAGTTTCAGAAATTAATAGACCAGTTCATATACCTTGGTCTCAATATCTCATCTACAGAAAGTGATGTCAGTATATACATAGTTTTCTGATGTTCATTCAAGGCATAATCTTTGCCAACTCTAATAATGTCTTCACTCTTATAAAATGCCAAGTACTGAATCGAGTAATGACTGCATATGTAATGCTTCACAGCACAATACAAAAAGACTTCTGTTTGAATGATTCATATATTTACTATTCCTAGTCACATGACCCCCAGGAGCACTATCCATTTCAACTGTTGTGTTTGTTGCTTGGAGATCTGTGTTCGACCACACAGGTCAGTATTGGCACATTCTATTTCTATAACACATAGAAAAGTCATAGATTTCAATTGATCTGTTAGCAACCATATAAAAATCCAATCTCTCTGATATAATAAAATTGGATTTCTTCCAAGGCATAGCCATATCAGTAATATTGTACAGTTTCACCATTTGGACTTGAATAAAATGGCTGTAGAAAAAGCTAGATGGGAACTTCTCAAGGATTCTGCATGCTATAATGAACAAATTCTGAAATCAGCACCCTAACCCTGCCAAAACAACACCTGTAAGGCCACTTACCTTCCATCACACAAACTATCTAAGTAAGATGATCACGACATGCAGGGAATTGCCGTTAAAGCAAGGATGAATTCATAAGTGGTGTTCTCCTACGGACTCCTGCACATGGGAATATAAGTGTTTGCTAACCAGTAAAAACTAACATTCATCAGCACTGTGCAGACACTGGGTGCCATCTTAAGGACTTACCAAGATAAATATTAAGATGTTACTCACAATCTACCTACTTACAAATCAGATATACATGTATTCACATAAACAGGATTTGACATTAAATAACCTTCAAAGGCTGATATACAAAAAAAAAACAACTACCCAAGATAGATAGCTGATAGGAACAGATGGCGGGTCAAGAGAATCCATGCTGTCTCTGAACAGAAAAAAATCTTTGTTCTTAAATATCTGGTGCACTCTTTTTGCTTTTTTCATCCCTTTTAACAATTCTGACCCAATTTTTATTTCAATGTTTTGGATATTTTTACTTTCTTTCTGATTTTACAAAGTATTTAAAGTCCCAGTTGATTTGAATTACTCAACTATAGACTGCACAGATGGTCTGGAAATATTTCATTGTCCAGAAATAACACCAAATTACTAACTAATCTTGTGTAAAATAATTACTCTTAGTCTATCCTACCAGCATTCTTTGGATTTCTCTGTGGTCATTTTTGCACATATGCTTTCAATGAAAATCCAGTGCTCTATAACATGGACTGGGGACAAGTTGTTCTAACAAAATGAAAGCTGTCATGCAAGTAAGAGTAATGTTAAAATACCTTCCTGCTACTTCTTGTTATTAATTCAAAAAGTTTATGAAACTCACAATTCACAAATTAGTCTTCTCATGCCAACTTTGAAGAAGTGGCTGTTTCCTAGTTTGACACTCCCTTTTGTTTATTTACATAGAAGAGATTTTTGACTGTATGAATAAGATACCTGACAGGATGGAAGAGAAATAAAGTTTGAAAATTAATTTAGTGGACTGATTTATTTTAAGGGCATCTCAATCCATCTAGGGTTATTTTATGCTTAGAAGTTAAGGAATTGCATTCATTGTATGCTTATGTTTACATTTTTTGTGTAATTGCTTTTTAAGAGGTTTTTGCACACAATTATATGATACCAAGTATTCCTATCAAATACTAATAATCATTTTATCATCATCATTGTTGTGTATTCCCTTGACTCTCTCTTATCACCCATCGCTATCAGTCATCTCTCTTGTCAGGTCTTCTTGACGGCATCCAGTGTCTGCACAAAGCAGAGGTTTGTAAGATTTTGCTGGTCAGGCAACACTGGTATATTCATGTGAAGGAGTCTACTGGAGAACAGTGTTTATAAGTTCAGCAGTGCCCAGCAAGTATTGTACATCTTTAATGGGTTGTGAGATGGGAGGAGAGTGGCCGTATAGCTGTTGTTTAATGAGGTGCTGCTTCTAGAGTTTGTTCAAAATAGCAAGTAGCATCCTTATGTACTTTTCACCTAGCTTTTTCTCCAAGCATTTCATTAAAGTCCATACGGTGCAACTGTACAGTAGTATTGGCACAGCAACAGCTTGGAGGAAATTCTGTTTTATTTCATCAAACAGATCAAATTTCCATATAGTTGTTTACTCATCAACAAAACTTATTACTTTCCAATGTATATTAACATCACTTTCAGTTGATGAGATATTGTTACCGAGGTATATGAACACATCAACTAATTTCAGAGGCTTGCCATTTAATATAGAGATAACTCCATTTTGTTTAAAACTAATGAACTCTGTTTTAACTGAGTTCATAGAGAGACCAGTGTCTCCCACTGCCTGCTCCAGACTATGCTGCAGGGATTCAGCTTAGGCAGGCATATTTATGAGAAGTGTTAGATCATCTGTGTAATCTGCATTTGTTACAGTTTCTTGGTATATCATCTGCTTCTTACCTTTTTTTAGTTTGAAACTATTTTGATCTTATGAAAGAAAATAGTCATATGGTTTCAAGTGATAATTTGTATTTAAAAATTATCATTTGTTTGCAAACAATTATATGGTTTCAAGTAATGAATAATAATCTTTATTTTTCAATTACAGCTTCAAGTAAATATTCTTAATACAAATGATTTTCAAACCATTATATTGTTTCAAGTCACTAATAATAATCCATAGTAAACAATTAGAGCTTCAAGTAATTATTTCTAATACAAATAATTTACTGTTATATGATATGAAGTATTCCTATCAAATATAAATAATTTTTAAACAGATCTATTTGAACCATTGATGGGATCCTAACAAGTACAACTACAAGTACAGAGTGGACCTGGGAGTAATGGAAAAGCAGGAGTACTCCACACTGTCAAGAACTGGGGAGGTTTTGTGAGAGTGTGTGTGTGTGTGTGTGAGTGCGCGGGGTATCTTTTGCATAGGATAAAGTCTGTATATTCTAAGCCCCACTGACAGGTTGATAATTTTGTGGAGTGTTTACATATCTACTGGGTGGGGGCCATGGTGTAATGACCAAAGTGCTAAACAGTAGTCTCAAAGTAACAGAATTCATACTCCAATTGTGCTATTATGTTCACTTTTGAACAAATACCCTTGGGAAAGGTATGAACTACCAAATTCCCACTCCCAGCTATGGGTTAAATAGTATCAGTGCTGTTCTTCTCCAAGGATGGTTCTGGCATTAAATTACCCATGAAGGTTGATATGCCATTAAATAATGGAACCAAACGAAACCTGATGAAGTAAAATATAATAATTGTGTAATTGCCATCTAGCTTTTTCTCCAGCCACTTTGTTAGCATCCAAGTAGTGCATCCATATAGCAGTATCAATATGACCACTGCTTGGAAGAAACTGCGTTTCATTTTATTGATCAGGTCTTATTTCCATATGAGCGATAGCTTATCGATAGCTGTCCGTGCCTTCGTTAGCCACGTGTCAATGTCTTTTTTGGTTGATGAGACACTGCTTCCTAGGTAGGTGAATTTGTTTACCAGTTTCAGAGAGGTTCCGTCTAGTGTGGAAATGTCGCCTAATGGTATTATTTAATCCATAGCTGGAGGGGATAAGGAAGTCATTTCTTTCCCAAGGGTATTAGTACAAAAGTGAATGTAACAGTTCTACTGAAGTTTGAACTTTCTTACTACAATGTCGTAATCCAGCATGCAAACATCTTTTTCTTTTCTTTTCTTTTTTTTGATTACCCTTGGATTCATTTTAAAAATTCAGAATAATTTTATCCCTGCTGTTCAGTATACTACATACAAATACAAGTTAATTACAATATAATGGCATTTTTAATCACAAACTGCACAGATGTTCTGGATATTTACAGTTATTCAAAAACAACTCTATGTGACAGTCCAGACTTGTGTACTATAACAATTCTAAGCTTTATATCTTTACTGTATTCATTAGATTTCTCCATGGTCATTTTATATATATGCTTTCAATCAAATTCTTTGTTATATGATATGGAGACAAGTTGTAAGCTTGTTTGAAATAAATGGGGCCGATATGCAAGGAAGAACAAAGTTACAACACCTTCATACGACGATACACTTATAATTGCTAAACTTCAAATAGAAACATTAACAAACAGTGTATGAATACTTTTGGGCTCCACCCTAAATGAAAGTTTTTCATTCTTATATCTTTAAAATAAAACTTCTACAAATCCTATTTTTTTGTGCTCTATGGCTATCCAACTATTTTAGTGAGTATATTTTTTTTTTAATTTTGGAGGCATGCTTTACATGATAGATATTCTTGATTACCCCATTTGCCAAAAAAGTCAAATTGACTCGCATCAAAGTTACCTAAAGGAAAGTACCTACAACTTGGAGTAGTTTACATGGCAAATTCCTCAATTATCATAATATGTCAATAAAGACCTCTATTAACTTCTCTTATCATTCTTACTCCTTTTTGAGTTTTTCATATGAGCATTAGTTGATGGTTTCTCACTGGAGTCTGAGTGACAGCATGTTTCCTCAAGTCTTCAGGACTCCTCACTGTATTCTGGCTGATCTCAGCAATGCTGTAGTTTGAATGGTCTCCACTCATCCTACTATTTTCAACTCCTCCAGCCCTTGTACCAATCCTTTGATGACTGTACCAAGAGCACCAATTACAATGGTATAACTGACACTTTCACATTCCACAATTTTTTCAATTACCTAGCAAGGTCCAAGTAATCATTATTATTATTATTATTAAATCAACATGTTAAGAGTTATCATCTTAGAAAAGGAAATTAACAATCCAGGTTCAAAACCTGGTAAAGGCTGTTTGCATTTTATTTTGTGCTAATGTCCTTAAGAAAGGCAGGAATTCATCTTTTCAGCCCCCAACTTCAATTATGGGTAAATAGTCGAGCAGACTGAGTTCTCTTGCCTTAGTACGGCAACCAGTTTAGGAGAAGGAAAACTCTGACTTCAGACCAGGTTTACTGCTTAAAAATTGACCTTGCGTTCACTCCTACTCATTGGGCAGAGGTTGGGTAATTTTATAAAACCCTTTCCACATGTAAATCAAACTGAAAATTAAACTTTTACAGTTCATACATAATCATATACTCCACAGCAGATAAATGTTCATATATTCAATTGTGGATACCAATTCATATAATCAACTGTAGATACATTTTTATGCATTCAACTGTTGATACATGTTCATTTGCCCAGTCGGCTTGAGCTGTAGAATCCACTGACTGCATTTCTGCAGAGAAAAAAGACTTCTCCAATGAGTCCTGGATATGACGCTAAACAATCTGATGGTGAGTTTCCAGTAATGCTGAAGCTTTGGGGAATGTGGAGTAATCCTTCATTGCCATCACTCCCTGGTCTACTATGACCCAGAGTGGTAGCACCTGATTGGGCCCTATTTATTGGTTAAATAGAACTAATCTGTTTACTTATGCTAAACTAAATTACTTGAAATAAAACTGTTTTGATATTTAAATTGTGTACTTATGCTAAACTAAATTATTTGATATAGAGCCGTTTTTGACATTGAAACTGTACTTACGCTAAACTGAATTGTTTGAATTAGAACTGTTCGACTAAACTGAATAGCTTGAAATAGAAATGTTTTTGGCAATTAAAATGTGTACTCATGCTAAACTGAATTGTTTGAAACAGAATTGATTATTTGTATAAAAATGGATTTGGCATTAAATAACCTACAAAGGTTGATATACCTATACCATTAAACCCAAACAACTATACTATGTTCATGTATTCTGTTGTAGATACATATTTGTATTTTCTTGTGTGGATACATGTTCATATATTCAAATGCAGGTAGATATTCATATATTCAAATGTTGATGCATATTCATGCATTCTATTGTAGATATATATTCATATGTATTCAACTGTAAATACATGTTTATTCATGCGACTGTATATACATGTTCATGTATTCCTTTATAGAAGAGATGACCAATAAGTCTGTAGCCTTATATGTAGTTTTTAGATGAACTTTTACCTGAAATTTTTACTAACAATGTTTGATTTACATCACTGATATTTACCAGTGAATTAAGTGCATTGACAAGAAAAGAGCTTATGTCAAATGATATATATTTGCTGCACAGAATAAACAATTTTTTCATCATTAGGTGGGAAACATTGTTGTACCGATATATATATATTTATGTGCACACATACATTTATATGTATACATATGTACAGTATTTCCCATACATAAATACACTCCTAAAAATTAAAAAAAAATTACTTAAAAAAAAAGATTCACAAATAATATTGTTTCTTGCGGAACATTATATGATTAAAATGGTTATTATTAGATATAATTTATTACCAAACTCTACAGCATTGAAACTCTGTAACCACAAATGAAATTGCATAAATAAGAGACATACTTATTTTTGAACTGGTAAATAATTATATTTTTGATTAGAGAGTTTCAGCAAAGCCAAGTTTGGTAATTAATAATAACTAATAATATCCATTTCAATTGTTTAATATTTCACAAAAACTAATAAAATCCAGGGATATTTGGCTTAAAATAAAATTCATTTTTCATTAAAAAAATTTGTTCAGTATGTACTTATTTATAGACAAAACTGTAAATTATAATAATTTATGGGGGATACTGTATATATACATCTACATATAATTTATATCAATAGTTATATATATATATATATGTGTGTGTGTGTGTGTGTGTGTGTGTGTGTGTGTGTGTGTGTGTGAATGAACAAGAGAGACTAATTGCCTGAATTTGCTCTTTTTGTTTTTTTGGGGTTTTTTTTACGATTCTTATCTTACTGCAAACATATCAAAATAAAAGTGCAGGAATTCTTAATCTTCCAAAGAAGTGGACACGGTCATAAAATATTAAGAGACTTCTAAAAAAAAACCTTGAGATGACTTTCATGATGAGTTTAACTTTACCAGTTATAAATGAAAATAGTCTTTATTTGTCTGACACACACACACACACACACACAAAAAAAAAAAAAAAAAAAGCAGTGTTATCAGTTTTGACTGACACAAGATAAATGATAGTCTCAGCAAAAACAAAAAAATATTTCTGTCCAGTATGATCTATAATTACAAAACATTGAATGACAATTTTAAAAAAAAACATTTTCCAGGATTGTCTTTTTGCTTCTTTTTTTTTTTTTTTTTTTGATACTTCCTATTATTCTTTTGCTTACAAGTCTTTAAAAAAGACTTATTTATCAATTGTAACAGCTGAATTTCATTTATCTTTATTTGTAATTCACTCCCTCAGCTGTTTCCTGTTAAAAGTCTGTGTGTAAGTGTATAGACACCATTCCTATAAATATATATGTCTGTGTGTGTGTGTGTGTGTGTGTGTGTGTGTGTGTGTGTGTGTGTGTGTGTGTATGCAACCGGAAGTATCATATATACTAGCTGAATTTGTTGAAATTCCACAGTTTAATTAGAAACAAACAGCAAGGTTAAAACTCAAAATGACATTTCTAATTCTTTATTCACGTGTTACATATATATCCAAATAATTCATACGATCTTATTTACATATGTACAACATAATAAAATAGATTGAATAAGTTAAACAGATAAACTAGTTGAAAGAATATTTTACTCATTTGTAACTTCGTAAAAAACCATATTTTTTATAAAAGTAATTCCTTTTTGGTGACTTGACTTTCTTCAAGGTTGGATCACGCAACATTCACTTTCATATTATGACAGGCTTCATTTCTTGAGTTTTGAAGATCAGAAGCTCAACATGTTATCAGTCTTTCTTTTCTTCTCTTATTATTCTTATTTATGTGCACACATACATTTATATGTATACATATGTACAGTATTTCCCATACATAAATACACTCCTAAAAATTAAAAAAAGATTACTTTAAAAAAAAGATTCACAAATAATATTGTTTCTTGCAGAATATTATACGATTAAAATGAATATCATTAGATATAATTTATTACCAAACTCTACAGCATTGAAACTCTGTAACCACAAATAAAATTGCATAAATTATCGCCTATGATGAGGCTGAAAGTATGTGAAAACAAATTAACTTTGGAAAATTTATCATCCCATTCTGACCAGATATTATAACATCCATATGGTGACTTGAATGGATAAAAATAAAGATATGTAGACAAAAGTCATTTATACTATTTAACCAAATGTATCTTAATGAAGAAATGCTGCCCAACTATATAACTGTTACCAATTAGACTTGGTTAACTCAGCAAGACCCTAAGGTCTCAGGTGCTAGATCAAGCATATCTTGTTACAGCTAGCCTACTGGAAAAGAGGGTTAATATTTTCTCCTTGGCCAAGACATACACTTTACATTTATAGATCTATAGATACAATGCCATTATGCACCACATGGATGCTTGATGGCAATTGCACAAAAATCCTGCAAGACCCCTTCATATGGCCAAGCAAAGTCCGGGTGACCAGCTCGCACCTACATACAGCAGCTCTGTGAGGATACAGGGTGTAGCCCTGAGGACCTGCTGGAAGCAATGAATGATAGAGAGGTGTGGCGAGAGAGGGTCAGGGATATCCATGCTGATGGCACGACAAGATGATGAGAGATATTGAACAACTCCTGATAACAACATCCCACAAAGCAGCAGCTATAAGATCACCTGCCTCCCCTCTTTAAAACCATCCAAGTCCTACAAACAAGAAATGCTGGAGAAACGAACTCATAAGTGACATTCTCCTCTGGACCTCTTCACATGGACGAGAAAGTGTTGGACGGCCAGCTAGAACTTATCAGCAGCAGCTCTGTGTGAACACAGGATGTAACCGAGAAGACCTGCCAGAAGCGATGGACTATAGAGATGAGTGGCAAGGGAGAGTCAAGGAAATCTGTACTAGAGGCGTGACATGATGATGATGCTATAGATAAAATAAAAGACTTTTGTCTACATATTCTTATTTTGATCTGTTCAAGTTGCTGTATGGATGTTATAATATCCACTCAGAATTGACTAATAAATTTTCCTAAGTTAATTCGTACTGAAGTTCTTTCAGCCTCATCAGAGGCCACCTTCTGGAGGGGGGTGTATATTGCAAAATCAATACAACCTTTGCAAGTACAACACAACTTTGTGAGAGTGAGGTTTTCCATTTATGCTGGTGTAATGTTGTGGCACTTTTTTTATTGCCTATGATGGGGCTGAAAGCATGTGAAAACAAATTAACTTTGGAAAATTTATCATCCCATTCCGACCAGATATTATAACATCCATATGGTGACTTGAATGGATAAAAATAAAGATATGTAGACAAAAGTCATTTATACTATTTAACCAAATGTATCTTAATGAAGAAATGCTGCCCAACTATATAACTGTTACCACTTAGACTTGGTTAACTTAGCAAGACCCAAAGGTCTCAGGTGCTAGATCAAGCATATCTTGTTACAGCTAGCCTACTGGAAAAGAGGGTTAACTCTATCTTTCTTTTGGGGACTGGTCTTTTTGATGACTTATCTATTCACAGCCCAGTACTATTTTTTTTACAATGCTCAAGTTGTGGATACTTTTTCATCCCTCCAAAAGTATATAAATAACACTCCATATTCCGCAATGGACGAGTTCTCATTCAGGCGGTCACTGCACATCTTTGACTGACATTAGTTCCCTCACTCATCTCACTGGCCAGACACAGATAAGACTCAGAACATATACTTTTGGGACACATGCAACAAAAGATCACTTAAAACAAGTTATCCATGAACTTACCAAGAACTTGACATTATAGAATGGACATTCAACAACTTAAGTTATTTGTAAACTCACTGAATTATAATAAAGAAAAAGGACACTCTTGTACATTTCTGTATATCAATTCCACCCAATTTATTGATTCTATTGTGGTTTGTTACCATTTCTTCCACCCTTGCTAACAAGCCAAAATTATGATCTTCCTAGTCAGTAAGTTGCTTCTCTTCCTCTTCTCCTCTGAATTACCATACATGAATAACACACAAAGATAAACAATAATTCATGTTTTTAACTAAGTGTGTTTTCATAATTAATGATAAATATTCAAAGTTATAAAAGTAAAGTAAAGTTGGCAACCATATGTAATATATATATAGGTCCTAAAATACAACCAAGATATGAATACGTTAAATAGACATAGGGAATCCGAAAAACACAAAATTGGTTCAGATATGAAACTTTTTATTACCTTTTTGAGTTTAAGGTTTTTCGACATGAGGAGAGAGAGACACACGCAATTTCTTTCTATACTGACTTTTCCATCTGACCCCACCACGTGCGGCCCCCACCACAAACTACTAGTCTGGCCTCGGTGAGCTCTGAAAATCGACTTGCTTCGTCCAAGCCCAAATCTCAACTCACTGTTTTTTTTCAAATTCCAAAATCCTCAGCCCATCGCTTCCAGGCATGACGTCATTCACGTCCCCAGTCTCATTTCCTATCTTGGGTTTTTATTGTGCATCTGTGATTGTCACATCCACCCCGCACACATGTGAACACCTGCACTCAATGTGTGCACCTAACTAACTCATGCACTAAACCGAAAGGCAAGATATATAAAACGAAAAATGATAATATAAAAAAAATCCCTCCGATATTATATAACACATAGTCAAGGGTGACCCAAAGGCTCTCTTTCCAATGGCTACTACACCAAGGTGTAGGGGAGGGGAGGGATTTCTCCACTTTATCCTTGATCTATACCTTATAATGCTGAGTATTAAGCAAGGAGGCATCAAGTACCATTTTTAAAGTCTTTGGCATGAATCGACCTGGGATTGAACTCAGGTCTCCCGGGCCATTGGCGAACACTCTAACTATTATGCCAATGTCTGGTCAAAGTTATACTTGCACTCAAAATTTGATGCTATTTTTTCATTATTATTTTCACAGGTTTAAAAACAAACACCTTGCAATACTAGTTGCATCTTTCATTTCAAATTTGAATGCACATTAATATTCCCTGGCTGTGATTGGCTGCTGGTATTTGAGTGGATAGATTTGTATATAAATATCACCTTCAGTTTAATAATAGCATGGGATCTGTATTGAGTTTCACCCTGTTTTATTTTTGTCTGCAAACTGGACACTAGTTGAAACTCCGAGGCTGTTAAGTGTTGTTGTGATTATTGAACAAATCTAGATCAAATTATTTAAAATCAGCAGTATAATTTTTTTCAAGCTATCCAGAATAAAATATTATGGAATAATCAAATGTTGAGAAAAAAATTATACCATTAATTTAAACAATGTAATCTTGTTTGTTTTTATGAAGACAGAATTTTCACCTATTAAAAAATATTTTGCATCTTTCCTGTTATTAGTTTATTTACTGCTAGAGAAAAAATTCATGATGAACATCCTCTAAGTGTGTTAATTCCATAATCTTGTCCAGAGGTAGAACTAATATTGATATTCTTATAAATATAATATTTGTAATAACTACAAAATTGATAGAATATTCTTGAACCCAAATGCAAGTATCCATATTTACCAACCCCTCCGCTTGGGCAGGATATGACACAAGGTCAATTTTTAAGCAGAGTTTAACAGGTTTGAATTCAGAGTTTTCCTTCTCCTAGACTAGTTGCCTCATCAAGGCTGAAGAACCAAGTCTGCCCTACTATTTACCCATAGCTGGATGGAGAATAATTAGATTCATACCTTTCCCAAGGGTATTAGTGCTATGTGAAATGCAATCAGCCATGTCCAGGATTTGAACTCGTGTCACCGTGTCCATTTCCTACGATGATAACCATTACACCACAGGCATCTAAATGCAAGTATCAATATATTTCTTCTACTCTTTATAAAAAGCATGAAAAAACCTTTTTTAAATCTCTTATCTTATAAGAAGAAAGTTCTAGAGGAATGAAGATTTTTCTTTTTTCTGTATCTTTTTATTTTTATTCTACTCAATGATTCTAAGCTAGCAAGAAGAATCAAGTGCTAGTGAATGATCAGTGTTAACAAAAAGAAAGACAACAGCTTTACCAAAACATCCACATGACCTATCCTCCTGCTTCGGTATCATTCACTGCTGAATACTTATATTAACTTCCTTAAACCAGTTTTAAAAAAAAACAAACAAAAAGCAAGAATGCAGAGGATGGGCTATCTGATGTATTTCAAAGATCATTGTTAAATAGAATCCAACCAAACTGGAACTAAATATTTCTATTTATTCTGGTGTATTTAAGTCGCTTCAGTAAATATTAGTTAAAGAAACTATACACAATAATTTTAAACAAAGCAGAAAAAAAAAACAACAAAGGTTCACCTAAAAATTTAAATTGCTTTTTTTTATGTGACACAAATATTGAAAATGAGGTCAAACTATCCGGTAAAAGTACATTGCTTCTTTTTACTTCAAAACAATCTTTTCTTTTTTTCTTAATTCTAGATTCTCTATCCTTTCACAATGAAAATGTCTCTGAAAAAAAATCTATGATCAAAGTATTTAGGTGTATCAAAAGTATTTTTTACACTTATTTCAAGTTGTGAGGATTACATCCCTTGCCTGCTGAGCAGTTCAGCCATTTGGCACTAGGTGACACAAGAGGTCATTAGCATCTGTATCTTCCAAATAGTTCTGTTAATGGCCACTAGAGGGAATAGTTAAAGTTGTATATCATATGAGCATGTCAAAAGTCAAATTCTCTCTTGCTTGTGGTCTCGGCAGCATGGACATGTGCATTCCTGTCCATAAGGACTGGAGCCTTAGACTTCTAATAACCTCATATCACTTTGCACACAATGTATATATAATGTGTGTGTGTGTGTGTGCATATATATATATATATATATATATATATATATATATATAGGTGTCTCAGTATACATGGGACCCATGTGACTGCTAATAACTCTACTACTAATAATGTTGTGTTCTTTTTTGTTGTAGATTTGAAAATAGTATACTATAACAACTATTAATCCTCAATCACAATGCCTTGGACAATAGGGGAAAAATATCTTAGATCACTACTTAATTGGAGACAAAATCATTCAAAACTATGCAAGCAAAATTTTGTGGGAAGTTTAACTTTAAAAATTATCCCCAGAAAACCGAATTTATCATTGAGTACACAAATTTCAAGCCACAGGGTTAGTAAACAACCTCAACAAGAAAGCATAAAATCCCAGATCTGGCAGAAAGTTTACTGTAAGATGTCCTGACAATGTGGATGCAGTGAAAGATTCTGTCAGAAGGAGTCTGAAAAAGTCCCTCTGAAGATGTTTACAAGAACTTGGTTTTTCACCTGCATCGTTGCAAGGAATCTTAAAGAAAGATCTTCAGCTGTACCCATACAGAATCCAGGTCAAACATAAACTCACACCAGCTGACATGAAAAAATGTCTCAGTAATAAATCATTATCATATTAATGGGTTGCATCTATTTTGAGACACTCTGTGTTTCATAAGCATGGAAGTTTTCATTCATTTTCTCTTATGCATATGTATATTAAGGAATCTACTTTTATATTCTTTCAACCACACAAAGATATTTCTTTATAAACACTCTTTATCTGCTTGTTTAGTATTTCATATGATTTTTTAATCCATACTATAAAGTTTGTCCAGACAATAAAATCTTATTGTTACAAATCACACTGAAAACACTGGTTCTCATTCGATCACCAAAGTTAAGCAATGTCAAGCTTGACCAGTACTTAGATGGAGGACCACTTGGGAACATCAGGTACTGTAAGTCTAATTCTGGGCCATTGGCATAATGAATGCAGTGTTCACCCATGGTCTGGGAGACCAGAGTTCAATCCCAGGTCAAGTCATACCGAAGACTTAAAAAATGGTACTTGATGCCGCTTTTCTTTACACTCAGCATTATAAGATAAGGATCAATGGTAAAGTGGAGCAATCCAAGGAATGGAGTAGTGCCCTCCCCTACGCCTCGGTATAGTAGCTATTGAAAAGGGAGCCTTCAGGTCACCCTCAACTGAGGTCACCAACTTTACTTGTATATCCCACACAAGGATATTTCAAACCACATACAAGCCAATGCAATAAGTGTCCAAATTGTTGTCACTCTCTCATTTAATGTTAGTGCGAGTTATGGTACCCAAATATGACAAACAAATGAAGACAACTTTCAATCATTGGTACACAGCCTCCACCATAATGTACTCATCTAGAGACTATGACATCACCAAATCAATAATATTATTATCATAATATTATATCATTGTTAATACTATTCAGGTGCACCTTTAGTTCCTGATGTTGTAATAGAGGATAGAAATACTGAAATCCCTGAAATTCACATTATTTTAAACTGGAACTCAAAATTATTGAAGTCAATGGCAGATTTCTGAAAATGAAAGGAAATAAAATATCTGATCATATTATCCAAAACTGGTTTATGCATTTTAAGAACAGGTATATTTCCCTTGAAATAAAACCCATAAGTAAATACTATCATCTGTCTATTTACTATAACTAGGACTAACTCAAAAGGTGTTTTAAAGCCTCATTTCTCTGCCAAATCTTTGAATTTCAACACTTTGAATCTCTACCTTAAATTGTACCAGAAATAACAAAAATCTCAAAATGCAGTTTTTTACCTTAAAATTTACTTTACGAAATCAAGAGTGATTTGAAGCCTCATTTCTCTACCAAATCTTTGAATTTCATCACTTTAATTAGTGGCATTGTAATTTACACCTTAGATTCTAATTTAAAATGCAAGGTAGAGATAATGACTGATACTCAAAATTTCTCAGAAGAGTTAACATCATCAAAAAATATGCAGAGAGAATTATATAAATATCAAAAAACATAAAGGAGCTCTTGAGACATCAATTCTCATCATGGTTAGTTAACTAAAATTGTTGTTAAATCAATTTTTTATTATTTTTATACATTTTAGCTATTAGTTTACTTCAACTGTTCTTTTTTTCCCTTTAAATAAGAGATAGGATGAAGGAATTTTAATTGCTAACAAAACAATATTATACTCTATCCAGAAATTATAAAAGCAATGCAATTTTTTAAAAGATTTAGTGGAATTTGTTTAAAAGCAAATCCACATTTTTATAAAAATGTTTCTAAGTTTTCAAAAATATTTTTTGCATGACTGTAAATTCTTAATATATTCTTCATTTTAAAATACTGTTTTTTTATTAAATAAAAATGTGAAAAAATCACTAGAAATGATCAAAAACAATATAAAAGTTAATAGTTTTTATCAGCTAAACATTATTATTATTGCTATTATTATTATTATCATTGCACTCTATTGTGAATTTTTTTACATCAGTGCTAGCTAATTATTTCTCACTGGGGTTTGAGTGATAGCAAGTCTCCTCATGTCTTCAGAACTCTTCTCAGTATTCTAGCTGGTCTCCACTCATCCTCTTATTTCCAAGTCCTCCAGTCCCTGTACCAATCCTTTGGTGATTGAACGAAGCACACCAATCAAAAATTATAATTATTTTGGGTAATTCATTTGTACCTTAAAATTTTATTTTTATGAAATTCATTTTCTAGGACAGATTTTTGTTTGTGTATGTATCATTTGTTAGTATGGTCAAATTTTAATCTCTTGCACAATTCCAAGTGGATCATCTTTATCAATCTCTTATGCCTAGTTTTATTTTCCTTTTGTGCAAGTTATCTGAGAGCTCCATATTGCATCAAAGTGTTGCTCTCCAAGGATCAAAACATAGTATCTGTACCCAAAAAATTCCCATAGTCATTTCAAAAACTATTAGATAAAACATACCGGTGAAAAAAAATTATTTTAAAAGTTTAAAATTAAACCATCATCATCATCATCATCATCTCTTGCCACTTGCAGGGATTTCCCTAACCCTCTCTCATCACTCATCTCTATTTTCCATCATTCCCAGAAGTTCTTCTATGCTACATCCTGTATCAGTACAGAGCTGTTGTAGATAAGTTCTAGCTGGTCGCCCAAACCTTGCTTGTCCATATGAGGGGTCCATAGGAGTACATTGCTTATGAGTTTGCCCTTACTTCTTCAGCTGTGTCCCACATGTCTTGTTCGTCTAGGTGGCTGTACAGCTGATGATTTGTGGGATGTTGCCTCCAGGATTTGTTCTGTACAGCTCGTAGCATTCTGGTGCAATTGCTGTCAAGCTTTTTCTCCATATGCTTAGTTAGCATCTATGTAGTGCATCCATATAGTTGTATTGACATAACTGCTTCTTGGAAAAAATAGTATTTTATTTTATTGTATAGGTCTGACTTCCATATGATAGCTGTCTATGCTTTCGCTAGTTGCATATTGATGTCATTTTCCATAGATGAGACACTGCTTCTGAGGTAGGGGAATTTGTCCACAAGTTTCAGAGATCTACCATTGAGTGTGGAGTTGTTATGGGGTACTGTGTGGTTGGTGAATATGTTTGGTCCCCTACAATTTATGTTGGTTTATATTTGAAAAGGCAAATGAAGTAAAGATGTGAAACGACGCAGATAAAAGAACATTCAAAACAAAGCAGTACAAACAAAATTAAATTTATATATCAAGAAATATATGGAAAAGAAACATTACAAATATTCTAATATAGTCTGTTGAATATTTCTGCATGTGTGTGTAACTAATACGAGTCTGTTGAATATTCCAGTGTGTGTGTGTGTGTAACTAACACAGATGTTATGAAAAAAGACTAAATTTTGAAAGTGTCCTGTAGACTATAAAATGTACGTGGACTAAGTATTTCATGTAAGGTATTGATACATAGAAATATAACGTGTGCTAGAAGGCATGTGTCTTCTCCCATGTTGGTTGTATGTCTCTTTTGGAGTTTGTCAAAATTTCTGAGGCTGTGTTCGAGGCTGGAAAAAGTCTAACCGAAAAGGTAGAACAAGAAAGAAAAAAGGTTGTAGAATGTAAACATTTTCGTGGGGTTGACTGCAGGAAGTCAAAATGTTAGAGAGAGAGAGAGAGAGAGAGAGAGAAAGAGTGTGTGCTGTCTCTGAAAGTCAAAATGGAAAGAATGAGTTCTTGGAAGGCGAGAGTATATATAGGCAATCCTTGTCATACAGTCGGCTCCAGAATCATGAGACAAAATCAAAGTTGCGGACATAGTTGTGAGCACTAACCACGTGACTTTCCAGACCAATAGGTTCTCGACACTGATTAGTTTACCGATATCCACCATCTTTGTTTTGGGAACAAGTGGCATCACAGCCATTTTAAAATACAGGAGTGTAAATCCTATATATTTTTTTTATTATTTATTCCCTTCAATGTCACCTCTTGGATCGAAGCACTCTGTTTTGCCTGCATTCATATGGAGGACTATGAAATACAAAAGGAGAAAAAAAATAAACATATAAACATAACTATGATTATTTTACTTAGTTGAGTCAAAATTTGTGCAATATTTTGGAAACAAGAGAGACAAATCATCAGATTCGATCTCATGAGGGGGTCTAACCACACTGGACTGTAAGATGCTGAATATGCCTGATACTCTTCAAGTGCTACTCACCTGATCTGCCTCTTTACCTTGGTGCAGAGCCTTGAAATCCACAGTTTTAGGCCAACCTAACCTTGATTTTTTTGTCTAGGTTCTTCCATGAAAAAAAAAAAAATTTTCATCAAGTTTATTGGATGTACCGTACAATAAAACAGTGGTTATCAATCTTGTCTCAAATCAATTGTTACAGTAATGAGTTTGATTCTCACTGAGTACCCTCTTCTAGTGTCCTGATGTCATACTAACCTAAGTTATAGAGCACCCTTCCAATGAGCAGAATTATTAGATAAACTTGTACTATTATTACTGTAATTGTAATTGGATGTCTCGTATTTTCAGCTTTGTTTCAGCTTAAATATTGGTAATGCACTTTTAAATTATACTTTACTGAAAGCAGAATGAGTTTGATCCTCACTGAGTGCTCCGTAATTTGGTCCGTGTGCCATGTTGATCTAACCAAAGTTTTGCAAATATCTAAAAATAGTTTTCCTCATGATAATGTATTTTAACAGTATACTCAATTTAAAGTAAAATCAAGAGTGTTCAATATTACTGGCCTGATGCCATACTAATTTAAAGTTACTGAACATCACCTTAATATTGAGAGTAATGGTTGGTAAGGTAGTTTTGGTTTCTTGATGCTGAGATTTTTTTCTTGAATCTGAGAATCCCTGGCAGGAAAATACTACCTCCAATGTGTAAAGAAATCAAGATATCTGTGGGTGGAATGTTTTAATAATAAATAATTTCTTCCTAACCCAGTTCTAAAAAAGGAATGAACGAGCTTCCAGAGAAGAATGTAACTACACTCCTGAAACTCAATCAAATGAGTTAAAACAATTTCAATTAAGATGGAAAAACAAAATTAGACTAAAGATTAAAGTAAATTTCTTCTGTGTTATGTGTGTTACAAGTGGATACACTTGGGATTAAGGTGAAGGACAACATTATCCAGCTGCAGAGAATAAAACTGGATATTCATGCTGTATAATAACAGGTTGCGTATTTGTTTTTCATTAAAATAGTTGCTTGTCCCTTTGCACGTGGTTTGTCCAATGCTGGTAAATTCTACCATTTATCAATGAGTTCACCTACACACACTGTCATTTTTTTTTAGAGGAAGGTTAAGAGAGAAAAAAATCTTTCAGTACCTTTGACAGTTGTCAGAGCCAGATTTATAACCAGGCTATGGGCTGCAGAAGGTTTTACAAGCACATTAAATAGCAAGCCTCTGAAATTAGATCATTTTACATACCTCAGTAGCAATATCTCATCTACTGAAAGCAATGTCAACATACACATAGAGAAGATGTGGACTGCAATTTGGCATAGTCATCAATCATATGGAAATCTAGTCTATCTGAAAAAATAAAACAAGATTTCTTCCAAGCTGTGGTTGTGTCAGTAATACAGTATAGTTGCACTGTCTGAACTCAAACAAAATGTTTAGAGAAAAAGCTTGATTGGAACCACACAAGAATGCTACATGCTATTTTGAACAGCACTCCACAAAACAGCAGCAGTACAGTCACCTGCTTTCCATCTCACAAACCATTTAAGAAAGATGAACGAGACATGTTAGGCACTGCCAGCAAAGTTAGAACAAACTCATAATCAACATTACATACATCAGCTTTGTGTGGACAACAGCTGCAACTAAGAGAACCTGCTGGGAGTGATGTACAATAGGGAGGGATGGTGAGAGAGAAGCAAAGGACTTTGTGCTATCAGTATGATGATGATGATGATGGGCTGCAGCCCAGGGCCCTCAATACATATATGTAAATTGTTTTCTTTTTTGGTTCTCTCAAAGAGAGAAAAGAGTAAGTATTTCAAAATGAACAGGTCCACTATGAGATTTATATTTTTTTAAGAATTATTTTTTTCTTTAATTATTAAAAATCTGTAAACCTCTTTGTGGACCTATTCATTTTGAAATATATTTACACCCTGAACAAAAATATAAGACCACCCTCAAAAATGAAAATAAAGATATTCTGTACAATTTCTAAATTATGAAAATCAGATATATGAATGAAAAGGCATAAAGACAATTAAATCTGAACTATGAAGAAATTTCAATTCATTTTTTATATGTATATTAGCATTTATGCTTAATTTCAAAATTTTGTTTCGATATAAATATAAGACCAATGAACAGAACTATAGAATATAAAGGCAAATTTTTAATTTAATATTTTGGAGATTCGCCATTAGCTTTGATAACCTTAAAAATTCGTCTAGGCATACTATCAACTAGTTTCTGAAGTTGAACTGAAGGTATTTATGTCAAAAATGAATATAAAAATTTAGCAAAAATGCTAATATACATATAAAAAATGAATTGAAATTTCTTTTTATTTTAAATCTAAATGTCTCTTAAGCTTATCTTTCATATATCTGATTTTCATAATTTAGAAATTGTAAACAATATCTTTTTCTTCATTTTTTTTAGGGTGGTCTTATATTTTTGTCCTTGGGTATATATATTAATGTAGCTTTTTTTTAGTTTTGCATAATCTGGCTTATTTTCCTTACATTTTGTTCAATTTTACACTTCATTGAACACAGACATGTAAGAAGTGTAAAATTACTTAGCATTCAACAAATTAGACAAAATAGTAGAAAACAAGTTAAAAATTTAAAAAAAGGAATACTGAAAATGGGTGGGAGAGGAGCAAACAGATGTAATGAAGGAGCCTTATGCTGTATTAGCTCAGGGGCCTCTTAAAGCCTATATTCAGCCCTGGCTGTTTATTCATCAGACAAAGCTGACATATATTATCCTATTCATGAGCTCTAAAAGAATCTCTTTTGCTCTATATTATAACAATATGATTTTTTAATGTTTCTATATTGCCATAACATAATATCGCTATGGTTGGGGATAATGAAGATATTTAGGAAGATATTTAATTTGGGGAAAATCATAAAATCAGCCATACATAATTATTGCATGTAATGTTGTGTGTAGGGATGTAGACCCAGAGAGTGGCATAAGTCTCATACTAGCATATGTTACAATAATCCAACAACATACAGATGATTAACTACTTTATCATTTTACATATATTGTATATTTTTCACTAGTGAAATTAGTTATAAATCAGGATGTTTGAGTTGTAATTTAGGTGGTAAAGATGGCTATCATCTGTCAAGATATGATAGTCATCATCATCTTCAGCTGCAGCTTCATTATATATATATATATATATATATATATATATATATATATATATATATGAAGCATCTTTTAAATAAAGCAATGTTGGTATGTGTAGTGCAAAGGAAGATGTTTAGTCCCATCCCAATTCACCAAGGACCAATAAAAACATAAGTATATCCATGATATTCTTGCACTGAATAAACGAAAGCACAGACAAGATAAACACATTTGTACATACAATAAGATATGACCTTTTATATGAATAATATCCATGCCAATGATATTAAAAAGAAAAAATCCCCAAATGTATCCCAACAGCTGAAATATACACATATTGTTTCATGAACAAACAGTATGTGAAAGGAGTAAAAAAAAATCTTACTTGATGAGTAAAATAACTATGTGGCTTTCCTATTCCCAAGCAAAATCCAAGACATATGTCCCCTGTCCAAAGATCAAGAATGGGTTTCTGGATTGTCATCTAACACCCCACAAGACACACAAAGGATACACCAATTCTTTAATTATGCAAGTTCTTTGCACCAACATAAGCTGATGGTCTTTCTCTGGAGTCTGAGTGACAACAAATCTCCAGGACTCTTCTAAGTATCCTGGCTGATCGCAACAAAGTTGTAGTTTAGATGGTTTCAGCTTATCCTCCAATTTCCAACTCTTCCAGCCCACTTTCTAAGTATTTGGAGATAATTCCAAGTATGCCAGCCACAAGTGGTATCACAATCACTTTCATGTTCCATAGCCTTTTTAGTTCTCTGGCAAGGTTCAAGTACTTTTCTCTCTTTTTGTTTTCTTTAATTTTCACTCTGTGGTCCACCAGGATAGCAAAATTCACTATTCAGCAGGTTCTCTTTTGTTTTTGTTAATTATCACTTGGTCTGGTCTTCTGGCTAGGATTAGGTGATCTCTTTGTATCTTAAAATCCCAGAGAATTTTGTGTCTCTCATTCTGCAGGACAGATTCTAGTTTGTGCATATACCATTTGGTAGTATGGTCAAATTTCAATTTTTTTTGCACAATTCCAAGAGGATCCCCTTCCCCACTCATTCATGTCTAGTCTGGTACTCTTTTTGCACAATTATCATTATTATCCATGCCTTTGTTAGCCGTGTGTCGATGTCTTTTTCGGTTGATGAGACACTGCTTCCTACGAAGGCATGGACACCTATCAATAAGCTATTGATCATGTGGAAGTCAGACCTGACCGATAAAATGAAACGCAGTTTCTTCCAAGCAGCAGTTGTATCGATACTGCTATATGGATTCACTACATGGATGCTAACAAAACAGCTTGAGGAAAAGCTAGACAGCAATTACACAAAATGCTGCGAGCAATATTGAACAAGTCCTGGAGGCAACACCCCACAAAGCACCAACTATAGGGCCACCTACCTCCCATCACAAAAACTATCCAAGTTAGAGGAACCAGACATGCAGGACACTGCTGGAGAAGCAGGGACGAGCTCATAAGTGATGTACTCCTATGGACCCCACATATGGCCGAGCAAAAGCAGGACCACCAGCTTGAACATACATACAGCAGCTCTGTGAGGATATAGGATGTAGCCCTGAAGACCTGCCAGAGGCGATGAACGATAGGGAGAAGTGGCGAGAGCGGGTCAAGGATATCCGTGCTGGCAGCACAACATGATGATCATCATCATCATTATTATCATATGACTCCTCTGTGTTTTTCACACCTGTTTTAATTGGTGGGTTTTCACTGAAGGTTGATTGATCACAATTCTCTTCATGTCTCCAGGATTTTTCAATTCCTCCAGCCTCTTTTCCAAGCTTTTGGAGACCATTTCAAGTGTACCAACAACAATTGGTACCACTGTCACCTTTATGTTCAACAGCTTTTTCAGTTATCTGGTAAGATCCATGTATTTGTCAATCTTTTCATTTTATTTCATTTTCATTTTGTGGTCTACTGGAATAACAAAATTCTTTGAAAGATGACAAGTTCTTTTTTTTTCTAGTTAATTGACACTAGGTCTGGCTTTCTGGCAGGAACTAGGTAATCTGTTTGGATCTCAAAGTCTCAGAGAATTCTTATGGGGCTCATTTCCGAGGACAGACTCTGGTTTATGCATTTACCATTCATCAGCAAACTCAAACTTTAGTCTCTTGCACAATTCCCAGTGGATCACCTTTCCTACCCAATCGTGCCATATCTTGTATTCCTTTTGTGCCAGTTTACTGCATCTGTTTATTTTATGATTAACTGTTTGATTTCATAAACTACACTAGCTATTCTTTTGCGTATTATCAATTTTTGCTGTTACATGATTCGTTCAAACGACATTATTTTGTGAAGGAGGTAGTGATTGTTGCTAGTAGTAGTAGTAATAGTAGTAGTAGTGCTGTTATTAGTATGCCACTCATACCTAATTAATATGTATATATGTATACCAAAAGACCAAGATGTTTAGTCGATTTCATTTCATTGAAAAAGAAATATTTTGCTTTCATTTAACTCAGAGGAATGAAAGAAACAAAACACAAATTTTCAGTAGATGAGTATTTTAGTCAGATAAATATTGCATATTTAGATGAATATTGTATATTTCGATGAATATTGCATATTTAGATGAATATTTTGAGATGTCAACTATTTGATTAAAACACATGTATTCCGTCTTGTCTTCATTGACATGGACGCCTATGCTAGCAGCTGCTCGTTCCAGACTATGTAACAGGGTTTTGGCTTGGGCAGGTGTATTTGCCAGAAGCACTATGTCATCGGCATAGTCAGCGTCCTTAATTGTTTGTGTGGGGTATCTCTGCTTCTTTCCTTTACCAGCTTGAAACTGTTATCTTTCATTATATCAATAGACGTTATAAGCACGTAGTTTAGGCAGATGATTAACAGGTATGGGGCCAATGTGTTTCCTTGCCGCACACCTGTTATAATGTCGAAGTAGTCTGTGTCTCCGTCGGGGGAGCGGACTTTTACTTTTGTGTTTTTATATAGCATCATTATGACTGCGACGGTTTCTTTGGGTAGGCCGTAGGCGAGTAGTATTTGCTCCATCTTCCCTCTGTGTATGCAGTCAAAGGCCTTGGAGAAGTCGATAAATAATATTTTGCACATACACCTTCAAGAATTCGAATAGTCAAAATTTGTGATGTCATGGATCGATTTCTTCGAAAGCCATTTTGGTTCTTTCTAAGTATTCCCTCAATTTCGGGTTCTATGCGGTTGCGTAGTAGAGCATTGTAGATCTTGGTTGCTATGGATCTAAGGGGTTATACCTCGGTAGTTCTTGGCTATTCCGTGACCAACCTTTTTAGGAAAAGGGAGTATGCATCCTTTTATCCATCTGTCTATTGTGTTTTGGTTATATGCGGCATTATATATTTCTGGGGGTATTTCATCAAGCCCAGCTGCTTTCCAATTTTTAATTTTTTTTAGTACTGAGTCAAGTTCTTCTTGTGTAAACTGTCCTAATTTGATGTCTGATTGATAACAAATAATTTTTGTGATTGATTCATGCGTAACTCTCGGAGGTTTTCTGAATAAATTCTCGAAATGTTGTTTCCACAGGTGTATTCGTTCTTCTAGGCTGACCACTTTCAGATGGAATTGATGTTCTTTAATCAAACAGGCGACATCTGTACACTAAATGGTAGTTCTCTGAAACTAGTGTACAAGATCACTAACCTCGGAAACAGTGTCTCGTCAACCGAGAAAGACATCAACATGCGACTAGCAAAGGTATGGACAGCCATCGATAGGCTATCGGTCATATGGGAGTCAGACCGTACCAATAAAATGAAACAGTTTTTTCAAGCAGCAGTCGTATCAATACTGCTATATGGATGCACTACATGGATGCTAACTAAACGTATGGAGAAAAAGCTTGACGGCAATTACACAAGAATGCTGCGAGCAATATTGAACAAGTCCTGGAGGCAACACCCAAAAAAGTAGCAGCTGTACAGCCACCTGCCACCCATCATGAAAACTATCCAAGCTAGACGAACCAGACATGCGGGACACTGTTTGAGAAGTAAGGAAGAACTCATAAGCAACATAATCTGTGGACCCCTTCACATTGATGAGCAAAGACAGGACGACTGGCTTGAACTTATATACAACAGCTCTGTGCTGATACAGGATGTAGCCTTGAAGACCTCCCTGGAGTGATGGACGATAGAGACGAGTGGCGAGAGAGGGTCAGGGAAATCCGTGCTATCAGTGCAACATGCTGCTGATGATGAGATGAATATTGTATGCTTAGATGAATATTTTATACTTTGACGAATATAGTAGAATTAGGTAATTATTGTATACTTAGATGAATATTGTATTTTTGCATATTGACCATCATCAGAGCCATCAATCAGGAATTTCTCTACATAAGATGCACCTGTGTGAACGAATTGATTACCGGAAAACAAGCAATACTTGGGTGTAAGCAGATCATGTAGGTTGACAATTGGAAGAACACGTGGGTGTTATGAAATTATATATACACAGGTACCCATGTTAGAATGGTCTGTCAGTTTCACAGTCATACACCGAGTTATGAGAGTCATGACCAGTGAGTGCCCGGAGGAGGTGGGGACCAAGTGGCCCAGGTGGCCTGCTGTTGAGTAGCTTTCATCAAAGAAGCAGAGGTATAAGGGCCTGATTAAGGGATTGCAAGATGGGTTAAGAAGTAATGGGTTAATATAGTAGTCCTCCACCGACTGAGTCCTCCGACATCCAAGTCCTCTTTCAAGCCTGAGTCCAAATCCGTGTTTAAGTCTGTGCTTGCCCCTTCATCTCTGTCAGTCTCTGTCCTTCTCACCCACTTACAGAAGTTTCAACCCTTAGAATAAAGTGAGAGATATATTTTTGAAAAGAAATGTGTTGTTGCATCTTCTTTATGCTGGTACAATTTACAACAGTATACTTAGGTGAATATCCTATTTACCCAACCCCTCCGCTCGGGCAGGATATGACACAAGGTCAATTTTTAAGCGGAGTTTAACAGGTTTGAATTCAGAGTTTTCCTTCTCCTAGACTAGTTGCCTACCCAAGGCTGAAGAACCTAGTCCGTCCCACTATTTACCCATAGCTGGAGGGAGAATAATTGGATTCATACCTTTCCCAAGGGTATTAGTGCTATGTGAAATGCAATCAGTCAAGTCCAGGATTTGAACTCGGGTCGCCGTGTTCATACTTAGGTGAATATAGTACACTAAGATAATTATTGGATACTTCAATGAACTATACTGGAAGCTACCATAGAAAATAGGTTAGACAAAAAGTTTCTGTTTCATATAGATTTTCTATGAATCAGTAATTCAGTATTATTATCAGGATTAACTATTATTCTGTTCTTAATATGATTTAACTTGTTTTGAACCCAGATAAAGTATTACAAAACAAATCTTTCATTGTATTTTTATTGTTAAAAAAACAAATATAATCGATTAGATTATTTCATGAAAACATAAAAGGAAATCATCTAGATTTATCTTTAAATAAAAAACTTTGCTAAAAATATTACTTTTAAAAAAATTCCGGGTGAGGTAGGTTGCCTATCACTTTGTGCTAATGCCCTTTTTAGAAAGGCATAAATCCATCTGTTCTCCTCCTATCTATGCTTTAGTAGTTGCACAGAATGGGTTCTTTATCCTTGGTTAGGTCACTAGTTTTGATGAAAGAAAACTCTTAATTCAAACTCGTAGTAAAAAAGTAAAGTTGGTGACCGTAGTCGAGGGCGACCATAAGGCTCCCTTTTCAATAGCTACTACACCGAGCTGTAGGGAAGGGCACTACTCCTTTCCCAGGATTGCTCCATTTTACCCTTGATACATACCTTATATTACTGAGTGTTAAACAAGGAGGTATCAAGTACCATTTTAAAAATATGACGCTACCTGGGATTGAAGGTCGGTCTCCCAGACCATTGGCGAACACTCTACCCTCTAGGTCAATGAACCAGCAGTACTCCGCTTAAAAAAATGATCATGTGTCATATCCTGCTTGCAGCAGAGGGGTTAGGTAAATACATTTCAGGTGAAATTAACCATGACATTTTTATTTTTCTATTTACCCTTTTCTTATTAGCTGTACTAGATGAAAATCTTTTTTTCTGGTTATATAATAGGCAGTGTATATATAAGTTGATAATTATGAACTGACAATTATGCACATGAAAGCAAATATGGTGCTGAGATACAGAATAAAGAATGGGTTCATTGTTTGTCTTTAGGATTCAACAAACCAACAGCTGACATGTCTAACCAGGATTCCCTGAAACAAAGAAGATATCTCACCGAAAGATTATTCTTTATAATTGTTTTTATCCATGCTTTTCCTCACTGTCATAGAATGATGAGTCAAGGTATTATATTGTTTGGAAAATACTGTCCAATTTTAATATAGTAAGTAAGTAAAGCTGGCAATGATAGTCAAGGGCAACCCAAAGGCTCCCTTTTCAATAGCTACACCTTAGTTTAGTATAAGTATACAGTTTATTTCAATTTGACCCATAGATAGAACCCTATCAGGTGCTACCACTCCAGGCCAGAGTGGACCTGGGAGTGATGGCAATAAAGAGGCACTTTGCATTCCCCAAAGCTCCAGCATTACGGGAGCTTCACCGTCAGATTGTTTAGTGTTATATCCAGGACACTTGTGAAGAAGTCTTACTCCTCTGCAGAGATACAGTTGGTGTGTTCCGCTGCCCTAGTTGACGGGATCAAATGTTAAAGAAGTCAGTGTTACCATGAGGTAAACAAACCATTATTCATCTTTTTGCAAAGCATTATTATAGCTGTAACAGTTTCTTTTGGGAGACCATAGGTTTATAGTATTTACTCCTTTATATATATATATATATATATATTTAAAGATGGTTGTTGGAGGTCCAAAGAAAGAATAAGGATATATTTTAAAATTGGAAGGTCCACGAAGAGATTTGTATTTTTTGAATTGATCTAAAATAAATTCAAAAGATGCAAATCTCTTCGCGGACCTTCTTCTTTTAAAATATATATATATATATAATCAAATGCTTTGGTGGGATGTCCTCGTGCTGTGATGGTTAAAGCGATGGACTGCGGAATCATAGTAAGCGAGTTCGTATTTCAGTCGTGCTATTACGTTCACTTTCGGGCAAATACTCTTGGGAAAGGTATGAACCCCCGTTATCATCCCAGCCATGGGTTAAATAGTACCACTACTGTTCTTCTAGGAGAATGGTTTTGGCATTAAATAACCTACAAAGGTTGATATGCCATTAACCAAAGACACCAAACCAAATGCCTTGGGGAATTCTATGAGCAATAGTGTTGCCACAGGATTTTTTGCTCATATTTCTTTGATAATTCAACACATCATTAGAATCTGCTAAATAAAAAAACTCAAGTTAAATATCCTCTAACTTATCTAATTCCTTAATTTTTGCCAGGGTTAGTAGTGAATAATATGATATGGAGACATCAAATAAGAAACGATCTAGTTACACAAATAGATTTAGTTTGATGCTTCATGGCCTAATTCACACCAAGAGTGTACAACAGTGATAAAATATCCATAATAAAAACCAGACACATCAACAAAAACCCACACGAGAATATCCCTGTCAGAGGAGAAACCAATTATGTTTGTACCATTTTGTATTAGGGAGGATATTTCATCATGTTTCCACTCACTAAATTCCAATATTATTGGTTAGTATATCCATTGATACACAAACACTGAATAAACAGATGATACAAACAGCTCATATAAAAGTAAAGGATATTTAATACATAAAATATATAAGAAAAACTACAATATGTAAATGTGTCCCAAATTGATGAAATGTGCATATTGTTCCATGGACAAGCAGTATATAAAGAGTCAGTCCAAAATGGTGAAAAGTCTTACTTGTCCTCTTTGTAGCCATATGGTTTTACATTTAAAAGCTGAGGCAAGACTCAAATTTATCACCTGGTTTAGTGACAAAGTATCTCTTCTATTCAATGAACAGAGACAAAAATAAACAGAAAAAAATATCATGTCCACTTTGTTTAAATAACAGGGATGAAAGAGATCTTATCCATTTGAAGAATGGTAATGAAAAGAGAGTGATAAATAATTCTTAACTTAATCAATAAGCATGTGATGCTCAAAGACATCAATCCAAGAGAAGAGAATTATTTATTGTCTCCCTACACCCCTTTTGATACCACAAAAATAAACCAGGAAAAATAATATGTATGATTTTAAATGATAATTTTTATTTTTTTATTTCTTTTAGTTTATTTATCAATTCTCTCAAAAGTAATATATTATGATTATTAGATGAGATATGATCAAAAAGTACCAAGACTGAATGAAACTTTATCGATATATAATTTCAATATTTGAAATTTAGATGAAGGCATCTGAACAACTTATAAAATAAGTGATGTCTAGACATCAAGGCTGCTGTTTGCTGAGCCAGTATCAATTTGAAAAAAGGTTATGCAACCAATTTTGATAATTTTTGAACAGCAATTTTTAGTGAAACAGGATTTTGCAAGTGCAACAGTTTCCATACTAACTAGGCTGATTACATTGTGACATTTTTTTTTGTTTCCTAAACTGAAAATTCATCTCAAGAGGAATGTAGAATCACAATAATACTTACTGGCTGATGGGTCTCAACTAGTATTCAATTGGCAGACAAAAATCAAACAGATTGTAAGTCAATACAGACCCTTTGGGTACTATTAAACTGAAGCTGATATTTATACAAAAATATATACACTCAAAGACCAGCAACCAATCACAACCCAGGGAATGGGCTAGCCCACAAAAGAACATCCCAATGTGCCATAAAATAGTTCTCCTCCTTCCAAAGTTCAGTAAGGGTCTGACTCAGCCAGCTACACAGCTGAGTGCTGATTCTAACAATTCATCAAATTCCATAAGGAAGAATTGAGGACATGAAAGACATTAAAAGAAATATGATTCACACTGTATCTAAAGAGAAGAGTTTCAAGTAGGATAAAAAAAAAACTCACTGGAATAAATAAGTGTATTGGAAAGGACCTATTTTGAAAAAAATTAATGTTTTATTCCTTGTTCATTTATGTCTTAGTAAATATAGCTTTAGTCTCAGTATTTTTTGAAAATGCTTCATATTATGAAAGTGCTTCATATTATGAAAATGCTTCATATTATGAAAATTTTTTGTAATCATTAGACTTTTTTTCCAATTTTTGATGTACTTTTTAACAAATATTTGTGGAAATCATTTTTTGATCAATCAACTACCTCTTTATTTATTGATAATTTCATGAAATCTCTATAAGATATCATTTGAATACAAAAAATATTTATTTTTCTACAAAGATGTGTGTGTGTGTGTGTGTGTGTGTGTGATGGCATTCACCTGATGCCTGATGGGGATAAAGCTGACTCCCCACAGTTTCTCAGCAATTGATGTTCAGCAACATTTCTGAGCCTCATTGTTCACAACTGATCATCAATATTGTGGATGAGGATTTTTCAGTTGTCCAGATTATCAGTACACAGACATGCTTGAATGATCTGCAGGTGAGTACAACAGAAACTGCCAGATCTCAGGCAGATGTGGTTTTGGATTTGGGAGTATTTGGAAGAGTTATAGCACCAAACAAATACTTTCACATTCATCTCAATTTAATGTTAACCAGTCCTGTGATATGGATACATAGAGGGAAGTTGCTACAGTTGAAGAGGAATGCACCGTAGTTAGCCATTTTGTTGGTCAGAGCGAGTTCATCCCCAATTGCCAAAAACTGGTTGGGCTACATCTTTAGCACTCGAGAAAGATATTTCCCTAACCATTGCTAATAACTAAGCCCAGTCTGCCAGGGCTGAAAATACATTGACTGCATCCCTGCAGAGGGTTAAGACTCGTCCAGTGAATGTTCTGGATATAACGTTAAATAATCTGATGATGAGTTTCCAGAAACCTGGAGCTTTGGGGAATGTGGAGTATCATTGCTTACAGGTTCACTCCACCCTGGAGTGGTAACACCTGATAGGGTCCTATCTATGGATCAAATAGAACTGTTTGACATTTAAACAGAGTGCAAACAAATGACTCATGCTAAATTGAAATGCTTGAAATAGAATTGTTTGATCATTTGATTGTGGGTAAACAAATTATTGAGGTTTAATTCAAACAAATGATTAATAGTAAATAGAATTATTTGTATCAGTAATACTTGAAACTGTGTAGAAAAAATTGAGCTCAGGCTTAAACCAAACCAATCTATAACTAATAACCAAAATAATATACTGTCACTAATTACTTAAATTAGTGTCATGTTTTTAATTTAACTAAAGAGATTTGTTTTACTTTTACTTTTGGAGTGAGCATTTTGTCAGTTGCTAAATTTTGGGTGGTGGGGTCTTAATCTGTCATGTCAGATGGACTAGTGTATCATAAATATACTAGTACTAATATTGGTTGGTCCTTGATATTGATAAGATATTTTCCCTTTCATCATCTGCTTTAGTAAGGTAAAGTGAAAGATAAAATTATGTGGGTGAGTCAGAAGTTTTGCATTATTTTAATACATGTTAGTTTGCAGCTTATAGATCATATGACTGAAGCAGTTCAAGCTGTTGAGGTACCCAATGTGGTTGGTAGTATCATGGAAGTTAGTACATTAAAATTTTATGCTTTGCTTCACTCTGTGTGTAATTTGAAAGTCACACAGATGAATGTGCAACAAAGCCGAATTCAAAAACTTTACAAATTTCAGACGGTAGAAGTAACCAAAAACATCTCAAGAACTCAGGTTGCAAAACCCTCAACAATCAGGCTGTTTGGATTCTTTTGTAAAGCTCGGTAGCTATTAGTCAGTACTCATATACATATAAAAGCAATGAATTATGAGTTGAGGTGAATTATGTGGACATTGGAGAATTCCATTATTCTCAAGTGGCTCGGTCCATTCTCTGGACAGTGAATGGTTGTTGGCCCAGTGAATGGGTGTATTAGTGTATGTATACAGCAGCTTGCTTCAGTCATGTTATGGGCTCAGTATTGAGTTACTACCCATTTTATTTTTTGTCTGCCAGCTGGAAACTAGCTGAACCGGTAAGTGTTGTTATTCTTGTTGTTTATTCTGCATGTTAGAGCAGTGACTACTATACAGGCAAGACTAGGTAGGTTTTAGACTGTGGATTAAGAGGCTGTGTTGAGTTGTAGAGGCAAATGCAGCAAGTAGCATTTGGAGAGTATCAGGTGAGCTCAGCATCTCACAGTTCAGTGTGGTTTATCACCTTCATAACCTCAGCAAAAGCATTCAAAGCTACTGAGTTGTGTCTCATGTTACTAAAATATTGCAAAACCTTTGACTCACTCTCGTACAAATGAATACATTGTAGGATGAACAAAATTCAGAAATTATTGATCTTGAGCAGCTCTCAATTGCATGACTGGAAACAAAACTTTGATTAAAGAAAATCAATTTAAAAATATTTTTTTGGCTTCTTAACAAAACTTTGATTACAAATTATATAAGCTGTAATGATTTGGTTGGAAACTAGAATGCATTTACAAGATTTTTGTAAATTAATGCAAAAAATTTAAATATAACATTTTATATCATTAGTAGCATTGTCTCTGTAAAAATGATGGAATTATTTATGAATAGATCAACACTTCTGTCTGTACTGTGCACTCTGCCTAGGATCAAAATGTCTCTCTCCAGCACTTCTACCAAGGTTTAGAATGCAAAATCTATACCCATGAAAATTCAAGAGTTATTTCAAAAACTATTTCTAAAATTTTCAAAATGACAAAATATCAACCTTCATGGGTTATTTAATGCAAAATCTATCCTTGTAGAAGAATAGTAGTAGTAGTATTTAACCCATTGCTGATGGGGCATAAATTGGTTCATACTTTTCCCTTGGGTATTCATCCAAAAAAGGAACATAATAGAATGACAGGAGTTTGAACTCACTTACTATGATGTTGCAGTCCAACACATTAGCCACTGCCCCATGAGGATTCCTTTGAATCAAGATTTGGAATTGTGAGTGAGCATCTAAGTCCAGATTGGGTAAGTAGATTGTTGCATAGTGGAAAAGAAAACATTTTGAGTTTTTCTGGTTACTTTCAGGTTTTGGGGAGTTGGAGTTGAGATAAATAAGAGAACAGACATATTTTGAAAGCTAAAGCCCTTTTTATGCCTGTTTGAGCTACCATACTAAAAGATGGTTAGGGAACTTTTTTCTCCCTAATGACCATATTAAAAAAGAAATTTCTTGAAGTAAGTTTAGCTTGAAGAAGGAAGACACATCTGACTAAAAATGGGAAGTTATAAAAATAGAAATGTGAATTAGTCAACTGCTTTTGTCACGTTACTTCAAGACCTCATATTAAATATCAAAGCAATAATATTCTCCCAGCTATGGGTTAAATACTACTGTTCTTCTAGAAGGATGGATTTGGCATTAGATAGCCTACAAAGGTTGATATACCATTAAATGAAGAAACCTGTAACCTGCAACAATATTCAAAAGATATCCATGTTGTTTAATTAAACAACGAAAAGATAAAAGAGTACAACAATTTGAATATAGTGAAGGAATTTTATATTCTGCATTCAGAATCATGACGACAATCTATAAACAACCAACATCAAGGCCTCAGATGACTCACATCATGGAAGAGTCAGTGAGCTTGGTCAAGTAACTATTCTTAATACAAATAATTTATATACAATTATATTGTTTCAAGTAACTATTCCAATTCAATAAAAGCCCAGGTGGCTGAGGATGGAGAATATGCTGACTATGCCTTGGCAAAGGAGTTAGACCCAACCCAGCACATGAGTCTTGGATATGACACTAAACACTCTGATAGTGAGGCTCCAGTCCTTGAGCTTTAGGAAATGTGAAGTACCTTTTCATTACCATTACTTCCAGGTCCACTCTGACCCGGAATAATAGTACCTAATAGGGTCTTATCTATAAATCAAATAGAAATATTTAATAATTTATTATACTTGAAGCCATTTAACTATGTGCAAATCCAACTATTTGTATTAGATAGCAATACTGGAAACCATATCACTGTATCCAAGCAAATGAGTTCTGGCTCATTCAAAAATAATGTAACCTACAAACAAGTCTTTTACAAGTCTTATATTTAATTCATATATAAACTGGATTTGGTATTAGATTGCCTACAAGGGTTGATATGCCATAAAACACAACTAATCAACCAACCTATTTAATAATTATTATTTACTTGCACACTTCCCAATGGATCATCTTCCTCACCAATTGTATTATTATTATAATTCACTCCTTTAGAGTTTTTCACATCAGTATTAGCTGATGGTTTTTTACTGGAGTTTGAGTGACAGCAAGTTTCCTCAAGTCTCCAGGACTCTTTACAATATTCTGGCCGTTCTCAGTAATGCTGTCATTTGAATAGTCTCTACCTGTCCACCAACTTCCAAGTCTTCCAGGCCTTTTAATAATTCTTTAGTTATTGTGCCAAAAGCACCAATCACAATTGGTACAATCATCACTTTCATGTTTCACAGCTTTTTCAATTCTCTAGCAAGGTCGAGGTACTTACCCTTCTTTTCACATTCTTTCAGTTTTATTCTGTGGTCAGCTGGGACAGCAAAGTCAACAATTTTGCATATTCTCTTTTGTTTGTTAATTATTATAAGGTCTGGTCTTCTGGCCAAGATTAGGTGATCCGTGTGTATGTATAGGAGGATATATTGTGTTCTGTTATTTAATTTCAATTTTGTAGTGGTATATTTAATTTGTTTTTATATGTGGTTGCGTGTTCTCACAAGTTGGAAGGTCGCCATTTATAGCGATGGGGATGTCATTATTATTGTGTTTTTGGTTTAAGGTTTAAATTGGTTTTGTTGGTATTACGTTGGTTGCGTTGATATTACTTTGGTTGTGTTGGTATTTCGTTGGTAGCGTTGGTATTTCGTTAGTTGTTATCCCCTCGCTAAATGTTGATGGAAAATAAAGATAGTGGAGAAGAACGAAGACGTTGTTAGGTTTTTGTATCAAGGTTTTAATGGCAGCATGAAGTAAAGTAGTTTATGCTGGTATGTTGCGAGGTCTCGTAGTAAGGAAAGAAGGTAGGAAGTTGTTAGAGTGTATCATCTAATTTGTTTTTAACTAGGATCCCTTGGTCTAGAAGAATAGACCCAAGGGGTCCATAAACTAGATGGCTCTCCTGATAGTGTAAGATGCTGCTACTGCTATTCAGGAGGAGACAAATAGACGTCCATTCCCATTGGGGATTTCTGAGAGAGAGAGAGTTTCGCGGGCTTTCTTCAATTTTTGGTGCTGCTAGGAAATATGGTTCGGGCTGAATAGGACAGGTCATCCTGATTGGGTGAAAATGTTCAGCAACTCTAACGGTCAAATTAAATTATGCGCCAAACAAAAAATACAAGTTTCTTTCTGCTACATATGTCAAAGTCCCATAGGAGTTTATGTGTGTCATTTTCTAGGACAGGTGCTGGGTTGTACATTAATACTTGACATCACATGATTGCTTGAAATACTTGAAACTATACAATTGTGTGCAAAAAAACTCTAAAGAAGTGACTGCATGTAAATATAAATGTATCATCATTATGTTGTGCCGCTAGCATGGATATCCCTGACCCTCTCTCGCCACTTTTCCCCATCGTTCATCACCTCTGGCAGGTCTTCTGGGCTACATCCCGTATCCTCACATAGCTGCTGTATGTATGTTCTAGCTGGTCGTCCTGCTTTAGCTCATCCATATGTGGGGGTTCATAGGAGTTCATCACTTATGAGCTCATCCCTGCTCTTCCAGCAATGTCCTGCATGCCTGGCTCGTCTAACTTTGATAGTTTTCGTGATGGGAGGCAGGCGGCCGTATAGTTGGTGCTTTGTGGGGTGTTGCCGCCAGGACTTGTTTAATATTGCTCGCAACATTCTTGTGTAGTTGCTGTCTAGCTTCTTCTCCAGCCGTTTTGTTAGCGTCCTATAAATGTATAATGAATATCATTCTTTAACCTTTGGGCATAAAATAACCCTGGACACATTGATATACCATTAAGATTAATCAATGAACAACTTTAAACTAACCATGTGTCACATTCTACTCATGTCCCCAGGAAAGTAGTTAAATACCAACATCTGTGAATTGGATATTGTTGTGTCTAAAGACAATCTGAATAGCAGCAGTTTTGTCAGGAAATTGAACTTTTATATCTTTTGGACTTGTTCCATTAGAAAAACTGTTTGTTGATTGGTTAATCATATTCCTTTTTTTGATTGGATCAAAAAGACTAATATTGAAATTCAAATTTTGCTATGATTCACTTTTTGCACAGATCTTTTTATGCTTGATTAAAAATAGTATAAATGCATCTCCTACAATTTTTTATATGGTTCTCAGGTTGATAAGATGCAGAAATAAGAAAATTAATCACACTTATTCACTTGTTAATGAAATATTGATTACATTCATGGATTTTCTTTTGAATTGATTTTTAGTTTATATTTTAAGAAAAACAACCTTTTTTATATGGAAGCTAGAATTTTGGTTGTTGTTTTTTAAATCAAGAAAGTTATACAAAAAGAACAATTATCAAGTTACTGTACCTTTACAGTATTTCTTGTTTTATAGGCACTACTTACCATGTGTCTGAACTTAGCTGTGACACAAGGCCAGAAATATGGGGCACACAGTGAGAATCTGGTTTGCTAATCCCACTTCCTACCATGACACCACATGAGATGCCCAACTTTCCATGTGTCTATCTTTAGTAATTTTATCAGATAATCAATAAGTCTTGTTTTAGAAACAATAAAAAGAAAAAGTAGGTAACTAATGGGTCTCTTCTTAAGTTACTGAATCTTTTCAGTTATTAAGCTGATCGTACATTCAATTCTATTTCAAGCTTAAAGACATCCACAGGTTAAAAAATAGTTGTGCTAAATGCCTTACAACAGACATTTCATTCAGCGTTTTTCTAACCTGAGCTTGGCACAAGGCCAAAAATATTGGCCTCAAAGAGATAATTCAATTTGTGAACAATAGTCTGCTAGCTTTGCATAACAACTATTATACCATGCAAGTCATCTACTAATCATCTAAAAGTCATCTCCTAAGCTTAACTTAGTTGGGAAAAAGGAGAGGAGTAGAGATTTATCCGTCCTTTCACCAGGTTAGATTTGACACAAGTTCATTTTAATATGGAGGGTTGTGTACAAATCAAGACTCTTGCATGTCTACCACAAAAAATTTGATTCCCTCAGCAACCCCCATTTCAGGGCACCCCGGGAACAAAGCAATAAACTTAACTCTGCTAAGTTTTTATTAGCTAGAAAGAAAGCCCCCTGGGACCAGGCAATCAACTTAATATCACCTGCATGGTGTGAACACCAGGTGAGCCCTAAAATATATCAGTTAAGGACAGCTGTATGAAACATTCATTGAGAAGTAAAATCATAGTTAACCCAGCTTACTAAATATTAACCCACAGAGGAATACAGAAATACATTTAGACATAATAAATATCAGCTGATTCTAAAACAAAGTGTCCATCATCGAATTTACTTATTATTATATGAATGATATTTCCATGAAAACATAGGCTCACTTGAGCCTTGACCTTTACAAATGAAACCCTGCAGCTTCATACATCAAGTTTAACTTGGAAAAGAATCTACTACTAACATGATTACCTGAGATCCCTAATTATTTTACACTGGTAAAATTTGTAATTTATCAAAAATGGATGTATTTATCTATATCTACCCATGTTATCAAATATGAGTTTTTCTATTCTTTTTCTTTCTTTTTTTTTGTTTGTTTAATAGCATATCAATCTTCATGGGATATTTAATGCCAAAGCCATCCTTGTAGAAGAACAATAGTGGCACTATTTAACTCATAGCTCAGGGAATAAGGTGTTCCTTCCTTTCCTAAGTGTAAAATTGTGAAATTAATGTAATAGCATAATTGAAATTTGAACTCGCTTACTAAGATGTGGAGAAAATTGAAAAGTAATCCAAAAATAATGAATTTATTACAAAGGAAAGTTGATGTTAAAACATTTTGGTTTTAATGAACCTTCATCAGGACTTTAAGATGGTAAAACAAGTGTTGATAGAACAATGATGGATATTTAATAAAATACAAAAACAGGGGAAAGAAAGAATATATACAAAGAAAGATTATATAACTGTTCAATCATTCAATCAGCATTCAATTTTGAAAAATCAAGTGATTGGCACCGGCAATGATGTTTAAACAAATGGAACTACTAAGAGATACAATGGATTAAAAGAAGAAGAAAAGAAAAGAAGAAAGGGAAAAGAAGAAGAAAAAGAAAGAAAAGAAAAGAAAGGATGAATTAAAAAAGAGAGAAAAGAAAAGTAAAGAGAGAGAAAAGAGAAAAGAGAGGAGAGAGGAGAAGGAAGATAAGAAAAGATTAGAAAACAAAAGAAAAATGAAGTAAAAAACTAAGATGTTGCTGTAACAAAGCTGTTTGCATTTCCCCAAATGTTAATGTGTTTGAGAAAACGCTTGAATCCATCCATTCTCTCCACCAGTTATGGGCGGATAGTAAGGCAGATATGTGTTTTAAATTTGGTTAGGTAGCCAGTGGGATTTCATCCAAGCTGTTGCTGTGCCCTTTTTACTTCATGAATGCACAATATGAATGCTACCAATACACATAGGGAAAAAGCTGGATGGGAACTACATAAAAATAAAAGTAATGTTGGCGACCTTAGTCGAGGGTAACCCAAAGGCTCCTTTTTCGATAGCTACAACACCAAGGTATTAGGGAGGGTGCTACTCCTTTCCTTGGATTGCTCCACTTTACCCTTGATCCCTACCTTAGGTTGCTGAGTGTTAGGCAAGGAGGCATCAAGTACCATTTTTTGAGCCTTTGGTATGACTTGACCTGGGATTGAACCCAGGTCTCCTGGGCCATTGGTGAACTCTCTAACCATCATGCCAATTTCTGGTTTACATAAGAATACTATGAGCTATCTTGAAGGAGTCCTGGAAGCAACACTCCATAAAACAGCAGCTGTACAGCCACTTACCTCCTATCTTATAAAGTAAGAAAAACAAGACAAACTGAACATTGTTGGCAAAGCAAGGACAAACTCATAAGCACCGTTCACTTATGCACTCCTACACATGAACATACCAGTGTTGACTGATCAGCAAAGACTTACAAACTTCAGCTCTGTGCGGACACAGGATGCAGCTTAGAGAACCTACAAAGAGTGGTGAATGATAGGGAAAGATGGTGAGAGAAAGACAAAGAACTCTGTGTTGTCAGTACAAATTGATGATGATGATGAAGCAGCCAGTTTCATGAAAAGAAAACTGATTTCAAACCAGCTTTACTCTGCTTAAAAATTGACTTTGTGTCACATCTAGCTTGTGGGGAGAGGATTAGGTAAATAGTTGGAGAGGTTGGGATTTTTAGCACTGGTAGGGCAGTTAGTCTAGAAGAAGGAAAAATGAATTCAAACCAACTGTACTCTGCTTAAAAATTGACCTTGTGTCACATCTAGCCTGTGGGAAGAGGATTAGGTAAATAGTTGGAGAGGTTGGGATTTTTAGCACTGGTACTCTGCTTAAAAATTGACCTTGTCACATCCTGTGTGTGGCAAGATGTGACACAAGGTCAATTTTCAAAAATTATCTTCTGCATCTCAATATTAGACATATATCTATAGATTCTTTGATCTTCTCCTCTAAACTTTATCTACTGTGTGCACCAGTGTCAATTGCACCACTCCCTCATAACTAGATGAAAATTCTACTCTGTATACTCTGAATGTCAGAATATTAAAAACATTATATATTAAAGTATGAATAATAAAAGTATTTTCTTTGTATACTAGTATGGTTGACTTTTTTGCCACATATTTGTCACCAATTTTGCATTATAAACAAATGACTATCAGGGCACAATTTGACATTAACATGATATGCTTGATCTAGCACTCCATGACCAATCTTGTAGAGGTCATGATTTAAAAGTGTCACCGACCTAATTAATGATTTGGTTTGGTTTGGTTTGGTTTGGTTTAATGACATATCAAGAATTTTAGGCTATTTAATACCAAATCCTCTTTATATATATATATCAAATATATAGGATTTGGTTTGGTTTGGTTTGGTTTTATGGCATAGCAACCATTGTAGGTTATTTGTTGTACTCCTACATAATGAACTCACCCTCCTCCATAAATACATGTCAACGGAGCGTTGACCGGAGTTCACCAGAGTTGATCCAAAACCACGTGACACACTTGCATAGTGGACGGATAGTCACTACCCCACTGGACTCTCAGCTTCCTATTAACTAACTACTGTCTAACCCGGTTCACTTGTATCTGTTTCTGTTACTTGAATATATATGTTATTCTATCTACCTTTTTGTGTTCCCCGTGTCTTTCTTTTACCAGCATCACAACATCATTTAATGCCAAATCCTCTTTATACATATATATTAAATATTTTGGATTTAGTTTGGCTTGGTTTTATGGCATATCAACCATTGTAGGTTATTTAATCCTCTTTATACATATACACTAAATTTATATATAATTTGAAAACACATTTTGTAGATAACATTCCTAAACAAATCTGAGCTCTTCTTCACACAGTTGAATGATTTCGAGTATTGCTATATAACAGTCACAATTCAACATCAGTCATTTGTTTGTACACATAGTTTATTCTATTTGATCCATATTTAGGACCGTATCAAGTGCTACCACTCTAGGTCAGAGTGAACCAAGGAGCAATAGCAATGAAGAGGTACTTCATATTGCCCAAATCTTCAAGACTGGAGCTTTGTCATTGGATTGTTTAATGTCATATCCAGAACATACATGCAGAGATACAGTTGGTGTATTTTACAAACCCAGCCAACTGGGCTTTACCCACCTAAGGTGCAAGTAGGAATTAGGTGTTCTGTGAACCTCAGTATATATAGATCATAAATTTTTAATTCAGTCTAAGTTTCTCTTTCAGTGACTAGGATATGAATACAAAATAAGAACACAAAGACACAAGTCTCTTCTTCTAGTAATGAAAATGGCATCCATAGTCTATTTCTCTATTCTTCCACAGCCTCAAAGACCAAATGGAGGTAAAATAAAGCAATAAATGGTTCTATCACTAAACATCAAGTTGTGTTTTTTGTTTCCGTCCCAAGCTGACAAATAACCTAACAAACATAGCATGCACCATTGACCCCACTAAAGACATTCAATTTTGTGATAACACTACAGATATGCATTTTGCATTGGCAACTACACCACTGACCCTGCAACAGATATTCATTCAAGATAAGTTTATGCTGGTATATATTTACTCAACTCCTTCATCATGGACAGATATGACACAAGGTCAATTTTTAAATAGTGTAAAGCTAGTTTGATTTCAGAATTTATTCTTCTCCTAGACTGGTTGCCAAACAAAGGCTAAAGAACCCAGCCTGTCCTACTATTTACCAATAGCTAGGAGAAGAAATGATAGATTCATGCTTTTAAGTGCATTTGTGTGAACTGAAATGCAAACAGCTTTTTGGAGGATTTGAACTCAAACCACCAATTCCTTTTCTTCCAACAATAACTATTATACTAACCATGCCTCCTAATAAAAGTATATATACTCATGATGAGCAGATAAGAGTTTAATTTCAATGGAGAGTAATTATATTAGGAATGAATCACAGATCTTCAGATAGAGAGTCCTCATGGTATAGTGGCTAATGTGCTGGACTGCAACATCATTGTTAACAAGTTCAAACTCCAGTTGTGCTATAACATTCCCTTTTGGACTAATACCCTCATGAAAGTATGAACAGCCTTATCCTCTCCATACTGATCTTCTACCAGGAAAGATCTTCCATTAAATAACCCACAAGGGTTGATATGCCTTTATGTTGTATATACCTTATTCTTTTTCTTATACTTATCTATCTGCCCTGATTCTCTGGTCTGCTGTCTAAGGCTTCTTCTTCAAGTGGTATTGGGTTTATCTTGGTCTCCGTGTCCACTTCGGTTCTTATAAATAGACACAAAGACTTTGTTGGATTTTTGTCGTCTTTATTCCCGCAATTTCAACCATACAGCTGGAGAAATAGCCATTTTAGGCATCTGTTCATTATGGCACCTTCAACTACTCTAACTACTTCCCTGGATTTAGCAGGGCCGTCTGGCATTTATGCTGGATACGGTATCGAAACCAATGGCAGATCCAAGGCCGAAAGGTGGGCGTGCTGCAACATTGACACCATTGTCCCCTATGTATAGCACTAGACCTTGCTGTCTATTTTAAGCTATAACCCAGCATCTGTGCTTGGACCCAGATTTGGGTCCAAGAAACAGCTTGGCTCATTAGGCCCACATTGCACTAAGTGGGTCGATGAGCTGCACAGACTCACAGAGTTCGAGCCTCGACTTGTGCCTGACCTTCCCCTCCCCTAAATCACCTCTATAATCGGCCTTCGAGTCATTGACCTTGTGTCAAGCCCAGAGGCAGTGGCAAATACATTCAACTACTCTAATCCTCTAAAAAACTGACTCATTCTCACAACTGAACCAACCAATCAGAGAGCAGCTAAAAAGGTCAGCCAGGGGTCAAGTCTCAGCTATCATATCACTGGTTATTTTCCATGACTCTTCTTCTAACGAATTACCACTTAACTTTTGAATTCATATATTTTGAATTCTACTAATATTTAAAAATTAGGCAACCGATTCATTATGTAATATTTAAAAGAAAGAAAGAAAGAAACCTGGTGTCCAGAAAAATCTCTTTGCATTTCTTACTTCTAAGTGAATGCTAAAATTTATAAATGAAATCATCTGGCAAAAAATGAAATAGAGATTGAGTTATTTAAAGCAAATAGAAAAGAATGAATCGTTGAAGTGTCATACATAAAAATAGAAACAGAAAAAAACATAGAACTGAGTGGCCCACTTGGCTGGGGCTGTAGAATATACCAACTGCATCTCTACAGAAGGGTAAGACCCTAAACAATCTGATAGCGAAGCTCCAGTATTGCTGGAGCTTTGGGGAATGCAGAATACCCCTTCATTGCCATTGCTCCCAGCTCCACTCTGAACCAGAGTGGTAGTACCTGATAGGGCCCTATCTATTTAAACTGATTGCAAACAAATGATTTATACTTAATTGAATTGTTTGAAATATAACTGATCATTTAACTGTGAGTAAACAAATGACTAATGTTTAATTGAATTATTAGTGATACATAGCAATACTTGGAACCATTTAACTTTGTTGATTTATACTAAATTGAATTGCTAGATATAGAATTGTTTTATCATTTAACTGAGTGTCATATATTCAATTTATATGTAAAAACATTTGACATTAAGTAACCCACAATGATTGATATGTCATAAAAACAAACCAAAGCAAATCCTATATATTTGATATATATGTATCAATATAAACAGAATTTCGTTGTAAATAACCTACAATAGTTCATATGCCATAAAACCAAGCCAAACCAAATCATACATATTTGATATATATGTATAAAATGGATTTGGCATTAAATAACCCACAATGGTTGATATGCCATAAAACCAAACCAAATGACAGAACTGAGATTAAAACTTATCCTTAAACTGGATAAAAATTTTCAGAAATATAATTTTTTATCACTACCAAATGAGTAAATATTATAAGATTACTAACAGCTTGAAGGTGGTGTAATTAGCCTAATGGTTATCATCGTATGAAATGGAATTAGTAACCCAAGTTCAATTCCTGGTCAAGGCTGTTTGCATTTAACTTCACAGAGCATACAGATACTAGACTTTAATTTTAGGCAACCTGTCAACAGAGCTTAGAATACACTGACAGTATCTCCAACAGGGGGGGTAAGTCCTCCCCCACCTTAAAAAAAAGGGAGGATGTACTAGGTATTACAGTAAACTACATCTGATTGTGAAACTCCAGTTCTTGAGATCTGGGGAATGCTGAGTACCCCTTCATTGCCATTACTCCCAGGTCAACTCTTACCTGGAGTGATAATACCTGTTCAGTTTTCCTCCATGGGTCAAATAGATCTGTTTAGAAATTATTTGTATTTATATGTAAAAAAACAAATTCCTTAGAAAAAACAACACAAAAAATGTAAATATGAATGCACAACGAATGTGATTTCCTAACCTCTCGGCATGAAATAACTCAAGATGGATTGACATGCTATTAAAATCAATCAATTTGATATTAGACAAAAATGCTGATCCATATGAATCATAATCAGCTGCAGCATTACACACACTTACACACACACACACACTTATATATATATATATATATATATATATATATATATATTATGAGAGTGTTAGTCGTCAGTAAATCACTATGTGGTTATGTGTCGAACCAAGTGCAATATAATATGGAGAGTGCTCAATATCTGTGATAGAGCTATTATAATGATAATAATGATAATGAATTAATATATATTATATATATATTTAATCCATGGAAAATATATAGTATATATTTATTTATTATCATTATTATTATTATGTATATATATATATATATATATATATATAATTTAGAAGATATTAAATAAATATTTGTAAATATTAGTTGATATTAAAGAAATCAAGAAGGTAAGTATGAATGAACTACTCCCTCATTATAATTGATTTATTCATAATTTGGATATGATTTTGCAGTCTCTTTATTCTTATGGCCTCGTAGGAACATATGGTTATCTAGTAGAGTAATTATTATAGTTTACTTAGTAGTATATAGTAGACTTAGATGAATTTAGTACACTTAGATAACCTATATTAGAAAATACTATAGAAAATAGGTTTGGTTCAGTTTGTTTGTTTAATGACATATCAACCTTTGAGGATTATTTAATGCCAAAGCCATCCTTGTAGAAGAATAATAGTATTTAACCCATAACTGGAGGGATAATAGAGTTCATACCTCTCTCAAGGGTATGAGAATGAATGTAATCGCACAAAAGGGGTTTGAACTTGTTAACTATGATGTCACAGTCTAGCATGTTAGCCACAATAGCATAAGGATTCCCCATAGAAAATATGTCAGAGAAAAAGTTTCTCACAGTTTTATATAGATTTTCTGTGAATCAATAATTCAAAATTCTTATCAAGATTAACTATAATTCTCTTTATGATATAATTTATTTTGAAGCCAAGTTTGTTTTTTCTTTTTGCTTAATGGCAAATCAGCTTATGTGGGTTATTTAATGCCAAAGCAAACCTTATTAAAGAGCAGCAGTGATACTATTTTTAACCCATAACTTCAATACCTTTCTCAAGGGTATTCATCTAAAAGTGACCATAATACCACAACTGAAGTTCAAATTCGCTTACTCCAAGGCCACTGTCCATTGATTTAGCCATCATGCTACAGGAACTCCCTACTTTGAAGCCAGTATTAAATAATTCACTTATTCTTAAGCCACAGTCCATTACTTTAGCCATCATGCTACAGGGACTCCCTACTTTAAAGCAAGTATTAAACAATCTTATTAATTAGTGATTTTTATATTCAGGGTATTTTTTAAAACAAAAATGTACAACTAAAGAGAATTATAATTATCTTATTAAAACATAAATGGAAATCATTCAAAGTTACTTTTAAACAAAAATCTTAGCTATGAATATTACATTTTTATAGATGAGGTAATATGCATTTCACTTTGTACTGATACCCTTGGTTGAGTCTTGAATCCATTTCTTCTCTCTTTAGACATGGATAAATAGTAGGACAGACTTGGTCCTTTAGCCTTGGTAAGATAACCAATCTAGGTGAAGGAAAACACTGGATTCAAACCAGCTATACCCTGCTTAAAAACTGACCTGATGTCACATCTTACCTGTGGTGGAACGGCTGGATAAATACAAACACACATCAAATAACTTTATTATTCACTTACAATTTTGTGAAAAATTATTTATACGTTTTCTTTTTAGTGGGGGGATACCCCTACATTTTCTGCAAAATATAAAATTTGGTTATCATTGTCACTTTGTATTTCTAATATTTTATGTATAATGAATTGAATGATTTAATTTGTGTGTTAACCCCACTAAAAACAGCATTCATTAAGGTCTGTCTATGGAAGAGAAAAGTGTGCCAATGTCGCTTGATTGACAGACTAACAGAACAAAGTTGAACATTTATATTCCAAAGGAATTTTAAAATCCAGTGTCTTAGAGTCACTCGATTAATAATAGGGCAAGGCTGGGTTCTTTAACCTTGATAAGACAACCAGACTACAAGAAGGAAAACTCTAAATTCAAACCAGCTGTACTCCATTTAAAAATTGACCTGGTTGCATAAATACATACTTGGAGTAAAAAATTAAATCAGTGTTCAATACTAAACTCCTTTGACCATTTAGGAGTTTTCACTTAAAAGGCCACATTCAACAGCTATTTAGTCTAATTGTAAATGAGGGAGCTATCCCCCTTGTTTGGTACGGGTACCTTAAAGTTGGGTACACATTACCATTGTACACCGAGCAGTCACACACGTGACACCGTTAGAAGGGTTGACCTTTATATTACCATTTCTCCGAGTAGAACACACGTGTTGCCTGACAGAGCTGCGATTTTAGACTTTGTGAAGGGGGCATTCTTTGAGGCAAACAGAGGTAAGAATCACACAAATTATTGATCTGTGTGAAAGGGATTACAGAAGTTGTTTTCTATTTTGTTTTTAGTTTCACAGTCAAAGAAGGGTCAAAGAAGGGTTTAAAGATGGAACGAAGACCCACTGCGAATAGACTTCTTTACCAGTCGAGCCTTTTACCTCATTTTTTGCCTCATGGTGCTACCGTTACACTAATGTTGAAACAAATCATATTTATAGAAGTCATATAATTAATTACAAATAAAGAAATAAATGAGAAAATATTCTATAATTATCATTTTGTAGTTATCTGTCTTGAGAAATAATATTGATCAGTCTAAGAATGAGCATTGACATTCTCACTACAATGATTACATAACGACTTGGACTGGAAATTGCTTTATTCTTTAAGTAAGAACATTTTAACATTATTGTTCCATTTTTGTTGTATTATAGTAAAATACAAATATGCAGTAGCCAGATCAGTATTCTTATTTACCAAGCCTATCTACCATAGAGAAGATGTGACACAAGGTCAATTTTTAAGCAAAGTAAAGCTGGTTTGAATTCAGAGTTTTCCTTCTTCTAAATTGGTTGCCTTACCTGGGCTAAAGAACCCAGTTTGCCTTACATTCCAATCTGTTCAAGCTTCAACTAATAATGATAGGAAAAAATGTTAAATTTTAGGGAAAATTTTAGAAAAGGTTACAGTTTCCTATGAAGTTGTCATAGCAAAATAATTAGGAAAAAATGTTAAATTTTAGGTAAAATGTTTAATTTCAGGAAAGTGTTAAATTTTTAGAAAAAATGTTAAATTTATGGGAAAAAGTTAGAAAAAGTTACAATTGCCTATGAAGTTGTCATAGCAAAATAATAAGGAAAAAATGTTACATTTTAGAAAAAATGTTAAAAAGTTATGATTGCCTATGAAGTTGTTATGGCAATGTAATTAGGAACACCAATCATTACGAAACTTTAAACTTGGCAACTTTGATATTAAAACAAAACAATATTCTGCTTAATTTGACAAATGGTTTAAGAAGTTCCAATAACAAAAACTTATTTCCAACATTCACTAATTTTTAATATCATCATCATCATCATCATGTTGTGCTGCTAGCATTGATTTCTCTATCTCTCTCCCACCATTTGTCTCTATCGTCCATCGCTTCCAGCAGTTCTTCCAGACAACATCCTGTGTCCATACAGAGCTGTTGTAAATAAGTTCTTGCTGGTCATCCAACACTTGCTCTTCCATGTGAAAGAGTTCATAGAAGAATGTTGCTTATGAGTTTGTCCTTACTTCTTCAGTAGTGTCCCACATGTCTTGTTCATCTAATTTGGATGTTTTTTGAGATGGGAGGCAGGTGACTGCTGTTTTGTGGGATGTTGCTTCCAGGATTTGTTTAATAAAGCTCATAGCATTCTTGTGCAATTGCCATCAAGCTTTTTCTCTATATAATTAGTCAGTGTCTATGTGGTGCATCCATATATATATATATATATATATAGAGAGAGAGAGAGAGAGAGGAGGAGGTGCTTGTGGTGTAATGGTTACTGTTGAAGAAAATGGATATGGTGACCGGAGTACAAATCCTGGTCGAGTAAAATGACTTTGGGGCAAATAAATTTTCCCTCACTTTCAACCACTGGTTGAGTGATTTCTTTTTCAAATCTCAAAGGCTGATGACAAAATGCTAATTATGTCTGCTGATTGGTAATAAGCTCTCAGTTTCAGATAGCATCTCCCCACCCCTGTTAACAGGGCTAAGAATATGCTGACTCTATCCCCTACAGAGGAGTAAGACCCCCCCAAAAAAAGGATTTCCTGGGTATGACCCAAAACTGCAATTGATGGTGAGGCTTAAGATTTGGAGAATGTAGATCAACCTTTTATTGCCATTACTCACAGATCCACTCTGACCTTAGGTGGTTGTACCAGTTAGGGTCTCATTAATGGGTTAAATAGATCTGTTTGAAAATGATTTGTATTGTAAAAAAAACCTTAAGGAACAATTGCACAAAAAATGTAAATACAAATATATAATGAATGTGATTCCTTATCTTCTAGGCATAAAATAACCTTGATGTGTTGACATGTTGTTAAAATCAGTTAACCAATAAAATATTTTTCCTAAAATTTAAAAATACTTCCAAGTCAGTATCTGATGTAACTTATAATGATAAATGTATAAAAACTCAACCAAGTTGGATTACATAACTTACTTCTCTTGTATCCTGTTGGGTGTTTTTTCTATATATTTATTTTCCACTATAAGGTGTAAACAAACAATAGTTTGGTTTTATGGCATATCAACCATGTAGTTTATTTAATGCCAAATCCATTTTTATACACACAAACAGTTCGATTTCAAACAATTCAGTTTAACATAAGTACACAGTTTAAATGTCAAAAACAGTTCTGTTTCAAATAAGTCATTTTAAGTTCTAAGTAAGTTTTAAGTACAGTTTAATGCTATTTGACCCATAGATAGGACCGTAACAGGTGCCACCACGACTGACCAAAGTGGACCAGGGGGCGATGGTAATAAAGAGATACTTAGTGGAGGTGCCCATGGTGTAATGGTTATCGTTGTAGGAAATGGACACAGCAACACGAGTTCAAATCCTAGATGAGACTGATAGTATTTAACATAGCACTAATACCCTTGGGAAAGGTATGAATCCAATTATTCTCCCTCCATCTATGAGTAAATAGTGGGGTAGATTAGGTTCTTCAGCTTTGGTGAGGCAACTAGTCTAGGAGAAGGAAAACTCTGACCTGTTAAACTCCGCTTAAAAAATGACCTTGTGTCATATCCTGCCCGAGTGGAGGGGTTGGTAAATATGAATAAAGAGATACTTTGCATTCCCCAAAGCTCCAGTATTACTGAAGCCTCACCATCATATTGTTTAGTATCATATCCAGGACATTTGTTGGGGGGGGGTCTTACCCCTCTGCAGAGATGCAGTCATGTATTCTGCAGCCCTAGCTGGCTGGACCAAACAAACAATGGTGTGAGTAAATCAAATAAAGAAGTAAAAATGTATGTCTAAATTATAATATCTGCTGATTGGTTTCAATAATCTAATTAGTAATATGCCATTCCTCTCAGATAGGATCTCAAAGCGAGATGCTATCTTGTTGGTCAAGCTTAGATTATGCTGACTGTATCTCTAGCAGACGAATATGACCCTGCCAAAATAGGGAGTCCTGGGTATAACACTAAACTGTTCTGGAGATCTGAAGAGTATAGCATACCCTTTCACTTCCAGGAGTAACTGTATCTGTTTGTTTTCCATCAATTGATCAAATAGAATTGTTTAAAAATTACTTGAATCCAACAGGCAAAAAAGAACCATCTTAAAAAATAACAACAAAAAATGTAAATATAAGTATACAATGAATATGATTTCCTAACCTCTTAACAGAGTTAATGTGAGGGTTGAAATAACCCTACATGAAAATTGCCCAGTTGGCGATGGCTGCAGAATACACCAACTGCATCTCTGTAGAGGGGTAAACCCCCCCCCACAATAAGTGTCCTGTTTATGACACTAAACAATATGACGGTGAGACTCCAGTAATGCTGGAGCTTTGGGGAATGCAGAGTACCCCTTCATTGCCATCACTCCCAGTTCCACTCTGATCCAGAGTGGTAGCACCTGATAGGGTCCCATCTATGGGTCAAATAAAACTAAACTGCATACTTATGCTAAACTGAATTGTTTGAAATGGAACTGTTTTTGACATTGAAACTCTTCTTACAATAATTGTTTAATATAGAACTGTTTTGACATTTAACTGTGTGTAAACAAAATCTATACTTATACTAAACTGAATTGTTTGAATTAGAACTGTTTGACTAAACTGAATAGCTTGAAATAGAAATGTTTTTGACAGTCAAACTGTGTACTTATGCTAAACTGAATTGTTTGAAATAGACCTGCTAATCTATATAAAAATGGGTTTGGCATTGAATAACCTACAAAGGTTGATATGCCATATGCCAAACAAACCCACATGGGTTGACATGCCATCAAAACTGACTAATCTCTCAATCAGACAGATAAGCTTTGCCAGTCAATTATTCTTCACCCACCCAAAGGTGGACTTACTGAATCTATCACTGACCTTGAGACCCTATCCAGCACGAATGCCACACATCCCACCAAAAGGCGAGGAAATATCTCAAGGAAAGATGTGGATTTAAATCAAATTGCTTTATTCCCTAAGTTAATACATTTGAACATTAAGAAAAATGTTGTTATTATGTTCCATTTTTTGCTGTCTAACATTTAAAAATCAGATCATTATAATATAGATGACTTGCTGTTCACTAATCCTTTCATTTACTAATTGCAGTGGTGCTGGGAATCCAGAGTGTTCCAAAAGTCATTTGCTTTTATCCATTAATTGATAGTTCGTTATTAATCATCTTTATTTATAATTACTCTCAAAATATGTCATATTTATACATTGACCAATTAAATTTACTTCCACTGAAATGAGATATGACCTCAATTATAAAATCAATAAACAAAATACCAAGCATAAATTTTTATTGACATATTCTGAATGCATATGTAACTTGTTGACATAAAAAATACAGAAACTTTTTTAAAAATTTATTTATTTTGCCTGTTATGATAGACGAACCAAATTCCCCATCTACACTGAGTAAGAAGTCAAGACTTTCAGTGTCCTGGGTATGACACTAAACTCTATTCAGTGGCGAGGCTGTAGTTCTAGAACTTTGTGGAGTCACCAGTTCATTGCTATTATCCTCAGGTCTGTAGGGATTACATTCTTTGTCTACTGAGTAGTTCCCCCACATTGTACTTGGTGACATGGGGTCATTATCTTCTGTGTCTGTCAAATAGAACAACTAATGTCCACTAGGTGGTGGGTTTAAAGTAGTATATAACAAGAGTGAGCAAATTCAGATTCCTTTCAACCTTGGCAATGCTTTCAAACAGATATTTCCAGTTCATACAGACAGGGGGCCTCGCACTAACAACAACCTTCATTTAACACTGCTATTCTCTCTTATACATATATTTACCTAACCCCTCCATATGAACAGGATGTGACCTAAGGTCAATTTTAAGTAAAGTTTACCAGGTTTAATTTGTGTTTTTCTTCTCGTAGACCAATTGTCATACCAGGGTTAAAGGGCTCAGTCTTCCCTACTATTTACCCATAGCTGGAGGGAGAATAGTTGACTTCATGCCTTTCCTGAGGGTACTAGTACTATGTGAAATGCAAACAGCCTCATTCAGGATATGTACTTGTATCACTGTTTATTTACAACAACAGTAACCATGATACCTACATATTCTTTCTTATATGTCATATATTAAGGACTTTACGCTTATACAAAAGACTCTCTTGACAACAGAAGAATATTTCTCTATAATATTCTTTGTGTACTCATTTAGTATTTCATATCATTTTTGTATCCATTCAGCTAACTTTGCTTAGACATAAAAAAATTTTAGTTAATTTGTTGTGAATTGTTCTTGCATTATTATACATGAAGAAATATTAAACCATTATACATTTTGTTAAAAACAAAGAACTCAGACTATAACACTCTGTATACGGAGACGCCTTTATTACACCCTTCCTTCTCACATTATCACATAAACCAATATGGCTGTTTGCTTACTTCCGGTCCTAGCAAAACAAAACTCTTTTCTAGAGAGTATCAGGGGAGGTCACTTGCATGGCTTAACACATTTTTTCTGCTACTAGCGTCCAAATTATTATCACTCATTCTAATAATATTAGCAGTGAGTTATGGTACACGGATACAGCAAACATATGAAATCAACCTGCAGTTGTCAGTAGAATAGCAACCACAACAGGTCAATCTGATCCAGGGTGATAGTATCTAATAGGGTCTCATCTATATTTGAGATCATGTGTAAAAGAATTCTGAACGACATTAATAAATTAGCACTTAAAATATTGCAACTAAGGATGAATTGTTTACCTGTTTAGAATGATTGTAAAGCTAAATTTTTATATGCTAAGTAAATTTTATTTTACTTTATAATATTTTACTTTCTACACAACACAGATATTTTATTCCCCTAATGTATGGCTGCAATAGACAAAATTTCAAACATTTTTCATTCTCATATCATAAGCTTAAAAAAATTTGACATTACTGATTACATTGCCATGACAACCTTATAGTTTTGCATTCTCCAATATTCTTTTTTCGAATTTAAAAGTTTACTAAATCATTATCTAATGAAGCCTATAAAGGATCAAATACAATAATGAATAAATAAAGGATCAATTAATCTAACAAATGAATAAATAAAGGGTCAAATAATCTAATAAATAAATAAATGAATGAATAAAGGATCAAATACAATAATGAATAAATATAGGATCAATTAATCTAACAAATGAATAAATAAAGGGTCAAATATTATAATAAATGAATAAAGGATCAAACTGTAGAAGTCACCACTCTAATGTGTAGAATAATAATAATAATAATAACGCTTACTGGTCCAAGGATTCCAACTAACATCTAGTTGGCAGACAAAAATAAACCGGACTATAAATCAATATATATCCCATGCTACTTGTAAACAATAAGCCGGTATATATACACTAATATGTCCACTCCTGTGCCAATGACCAATTACCATCAAGAGAATGGACTTGGCTACATGTGCAAAAGGGAATGCCTCAATGTGCCATAAAAAATTCTTCTGAGTTCTGGCAGATTGCACTTCAGATCTAACTCAGCTTGTTACATGACCGAGTGCTGACTTTGATAAACTACCAAACTCAACTATTCAACGCAAATATTATAATAAATAAATAAAGGATCAAATATTATAATCAATAAAAAAGGATCAAATATTATAATAAATAAATAAGGGATCAAATATCTTAATAAATAAATAAAAAAAGGATCAAATATTATAATCAATAAAAAAAGGATCAAATATTACAAGAAATGAATAAAGGATCAAATATTTTAATAAATAAATAAAGGATTAAATATCTTAATAAATAAATAAAGGATCAAATATTAGAATGAATAAATGAATAGATACTCCTCCAAACTTGGCTTTATCATCATATTTATCATAGGAATTTTAAATTAACTCAGTTATTGTGGGACTTTGATGTTTTCTAATCAATGAAATACCAAAGATAATCATGCATATTTTTAGAAACTTTTGAAACTAAAATGTATTAATATTTTAAATAAAGACATATAGGGAAAAAAAAATTCAACCAGAACATTACATTACATTTATTCTACTTTATTTTTAGTCATTTACTAAGCTTAACTTAGTTTGGTAAAAGGCCAGAGATATGGGGCACCTAATGACAAAGTCACTAACAATCGGTTGTTAGCCTAGCTTACTAATGATCACATCACACAAGATGCCTTAAAAAGATGAACCATTGGTTGAAATTGGCACAAGGGCACAAATATGAAGCAATTAGTTAGGATCTAACTCACTTTGGTCAACAAGTGTCACATGATAGCCCACGGAGACGATAGAGGTAAGATTAATACTATCCTCCCGTTGAATTAACAGTATCTAGCCGTCAAAAAAAATGACCGTTAAGGAAGAATGTAGGTCACAGAGGGGTATCAACAGGTGTTGGTACTTAGTAACCTCAGGTCGCCGGACACCAAGGGGGAGAAGAGAGAAGCCAAATGGTTGGCTGGGACCTCAAAAACGGAAGTGGGGACCCCTTCCCCTCAGCGGAAGTAAATAAGAAGAAAGATTAGTTATTTGGCAGGATTCGTAGCGGGCAGACGAATCAAAGCCAGTATTCCGGGTTGAAGACAAAAGAATATCTGAGACATGAGGGACCCCAGGTTCTTCAAGCCAGTGTAAAAAAATAGAACAAAGTCTATTAGCCCGTGAAAGAAGAAAGATTCTCCAGTGGAACCCCATCGTAAAATAAGATAAGTAACTTTGGGGACGTTTCTCCTTTATACCCAAATTTTGTATACCACTCTCTCTCTCTCTCAACTTGAAGAAAAACAAAAGTCAAGAAAAGACATTTATATTCGTGGACTGTCCAATTATTATATGTTTTGACACTTTGAAAGGGTATATAACTGTAGTAAAGGAATTCATGTATTTTTATGTTACCATGTGGTCTATGTTGTTACTTCATGCTTCCCTTTCAGCTTCTATTCGCCTTATGTTATCTTGCTTAGAATTGTCCTCTTAATTCCTTAACAATATCACACAGGAAACCGGAGTTGCCGACTACTACAAGTTAATATTATTACGACTAAAACCTATAGGTCCATATTCTTCCATTATCTAGGGGAAAGAAGTTTAGCGGCCTGGTGGGTGTGTGATAGTGTGAAATTTGGAACCCCTTGCCAGCGGCGGTCAGTCTGGCCATAAATTAATCCCTCATGTAATATGCCAGTTCTTATATGCCTGAGAGAAAAACTCTGAACGAGGACGTATTCTATAGGGGATCAAGTGCCAACCTGCCCCGTCTTCACACGTGCGAAAATAAAGTCCCGTTTTGGGATTTTAGTCAATTTGCCGTCACAACAAGACTAGCTTATTAATGATTATGGCACAATGAGGCGTCCAAAAATTACTTTCTAAGCTTTGTTTAGTCTGGCACAAGATCAGAAGTATAGAGCACCCAGTGAGAATCAAACTCTCTAGTGATGGTCTGCCAGACTATCTTGGTAACCATTACACCATTTAAGATGCCTCCAAAAAACTAAATTTAGCTTAGATTTGGTATAAGGCTCCAAGTACCTAGTGAAAATCAAAATCATTACTCAGTAGGAATTTACTGTCAGGCACCAGGCCAGACACATGAGGCACTCTGTGAGAAACAAACTTATGAATAATTTTCAATTAAATTAGCTAGCTAGGCCTTATACCTCAGAAGGTGCCTTAAAAATACCATAGATTTGGTACAAGGCACCAAGTATGTAGCACTTAGTGAGAAGCAAACTCACTATTTAGTATAAATGGAATTTCAAGACTAGCTTGTTAATAATACTATTGTGAAGTGCATACATTACATATTTTTATTTATAGATAGTATTTTATTCATAGATAGTATTTCATTTATAGAAAAGACAAACCTAGGAATTCAGAAATATTCATTAAGAATCTGATCAGGTTTGTTTTGGTTTGGTTTTATGGCATTTCAACCATTGCAGTTTATTTAATGCCAAATCCGGTTTATACATATATATATTAGCAATATATGATTTGTAAATATAAATCAATAAAGTTAAACAGTTCCAAGTATTGCTATATATAACAAACAATTTAATTAAACATCAGTTATTTATTTACATCGGTTATTTATTTAATGATCAAATAGTTCTTTTTCTAACAATTCAATTTAGCATAAGTCATTTGTTTGCACTCTCTTTCAATGACAAATATTTCTATTTGTCCCATAGATAGGACCCTATCAGGTGCTACTATTCCAGGCCAGAATGGAGCAGGGAGCAATGGCAATGAAGAGGTACTCCACATTCCTCAAAGCCCCAGGACTGGAGCCTTGCCTTCAGATTGTTCAGTGTCATATCCAAGACATTGTTGGGGTGGGGATCTTACTCCTCAGCAGAGATACAGTCAGTGTATTCTACAGCCCCAGCTGACTGGACTGGCATCTGATCAGGAATGAAATTCCTCTCCAAGGTTTTTAAGTATAGATCATGAAGCATTGCTCAATGACATAAGTTCAGAAGAAAACTGACATCACACAGTAAAATGTATTTATCCACACCTTCACACAATGTGCTAGAATGGAACACAAGGCCAGTTTAATGTGGAGACACCACAGAAAGGAAGCCTCCACAGAGGTGCCAAAAATAACTCAGCTTTATGGGCATCTTTCTTTTTAGAGCACCTCAAATGCCAGGCAATAAGCCCAGCTCTTACAACAAGGAAGTAAATGCTGCCTGGAAGAGAGGGGATTTTCCATTCTCTGCAAGGCAAAAATGTGACACAAAGTTGGTTTAATGTGAGTTACTCCATAAGAAGCAAAACTCCTGAAGGATGAGGGTAAAAATAGCCTCGTTGGTATTATTCTTTTTGGGTGCCTCAGGCACCAAGCAATAAACTTTGTCTTTATTCCTTTTAGATGATGGAGTAGGTGCTACCAAGGAGAAAGACTTCCTTAAACTGAGCTGATTTATTATATTTTACTTGATGCACAGATGTGACAGGTAGTCCAAAAAGTCAGTTTATTGTGGGATGCTGCATAAAAAGCTCATCTTCCATGAAGAGTGAGCAAAAATTGATTCAGTTCCATTAGCATTTCCCTCAGGGGCACATCAGGCACTGGACAATAAGCCCGGATCTTACTTCTTTAAGGTGAGGGGACAGATGTAATTACTTGGCTCCCACGAGGCCAGAATGTGACACAAGGTCAGTTTAATGCAGGGTGCAAAGCAGTTTTGATATTGCTTGGATTCCACCAGCATTCTAAATCAGGAGCACCTCAAGGTGCCAAGCAATAAACACAACAAAGGGGCAAATGCTAGCTGGAGGGGAAGGCTCCGCCTGAGTTCAGCTATTGTTAATTTCTCAACTACCCGACACAGCTGCGCCAGGTAAGCATATGCAGAGATATGATCTGCTTATTCGTATCTGATTTGCATAAGTGTGGATCTTTGCTTAGCTCAAAACCATGGGTAGCAAAAAATTTGCATATGTATATTCTCCTTCCACCTGGATTGTCAACTGATGTTGCTGTACGCTAAAACAAACTGGTTTTTAAGTTGGAAATGTTCGTAACAGAAACCAAAGTGTGTAAGTATGCTTGTAGAATTAATAAGGAATCTTCTTTTTTTATTTTCTTATAGTTAAAGCAAAATATTCCTGTACTTGTTCCGAATAGCACACTGGTGAAATAGCTGCAGTAATGCACTTAAGAAAAGATATAATACTTAAATTAACTATTTACAAAATATAATTTCAATAAAATACAAAGATGCACATGAAATAAGACTTGATTGAAGAAATATTCGTGTGTATCCGGAATAGTATGACAAAGAAATGTTTCGTTATTTCAGTGGTAATGTATAAAAATTATTTAAAATATAAGTTACGTTTACTATACAATTAAGTAAATCCCAATCGTTATCTTCATTTTTTTACCTAACAATTACATTTAAAACATCACATCCTCAAGTTGCTTCAATTTTTTAATGCTTTTTTTAAAATGTTCCTCTCCTAACCACTACAAGTTTAAAAGGCTTAAACGTCACCATTCGATTAAAAAAAATGGAGGAAATGGCTGAAAGTTAATTTTCTCTGGATAGTAAATATAAGTAGTGCATTTCTACTCAGTTTTTTTTGTATATTACCACGGAAAATTTCTTTGTTCAATTTCAGTTAACACCAATATTACTTATCAAGAATAAAAGTTCTTATTTTAAGTATTTTTTTTGTTTTTTTGTTACTGAAATTATATTTTGTGTATTCTAAATTCTTGGAAATTAACATTGAAACTATTTAAAATAGAATAATTGCGTTGACATCTTGAAGATCAAAGATTTACTTAAAGTTAATTCTTAAACTGAAATCTATTTCAACATTACTCTTAAGTGCAATACGTTCGTCTTTTAAATAATTCTTCCAGGAAGAAGAGAAATCGTCAACCTCGGAGATAAATCTCAAGCCTCTAACAACGTTCAATATGAAAAATTACCTTTTCGGTAAATTTTTATCCTTTAACCTATCCTATTTTAGTGAAAACTAAAAATCAGACACAACTTTTTAAATCTTTTTCTTTTTTTGACAAGTACATGTAAACATCCAGAAAAAATATCCGCAAAGAAGAAAACACCAATATTTTAGAACTTGATGAGGTGGGGATCACTTTGTTATAAAAATTTACCATAAAATGATCATCCACTTCCAGACCAGCAAGCATTACTGACGACCAGAGATATCGATAAAGGAACGTGTAACCATTTTTTTTTTTTTTTTGTTTTTTTTTTGTTTTTTTTAGGGAAATCAAATGGGGAGAGTGGGGAGTTTTTTCGCTAGATAAGAAATCTAGCGAAAAAAATCCCGAGATAAAAAATCCCCACCCCCAAATAAGCTTAGTTTACACTTCCACCCTCTCCACCTGATTTCCCAACAAAATATGAAAAATAAAAATTGGTTACATGTCTCTTACCACTATCTCTGGTAGTCAGTAATGCTTGCTGGTCCGGAAGTGGGTGATCATTTTCTGTTAAATTTATATAACAATAGAATATTAATGTTTCTTCTTTGCGGATACTTTTTCTGGTTGTTTACATGTATTTGTCAAAAAAAAGTAGAATCTGATTTTCAGTTTTCGTTAAAACGGGATGGGTTAAAAAGTAAAAATTTACCTTTTTATTAAATCTAAACTTTATTAATCTCGGAGATTCATTTATATATATATAATATATATATATATATATATATATATATATATATATATATATATATATATATATATATATATATATGTCTTTGAAAATTTAAAGTTTACATGGTACAGGTCAACTGTGCTTTTGTGTTGATTAATAATTAAGGAAAAACAATCCCCCCACCAAAAAAAACAATAAAAGAACAGTTGATTTATGTCAATTGGTTATTATGAGACAGAACATAAGATAATAGTCCAAGATGAGACGGATGTAATTGTTAAAAAAATTATTATATATTTTAAAAAGATGATTTTCCCTTGTAAAATCTCAAAACATGACAAGATTATTTTATGTTTGAAATTAACGAATGGCAGACAGTTGCATCTGTTAAATAAATATCACTGTGACACTCTACAGGGTGTAAATATTATATGCAAATAAAGTTAGGGCTGCACACACACACACGCATATATATATATATATATATATATATATATATATATACCGCCCTTCCTATAAGCAGACTCTCCACACACACTTTTTCACAAAATTTACACTTTTATAGTTTTCAGCATTTCTGATCCTCTTAAAAATAAGAAAATGCTTTAACAAATTTTCAATTAATTTTTTTTAAATCTTAGCTTTCATTTGAGATTTCTTTCTTAGTCAATTTTTTAAAGAATTTTATTATTATTATTATTTTATTTCTCCTTGTGAGTTTTTAACACCAGTGTTAGTTGATGGTCTTTCTTTGGAGTTTGAGTGACGGTGGGTCTTCTTGGGTCTCCAGTACTCTTTGCAGTATTCTGGTTGATCTTAATCATGCTGTAGTTCGTTCTCTGATTTCCAACTCTTCCAGTCCCCTCACCAAGCCTTTGGGGAGCATTTCAAGCACACCAATTACAATTGGTATCACCGTCACTTTCCTATTCCATAACTTTTTCAGTTCTCTGGCAAGATCTAAGTACTTGTCTCTCTTTTCATTTTCTTTGATTTTCACTCTGTAGTCCTCTGGGGCAGCAAAGTCAACTTTGGTAGGTTCTATTTTTTTTTTTTTTTTTTTTTTAAGTTGTTAATAAGATTATCTATTTTTTTGTATCTCCTAATCCCAGAAAATGTTTCTCATTCTTCAGGACAGATTCTGGTTTGTGCTTATACATTTGATAGTATGGTCAAAATTCAATTTCTTGCTCAGTTCCCTGTAGATCATCTTCCCCACCCTACCATGTTGTTAATGTGGTGGTGAGGTATTTTCAATATAAATACAAGAGAAAGATAAATTGTACACTTGAATGTCAGAAATTAAAAAGGTGCTCTTGACAAACTAGACACCTAAAAAAGATCAGAGAATACAAGATGAGGGTACTAATCATAATTTCTTGACAATTCAGGTAAAATTATCAGTTTATTTTCTATTTTCAGCCTGTTTAAGTTAATGTAGAGGCTGAAAATATATTGTTACAATATTATTTCATTTTCTTAGTTTTTAAGATCATCCAGGGTCATAGGAAATAAAATTGGCAACCAAGTTCAAATCGTGAATGAGGCTGTTTGCGTTTTAATGCCCTTATGAAAGACATGAATCCATCTGTTCCCCCGCCCACTCCAGCTATGTGTAAATAGTAGAGCAGGCTGGGTTCTTTAGCCTTGGTTAAGCAATCAGTCTGAGTGAAGAAAAATGCTTAATTCATGCTATTTGAACCCCAGCTTAAAAATTGACTTTGTGTCACATCCTGTCTGTGGCGGAGGGATAGGTAAATACGTCAGGAAGTCAGTTCATTTTGACATTGTATTTATATTGTAAATAGATCTCCTCACCTTGCCCTTGTCAGGATTGTGTTGTTTTTTGTTTTATTTTTTTCAGGATTTTTGTATGCATCTAATACAAGGTATGATCAAAAAGTACTGAGAATGAAGCTTTGAATATTTTCCATTTTAAAATGTAAATAAAGATGTGGACAAAGCTGACTAACTTATTAGATAAGTGATAATATCTCAACAAGACCATGCCAATTTGAACAAAATAAATATATATGTAAATTATTATTATCAAGTCATGTTGATTTATAAGATATATATATATATAATGTAACAGTGTTGGTTGTCACTATCTCACTTCGTGGGTTTATGGCGAACCAAATGTGATGTAATTTGGAGAGTGCTCAATATCTGTGATATTATGCCTATTATGCTTACAAATTGTAATGTAATGAAGAAGAAAGACCCTATCAAAGCTTTATTCAGCAGAACTTCACAGCAACAACCAAACATGGTGAGATGCCAAATGTGTGTATATATATATATATATATATATATATATATATATATATAAGAATAAAAAGAAAGCATGCAAATGGGAAAAATCATGTGGGTAAGAACCACAACTCTTTTTTTTTTTTTTTTTTTTTTTTTTAATTTTTTTTTTTTTTTTAATGAAAGTTATAACACAATTCAAGACTTTATCTTCTTCGAAATGCAATGATGATATTTTGTTCCTTAGTTAAAATCACTACCGGACACACACACACACACATATACACACAAATATATAAAGAAACAAATGAAACAAATTTTTTTCTCAATCAACCCGCCGCAACTTTTTGGCTACACATCGCATCTCATACATCCAGGAGACAACTTCACATTTATCACCCGACGCATGTATCTCCATATGCACAAATACTATACATCACTTATACATCTACACACAATAATATGCAAATATAACCTACACAAACCTGAGGTCGCAGGCAAACTTCCGTGGTATTAGATATGTATAAAAATTAATATATATTTACTTATTATTTTATATATATATATATATATATATATATATATATATATATATACACACTCTACACTGGGAGTAATGGCAATGAAAGGGTATTCCATACTCTGCAGAACTGGAGCCCCATCACCTGATACAGTTTAATGTCATGATTAGAGCTGATATATATATATATATATATATATATATATATATATATATATATATATATATATATATACTTGTTTGTTTGTTTTTATGTCTAGGGTTTTATCATTCTGCAGGGGATACAGTCAGTGTATTCTAAGCCCCACCTACAGGGTGCTGGCAATTGTGAATTACATTTAGTGAAAGAGACAGACTAGCAATATCTTAAATATAAATTGATATGGAAAAATTTATCTCTGCAAAACTTAAGAATGAACAATCTACCCTTATGGATTGAATAAAAAGTTGAGCACAAAATTCTCATCAAGTAAGAAACTTGACATCCAAAGAAAATCAGAGGATACAAAATGAATACACCAGTCTCAGTACATTAGTGTATTATTATTGTTGTTGTTATTATTATTATTATTATTATTATTTATCTTGGGAATTTAAGCAGTTTATTTCTATATTTCCAACCGAAGGTAAAAAAAGACAGAAAAACTTCATTGTTACAAAATTACCTCTTTTTTTAAATATTTTCTAAGATCAGCAAAGTTAAACAAAATAAACAATAATAAAATATCTAGGAGGTATAGTAGGATGTTGAAAAGTTCTCAGCTTAACTAAGTAGGGATTATTTTTGTTTGGTTTCTTTGTTTTAATGCTATATCAACCTTCATGGGTTAAAGCCAATACCATTCTTGTTGAAGAATAGTAGTGGTACCATTAAACCTCTAGCAAGGGAATGGGGGATTTCATGCCTTTCCTAATGATATTAGTCGGAAAATGAACATAATGGTATGACTAGAATTTGAACTCACTATGATGTCGTAGACCAGTATGTAGCCATTACTACACAAGGACCCTTCTTTTTGTTGTTTTGTTTTTTCCTCAAGAAACTTGAATAACTTTTCTCAAAATAGTATGTACAATTCATGACCCTAGATTATTCCTTTTTTGGTCAGTCTGAGAACTTTGTATTTGAAAGATTTCTTTCGTCTTTTTGTTTGCTACAAAAGGGTGTTTGTTTCACGCTTATCATTGGTAACTCAGTCTCTTGGTAATCATTACAAAAGGCAAAGAGCTCTCTTTCTCTCCCTTTAAAGCTCTCTGTCATGGTTTAAGGGAATCCATTTTATCTCAATGGTTGTCCCACCAAAAAATAATGCCAACCCTGTCAGTGGGGCTTAGAATACACTGATTGTATCGCCTGCAGAGGAGTAAGACCCCCCCCTCCCAAAGGGATATCCTGGGTATGATACTAAACTACATCTGATGGTTAGGCTCCTGTTCTGGAGAGTATGGAGTACCTCTTGATTGCTATTACTCCCAGGTCCACTCTGACTTAAAGTGGTTGTATCTGTTAGGGTCCCATCTATGGGTTAAATAGAGCTGTTGAAAAATTATTTGTATTTTAAGAAACAACTGCACAGAAAGTGTAAAAATGAATGTACAATGGACATGATTGCCTAACCTCTGGGCATAAAATAACTCTCGATGGATTGGCATGCCATTGAAATAAATCAGTAAAAAAAATGCTTTGAAACTATCCCACTTTATTTAAAGTTTAATACAACCCCTGCCAGGTTTGAAAAGAGGGATTTTCTAGAGAGTCTGAGATCTCTAAATGTGTTATGTTTTGACCTTTTGACCTGGCCAAAAATGCTATTCCAAGGTGATGCACCAGAAGGAAGTGACACATTCCAATGGCAGTTAGGAGAGGAAATCGCGTGAGTGGAAATTGGCTGATGAAATAGGACGAGGTAATTCCCATGGTACACTACAGAGTGATGCACCGGAAGAGAGTGACCTCTGAACTGCATGACAGTTATTTCCGCTTGATGACGATTAAACATTCGATTTCAAAGATCAAGTGGGCGTCGAACGATTATATAATTCAGTTGAGTTCGACAAGCCAGTGGCAGTTGAGTTGAAGATCGGACAGAGTTATAGATGAAATGTGGTAGGGAAAGCCACATCAGGCCAAGGGGCCTTTGGGCTCTGATGAGTGGGCCCTAGGCCTCCGGTTGACCAGCCCTAGAGAACAAGGACACAACGTGACGGTCATAACAGCGGGGTCAAAATATTGCAGTTATGTTCGATCTCCAGCTCCCTCTCACATGCAACACTTGAACAACCCTTTCGAACCCTTGCAATAAAGTGAGAGGTAAAATACTGTTAAAGAAGTCTTCCTGCGTCTTCCTTCCTGCGTCCTTATTTATTGCGTCAGTATGTATCCAGCATATATTTCTGCATGAATCAGCAGATGACAATACAACAAATGAACCTGAAACTGTCTACTGCATGCCATACTTCAGTATAAACAATGAATCAACCTATAGTAAATAAATGATAAAAGTAAATAAAACCTTCTTTAAATATGAACAATTATCTTCAACTTTGTTAAGTAATTCCACATCCTTTATTGTTAATGATGACTATCTTCTAACTTAAATGTATTGTGGGTAAATATTGCTTGTTTCAATAGTCTATTACTAGAGTCATCTTAATGGTAGTCCAGTTGGTTGTAGAATACACCAACTGCATCTCTGCAGAGAGATAAGACCTCCCTCCAAATGAGTGTCCTGGATATGACATTAAAGAATCTGGGGGTGACTCTCCAGCCTTGGAAATTTGGGTAATGTAGAGTACTCCTTCATTGTCATTACTCTCAGGTCCACTCTACCCAGAGTGGTAGCACCTGATGAGGACCAATCTATAGATCAAATAGAACAAACTGTGTGTGCTAACAAATGACAGGTGTTAAATTGTGACTTTTTATATTGCAATACTTGAAACCATTTAACTGTGTGTGTGGGGGGGAAAAAGAGCTCAGGCTCATTTAAGAATGTTATCTACAAAATATGTTTACAAATCATATATATCTAATATATATATGTATAAAGAGAGTTTGGTATTAGATAACCTAAAATAGTTGATATGCCAGTCAATGCATTTTAAGCTCCCAATCATCTTATTGAGGGCTTAAAATGCATTGACTGTATTCCCTGCAGAAGGGCAAGACATTCCACATTCCAAAAGGGTGTCCTGGGTATGACACTGAATTGCATCTGATGGTCAGGCAGTTATGGATTTTTGGGAAGTATGGAGTACTTCTTCATTGCCATTACTCCCAGTTCCACTCTGACTTTGAGTGGTAGTACCTGTTAAGGTCTCATCTATGTGTCAAATATGTCTTTTCAAAAAATTATCTGTATTGGATAGGAATACTCAATTTGGTATAACTGTGCAAAATGCTCTTAAATAACACACAAAAATATACAAAAGTACAAGGTATGTTATTTCCTAACCTCTTAATATGAAATAACCTCAGATGAGTTGACATACCATTAAAATCAGTCATCTTACACAATGGCCATGAAGAAAGCTGTATAACTCAAAACTCCCATAGCCCAGTCAGCAGAATATACTGACTGCATCTCTGCAGAAGGGTAACCACTCTCCCATCGAGTGTCCTGGATATGACACTAAATAATTTGATAGTGAGGCTCAAGTAAAGCTGGACCTTTGGGGAATGCAGGTCACCCCGTCATTGCCATTGCTCCCAGCAACACTCTGGCTTAGAGTGGTAGCACCTGAAAAGGTTCTATCTATGGGTCAAATAAAACTGTTTGACATTTAAACTGAGTGTAAACAAATGACTTATGTTAAAGTGAATTGTTTGAGATAGAACTGTTAGATCATTTAACTGTATGTAAACAATTGACTGATATTTAATTGAATTGTTTGTGATACATAGCAATACTTGAAACTATTTAACTTTGTTGACTTATGTTTACAAATCATATATTTCTAATATATAGCTTGAAATAGAAATGTTTTTGACAATTAAACTGTACTTACATTTAAACTGCGTGCTTACGCTAAACTGAATTGTTTAATATAGAACTGTTTTGACATTTAACTGTGTGTAAACAAAATCTATACTTATACTAAACTGAATTAGCTGAATTAGAACTGTTTGAATAAACTGAATAGCTTGAAATAGAAATGTTTTTGACAAACTGTGAACTCATACTAAACTGAATTTTTTAAAATAAAACTATTTGCATAAAAATGGATTTGGCATTGAATAACCTACAAAGGTTGATATGCCATAAAACCCACTGCCAACCAACATTTCTAATATATATGTATAAAACGGATTTGGCATTAAATAACCTGCAATGGTTTATATGCCATAAATCCAAACCAAACCAATCAAAACTCCCGCCTGAATCAAGACCTGTCAGAGTGGTAAAATTTATTTCACATCAAGCTGAATGCTGAGCTACAATAAATTGCTTCTGTATTTTGATTAAAAAAAATAGAATTTTAAAAAATGTGTCCCAAGAAACCCCATCAAAAACAATGGATTCGGCTTTATGACCTCCTCTATTCTGTTAGACATTTGAATTGCAAATTTTATAACTGTCACCTGAAGATAAAGCTGAGTAACACACTTGATTGCTAATGTTATAGATTTTTAAGCTAGTATGAGTTTGCAAATTCTAATAGATCAGCTCAGGTGTTGAATTTCTTTGATGTGCATAAAAATAGGTAGAGGGATTGGCTTTTAATGCTTAATAGGTGTTCTGGTGGGGAAAACCTTCATATTTGTGTGAGAGAGAAAAAGAGGAAGCAGGCCCTATTATCTTTTTTTCTTTTTTTTTTTTTTGGTAAAATTAGAGATTATATTGCAGGTGCTAGAGTTCAAGAAAGATTATGAATGTGCTTTCCATGCTTGGATGTGTCACTATGGATATTAGAGAATGGTCATTAAAAATAATAAGTGTGAGTAGCTCCCTTTAAAAGTCCCTCTGGTGAGGGAAATGAAGCTGAAATGTTAAAGAAGCAAATTATTCATGAAAGATCTTCTGAAAATGATATTTGTAAGTTATTTCAACAGAAACTTTAAGCCCAGTCAGCTGAGGCTGTAGAATACGTCAACTGCATCTTTGTAGAGGGGTAAGACTCCCCCCCCCCAACGAGTGTCCTTGATATGACACTAAACCACCTGATGGTGAGGCTTCATTCCTGGAGCTTTGGAGGAATATGGATTACCTCTTCATTGCCATTACTCCCAGCTCCATTCCGATCTGGAGTGGCATTCCTTTCTATGGATTAAGTAGAACTGTTTGACCATTTAACTGTGTGCAAACAAATGACTGATGATAAATAGAATTGTTAGTGTTTCATAATAATACTTGCAACTATTTCACAGTATGCAAAGAAATGAGTAATATTGAATAGAATTATTAGACTTGAATAGCAATACTTGAAACCCTTTAACTGTGTGCAATAATTGAATTATTGGTATTACATAGCAATACTTGACCCATTTGACTATGCAAATGTATGAATAGTGCTGAATAGAATAATTAGTATTAAGTAGTTATGCTTGTAACCACTTCACTGTGTGCAACCAAATGATTTATATCAAATAGAATTATTAGTGTTTGATAGCAATAATTGAAACCATTTAAATGTGTGCAAAAAATGGCTGACTGCATATATTTCTCTGACTCCATCTCTCTCCATCCAACTTTATCATCAATTGCTCCCTGCAGGTTCTCCAAACTACATCTGCACAAAGCTTATGTAATTGTGTATATATATATATATATATATATATATATATATATATATATATATATAATGTAGTGTGCATGTATATAGTTTGTGTGGAAACAGATTTAACTTTTTTAAAGAATAAAAAACATACAAATTATCTACTTACAAATTATATGCATATCCATTTAACTGTGTGCAAACTAATAAGCTCTTACTCATTAAAAAAATGTTATCTACAAACTAAGCATATACAAACCATATATACTTAATATATATGTATAAAGAAGATTTGGCATTAAATAGCCTACAAGAGTTGATATGCTGTAAAACTCTACTAAATCAAACAAACTTTGATAGATACAAGTAACACAATAACACCATTGGATGGTGAAATTTTTAAACTACAAAACACTATTTTTCTATAGAGTTATCATCACTAGTTATACATTGGTTATACATTTTCATCTGTGATGAACAATAGAAGACTACATGCAGTGCTCTTGAGTTGCTCTAAAAGTAATGGTGCCTATTTATCTTGTTGATGGTAATGCAGAAGAGGTTGAACCTTTCTGCCAATAACCCATTTTTTGCCTTTGTTACAAATGGCAGCTGAGTTTTAGTCCGGAAAAGTAGCATTATTTTGGTAAAATTCAGCATTGACATCTGTACATCTTGAGGGTAAAAATCCCAAAATCGATACCCAACACTCCATGGTGTTGGAATATGACACAAGTTCTGATTACAGCACCACAAGGCACCCAAAAAATTAGTTACAATTTCTTGTTTAATGTGGCACAGTATCAGAATTATTTGACACTCGGTGAGAATTGAACTCACTAGTGATAGTCTGCCAGACTAACTTGATAACCATTACACCATTTTTAGATGCCTCTCAAAGTCTAAATATAGCTTAGAGTTGGCATAAAGCTGCAAGTATGGGCACCTAGTGAGAATAAAAATCAATTCTCAGTAGTAATTCACTCGGTCTGGCATAAGGCTTGACATATGAGACAACCAGTGAGAAACAAAATCATTATTTAGTAGTAGTTATTTGTCTAAATTTCTTAGATAAAGCTTGATAATTTTTATCACTTAGAGTATTCCATCTTCCATATCCACAACATTTCAGCCAATGTGTCCTTTGGCTTTTTTCAGGTGTTTTATGTTGAACTCTGGAACCCACGCAGAAGTTTGAACCAAATCCTTTATTTTAATCCATGAATAGCTTGTTCTCATTCTGTTAACTATAACCGAGTACAAGTGTTAAGGTTTTTAACCAAACTTGTTCATTTTACTTGAATAGGAGTCAAGTGGCCGTACAGCTGCTGTTTTGGGGGGAATTGCTTCCAGGATTTGCTCAAGACAGCATATAGCATTCTTGCATATTTCCCATCTAACTTTTTCTGTGCTTTTGTTAGCTTCCATGTGGTGCATGCATATAGTAGTATGGACACAGTTACAGCTTGGAAGAAATCCAGTTTTATTTTATTGAGGATGTGTGTGTTTTTGTGTGTGTGTGTGTATATATATATATATATATATATATATAAATTTGTGCTGACTGCATGAATTTCTGTCTCTTTCCATCTATCTTTATCATCTATTTCCCCCAGCAGGTTCTCCAAACTACGCCAAGTATCAACACAAAGCTCAAAGTAAGTGTGTGTGTATGTGTGTATATTTGCACACACACACACACACACTCTTCTTTTTAACAATTCTATTGGACCATATGAAGAAAACATTATTACCCGTGCTAATTCTTCTGGCTTGAGCTAATTTTTTTTTTTTTATCAGTTTTCTTCCCCCCATCCCCACATTCTGTGCTTTCTTGATGGTCACTACCCTATCTTGAATTCCTCTTTTATAAATTTTCTTGTCACAGTCATAATTCTCTGAATAGAAGTGACCCAAACAAAGGGTTGCCTTTTATAAGAATTTTAAGATATTCTATTGATATGCTTTTAAAAGCAATGTTTAAATTTTGTATGTACCACAAAATCTTTGTATATATAGTCCATAAGTAAGTAAGAATTTTTATATAAAAAGTTAATTTTCTTCAAAACCAAAAATACCAGATTTTATCATAAGTGAAACATCATATAATCAAAATAGATATTGTTAGGTTTTATTTATTACTAAGCTCTACAGCATTGAAACTCTCTAACCAAAAATATAAATATCTAGTTGTCTAGAAATTAGTACAACCATTATCTATTGTTATGTAATTTTATTTTTGGTAACAGTTTCAATGTTATATAATTTGGTAATGAATAATATCCAATAATATCCATTTTTGCTGTATCATGTTAAACTAGAAATAAAAAAATCCTGGTACCAAAGTTGGCTTATAAGCAAAAAACTTACATTAGCCAGCTCTATGTGGAAACTGAATGCTATCTAGAGGACCTACCAAGAGTAATGATAAGGACTGATGGTAGGACAGTCAAATGAATCTATGCTGTTGGTATTACCTAATGATGATCTTTTCATTTAGAAGAAAATTGTATTTTTATTAAGAATTCTAAGAGGTGTGTTTATTTATGAGAATACTGTATATTATATATATATGAAAGAGATGTATACATCCTGTACTAGGAGGGGGAAGAAAAATAAGAAAAACTGTGATTTTAAATAAGATTGACAAATATTAGCTTTTTAGGTACAAGGCCATAATTTATAGAGTACTTAATCAGTATTATTAATTACTAATAGATAACATGATATAATGATATGATATATGCATGTTTGTAGATACTATGCGTTTATGAACATTTGTAGGTTGTGTTTAAATGGGTGGAGCCAAGTGTTATTCCTGGGAGTGGAGGTGATGGGCCGAATAAAATCTTTATTTCTTCTTCTCATTAACTATCAATTCTCATTTTATAAACAAACACTAAATCTTCAGGCCTGGTGTTGCCATTGAATTAAGCACAAGCTTACATTGGACACACCCTGTCTTTGATTCAGGGGAAGCCTCCCTATGCAGCATACTTCTGTAAATATACAATTTTATTCACAGAAGGAAGTCAACAAGAAAAATAATGTTGCCTTTAACCAATAAATGAAACAGGTTTAGCAACAAATAAAATTCTTAAGTTATTTTTAAATGATGTATAATAGAATAGTGAATAAGGATAATTCAATTATTTTTCTCAATTGATTTTTAATTTTTGTAGGTTGTTAAAAATAACAAAAAACTCAACAACTGTCGTTATGTATCATACACTTCAGTTTTTATACAACTAATCAGAAATTAGAATTAACAGACTTGAATAATCAATGCACTTCTGGCTACTTCATAATCCAAACAAAAAAAAAATGCCCACCTTCATTTCTAATCATATTTTCATTTCTTTCTCACCATATTTTTAAATTAAAGATATTTGTTTTAACCAAGAAATAAACTGAATGAGAAAAAGATTAAAGATAACCCTTTTAAAAGGCAAACTTTGATTTGATTATCTATATCAATAATGTGGAAGAATTTGTTTGTTTGTCCTCTTTAAACAGTCCAGCTGTTTGATATCATTTTTATGAAAAGGATTTGACTGAACATTAGATTTAATAGCTGCTGAAGATTGCCTTTAAATGAAAACTCTGAAATAGTCAAAGAAATTGGGTGAGGAATTTTATTTTTATTTCAAGCACTTTTCATGTATTTACCCAACCTCTTTGCTATGGGTAGGATGCAACACAAGGTAAATTTTTAACCAGAGTATAGTTTGAATTCAAAATTGTTTTCTTCTTCTAGACTGTTTGCCAAACCAAGGCTTAAGAAAACCTAATCTCCTATATCATTTATGCATAGCTGAAGGGAGAATTGATGGAGTCATATCCTTCCCAAGAGCATTAGAACAAAGTGAAACACAAACTGCCTTATCCAAGATTTGAACTGGTGTCACTGATTCCATTTCCTATGGCTATAACAATACATTTAGCACATCTCTCATATTAGAATTGCCTGTTTACTTGTATTGTGAGTGGGTGTTCTATTATTGGTGCCTTGAACTAGACTAAGCTTTTTATTTAAACTGATTTTATTAAAGATCACAGATAAGATCTGTTTAAAAAAAAATTTAATAATTTTCTCTTTTTTCTTTTTCTTTTTAATGAGGAGAATGAACAGAAAAATAAATGTCCTTGTTCAGGATTTGAACTTGGGTTACCGATTCCGTTTCCTTCAACAATAACCATTATGTAAAGCACACCTCCCAAATTTGATGTATAGCTAACAGATTAGATTGGTTTGCAAGCATAACTCTTCTACTAATTTACTTGTGTCATAAGATAGTATCTCTATGAGTGCCCTGTTGCTGAGACTTTAAAAACCAGATAAAACTAAGCTTAGTCATCATAAAATACACACACTCACATATATATATATATATATATATATATATTTCCATCTGATGTCTCTGTACACCACACCAAACTTCAAGTGTTCATAATTATATTTTTACGTTTTATACTGGTTCTGCTAATATAGCATTGAGCACTTTTTATGCCAGCTTTTCTTTTGCAGTTCAGTTTATTATATATATATATATATATATATAGAACGAAACTGATCTGTCTGTGGATGACTATATATATATATATATATATAGTATTTTAACTTCAGTAAGAATGAGTGTTTTACAGAATTTTATCATTTCTATAACATGACTAACATTTTGCTAAGGGACAGAAGAAAATCTATAATTGTCCCCTGTGTTTAGTGGGGGATGTTGAAGGACATCTGCTTGTTGTTGTTGTTGTTGTTTCTCATGAGTCATTGTCTTTATCCTGTTGTTGCTTCGACAATTAAAGATTCTGAGATGTTTTTGCAAAGTATTCTTTTTTTTTTTTTTTTTAAATCTACTTTTAGAAATGGCATGTCTTGATTACTTTAGGGAATGTTTTGTTTACTGTCAAATTTTGATGGTTACTTGCTGATTCTTCACCTGATTCAGCCAGTTGAACTAAAAGGAATTAATCATTTGAGTGCCAAAAAGTAAACATGATTACTGCAATGTAATTCATCAAATGCAAGAGATAAAAATTAGTTTAAGTAAACATTATTATCCCTAAGATAGGAATAGTTGATACCATGTAACAGCAAAGAGATGATATTATTAATAGAAATAGTTACTTTAAACCATATAATTGTGTATAAATTGATTGTATTAAATAGGAATATTTAAAACCAAACAAATCTGTGCAAATAAATGATTATTAACAAAAATTTAATTAAAAAATGATCAATGGAACATATAATTATTACAAATAAATATTTCCAAATTAATAATATTCTGACATTAAATAACCCATAAGGAATTGATATGCCATTAAACAAATAAACCAAACCAATTATTATCCCTGTATGTTACTTATACCATGACTTTGATTATATCAATTAAGCATTAGATAAATGTTAGCGTCACGAAAAAATAAGTTCCATCTAATCTTTTCCTGGGTATATTAAATATTCTAATAAATTTTTAAAAAATCATTTGAATCAAAAGAAAACTATTAAAAATAATATATATAAAGAAACTAATTGATTTGAATTTTTTCTTTTTTTCAACTATTCTACAATAAAAAATTTTCTTGAAATCCTTTTATAATGTTTGGTATTTACAATAGACTTTATAACAAATAAATAACTGAATTTTTCTGAATGATAAATACTATTAGTAATCAGATATGTGCTGGGCATAATGGTTATCAACATAGTAAATGGAATTACTGACCAGAGTTCAAACCAGGATGAGGCTGTTTTTATTTTTTTATTTTTTTTTTTTTTGTGTTAATGCCTTTGGGAATATGTTCAGTTCTCCCTCCAGCTATGGGTAAATAGTAGAGCAGACTTGGTTATTTAGCTTTGTTTAGTTAACTGATTTAAAAGGGAAAATTCTGAATTTAAATCAGCTTTTCTCCGCTTAAAAATTTGCCTAGTGTTACATTCTGCTAATTGTGGAGGGGTGTGTAAATATATACAATCAGTGATAAGAGAAATATGAAAAGATGTTTGTTTGATTTGAATGACTTTAGTAGGAATTTTTAAAATCAGATTTTTTTTTTTTTACCCATTTCGTATGAGAATTATTTTCTCTCTTTTTGTTTGACATTAAATTTCTTCATGAATATCTTATCAACCAGTTACAAGTGATTAAAATAGAGAAATTATATCTTCAATTTTATTATGATTTCTCAACTTTTTATATTGACAGCAATTTTTCTTTGCTTTTATTGAATGCCATAAATAAGGTTTGTGTTACCATTGTGTTTTTTATATGATATTGATATTTGGTTTTAGCTTATATAAAAAAAATTGTCCAAACATATCTTTACAATTGGTTTTAACTATCCCTAGTCATTTTCAAAAGGACAAATTAAGATGTTTTAAACTCAAAAAAATCTCTTATCCATTCATCTTTCATGGGGGTGTTTTTACATTGTAAATTTAAATTCATATTTTTTTCACCAAAAATCCATGTTCATATGCAAAAACAAGAGAAAATAACTAAAAAGAAATTGTTTAATCAAACTTTGTATGTGGGCTTTAATAAAACCTGCTTTATTTATATAAAGATATTCAAGAGGTTGCAGTTTTATTTTCAATCAGTGTGCATATATATATATATATATATATATATATATACACTGATTAAAAATATCTTTCAGTTTGCTCAAGATTAGGCAATATAGGTGTATTACAGTAAATCATTGCATTTCCAGGTCAGTGTGGGACGCAGGTTCCAAATATAAGGGGTGTGTCAAAAGTACTCAGACTAAATGCATTTACTCTATTCAGGTCATACTCCAGCATGTTACAATTTATTTTCTGTTTGGGTGTGTGTGTATATAATATATATAAAGAGAGAGAATAACATAGAAATCAACACATGTTACTACTTATAGTTTTTTATTTTCCTGATGATCAGGACCCCCAGTTCTACATGTGGGATGAAAGGATGGTGCATAAAAATCAGAAAATATGAAACAGCACCAGAAGTACTTTACAAAAGAGCTAAAAACAAGTCTATAGAACAAGTTTTAATAAAGATAGATTTGAAAACTTTTAATATGGGTTGTGATTTAGAAAGTTAAAAATTCCCTAGATTAAGTTATTAATTTGATTTTTTGATTTTTTGTTCTTTTTCATTGGAGTTATATTGATGCTTTAACAAATATGGTAAAAAATTTTGTTCATTGACTGTGGCATTTTCACTTTGTTTCATTTTTTCAGCCTTATAATAGATTGATGTCATGCTATTATATTCACTTTTAGACTCTTACTTTTAAAAAAGGTAAGAACCCACATTTTCCCCCCAGCTATAAGTTAAATAGTACCAATGTTACATAATAAACTGATGAGTTCTACTTTTGACATGTAGTGTAGAATTTGAATTGTGAGTAGAAAAATACAACAGTTTAAACAGTATGATTGACAACCACTGAACTCAAGGTCAATCTGAGACCATGGCTGTCGTATGGTTTCAATCAAGTGACCAAAATGGTTTTAGAGTTAGAATAAATTAGTCAGTTAGTGTGAAACACCCAACCTGAGTGATCAAAACCCTCCATCTCCACTTCTATTATTAACTCTCTGTTTATGCCAAACAGGTAATGAAGGAAGAAGTTGCCAATAAATAAATAAGTGAAATGTGCACATGAAATTATCATTGCATTGTCATTACTCGTTAACAAATAACAACAAAGATGGTGCCCCGGAAAAGACATCAGAGCAAACAGGATAACAAGATGATCGACTGGAGAAGAAGTATAAACTGGTGAGGAGATAGGAGCTGACCAATCAGAGAGCAAGGCCCATATCACATAGATTGGCTGACCAAAGGGCTATTCAATATCACTACTGTTCTTCTAAAAGGAGGGTTTTGGTATTAACACATGAATTGTGATATACCATCAAACAAAGAAACCAAACCAAAAAGGGAGGAGTCCCCATTGTCTTGTGGCTAAAGTGTTGGATTGCAACATCGCAATAAGCAAACTCAAACTCCAGTCAGGTTTTTACATTCACTGTTGGACTAATACACTTGGAAAAGGTATGAACTCCCTTATCCTCCCCGCCAGCTATATGTTAAATAGTACCCCTACTGTCTTTCTACAAGGATAGCTTTGTCATTAAATAACCCATGAAGGTTGATATACCATTAAACAAAGAAATTAAATCAAACCAGACTAACTGATAAGCATTATGATATGTCATTATAATTGGTTGGCATTATATCATTATAATTGATTAGTATCATAAAAGTAAGTAAAGTTGGCAACCTTAGTTGAGGGTAACCTGAAGGCTTCACTTTCAATAGCTACTACACTGAGGTGTTGGGGAGGATGCTATTCCATTCCCTAGATTGCTCTACTTTACCCTTGATCCTTACCTTATAATGCTGAGTGTTAAGCAAGGCGGCATCAAGTACCATTTTTTAAGTCTTTGGTATGACTCGACCTGGGATTGAACCCCCGATCTCCCGGATCATTGGCAAACAAACACTCTGAATTATATCATTATAATTGGTCAGTATTATAATATAACATAATTTATTGGAATCATAATATATCATTATAATTGATTAGCATTATGATATATCATTATAATTGATTAGCATTATGATATATCATTATAATTTATCATAGTTGATCAACATTATAATGCATCCATGTATAAGTGTCGGCCTCTGGTGTAACGGTTACTATTATAGGAAATGCATTTAGTGAGCAAAGTTAAAATTCTGTATGAGACCATTTGTTTCACTTTGTGCTAATGCCCTTAGTAAAGGCATGAATCCATCTCATCACTCCCGCCCAGCTGAGGGGAAATAATAAACTGGGCTTTAGCAATGGTAGAGCAACTGGTTAAAGAGAAGGTTTTTTTTTGGTTGGTTTTATGGCAACTCAACTTCTTTTGGGTTATTTTATGCCAAAGTCAGTTTAATAATTATGGTCTCCAATTATATACAACTTAAAAATGTATTTTCACAATCATTTTAAACAGATAAATACTTCATTATATCCGACAGATCTACTTGGCCCATAGATGGAACTGATAGGCACTGCCATTCCAGATCAGAGTAGACCTGGGATTAATGGCCATTAAGAAGTGAGTCCACCCTCCTTAAAATGCCAGAACTGGAGTCTCGCCACTCGAATCAGTTTAGTATCATACCCAGGACAAACCAGAAGGAAAATTCTGAATTCTAACACAAAAAATGTATGCCTTTGTTGGAAAGTTGGGCCTCAGGAAGTGCATCTGTCCAATAAAAATCTCTGCTGCAGAGACAAATCATGCCAAGTTCTGAGAGACCCAATAATAAAAGCTGGTGGAACAGGATGAAGCAGAAATCTGACACTTGAAAAGACTGAGGCAGTGAAAGGTGATCCAGACTGAACTATAATAAATCCTTGTACAATCTTGTTATAATTCACTAAATGTCATTTTTGTCTGCCTGCCTTTTATCACATTTCAACAATGCTTTGAGCTTTGGCCAACAAATTTTCTTCCATTATTAATGGAATTCTAAAAAATTATTTTATTAGTTTTTGAAAATTCCAAAACTTATGCTTTTTAGTGAGGGTTTCAATTTGCAATGATCGAATAATAATAAACTGAACTCTGACTGTGTTCACAAGGTTTGGATTATTTATCAAACTTTTATGAGCTATTTAATGCCAAAATTTGATACAAGTAATTTGCACACAATAATACTTAAAGTTAACTCTCTAATACTAACAATATATATATATATATATATATATATATATATATATATATATATATATATATATACATACACACTCCCCTCTGTGGGTTGAGCACTCAAGCAAAGAATTGTTGGGTGCCACATATACGTAAATGCAAAGCTCTTCTCATGAACTGAGCACTCTGTTAGCCAATAAGTGTATGTAAATATATCCATAAAAAAATTCTGTTGCTTATGCTGAGATGACAATAGATCTTAAGTAAAGTTTCTGGTTGACGTAAAATCATCTGGGTTTCGATTCCATCTTGAAGCATCACACATGTCTAGCCACACTGAAGAGCTGTGATACAATGAAACAGTCTGTCTTTAGATGACTATATATGTAATTTTTTTCTCATACTATCAAAGTAAAATTTAGTCTTTAAAAACCTGTAAATTTAATAATTGGTTACGAAGTGTGAACTGTGAAATTTTTAACAATTCAGTGAAATTTGTGAGCTTTTGAATTTGTCATTATGGTTAAAATTTAAATGAAGTATGAAAAAAAAGCATTTCACATCCCACACCAGTTACTGTTGAAACATTTGAATATGTAATTAGTCCCTATCACCAAAAATGTGAATAAAAAAAATAGAAACATAGATGTTAAACTATCAGCTGAGAGTTCAGATATCAAAAATGTCTAAATAATGGTCACAGTAGAATGGCTACAAAAAAGAAATAGTATTAGAATGTAAGACTAAGCCACTAAACCTGAGTTGGGGGAAGGAAGCTTTATGTGGATTTATACTAACTTAAAACTTATACAATTTTAAAGTCATAAGTATATGATAGCTTCAAAAGTCTGAAAGTATGTTGGAATAAAACAAATTCCACCAGATTAAAAAAATATTTCATTTGCATCAGAAAACTTGAAAACACTTTCCCTGGAATAATTTTGTCTGAGCATAATGATAGAATGAGATGACCCCTTATTATTAAATAGGAATAGTTACTTGGAACTAAAATGGGATATTTGAACTTTAAAGTTGAGGAAAACAAGAGGTGGCTCTTCTTTTTTCTTTACACCTCCATAACCAGATATCCTGCCCCAGCTTGTTACAGGATGACACTCTGTGGGAGGAGAGTATTTTGTGAGCCATACAAACATATAACAATGAAAACTATCAGATGCTGCTGGCTGGATATGAAGCAAGGCAGATGAATCCAAAGTGGGGTCAACAGCAAGCTTCACCAGATGTTGGGCAGAAGAACCTCACAGGTTAATGGTCAAAATCAAACAGTTCAACCAGGAAATTACTGCTACCCATCCTTTTGGTATTTCTTGATGACAAAATAACAAAGACCATCAAAAGATTACCATGACTCTATTCCAACCCACATCGCTCTTCACGTGGATAAACAAGAGGTGTGTTCTGGCCCCAGTATTTGAAGAACCAGAGCCAAAACCCAACTTACTTAGATTTAAAAACATTGTTAAAACATAGCTACATTTAATGTTACAACTTTAAACAATAAACCAGCTACCTGAGCTTACAATATCAGCATCTGAGCACAACATAGAAATTATATGTGTGCAAGAACATATATATTACCATTCCAAGAATCTGCTCATAAACCCTCTTGAAATCACGGACAAACTTATTTAAAAAACTATTCATGGTCAACAGTTTCAGAAAAAAGATTTGACACTGTATTAAAAACAATTAAAAGCAGAAAAACTGCAGACCTTGTTTAAATACCCCCAGTAGTTTGGAAGACAAGAAAATTTGACAATATACTTCTCCATTTATGCAATGGAATCTATAAACAAAATGCAAAAGAGAAATGGGTAAAAGTTATGTCCAAGAAAAAGTACCTCAAAATCACTAAGAACTACAGAAGCATAATTCTTATAGCTGTTAAGGCTATAATACCCTGCTTCTCAATCATATTCAACCTGAAATTGAGAATTTCTTTGGAAAAATCAAATAACGATTGAGGATATTGCTCTGCAGCCTCACAGGTTCTGGCAATATGTCGAATCATCAAAGGATTATGAGCAAAGAATTTTGAGGCAACATTCTCCTTCATAGATTTCTCCCAGGCATTGATTTCAGAAGAAAGCTGGAGCAGATATGAAAGCAATGATCCCTTTACTGAATGGAAGCGCAGTTGGTTGGAGGTGCAAAATACATTGACTGCATCTCTGCATTGAGGTAAGACCCCCACCCACCCATGAGTGTCCTGGATATGACACACAACAATCTAATGGTGAGGCTTTTGTAATGCTGGAGTTTGGGGAGTGCAGACTATCCCTTCATTGCTATTGCTCTCAGGTCTACTCTGACCTGAAGTGGTAGTACCTGATAGGGTTCTATCTATGGGTCAAATAGAACTGTTTGACATTTAAACTATGTTCAAACAAAGGACATGCTAAATTGAATTGTTAGATATAGAACAGTTTGATCCTTTAACCATATTTACCAACCCCTCCGCTTGGGCAGGATATGACACAAGGTCAATTTTTAAGCAGAGTTTAACAGGTTTGAATTCAAAGTTTTCCTTCTCCTAGACTAGTTGCCTCACCAAGGCTGAAGAATCTAGTCTGCCCTACTATTTACCCATAGCTGACGGGAGAATAATTGGATTCATACCTTTCCCAAGGGTATTAATGCTATGTGAAATGCAACCAGTCTCATCCAGGATTTGAACTCGTGTCGCCATGTCCATTTCCTACGACAATAACCATTACACCATAGGCAACTTGATCCTTTAACTGTGTATAAGCAAATGACTGATTTTTAATTGAATTGTTAGTTGTACACAGCAATACTTGGAACTATTCAACTGTGTGCAAATGAATAGTGTTAAATAGAATAATTAGTGTTAAATAGCAATACTTGTAACTACTTCACTGTCTGAATAAATGATTAATATTGAGGCGCCTGTGTAATGGTTATCATCATAGGAAATGGACACGGCAACACAAGTTTAAATCCTGGACGAGATTGATTGCATTTCACATTGCACTAATACCCTTGGGAAAAGTATGAATCCAATTATTCTCCATCCAACTATGGGTAAATAGTAAGGCAGACTGGGTTCTTTAGCCTTGGTGAGGCAACTAGTCTAGGAGAAGAAAAACTCTGAATTCAAACCTGTTAAACTCCGGGGTGTCCTCGTGGTGTAATAGTTAAAGCGATGGACTGTGGAATCGTAGTAAGCGAGTTCGTACTCCAGTCGCCCTATTACATTCACTTTCGAGCAAATACTCTTGGGAAAGGTATGAACCCCCTTATCCTCCCAGCTATGGGTTAAATAGTACCACTACTACTGTTCTGGGAGAATGGCTTTGGCATTAAATAACCTACAAAGGTTGATATGCCATTAAACAAAGAAACCAACCTGTTAAACTCCGCTTAAAAATTGACCTTGTGTCATATCCTGCCTGAGCAGAGGGGTTTGTAAATATGGAATATTGAATATAACTAGATAAAAATAATTGAAATCATTTAACTGTGTAGAAACAATAGCAATACTAATGTGCAAACAAATGAGTTCATCTATAAACTATTAACTTGCATATCATATACATATATCCATTTAAATGTATGCAAACAATGTTAAATAGTTACTGTTACATAGCAATACATGAAACCATTTAACTGTGTGCAAACAAATGAGCTCAGGTTCATTTTAAAATGTTATCAACAAAATATATTTACAAATCATATATTTAAAATATTTGTATAAAGAGGATTTGGCATTAAATAACCTACAATGGTTGATATGCCATAAGACCCAACCAAACCGATCACCTAACAAAGACACTGACTTATTTAACATAGTCGCTTGATGATATCCTGCAGAGACCGACAGATGCAGACTACACAGGTGACCTAGTGCTTCTCACAAATTCACCAGTTCAAACAGAATCCCTACTGCATAGCTTAGAGCGAGCCATGGAAGTCATTGGCCTCTACATGAATATAAATAAAACGGAGTGCATATTTTTTTAAACTAAAAGAAACAATTTCCACTCTAAGTGGCAAGCCTTTAAAATTAGTTGATGAGTTCATATACTTCATCAGCAGCATCTCGTCTACTGAAAGAGGTATTAGTATACGTCTAACAAAAGCAAAGAATGCTATTGACAGGCTATCAATCATATGGATTTCTGATCTATCTGATAAAATAAAACAGAATTTCTTCCAACCTGAAACTGTGTCCATACTACTATATGGATGCTAACAAAACGCATAAAGAAAATGCTAGACAGGAACTACACAGGAGTGTTGCATGCTGTTTTGAACATATCTTGGAAGCAACACCCAACAAAACGGCAATTGTTTGGCTACTTGACTCCCATCTCATAAGCTATTCAAATAAGACAAAGGAGACTTGTGGTGCACTGCTGTAGAAGCAAAAATGACCTCATAAGTGACATTCTCTGATGGATGTGCCAGTGTTGACCAACTAGCAAAGACTTACATCAGCTGAGTGTGGACACAGGATACAGCTTCGAAGACCTACCAAGAGAAACTGATGATCGGAATGGATGGCAAAAGAGAATCAGGGAACTCCATGCTGTCAGCAGGACTTAATGATAATAATGTAAAGTTGTTGGCGACTGTAGTCAAGGGTGACCCGAGGGCTCCCTTTTTGATAGCTACTACACCAAGGTGTAGGGAAGGGTGCTACTCCTTTCCTGGATTGCTCCACTTTACTCTTGATACTTACCTTATAATGCTGAGTGTTAAGCAAGGCAGCATCAAGTACCATTTTTTGAGTCTTTGGTATGACTCGACATGGGATTGAACCCAGGTCTCCCGGGTCATTGGCAAACACTCTAACCATTATGCCAATGTCTGGTATTGATAATAATGTAGTTTTAAGTAACTATTCCTATTCAATAATAAGGATAATTTGTTTGCAGAAAGTATGTGTCAATGAAGAATGCTGCCTATATCTATATCTATCTATATATATATATATATATATATATATATATATATATAAGGTGATACATATCCTAAAATTCTAAAATATGTATTCCCTTAGCTCTTATTTTTGCATTTATTCCTGCATATGACTGAGAAAGAAAAAGATCTTAGACTTGCTTTTCAGCCTAAGCAACAACTCTCTGGTGGTTGCCGAGAAATTTCTGAATGCTACCAATAAATCAATAGATCTTTCAAATAAATAGGCCACCTACATTCAAACACTAGATATTACATCAAAGTTAATTAGCAACTCATATCCCCTTTCTTTGTCATTGTGTATCTTTTTCATTATACATTACTTGCAAGAAAGTTCTGTCATCTACTGCCTGAAGAAATCTGAAACATGAACTGGTTCTTATGAAAGACTTTTACATGCGCAACATTAACTACTTATCCATTATTGTTAAGTAAAATGGGATGATTTTGTCGAAGATTAAAAAGAAATCATGTCACCTAAAAAAAAAACTAATCTGTTTTTTTTTTTTTAAATTTCTCTAAACTGATCTGAGGCTGTAATTTTAGCAACCCTCACTGTATGTATTTACCCAACCCCTCCACACAAGCAAGATGTGAAATAGTCAATTTTTTAAGCAGATTTTAAATTCAGTTTTCCTTTTAGACTGGTTGCCATGTCTAAGCTGAAGAGCCCAATCTGTCCTACTATTTATCCATAGCTAGAAGAAGAGTTGGATTCATGCCTTTCCTAATGGTATTAACACTAAGTGAAATGCAAACAGCCTGGGCCAGGGATTGAACTTGTTTGCTGGGTCCATTTCCTATGATAGTAACCACAGGCACTTTGTCTTTATTGTACTGATATTTACAGGGAAAATGGTGGTTAATATTGTTGCATAGCCACATAATACATATACATATGCATGCATGCAGAATCATAACGACAACACAATAAAGACAAGTGACACAGTCCTTTAGAAAAATATACCTCTCACTTTATTTGAAAGGGTTACTAAAGGTTTTACTGCGAGAGGGAGTTGGAGACTGAACAGAACTGCAACATATTGACCCCCACTCTTATGGCCATAACCACGTTTCTTTCCCATTCTCCTGGGCTGCTCAACCAGGGGCCTGGGGTCCCAGCCTCTCTGGGTGCTGGTTCTCCGCATCTTATCTCCAACTGATTGAACTTCCTGTGCACCGAGTTATATAATAGTTCGACGCCCACCTTCTTCTTGTGGGCGTCACAAATCGCACTCATTCAATCCGTCCACGGTCAAGGTTATATTCTGATATTCCTCGACTGGATGCACCTGTTATTTACACAGGTGTATTTCCTATTTTGACAGCCCAGCTGGGTCGGAGGTCAGTATACAACAATATGCTTGACTATGAGATCATAGTCAAATGGTTTGAAGTCCAGTTATGTTATGTTCACTTTCAGACTCTTAGGAAAGGCATGAACTTCCTTATCCCTCTAGATATGAGTTAAATAGTACCACTGCTGTCTTTCAACAAGGCTGATTTATCAAGCTCAGCTCATAGTACAAGGCTATAGAATTGAAACACCTTGTGAGAATCAAACTCTCTTCTGTAACAATGGTCTACAAGACCAGCTTGCTGACCACTACTTCTGATTAAGACTCTTGGTCCATTCTGTTCATTTTCATCACATGAACAATTTGTAAATGCAAGAGAATAGAAACAATAATTTGCGATGGCTCCCAATCCAAGTACTTCACTAAACCTAAAAATAAAAATTACCCATGTGTCTTAATGATTTACAAAATGTTTTTGTGTGAATATCAATTTTTATATGTGTATAATGTATGTAAATGTTTTTAGTATTCTTAAAATTTCTTACTGGTATGTCAGTCCTGAATTCTTTTGAGGATAAAACTTGGTTATCATCATGAAATTCTACACTGATATTTTTGCTTCAGTGGATGGAATCTATATTCTGGATCTGTTCTCTTTGATTACTGGACTGCTACTGACTAGCACTGGGTATAGCTGATATTCAGACCCTCTAAATTTTGGGGGCAAAATAGGAAAAAGTTATTTTTTGAGATTATGACACAATTGAGTCTTTTCTTCCTTTTTTTTTTTCTTTTTTTTTTTTTTAAGATTTGGTGAAACAATTGCATAAAGAATCATTGCAAGCTTTTGTTATTTTCTTTTTCTTTTTTTCATGTAGATTGATGATGAGTCAGATGACTGTAAACAAAAGATGTTAACTTTGACAAGTCACTATTGTTTACTTCATATATTGTTATTGACTGCTCTGTCACTTTTGCCCCATCCAATATAATCATTTACTAAGCTAAAGTAAATTTAGTACAAAGCCAGAAGTATGAGGCTCTTCAGTGAGAATCAAACTCATTAGTAATGATCTGCTTACTGAGCTCACTAATTATAACATTGCACAAGGTGTTACGACCCTCCCCTCCATGAATCTCTCTCGTGTTTAGTTTCTCTATATCTCTCCTTTCTCCCTCTATCTCACACCCACACACACACTTCTCTTACAATATGTTTCACTCTGTGTAGGAGAAGACGGAGAGAGCCAGAGTGTCCCAAGTAGGAGTGAAGATGCCCAAAGGAGAACCGGAATTTCTTGGGCGCCAGCTTTAAAAACGAATTGCGACAAGGTTTCAGTGTGCAATGAATCGGTTGAGATTGGACCGGGTATGTTGGATTATCTTTAGCATTCAGCCCCCACTTATAGAGAAAGAATCTTAACCTCTGAAAAAAGTAAGACAGTGGTTAATACTTTCTTTTTACCTTCTCTTTCTTTTGTTGGTTTCCACGGAGGTTTTGGGATTTTGCCCCTCCTCCTTTGATGTTGAATTGTTGCGTTTTGATCTTTCTTTGGAGGGATTGTGGCCCGTATGGAAGATTATCAGTGGTGAGGTAGAATGACCTACAAGTTAATTCGTTCTCTTGTGTTGTATTGAGTCTGTTGTTCTTTCCAATGGTGTTCGCAGCTGAGTGACAACCCGTGAATTTTTTTTTTCGTCCAAGCTGATACCACCATAGTGGTTGTTTTCCCCAGCAAGGATTAGGTATGTTACCCTATCCACCACGAACAGGAAGATCGTGACAAAGGTCTCTAAAAAAGAATTAATCATGACTTTGATTACACATAAGGAAGCATTTGTGATATCATGGTTATCATTATAGCAAATGGACATGACAACCCTGAGTTCAAATCCTGGACAAGGCTGTGTGCCTTTCACATAGCACTGATTGATACCCTTGGGAAAGGTATGAATCCAATTATTTTCCCTCCAGCTATCAGTAAATAGTTGGGCACACTGGGCTCTTCAACCTTAGTTTGGCATCCAGTCTAGAAGAAGGAAAACTTTGATTCAGACCAGTTAAACTCCGCTCAAAAATTGACCTTGTATCACATCCTGCTCATGCAGAGGGGTTGGGTAACTATATACACATATGGAGCACACAGTGAGGATTAAACTCATTACTCAGCAATAATTGACAATTTATAATTATACTATGATGAATCATTTCTAAAGAAAGTGAAAAAAGTTAAATCTTTAAAAAAACCTTAGCATATAGGCATAAAACTACGAATATTGGGCATACAATGAGAATTGAACTCACAACTAAGTAAGAATTCATCTGCAAGGCTAGATTGTTAACCATTACCCTATGATGAGTTGCTCTTGTTCCATCATTTTTAATGACACAACTAAGCCAAAACCTTAAAATTTACTTTGTTCAGGTGTGCATATGATAATGTGCCATTTATTTATTTGTTTTTATTTTTTTTTAATGGCATACCAATCTTTGTAGGTAATTTAATGCCAAAGCCATTTTTCTAGAACAATAGTAGTGGTACTATTTAACCCATAGCTGGGAGGATAAGGGGGTTCATACTGTTCCCAAGGGTATTTACTCGAAAGTGAACATAATAGGGCGACTGGAGTACGAATGCACCTACTACGATTCCGTAGCCTATTGCTTTAACCATTACACCACGGGGACACCCCCGGTAATGTGCCATATAAATACTTAGATAAATTTTTAGAAAATAAATTTGTATGATTTTAAATTTAATACTTGAAACATTCCCCCTGAGAGGAACATACTCTTCCAGGGGAAGTGTCATCCCCTTGCTGCTCTGCGTGTCATGTAGTTATGGTACATCGAGTTGAAAAACATTAGAATATTAAAAATAGAATTTTAAAAATCCTCATTTAATACATAATCATGCAATGTTGTTGGTTCATTTTTCACTGCATCTTTTGTGGCATATCGATTCTTTAAAAAATGTCCTTTTTTTTTTTTCTTGTGATAATGATCTGCGATCAAAGCTAATTGTGAATAATTAAAAAGCAATCATAAAGAATATTAATCTTTTTTGCCTTTTCACTTTGTTCTATTTCATTTATATTGAATGAACAAAAACAATAAGACAATATATACTCACTCACTCACTCCTAAAGTTGTAGCTTATCTTTTATAGCTTAAGGATTAGCACACTTTTCCTGTTCTTTTCCTCAATGTTTTTTAGAAAAATTGTCTTTAAAAAATTGAACAATATGTAGATTACACATAAAATTTGATAAAATGAATCTGGCTGTCATTTTCATGAACTCTCGGTAGATATTAATTTTTCTTAAAAAATTCTGAAATAAGTAAATATTATTCCTAATATCTATCTATCTGTGTGTATATATATGTATATATATATATGTATAATTCAATAAAAAATCTGTAATTTAGGTCTAAATATAACTAAAATATTATTAAGAAAAGTTTTTTGAAAAAAACAATTTTACTACATTGCTAACCGAAATTTAAATTTAAAACAGAAGTGGGCTTAATGAAGAGGTAACTCTTCACCCCTC
>OY757909.1:114273749-114467079 GCA_963585895.1 Sepioteuthis lessoniana
ATCACATGATAATGCATTCAGCAAAACTGTCTTCCTCATAATATAATGGTTCACTCATCACAGGTGGGTGACATATCTCCTTGGCTTCAAGGGTCATACATATCCATTGTATAACATGCAGATAAACATCTAAGAGATTATCACAGATTGGCTCAAAGCTGTAGCCAGTAATATGAGAGGAGAGTTTGCAATAATCATTCAAGTTTAGGAGTGGTTGACATTGGCCAATAAAAGAACAGAGAATTACTTTCATATTTCTGTCATCACTGTGTTTGGATGGAGTTAATGGCTGGAGGAATTTAAAGGCAAAACCAGAGAGACACAGATGGGTTAATTTCAATTTTAAACCTGAACAATAATACTTTGAACAATCATTTGATTTTTGCTGTGTAAATTGTCTAGTTTGGCTTTCCTTATTGTGTTCTTAGGCATCAAGCAGCAACAGTAAATTAGTAATGCACTTAATGCAGCCTCTGTTGGCAGGGCTTAAAATATGCCAATTAATAATCCCTCACTGAAGATGACACTAAACAGTACCCAGAAATGAGGTCTTAGTTGTGAAGCTCTAGGGAATATGGAATCACCCCTTTTATTACTATCACTCTCTGATCCCTTCTGACCCAGTGTGATAGATCCATAAGCCAAATAGATCTGTTGATGTTTAAAATGATTTTGAACTACATTAATATATTGGCTTTTAAAACATTAATATTGCAACTAAGTACAAAGTATTTACCTGTTTAAGATGATTGTGAAGATACATTTTGGTACATATATATCTGGAGACCATAATTGTTTAAGGACTGATAGAAAAAATTCCCATGGTGCGTGTAACATTGACCGCTGCCAATGGTCCTGCCAAGCTGAGGAATGTGATGCCTGGTGTCTCACTATCAACCATGCTGTTTCTTTTTTCAAAAACATCTGCACGGCCAACCAAGATAAAAAAGATATAGGATGAAGAATCACAAAACTACGTCATCAAACCCTGATTATAGCTGCAGCAGTCATATCTGTCTGTCCTGCATTGGCTTTATCAGCCACAGGAATGCCAACAGTCAACATTGACCACCCACTTCTTAATTTTCATTCACAAAGCCAAGCCATGAGAATTGTTAAAGTGAACCCATATAGAATTAACCTAATATAAAACTAATTAACCAACAAATTTTGAGAAGTAATGGCTGACGTACCTGAGGGACGAGAGCAACAAAGCAGGGTGGAGATGATTTTGTTTGGATGTATTTGCAGATGGGAATAACATCACGATGGAGACACCTATTCAACAGAGCTGTAAAAAGGCAAGTGCTACCAGCAATAATCTGAAAAATTAATCAAATATTAAGTTGAGAAGTTTTTTAAAAATACAGCATTTAAAAAATCTTTCTACTATATAGAATGATGTATTAATTAGTCTAAAGTGAAATGCTACAAAATTAGAAATAGCAGTACACAAGATGATTTTGCCAACCCTTGATTGTAGAAATGGACTTAGCTGGATGACACATGTTTGACATAATAGATAAAAAAGCTTTGATGACATGTTTGACATGATAGATAAAAAGGCTTTGAGACAAGGACTGTTGGGGCCAGATCACTATCTCCTAGGTAGTAACTACTCTAGGTTTTTCTTAGTTAATGTTAGCATGGATGTAAATTTTGAACTGATAGCAGCATCACACAAAAATTGGATGCTCATAGATAATGTGAGAATTAAAAAAAGAAAACAGGTTATGAAAAATATAAGATTGAGAATGAATAAGTTTTTTAAAATCTATTTTCTATCTTATTTAATAACCTGTTATTCTTTTTTTTTTTTAAAAATAAGTGAAAATTTTGTAGATAGCTTTTATAATAATTCTCAGTTTTGATAGTGATGCTAATAAACTTGATGTTCTTATGAATATTAGCCTTATTGTAAATTGAACCAGACACATAAGAGGTTGAACTAAATTTTCCTCAAAGATAAGATAAACATATTTATCTACAGAAGTAAGCAATTTAACAAAACAGAATTAATTTTCCCACTCAAGTTGTTCTTTTTTGTTACTGTAAAGTTATACACATTTTTGTTAGATATATGTGTGACTGTTAATTCAGCAAATTCTTTTAAAAATCCAACTTATTCCACAATGTAATTTATTGTAGTTGAATTTTTCTGTTTCGTTGTCGCCTTAGTCGTTTTCTTCTTCTCCTTCTAAACGGCAGTCAATAGCGAAACAAAATGCATGCTGGGATCTGACTAACTCAAAACCAAAAAAACTGCTACACTCAGAAATGCACAGTTTTATGCTGCCGGGGCCCATGCTTATGCAAATGAGTACGGGCCTTGCTTTCGGTTCAGTCGTGCACACGTATTGCCGTTTCTGCGTCCACCACCATGACATTTACCTTGTCACGCATTCTCCACACTCCCCCTGATCCCTGATCACAGCACAGGCAAGGTGGCATTGGCAACTTCTGGGGTGTGCTTCGTTGCAAGGGTGGTTCTGAGGTTTCTCCATTTTGTGCTGCCTGTCGGCCAGGTATTGTGATATACCCAGTGTCATCTGAAGTCTCTTCATCTGTTCTGCCAGACGGGATGGCATTTGTCCAAGGTTGTATGTCCTTCACATGGCGTAGGACGCCGATGACAATAACGGTTTGCGGGCTGATCCCCTCTGTTACAGTTCCTTCTTGGAACTTGGACGTGCATCGATAACAAGGTAGTTTCCAGAGTCCTGCTGCGTCAACGGCTGCCAAATGGTAAAACCCGCAGGACCGCAATCAATGACTGTAAGGAAGTGTTTGCCATTATAGCGGGTTATATCTATCCTAGCCTTTGCCAATTAGCTTTTACCGCCAATCCCCCTTTTGTCCATTGAACTGGGGCTGGATCAAACGTCTGACATTGTTTACACGCTCTAATAGCTGACCTTACATCTGCTTTGGTAATTGTTGGGCAAACCCATCGGGTGAAATACGCGGTACGTCGAATGCCTGGATGTCCACTACTCTCATGCACTTTCATGATTTGACTACTTGTCATTCCATTACTCCTTGCGGCACAAGTCAGAGGAAACAGGCTCAGTTGCAGATTTCATCCTCTCAAGCCACCTTTGCAGTACCTGGGTCATGAGGTCCACCAAATTCTGGATCAACGGGATCAGAGCAACGCCCATGGACAGTTCATACTCTTCTACCAGCAACTTTATCGTTTCCAATTGTCGGCAGAGCAACATTTCACTGGTGGCCTTCGTGCATACTCTGGTCTTTATGGTGAGTGTGTCCACCAGCCAGTGATACACGCTTACCAAGTCTGTTTTTAAGTGCATGACTTTGCATTTCCATTGTAATGCTAGATTGATGTCCTTCAGTGCCACATCAAGTTTGGCCAAGTTAATGTGTTGGGCATCATTCATGGGTTGCAGCCAACATGCATCTTCGAAGACAACATCATCGCGTTCCAGGAGCACGCTGGTCGCCAGGGAACTTGCGTCTACCCACACATTGATGTCTTGTCCAGTCGTGCACCATAGGCCTGGCGAATGATCACTCTGCGTCACCTTGGCTATTTCTTTCCGGACCATTTGTAATAGTGGAGCATCCTCTGTGGTGTTACCCCATCCTCGGGTCACGGCGTTGGCCCTTCGCTTTATCATTCCCGTTGTAGCTCAGAGCCACCCACACACTGGCAGATGCCTGATCAGTTTCCCGCACAGAGAAAAAATAGTTTGTGTCACAACCTCCGGGACATCCGGAATCATGCTTCCATCGCAAAGTGCCATGTTCCCCCCAGACTTCCAATCCAAGAACTTGTGGACCGTCTTCAAGCCACTCAGGATCAGTCTCTACAATCACCTGCATAATGGATGGAGCTACATTAACCCCAAATCCCATCCTAGTCAGGCAGTATCTTTGCTCTTTCACCATTACGGTTTGCCATTTCTGCGTCCGCCGTCGTGACGTTTACCTCGTCATGCATTCTCTACATTTATCAATTAGATTTGTGCAATTATAATACATGTATTCCATGAAATATCGACAGGTACAACTAGAGTGTATAGAGAGAGAGAGAGAGAGAGAGAGAGAGAATTTGAACTATGTAGAATGCTGTCTTGATTTTCCAGTCAAATTTTACATTGTCATCTCACCATATCATTGAATTAAAAATTCATTATTGAGCTTTTCTACACTAACTTCAAGGAAATATCAATGCTATTCAATGTCTTAACATTGTCACCTAGTCAGTTAATTCAAATCTTACATCATTAAATTAGCATTTTATTGCTGGTTAGGCTTGTTTTCATTGGCTGGAAAGTTGTAAATACAACAAAGAAAATTACATCACATTTTGATCAGGCATTCTCACAATATGATGGGAAACCAACAAAGTCTAGTTATATCTAGGTATATATGATAGATAAGTCTAGGTATATATGATGTTACACGAGTAGAGCACTCTGGCTTAGCGGGAACCATACCTGACCTCAGAATCATCATCTGATGAAGGCTTTGTTAGCAGTATGTATGCAACTGTAACTCAGCAAAATTTACAGTGATTAAAGCATTATATTTAAATTCTCAAACCTAATGAATAAAGCAATTTCCAACTTGCAACTGAATAATATTTTAGTGCTTGTATTCATGCCAAACATAATTTTTAATATTTATTCAAATTCTCTATATAATGTAGATGACTATGAAATGCTAATAAGAATCCTTCACTTCTTCATGAATAGAAGCATCAACATCATTATGGACCACTGTTAATTATGAAATGCTAATAAGAATCCTTCACTTCTTCCTAAATAGAAACATCAATATCATGAACAGTTGTTACAGTGAGAAACCAATGGTTCAGATTAACTTTCTGAATGAGAAATATTTCTTCTTAATCAAATAGGTTTTATAGGTTTACACTAAAAGTCAATTCACCTTTTCATCAGGATACATAAATTGGGCAGGTTTCACATGTTGATAAGTTTTTAGTTTACTTCGTGGCTTGAACCCCATTAAAGTAAGGCCTGTAAAACATACAAACAAATTATTCAAAAAGCAAAAATCACAATAAGCATGTGTGAACAAAGACTCTGAAGAAGTTAAAATTAATAACTATGGAAGTTCATAGAGACAAAAATAGGCTTGACAGCTCAATTTTCACAAAATGATAAATTTAATGTAAAATTAATAATTTTATCAAAAAGGTATAAATGTTACTATTAGGTTGATGCAAGATGCATATTCTGAATCAGTCAATATCAATATAATATACTGTTTTAAAGTTCAAATTTCACTACTGATTTATGCTACTGGTTTTGTTTTCCCTGATTATTCTTGTTTATTTGAGACTGTTAAAAATAGACACCCCCACCAAAAAAACAACAACAATAACAACAACAGCAACAAAAGCAAACAAATTTTACTGATCTTATTGTATGTGTTTAAAATCAAGCAGTAGACTGCTTTTGGTGAGAGGTTCTTCTTTTTACAAATAGAAAAAGGATTTATTACAAGATTAATCTATATACAAGGTTTCATAAATTTTTATTCATGTATCAATTTTTTGTAAAGGCATAATAAAAAAAAAAACCCTGTACATTGATAGTACAAATATCTTATTTGTTGTTATGCTATAAGAAATATATCAAATGTACATATTTTAATAATGTATCATATATGAAGTTATTTTCCTTAGACAATGTTGGATATCCTAGTCAGTTTGAATATAAATATTCTACACTTATGTAACAATTATTACAAGATAGTATTTATATCTCAGTCAAGCTAAGAAGATAAAAGCTATAAAATAAAATATCTATACTGTTGAGAACTGTAAGAAAGTTCAATATTATTTCAAGTTTTGTTCAAACAAATAATTTTCTTTATATTGTTGATTCTGTGTCTAACTTCTATAATTTTGAGATGAGCCATTAACATTCAAAGGTTTGTTTAAAAGTTGAATTCATTTATATCACTGATGTCAATGTTTTGGATGATCTATTCAATAAATTAGAATCATTTGTGTTATACAAGTGAATGGTAAGTGTATTTTGTATTGCTGAAATTGTAGCGAGAGAAGAAACTTACCCCCTGGATCAAAGCGCGTAAGACTATGCCTTGTTTTTCAAGCAGTAAAAAATATATGTTCACTTCTGGAGGCAGAAGTTATAGTTAGCCGATCTCGTTTCTCACGAGAAGAAATCTACCTCGCATGTAAATTTCTACATGCCAGAACTTGCATAAAAGAGTATGCCAGCAGCAGGAGTGGCGTTGTTGTTGTTCTTTGCGGACTGCTTTTTTGACTGACTGACTGACAGAATGAACGAGTTGACCAGAGGTATACTGAGGAAGGGCTGTTGTCAACTGAGGCTACCCAATTGTCTGAGGACTGTACTACTGCTTTTGGTTAGACTGAGCTAGTCTGGTTTGGTCATGGGGGCAATACTCATGTAGCAGGTCTTGGGTAAGAATAGCCTAGCAGAGCCCATCCCTCTCCTGGTCTACATCAACTTTGAATTCAGAGTTGATATGACATAAAACCCAAACAAACAACCAACCAACCATCTGAACAATGGATAGACTGAAATATGGTAACCGCATAGCATGAAGAATGAGCCCAATTGTCTGAACCAACCTGGAAAAAAAATTTGCCATATATTCTCATGTATCATGTGACTTTCTGAGATTTAAATTTGAATCTTATATCAAGTGGTTGTACCATATGCAAGATACAAACTTTAAGTGTACATAGTTGACCAAGGCAAGGCTTAGTTTACATATCTACATATGGGGCTAGAAAAATAATATAGTGCAACCCTCTAATATTAGGCAAAAATTTAAGTCTCAGAAAAATTACTGGATACATAAGTGTATATATGGTATATTCAATCATTAACATCTTCACATGTTTATTTAAAGAAATAAAAAATAAAATTTTGTCTTACCTGCAGTGCCAAAAGATTTTATTCCTGTAATTTCCTCTTTGTCAAATATTATTTTTTCATCCCCATAACGTAAGAAATATTTGAAATCTTGTGGCATCAGTACTTTACCAGTTTCCTGGAAAACAAAAACAATTATGAAAGCAGGTCAATAACTGTACAATTTGTCAGTTATCAGTTGAATTTTACTCTGAAATTTTCAATGTTCAATCTACTTGATTTTAATGGCATGTCAATATGTCTAGTGTCATTTTATGCCAGGAAGTTTGGGAATTGCATTCATTGTACATTGATATTTACATTTTTTGTGTAGTTGTTTCAAGAATAACTTATAAACAAACCTATTTGATGAATAGAAGCTAAGTAAAATATTAATCCTTACTGGGTGTCCAAATTATGTAGCCTTGTGAGAGAGTAAGTTTGGTTGAAATGGCGGATCCTTATCTCCCTGAATCGATAGTTTGGCTTGGTTTTATGGCATATCAACTGTTGTTGGTTATTTAATGCCAAATCTTGTTTTTATATATATTCATTAAATATATATGATTTGTAAACACATTTTGTAGATACATCTTTAAATGAGTCTAAGCTCATTTCTTTTGCACACAGTTAAATGGTTTCAAGTATTGCTATGTAACAGTAACAATTTAACATCAATCATTTGTTTGTACACATTTAAATTCTCATATGTGATATATAAGAGATTAGTGTATCAGTAATTTCCTTTTTAAATGAATTAGGACTAATTTGTTTACACACTAAAATTGCTATTATTTTTACACAGTTAAATAGTTTCAATTATTTCTATTGAACACTTATAATTTTATTCAATATTAATCATTTGTTTGCACATAGTGAAGTGGTTACAAGTATTGCTAAAACATTAATTATTCAAGTCAACATTACTCATTTGTTTGCACACAGTTAAATGGTTCCAAATCTAACTCTATGTATCATTAACAATTCATTTAAACATCAGTCATTTGTTTACAGTTAAATGACCAAACAGTTCTATTTTATATAATTCAATTTAGTATAAGTCATTGTTTGCACACAGTTTAAATGTCAAACAATTCTATTTGACCCATAGATAGGACTTCATCTGATGCTACCACTTCAGGCCAGAGTGGACCTGGGAGCAATGGCAATGAAGGAATACTCCTCTCTCACCAAAGCTCCAACATTACTGGAGCCTCACCATCAGATGATTTAGTGTCATATCCAGGACACTTGTTGGGGGGGTCTTACCCCTCTGCAGAGAAGCAGTCAGTGTATTCTACAGCCTCAACCGACTGGGCAAAAGAAATCAGGATATAAAGGTCAATTATATAATTCCAAAGTATAAAGTTCAATAAACTTATTTGGATAAAGTTATAAGAATAATTTTATAACATTTGAAAAAAATAACTGATCAAAAACATCAGAACGATTAAATAAATCCGTAAAATTTAATAATCATTTTGTATTATTAAAAAATTTTGGGGGGTAAGAATATGAAATAGAGTAGTTTACGAAATTACACTGGCTCTTCACCACCTCTTGCATTGTAAACATGGCAAAAAATCTGACATCATTGGAACTTAGAAAATTGATAGTCAAGCTATGTAATGAAGATAAACTCTCGATTGGGTATATTTCAAAGACTGTGGAGAAATCTAAAAGCGTTATTCATAGTATTTTAAGAAAACTTAAGGAAACTGGGTCATGTGAAGCCAAAAAACTACTTGGCAGGCCAAAGAAAACTACTGCCAGGGAAGACAGATGGATTGGTAATGAATCAAAAAAGGATCAATTTGTGACAGCAACTGCTATCTCTAACAGAGCTAATGCTAACCTTGGCATTAAAATATCAAGGCACACTATTTCCCGAAAACTTAATGAAATAAATATGAACAGCTAAGTAGCTTCTACAAAGCCTTACATTTCTAAAAAGAACAAAATGAGCCGATTGAAATTTGCTACTGAACTTCATATAGATTGAAGTGATGAGTCAAAGTTTAACCTGTTCAGTTGTGACAGAAGAAGGTTTGTTCGACACAGTTCTAAGGAACGATATCTGCCTCAGTGCACTAAAAGTAGCATTAAATTTGGAGAAGGAAGCATGATGGTGTTTGGTATAATTTCTGTTGCTGGTACAGGACCTCTTGTTAGGCTACACAATAAAATTAACGCAATTGTATACAAAGAGATATTGAAGAAGCATGTTGTACCTAATTAATCAACCAACTGTATTTATGCAAGATAACACTCTGTGTCCCATAGCCAAGTTTGTTAAGATATTTCAGTCTGAGGAGGATGTTAATGTTATGGAGTAGCCTGCTCAAAGCCCAAACATGAATCCTATTGAGAATGTTTGGAAGTTACTAAATGAAAGAGCTAAGGAAAAGAATCCAAGAAACGTCAAAGAACAATGGACTAATTTAAAGGAGAATGGGAGAAAATATTTGTTGATGAATGCAAGACATTAATTCACTTGTGTAGCAAAAGACGTCAAGTAGTTATTGAAAGTAAAGGTCTACACCTCAAATGCTAATGAATTATGAATGCTATTTTCATTTGGATATGATGTATCCATTATAATAGTATGATTTTGTTAATCGTTCTGATGTTTTTGATCATCTATTTCTTTCAAATATTATATGATTATTTGTATAACTTTATCAAAATAAGTTTGAGCTTTATATTTTGGAATTATATAATTTACCTTTAGATCCTTAATTTTCTTTGATAAAATGTTCTATGAAGCTTTAAAATAAAAAGTCATTTCATATTTAGACTTTTTCTTAATATTGTCCTGATAGATAAACTGATGTGATATGTTTTTTTAAAAATAAACTTTAGAATGCTAATTACATCACACAAATTAGAAATAGAATGTTTTAAAATTTTCTCATCTTTTTTCTTTCATTTAACAACTCACATGCTCTGATGAAGATCTAAAAACCAAAACATTTAACATTAGTAAATAATTAAAAAAATAAAATCATCCTCTGAAGACCTTGTGTTTTTCATCTCTGTACATTTTCACATAAACATATACATATATATATAATGCTGGTCTAATTTAGATCTACATATGCTCTGTCACAAATATTGAGCACTATGTATTATAAATATAGCAAACTATTTAATTTATATTTTTTAACAGATTTAAATTCAAAGTTTTTCTTCTCTTAGAGTGGTTGCCATACCATTGTTACCCAGAGCTGGAGAGAGAATAGTTGGATTTATACCTTTCTCAAGGCTAGTAGTGCTATGTGAAATGAAAACAACCTTGTCCAGGATTTGAACTTGAGTCACCATGTCCATTTCCTATGAAAGTAACCATTACACCATGAATGCCTCTATATCTACTGTGACGGCAAATTGACTAAAATCCCAAAACGGAACTTTATTTTTGCACGTGTGAAGACGGGGCAGGTTGGCACTTGATCCCCTACAGAAATAAGTCCTGTTCAGAGTTCTTTTCTCAGGCAGATAAGAACTGGCATATTACGTGAGGGAATAATTTAGGACCAGACTGACCGCCGCTGGCAAGGGGTTCCAAATTTCACACTATCACACACCCACCAGGTCGCTTTCTTCTTTCCCCGAGATAATGGAAGAAAGTGAGCCTATAGGTTTTAGTTGTAATAATATTAATATTGTTATAGTCGGCAACTCCGGTTTCCCGTGTGATACTTTAGGAATTAATAGGACAGTTCTAAGCAAGATAATATAAGGCGAATAGAAGCTGAAAGGAAAGCATGAAATAACAACATAGACCACATGGTAAAATGAAAATACATAGGTTCTTTACTACGGTTATATACATACATATACGTTCAGTAAAATGTCAGACATATAGTAGGATAGTCCATGAATATAAATGTCTTTTCCTGGCTTTTATCCTTTTTCAAATTGAGAGAGAGAGAGAGTGGTAAACAAAATTTGGGTGTAAAGGAAAAATGTCCCAAAGTTACTTATCTTATTTTTTTGACGGGGTTCCACTGGAGAATTTTTCTTCTTTCACGGGCTAATAGACTTTGTTCTGTTTTTAGTATACTGGCTTGAAGGATTTTGGAGTCCTTCGTGTCTCAGTTAGTCTTTTGTCTTTAGCCCGGAGTAAAATGGCTATCGTCCGTCTGCCACGAGACTTGCTCAAAAACTTTCTTACTACCCCTGAGGGGAAGGGAACCCCACTTCCGTTTGGGGTCCCCGCCAATCATTTGGCTTCTTTTTTCTTTCCCCTTCCGATGTCCGGCGACCCAAGGTCACTTAAGTGCGAACATCTGCGTGACCCACATTCTTTCCTAACGGTCACTTTTTGACTGCTTGATACTCTCATTCAATACGGGGGGGGGGAATAGTATCAGTCCTACCTCCTCGTCTCCATGAGCCATCACGTGACACTACATATATGCATACACACACATACATATATATTCAAGCAAGTTTTGTTAAAGATGATGGAATAGTTTATGATTCTTAATTTTATTTTTTCAATACTCCTTGTTATTTTTCTAGCAATGGGATCTGGATGGTAAAGGAATTAATAAAACTTGTTTGAATAATAACTTGCTGCCTAAATATACACGCTTAAAAAAAAAATTTAAATATATATATATATTTATATTTATATATATATATATATATACACACACACAAAAACACACACATTTTGCTTAACATTCAGTATTATAAAGTATGTATCAAGAGTAAGTGGAAATATCCAGGGAAAAGAGTAGCACCCTCCCCTACACCTCAGTGTAGTAGCTATTGAAAAGGGAGCCTTTCAGTTGACCTCGACTATGGTCGGTCAACTTACTTATAAACATATTCACACACAGATTATATACATTTATTGCCCCCCCACATTATATATATATATATATATAAACTTTTCAGGTTAATATATCCAGAAATTTTGTATAATTTGACCAACAGAAACAACAGTTGACTATCAGTACAAAAGGAATTGTTTCATTGTCATTAAAACCAACTTTGATCAAAGTCTTTACTTCTTATTCATCATAGATAAGTGCATAAGCACTTAACTACTATAAAAGGTGATTGATATATTTATGGTGTAAAGTATAAGAACATGAAATTAGAGTTCCAACTAAATTACATTGACCTCAACTCTGAATGATTACACACAAAAAACAATTATTTTTCATTTTATTTTTTTTCCTAAAAAGTTATTATCTAAGGAGAGCTGCAAAGGCTTTGTTTGGTTTGATTTGGTTAAATATTTAATGGCTTATCAATTCCTAATGGGTTATTGTTGTAGCCTTGAAAGGCCAGAAATGAATAACACAAAGAGATGTAAGGTTTACAACAGTATATATCTATGGAAATACAGACTGTAACAATTACCGGAAACTGACTAGACTGCTTGACCTGTTTATTGAGTCAGTCACTATTTATAGTGTCGAGGAGAGTCCATGCAGTGACATCATAGGGTATATCACCATAACAATTATTTAATGCTGAAAATTGATTTCTAAATGTTTGATTGTGATCATAACTATATTTTCAATATTTCATTTGTTCATTGCAAAGTTATGTGATTGTTAAAGTATTCCTATCCGACACAAAATAATTTTCACAAAGTTATATGGTTTCAAGTATTCCTATATAATACTACTTTATACACAATTATATGGTTTAATGTAACAACTTTTTATTAATACTAATCATGTGTTTGCACACAGTTATATGGTTTTCAAGTAACTAATAATAATTAATAGTAAAAAAAAAAACAAAAAAAAACCTGAAGCTTCAAAAAGTATTTTAAATACAAATAATTTGCACACAGTTATATGGTTTCACATATTTCAATTATACTAATTTTTCACAGATCTATTTGACCCATAAATGGGACCCTAACAGGTACTACTACTCCAGGTCAGTGTGTTCCTGATAGTAATGGTACTCCACATTCCCCAAAGCTCCAGAACTGGACCTCATCATCAGATGGTTTAGTGTCCTACTCAGGACACACAGACTAGGTGTTGACATTAATGAAGAGAACCCTTTCCTGCAGCTGACTCTCAAGTTTCAGAACATGAAAAAGAAAAGTTATACACTACAAATATTTTTAATGATTCAAAGAGTTGAAATGTATGTGAATTTAGTGGGAAGTGTATAATTCTTTTTCTTATGTCTTATTCCACAAACTTATCAATCATTTGCCATATATTAAATAATGGGATAAGATAAAATCAGTTAATAAACAGTATGTATTCACCCAACCCTTCCATCACAAAGCAGAATATAGCTGGTTTGAATTCATAGTTTTCGTTCTCTTTGACTGGTTGCCTTACCAAAACTAAAATAAGTAGTAATGCCACGAACAATCTTACCTTGAAGAAACAGAAGGTGTGCTCTCTCTGCTACCGGCACGTGGAAACCAGAAGAAAAGGACGCAAGAGGTGTGACTTGTTTTATGGAAGAGAACGAGATAAGCCTCTGTGAAATGGCGAAATTTGATGAATATAAAAGAGACTAAGTTTGAAGTGGAAGAGAGCAGTATTTTGCTTATGTCCGATTGGTGAACATCTATCAGTTTATTTTGCATGTTAAATAATTTGACTACCGCCCCAATAGGTTGATTCCAACACCTAACCACACCTACTCCTCAGTTTATGAACAGTAATGATAATCTTTAAACTTATAAAAAAAAAAAAAAAAAAGACAGCATTATGTTTGGTCTTGATTTCTTTGTTTAATGGCATATTACCCTTCATGGGATCCCTGTTGGCTTGGGCAGTAGAATACAGCGGCTGCATCTCTGCAAAGGGGTAAGAACTGTCCCCTATACAATGAGTGTCCTGGATATGACACTAAACCATCTCATCCAGTATTGTGGGAGCTTTGAGGAATGTGGAATACTCCTTTATTGCCATTGCTCCCGGTCCACTCAGGCTCGAAGTGGTAGCACCTGATATGATCATATCTATGAGTCAAATAAAACTGTTTGATCATTTAAATTGAGTGCAAACAAATGACTTATGTGTTGGAATATCCCTTATAGATGGACTCATCCTCATGTGACATATACCAACTGAGATTTCTTCTGCGCAGATGCAGTCTCAGTTCTATCTTAGCAAGTCCATACCAAGAGAGGTAATATTCCTGATTGTTAAGCTGAGGAGGGGTTTCTCCCAGCTATTGTTTGTGTATGTATTATTTGCCTTCAATATATTTCTTATTCCTTATTTCTGTGTCATGTCATCATTTGGACCTCCCCTTGACCACAACATTATGCTAAATTTATTTTTTGTTAAAAGATCTGTTTGATCATGTGTTTACAATCATAAATATTTAATATATATGTATAAAGATGATTTGACATTAAATAACATAAAATAGTTATATTATAAAAACAAACTAAACTAAAACTAACCCTTCATGCATTATTTAATGCCAGAGCCATACTTATAGACGAAGAGCAATGGTACTATTTAATTCATAGGTGGGGAATAAGGGGGAGGAGTGTCACACCTTTCCCAAGGATATCAGTCCAAAAGTGAATGTAATAACACAAAGAGTTCTAACTCTCATACTAAAATGTTGCAGTCCAGAATTTTAGCCATTACACCATGGAGTCTCCTCCATGTTAAGTGCTAGCAATAATTTTAAGAAAAAATTTAATCTCACCGTCAGGTATGTTTTAGTTTTAATTTTCAGTTCTTCATTATTCTTCTTACTGAGTTTGGTTGAATATGGTTTTCGGCATTGACTTATTAACAAATATCTGAAAGAAAAAATTCCATGTTTCAATGATTAAGATCATTTAGATACAATTATGCTTTGATTATTCAATTTATTAGAATGTAAAGGAACATAACAATGTCCTAAAAATAATTGAATGAAACATTTCATCACTCGGATCAAATATTTTATTATAACTTGACCAAGTGCTGAATAAGAAAGCTTACATATATATTTTGAAAGTCTTTTAAAAATATCTTACTCAATGAAGAGTGGCTTTCTAATTTTTTCAGATAGTTAAATATATTCAAAGATTTTAAATTCTAGAATTTAAGGTTTTATCACACTGGGCTAAGTTAGAATTTTATTATTCAAGTATGAACATATAAAGTTACGAAATATTAGTTATTACTTTTTAAATAATCATGGACATACTTGAATTCCTATAAGATGATATTTTTAGAAAATAAACTCAAAATTATATACATTTTTAAAATTATTTCATTTTCAAGTCTTTCTAAATTCATCTAAAATAATTTACTTTGGAGGTGGGGCTTATGTTCTTCTTTCTCTATTCCTCAGCTATTTGACATAAAACTTCAAAAATGTTTCCCTTTTTTTAAAAATTTCTTTTTGAACTCTTTATGTATAATTTTACTGTGTCTTTTTAAAGTTTCTGTCTTTCAACTCATTGAATGGCTTTCTTTCAATTACACTGTATACCCACTCTTTTCTATGACCCAAGTTTAGTCTATTTTGCATTACTATCCACACTTTCACTTTTCTTAATTCTATTAGATTCTTTCATATGAGACAATCCATAATAATTTGGGGGTTATTATAGGACTGACCAGACAAGAAACTGAGAGGATTTTTACTTACCTGAAATAAAAAGAACACTGCTTCATGTCTTTTGTAGAAGTGGCTATTTGTAATGTGACTTAAATGCATGTGCAGGTTCACACCTGTACCTGCATGTAATCAATATTACTATGGATTATGAAAATTCATAAATTATTATCATCTAAAGTGAGAGGGAAGTATTCATCAACAACCTTTGACAGAAAACCAGAATAAGAGAGACATTTGGTTGGAGCAAAACCTTGTGTGCGTGTGTGTGTGAGAGAGAGAGAAAGAGGGAAAATGAATTCCGCCAGATTTTGTTGTGAGAGGAAAACAAAAGCTCTGTTTTGAAAGTGCTGTTTGGACAACAGCCAGAAGGATGTGATTTGCATTGGGGAAGTAACAAATCTCGGCATAGTTTGTTACAGGAAAAATCAATCAACCATATAAGAATGTTAGAATAATAAGGTCAAATTTAACTATAAATGTAGTTACTTCAGAAATAAAAGATACCAGACATAGAAAAGTTTTAAATTGTTCATTTTCCAAACAATTTCATATTGTGATGATAGTAAAATGTATTTTTTACAGCACTAACAAGATTATTTTAACTTAATAGTAATGCTGTAAAAGGTACATACACACCAACAGCCATTTCAACACCTTCCCCAAGACGAAAAGTTATTCTTCGCATTGGCCTTTTCTTGTGATCTTTTGATCGAACTCTGAAACAAATAGGAAAAAATAAAACAATAAAGAAATATACAAAGAGTTAATCAACAAAAAAGAGAGGAAATAAGAAAAAAAAAAGAAAAAAAAAAAAAGAAGACTTTTTTGTAAAAGAACCTGGATTAAACATGCGTTCTTAAAGTTACAGAAAAGATAACTTGAATATCCTCTGGGACACATGATTTTGATTCAGGCACCCGGATATTTGAGTTTGAGCACCCAGATGTATCAAAAGTGGAGAAAATAGAATTGCCACACAGTGTTGTATAGCCACATACAACTGCACGTATACATATACAAATATATGCGGAACATAATCAACAGATAATGACGACTTCAATAACGAACGTGGGTCACCGAGGGCCACAAAGCCCTCAGTCTGCAAGCTGGTTCTCCCACTGGCATCCTGTCTCCAACTGACTTGAACCGCCTGGGGCACCTGGTTATATTATTTTCTAATGACCACCTGCTTCCTCTGTTCTTCCGCTTATTTACACAGGTGTATCTCTTGATTGACGGCGCGGTCGAGGGTCAATATATAACACACAGTGATAGAGTGGCAAGTATTTCGCTGGGAGACACTTGATGTTCAGCTTTCAGACAAAAAATTGGATTAACAAATCAAGTATGAAACCTACATTTTTAAAAAAATACCAACCAGTGATGAAATTTCTGCTTCATTTACTTTTTTGTTTCTACCTTTAAAAACTTTTTATGAGTAGCTTCTTTTTGAAAAAATAAATTATATTTTCTTCTTGAGAGTTCACTTAAAAATATTTGTGTTTAAAAACAATACTTACCGAGTGAGAAGTTCTTCCAGTCTGGCTGAAGGGCAAGGTAACTCTGACTTTTCATCTTCATCAGGAAAAAGAAGGTCCTCAAAACAAGGAAAAAAAAAAAAAAAGTTAAAAAAGTTACTATTTAGAGACAAAGGAAATTCTTGTTTCAGATTTTTCATTCTAGAAACTGAATATTTTCTTTGGTTAAAAGTATAATGCACCAGTTATTTTAATATAATCAGAGGAATCTTTTTATTTCATAAATTTTTTTCTTTGACAATTACTTATTACATTGCATGGATTATTTTAATAATAATTTTAAAAAATAGCAGGTAATAATTAACTGAATAAAAAATTTTCACAACTGATACAATTCAGAGGAGAAATGAAATGATTCTAAATAAGCTTGTAGTAAAATCATCACGACAGGTTGGGATAAGTTTATCATAGTATGTATTTAACCAACCTCACCACCACAGGCAGTATGTGACACAAGGTCAATTTTTAAGTGAAGTAAACCTGGTTTTAATTCAGAGTTTTCCTTCTCTTAGACTGGTTATCTAACCAAGGCTAAAGATCCCAGTCTGTCATAACTTATAATAGTAATTGTAGTGTCATATTCTTTACATACAACTTAAATATTTTCCTGAAAATGAAAAATTGAACTCAAGTTTAGTGAAAATGAAAAATGTTTTCAGTGATTATATCTAAAATATTTCTAGATTAAAAAAATGCAATAAACAGTTAAGCAAAAAGTTCATTTTGTGATTAATCAGGGTTAATTGTGATTTGGTTTGATTTTATTTGAGGTGTATCATCTTTGATTTTAGATTTTTGCCCCGAGGTGGCTGCATGGATTTATCTAACTTTTCACAAACTCAGATTTGATATAAAGTCATTTTATAGTGTGTGTGACTATTTACAAAAAACTACTTGGTTTACTTGGCATTCCTCTTCAAGGTTGCCTCAGGTTCTGAACAGTTAACTCAGCCCTGCTAAGCAGGGACAAATGCCAGGTTGGCCTTGGAATTCCAGGAAAGTACTGAAGTGGATGCATACCTTGTAGAATTTATCAATATCAAAGGAATCATCTGGGGCAGGTAAAGGAATTAATTCAAGACTAATTCCATTTTTATGCAAGTCTTCAGCACGGACTTTGGCCTGTTTGAATGACAAAAGAGTAATATGGATAAGAAATACATATACAAACCTCATATATGTGGTGCATTCAATAAGTTTCCAGACTTTTTTGTACAGGCATTTAAAATTGTCGTAGACTCTTGAAAATTCAGTATCTTATTGCTATACATCTTATGAGATGACTGACCAAGTTTTATGATTTCAGGTTCAAATGAACAGTTACAGCAGCAATTGGAATACACCCTACTAAAGCCTGATTGTCACAGCTGGTGAATTTCAAAAATGCAATCTGGACGTGAGGACACTTTAGAAGAACGATATGCAATAAAATTCTGTTTTAAACTTGGAAAAAATACTACAGAAACGTATAGAATGCTTCAGACTGCTTTTTGACCATCTTGCATGAATCAAGCATCAGTTTTTGAGTGGCATAAGAGATTCAAGGAAGGCAAGGAATCAGTGAGGGATGAGGAGAGGTGTGGGAGGAGTAAGAAAGTCAATACACCAGAGTTGATTGGCCAAAGGGTTAGGGTTACTATGTTGAGGTTTTAAGGGAGTTCAAGAAGAGATTCCATTGGAAGAGGCCAGCACTCTTCAAATCGGGTCAGTGGCATTTCCACCAGGACAATGCACCAGTCCACAACTCCATCCTTGTCACAGACTATTTGACCAAGATGGGCATCAAGACAGTTCCTCAGCCTCCCTAAAGTCCAGACCTTGCTCCCTGTGACTTTTGCTTATTCCCTAAGCTCAGAGGCTGTCGTTATGAGACACACTCACACAAGAGGACTTCCATGGGGCCTTCCAGAAGTTGTTGGAACAGTACAACAAGTGCATTGCAGCCAGAAGAGATTACTTCAACGGGTACTAGAGTTTCATGTGTGTACTATCAATAAAAGTGCTTATACGAAAAAGTCTGGAAACTTATTTAATGATATATATATATATATATATATATATATATATATATATATATATATATATATATATATATATATATATATTTAAAATATGTGTATTTAGGTAGCAAATAGTATAGACATTTTTTGTCTACATATTTTTATTTTTGATCCATTCAATTATTTCTTATTAGTGGGTTTTTTGTAAGTAGAGGTAGTGAAGTTATTACTATTATTTAAATTAGTATCAATTAGAACATATAAAAAGGGGATTTTACTGTTTTTGTTTGAAGTATAGAGGGTTTTTTTCAATACTATTAAATATTTTATTTTCAAGATCAGACATATAGAAATTACTGAAAATTGAACCCAGAACTGATCCCATTGACACATTGTCAATTTACCTAAGATATGTTGATGATATACTGATTCTAACTAACAATACTTATGAAATTATCATACTACAAGACACCTAAAAAAAAAAACAAAAAAAAAAAAATCAGCTTTTTAATTTTACCCGTGAACTAAACAAAATAAAATCCTCTTTTTAGATGTTCTTATCAATAACAATAACTTCATTACCTCTACTAATTGAAAAAAAAAAAAAACACTAATAAGAAATACTTGAAAGGATAGATATATATATATATATATATATATATATATATATATCCTTTCAAGTATTTCTTGTTAGTGTTATATATATATATATATATATATATATATATATATATATATATATACTTTCTTCAAAGAAAAAACCAAAGACCGGTTATTTTAGGATTATAAATCTATTTCCATCTTATTTTGTGTTTCTGATGTAAACCAAAAACACGAAGAAAAATATAACAGGACTTCTTCTGATCTTATGGATAAAACTTGTTTTTGGTTTACATCAGAAACACAAAACAGGATGGAAATAAATTTATAATCCTAAAATAACCAGTCTTTGGTTTTTTCTTTAAAGAAAGTATTACTCTGTAATATTAGTTACATTGAGCTCTCTACCAGGAAAATTTAAATGTTCCGCTTTTGAATGATTTTCTTATCCTGAAGGAATTACTCCCAACTCTGGTTTAACTGGACCGAATAATATTATACACACACACACACACACACACACACAAGATAGGTCCAAAAAGAAATCATACTTTTAAAGCAACACATTAAGAGGGTATTTTGACAAGTTTACAGCTTAAATGATTGCTTTTAATGCTATTTCAACTCATCTAGGGTATTTTATGCCTAGAGGTTAGGCATTTTTTGTGTAATTTCTTAAGTTATATGATATCAAGTATTCCTATCTTATACAAATAATTTGACTCTTAGATGTGACCCTAACAGTTACTACTACTCCAAGTCAGAGTAGACCTGGGAATAATGGAAATAAAAAGGTACTCTACACTCCCCAGATCTCTAGAACTGAAGCTACTAGTGTTATACCCAGGACAACTCCTTTTGAATCAAGGTCTTACCCTTCTTCAAGGGATAGAGTCAGAACATAACATCCACTAAAGACAATCCCAAAATGCATGATCTTCCATGTCAACAGACAATGATCGCATTGAGAATTTTCAGCAAATCACAAGACATCTCATTTTCCAGTTGGCTTACTTTCTAGATTTAGCTTCTGTGAACTTTTTTGTAAATTATCTCCCTTTGATCAAGTTCCCAAAGCCAAAATTCTTTCTGAAGGATAGAAGAAAATGCACAAGACCTATAAATTATCCTTAAAAATGACTTCCAGAAAAATTCTAGAACAGGAAAAAATGCTGAGAACTATATCAACAGTGTCAGTGGGGACTATTTTGAAGAAGATATGTCTCATTAAGTTATAAGTAAATCAAATCTTATGACACCCATAGGCCTAACCAGGTAAATTTATTAGTCAAAGAAAAAATTTTTTAAACTGAAATAATTGAAATATATTTTTGGAAGGAAGAATTTGTGCATTACAAAAGTGAGAAAAATATATACAGATTTTTTTGATCAGTTTAATTGCAAACGAAGACAAATATGAATTTTTATGTTAACTAGGTGAATGAAAAGAAATATATTTATATTTCTTTAAAAAAAAAAAAAAAAAAAAAAAAAAAAAGGAGAGTGACAAAAATGTATGATTTAATTATCTCAGAGCTGGCAGAGTTGAAATGACACCTATCTCTCAACACGGACAGGTCACAGGGATTAAGTGACAGACAGATGTGAACTTGACTGAATTTATGGGATTTGGGAAAATTATAATTTTTCTTATTTTGAAATGCCCGGGAAATTTTCTCTTGAAATCATTTTGTGACATCCTTATCTCATGACAGAAAGAACCGCCAACTATGAGTAGCAATGCCAAGGTTAGATATTAAGGGAGTAAGAGGAAATATCTGCACCTTTAGTAAAAGTAAGAGGAAACTGACCACTTAGTTTGAAAATGGAGTGAAGAGGCGGAACCAATTATTAGATTCCAAATTAGGAGGAAATTGATATTATCAATATTACCAGGTCACTGCCCCAAAATGGAAACTGAATTACATATAAACCAAGATTTTTACCTGCCTAAGTTCAGATGGATGAGATTGGTGATGAGATAGACAATGCAGAAAGTTCAGAGGGAACCAAATCAGAGATGAGATCAGATTGGTGAAAAGAATAGCCCCTAAGTTAAGAATTTAGACCAAACCTCTATAATGAACATTTCAAATTGCTGATAGCAGATAAACTGAGAACTATAATGAAAAGTAGATAACTGAGACCTGATACTGAACTTCCAAAGTGAACACTAGAATTGCTGAGAGTGAATAAACTTAGAATAGTAATGAAAAACAGATAATCATAGGCCTTGTGCCAAACTCCGAATACCAAAAATTTAACTGACTGCTAAATCATTGAGTAGGCCTCAGAGTTACATGAATAATTAGCTTCTGGGTAAAATGAAAATTTATTGTTTTTGTTATGAATCTGTGTCTTGTTTTTTGTTGGTGTTACAATTTTTCTTTTATTTTTTTTTTTATTGTGGTCTCATTGGTTGGCTGTCCAATTGGTGACTTTGTTAGCAACTATTTTGTCATCCTGATCAATAAAATACAATGAAGGAGGATAAGTAAATCGGCTGTGAATTCTGGTGACACAGCTGAGAAGAACCATCAGTGGATAGAAAGAAATGGCTGGAGTTGACACAATTTGTTTTCTTTTGGAGTCATCAAGTATTTTACACATGTACATACATTCATAAACAGAAAGGCATTGCAAAACGTATTCCAATACATAAATTTCATTTTGCAAGGAACACAAATAAAAAATTTGAAAACAATTAGTCATTTTTTTGGTTCACTTGTAGTATGAACAATTCTATTACATTTCATTTGCTTGGTTTGGTTTGGTTTTATGGCATATCAACCATTGTAGGTTATTTAATGCTAAATCCTTTTTATACAAATATCTTAAATATATAAATTCTAAATACATTTTATAGATAACATTTTTCAATGAGCCTGAGCTCATTTTTTTTTCCTCAGAGTTAAATGATTTTACTTATTTCTATCTAATACGAAAAATTCTGTTTACTATTAATCATTTATTTGCACATAGTTAAATATTTTCAAGTATTTTTATTTAACATTAACAATTCAATTAAACATTACTCATTAACACAGTTAAATGATCTAACAGTTCTATTTCAAACAATTCAGTTTAGCATGTCAACAAAGTTAAATAGCTTCAAGTATTACTATGTATCACTAACAATTTAATCAAACATCCATTATTTGTTTACACACAGCTAAATGATCAAACAGTTCTACTTTAAGCAATTCAGTTTAGCACAAGTCATTTGTTTGCACTTAGTTTAAATGTCAAACAGTTCTATTTGACCCATAGATAGGACTCTATCAGGCGCTACCATTCTGGGCCAGAGTGGATCTGGAAGTGATGTCAATGAAAGGGTACTCTGCATTCCCCAAAGCTTCAGTAGTATTTCTTACCCCCCTGTAGAGATAAAATCAGTCCCAGCCAACTGGGCTAAATTTTATTTGTCTGAAATTGTATTTAAAAATAAACCAAAAAAAAAAGAGATTTTATAGTCTCTAGTGTCCATTTTTCTATGATATTTACCAACTTGAAATTGTTTAAAACTCTGGGAAAATTTAATTTACTTAATAAAGCAAATGATGATAAAACCATTAAAAATTTAAAGTAACAATCAATACTAATCAGTATATACTGTTTATAAATCAATCACAGGATCAGAGTATGTCATCTTTTCAAAGTTTGAATGACAAAATTACATGAAGAGATCTTGCTTGTTGGAATATTGAATTAAGACATGCTAGGCACAGATGAAGAAGTAAGGATGACATCCTTATATGGACACCCAAATGTTGGCTGATTAGCAAAACTTACATTCATCAATACTGTGCAGACACTGGATGCTGTCAAGAAGATATAGCAAAAGTGATAACCAATATGGCTGGTTAGAGAAAATTAAGGAAATCCATGCTGTCAGCATTCCTTGATGATGATGATTCAATGGTAAAGCTGACCAACTGAAAAGGTAATGTCAATTAGGTTTTTTCTAAAGAAATCTAAGTACTTCCTTTTTGAATTGGTCAGAGATAAAGGTGTAATATAATAGCCGAGGGATTTTGGTTCATGCCTTTGGGTTTAGTTAGGCTGAGAACCTTTCGGCTCAGCACATGGGTTAGTTAGGTGCAACCTTGATGCAGGTGGTAACACGCGCGCACACAGAGCAGACATGTCACTCAGAGATGTCACAATAGCCTGAGATGATGAAACGGGTGACGAAGTGTGGGTGACATCATGCACTGGAAGCGCATGGAGGATTTGGGGGAAATTTGAAGAAAGTTAGAGAGTTGAAGCTAGACGCTGAATAAGGAGGTTTGACTTTTGGGGCTCGCTGAGGCGAGACAAATTTGCACACCATGGGTGCCGCACGAGATAGGGGCCAGATGATAAAGACAGAATAGTAAGATTGTGTCTCTCTCCTTATGTCGAAACCTTTAACTCAAAAGTAATAAAAAGGTTTTGTACCTGAACAAAAAAGTCGTTACGTGTTTTCGAATTGCGAGATTCCTATGTTCTTTATGTATACATGTTATCTAAATGAGTTATGGACAATTGATGTACATTTCCCAAATAGCCATATCTGGCTATGGTACATAAAGACTTCTACTTTCAACTGATTCTTATTAAATACACTAATCTATATTATATTCATCATTCAATTTTAGATTTAGTATCACAAAAAGGATGTACAAAGGTACATGGTACAAAGGGCCTCTCTTCCAGGTCACATACACAAAGGTACAATTACCAGCAGAACCTCTTTATCTGCAGATAACTTCTATTATAATGATCTGTAAAAATCTATATATTTTTGTAATTGTCATTTCTATTAGTGTTAAAGAAAATCCAAGTATTTTCTTAAAAGATAAAAAAAAAAAGGAGTGAGACAGCATTTGAAAACTGCCTTCATGCACGATAAATCAAACACTTTAAAAATTTGAACACTTTCAATCTATCTATAATATAATCTAGTTTTTAGAATTACATACAAATATAGATAGAATTCTTGCAAAACAGTTTGGGTACCCACACAATTGTAGCCTAAAATTACTACATACCTACACTCAATTATATCTACATCTACTAGACTGATATTATTAGTTCAAGTATAGTTATTTTATTAATTCACAAACTGAAGTACCAGATAAGAGGTCAATACTCCATATAGATATAATAAAGATAATTATGAAATGCTAATAAGAATGATCATTCCTTTCTAAATAGAAACATTAATACAATCATGGATAAGTGTTATAACAAGAACCAATGAGTTCACAGGTCATCTATATTTTTTGATTTAAGATTACTTACATCAGCTGCAGCCGTCCCTTCATGAGGTTTATCATTGTTTGTAAAAAGAATTACCCTTTTAGATCCTAGTTTTTCTTCACTGTAAAACAAGGCAAAAAAAATTAAGTGAAAACTAATTATTTGAATTAAAAGCAAATAAGATACTTTTTAGCTGGATTTTAATCGGTTCCAGCATTTTTTTCTTTTACATAGAAATTCTTGCTGTACTTGATATTCAATACTAACATTTTAATCTGATCTGTTTTTTTTGTAACTATATTTCAACAAAAGGGACATTAGCATAAATGAATCATTAAATTTCAATCAAGCTTCACTATTGAATCCTTTTTTTCCTGGTATATTTATTCCTGTATTATTATCTTATCCCTAGTGAGTTTTTCACTGAAGTCTCCACGACTCTTCTCAATATTCCAGCTAATCTTAATAGTGTTGTAGTTTGGATGGGCTGAATTCTTCCTCTGATCTCCAATTCCTCCAGTCTCTTTTCCAGGCCTTTGAGGACTGTTGCAAGCACACCAACTACAATTGGTATCACCATCACCTTTATATTCCACAGCCTTTTCAGCTCTCTGGCAAGATCCAAGTATTTATCTATCATTTCAGTTTCTTTCATTTTCACTGTGGTCTGCTTGAAAGGCAAAAATACTAAATGACAAGTTTTTTTCTTGTTAATTAAGGCTAAGTCTGATCTTCTGGCTGGGATTGAGTGATCCATTTGTATCTGAAAGTCTCAGAATTTTTTTGAGTCTTCATTTTCTAATACTGATTCTGTTTTGTGCATATACCATTTGTCAGTATGGTCAAATTTCAATCTCTTGCACAATTCCCAGTGGATCACTTTTCCTACCCAGTCATGCAGCTCTTGTATTCCTTTTGTGTAAGTTTACAGCATTTGCTTATTATTATTATTATTATATTGTTGAATTCATTTGTTTACATTTATTGCTATACTAGATGCTATATATTTAAGAATTTACTGAATGTCAAATTAAAATGAAGAAGGCTTGAAAACTGACACATAGAAATAAGATAAAAATAACAAAACAAAGATACTAGTTCAAAAAACAAACAACCAGAAAACATTCTCATAACTTTAAATAAAAATCCCTAATGAAAATATTGTTCATAAAAGTGTGTTGAATATATTCATATTGTATAGATTGTACTTGTGACATTGCTAAGAAACATTAATCAGTGAAAACTATTTAGAAGAAATCTAAAAAAAAAATTCTTTTAAAACTCACCACTTAGAGAAAAGATCTGAGCATGCCCACAATGCATCACCAATTTTATAATTAGAGTTAAAACCAAATTTCTCATGAAAGTCTTTCCAGTTGACTGTAATCAGAGAAAAAAAAAATAAATAAATGAAAATAATAACAATTTACTTGAGATTGAAAAGAGAAAAATCATTCCATATTAAACAGGGAAAAAGAATGAAAATAAAGCCATTCTACTTAATTCATAACAGTCTAGGATCTAATGATCTTTTTTCAAGGGAGACAGAGACCAGTTAGTTTTAAAAGAGAAACCTTAAAAAATGCAAAAACCTCACAATTCTTTTAAGACTGTTAGTTTATGTTAAAGGTTTTGTATTTTTAGTCTTTACCACTGTTAGAGATTAACAATGCTGTAAGAATTATAATGCATCTTGTTTAGGCTAATGATTAAATAGAACTGTTTATAAAAATAAGATACTGTATTGAAGGGTTGACAATACTCTGGCCTCAATGATTCACCTGTAATGAAGAATGCTGAAAAACTTGTTTCTCATATTCTCTAGCTGACAAAAGCAGAAGGAACTTATTTTTCTCATTTCTCCCTTTTTCTCACAAAGGGCCACTCTATATGCTCTAAGTATCATTGATTCTAGTTCTCTTCCAATGGTTATTAGCTAAAGATTACCGTCTGTTGCTTTGGAGTCCTTAGGTAAATGATACCTCATGCATATTCATAAGTGATAGTAACATAAGGATTCAAATCTGCATGTGCATTACAAATGGCTACTTTTATGAAAGACATGTGAAACAGCATGTTCTTTTTGCTTTCAGGTAAACAAAAGTCTTCTCAACACTGTAATACAATGGACCATGTTGAATATTAAAATTCAAAAATAATAGGCGACTCATGTTGTTCTGATATGAAAAATCTTTATTCAGACTGGCACATTTTCATAGCAGTCTGATGCAAACATGAGAAGAGAGGAAGACCTTGTAAGGGCTTATCAATGTATCTCCTCATCTCTCACTAACGTCTAACCCCAACTTCTCTTTTTGGGTTTGAAAACTCAACTCCTTAATTTTCAAATCATCTCATTTTTAATAATTCTCTGATTTAATTACTAATTGGATCATACTTTCTAAAAATTATCAGATGTCACAAACCATCATTTCCCCATGCTGGTTGACAAGCCTCGATTTGTTTATTATCCATATCATGTCTTCCCTAACATTATTTTGATGTGAGGTGTTAAACCTGGTCGCCACCTGTCCACATGTTTGATCTTTGTGAGGAACCACACTTACATTCTAAGCTTTTAGTTAACTTACAATTTTACCAAATAAATAAAAGAATTGATATAATTAATCAATCACCCTAATCATTTCACAGCACACTATTTTTTTACCTGTGAAATTAAAAATACAAATATTAAGAAAAATTAAAATAAAAAGAACCGTTTAGTCTATTACACATAAGGTAAATGTTTAAAATATACTTTCGGGGAAAAAGATAGCATCTTTAATGCCAAGAAATATAATATATAATTATTTGAATTTGTTTAGGGCAGTTACAGAATACATGTGCTTTAATCAAAGAGGAGCAACTCCACACTAAATGGTAGTTCTCTAAAACTAGTGGACAAGTTCACCTACCTAAGAAGCAGTGTCTCATCAACCGAGACAGACATCAATATGCGACTAGCAAAGGCATGGACAATTATCGATAGGGTATCAGTCATATGGAGGTCAGGCCTGACCGATAAAATAAAATGCAGTTTTTTCCAAGCAGCGGTTGTGTTGATACTTCTATATGGATGCACTACATGGATACTAACTAAACGTATGGAGAAAAAGCTTGACAGCAATTACACAAGAATGCTGCAAACAATATGGAACAAGTCCTGCAGGCAGCATCTCACAAAGCAACAGCTGTACGGCCACCTACCACCCATCATGGAAACTATCCAAGTTAGACGAACTAAACATGTGAGACACTGCTGGAGAAGTAAGGATGAACTCATAAGCGACACACTCCTGTGGACCCCTTCACATGGACAAGCAAAGGCAGGACAACCAGCTAGAACTTATATACAACAGCTCTGTGCCGATACAGGATATAGTCTTGAAGACCTTCCGGGAGCAATGGACGATAGAGATGGGTGGCGAGAGAGGGTTAGGGAGATCTATGCTGGCAGCAAGACATGATGATGATGATGAAATAAACAAAATTTCATAGCCAACAATTTATCCCAATAACATATGGTCATGGATTATGGAAAATCTATTGCCAACAATTCATAGCCATAGAAATGTCAGTAATTATCAATTAGTGAGCAATGGGTGGATGGGGGTATGTACGAATAAATCAACATGTATTTATTAAGAAGCTAGATGTGACAAAAGGTCAATTTTCAAATGGAGTAAAGCTGGTTTGAATTCAGAGTTTCCCTTCTAGACTGATTGCCTTACTTAGGCTAAAGAACCCAGTCTGCCTGACTATTTACCCATAGCTAGTTGGGAAGAGGAGGAGAAGAAATGGATGTGAAATGCAAACAACCTCATCTAGGACTTGAACTTGGGTTGCCTATTCCATTACCTACAATGATATCCGTAATGCTAAGCATACCAATAAATCAGGTAACAAGTGAAAGTCAAAAGCCTGTGTAATGACTGATCGATTTTAACAGCATGTCAAATTGTCTAGGTTTATTTTATGCCTAAAGGTTAGGGAATCACATTCATATTTACATTTTTTTGCATCGTTGTTTCTAAAGAGTGTTTTTTGCACATGGTCCCATCAAATAATAATTTTAAAACAGATCAGTTCGACAGATATGTACTTACAAACCCCTCTACATGAGCAGGGTGTGACACAAGATCAATTTTTAGGTGGAGCTTAACAGATTTTAATTCAGAGTTTTTCTTTTTCAAAATCAGTTGCTGTACCAAGGTTAATGAGTCCAGCCTGCCCTACTATTTACCCATAGCTGAAGAAGAAAAGTTGAACTCATACCTTTTCCAATGTTGTATAGCCATGACCAACTATACAAACACATATGCATGCAGAATCATAACGACTACACAATAAAGACAAGTGACACAGTTCTTTAGAAAAATATACTTCTCACTTTATTGAAAGGGTTCGAAAGGGTTACTAAAGGTTTTACTGTGAAAGGGAGTTGGGCACTGAACAGAACTGCAACGTATTGACCCCCACTCTTATGGCCATAACAGCGTTTCTTTCCCGTTCTCTTGGGCTGCTCAACTGGGGCCCTGGGGGGCCCAGCCTCACTGGGTGCTGGTTCTTTGTACCGCATCTTATCCCCAACCGATTGAACTTCCTGTGTACCGAGTTATATAATAGTTCGACGCCCACTCTTCTTCCTGCTAGCGTCAAAATTTCGCACTCCTTCAACCTGTCCACGGTCAAGGTTATATCCTGATGTTCCTCGACCAGATGCACCTGTTATTTACACAGGTGCATTTCCTATTTTGACAGCTTGGCCGGGGCAGAGGTCAATATACAACACCAAGAGTATTAATGCAATGTCAAATGTAAACAGCTTTGTTTAATTTGAATCACTGTATCCATTTTTTCTGATGATTATTCAATAAGTGCCTCCAAAAATAGATGAGACCTTAGATAATATCACACTGGGTCAGAGTAGTCATGATAGGAGTAATGGCAATGAAAGTATACTCCACACTCCCTCCAGATCTCAAGAACTGGACTCTCACCATCAGATAGAGTTTGGTATCATACCCAATACACAGAAGCCTGCCTAAAGCAAACCAACAGATTTCAAATAAAAAATTCACGTTAGCATCATCTTAATATAAATCAGTTATAAAAATGTACATTGTTCAACCTTCTTTCACTCTATATTCCCCTTGTTACTTACTGACCATCCTTCACCAGTTGCAAAATTTAGTTTATTATAATGTAGGAATTTAAAGCCAAATTCAAATCTTGGACAAAGCTATTTGTATTTCACTTTGGTAATTCGAATGAATGTTTTTTTCCCCAGCTCTAAGCAAATAGTAGGACCAAATAAACTCTTTAACCTTGTAAGACAAACCAGTTCTAAGAGAAGAAAAAACTAAATTCAATATCAGATATAGAGCTAGCAACTCTAATCCCATAAAAATCTATTTGCAATTGAAATCTCAGTCTCATCACTGACAGATGTGGCTGCAGCTTTTTGTTCTACAAGAAGTCTATAAGATCACAATTCTGTAACTAAATTCTTTTTTATAATTCATTTGTAACTGGTATTAAACAAGGTTGAAGATAATTAGTCATGAATTGTTTATGGCTATAAATTATTGTTGATGAATTGTTGAAGATAATTGTTAGTCATGAATTGTTTATGTTGATGAATTGTTGAAATTGTTAGGCATGAACTGAATATTATGCATTGTTTGGTGATGAATCAAAAATAGAAAAAAAAAAAAAAAAAAAAAAAAAATCAAAACATACTTCCAAAGAGTTCCTCAATTTTAAGAATTCTTTCAGAATTAGGCCGTCCAAGTTTCTGTTAGAAAAAGAGAAGAATAAAGGCTCTTTATGAAATTTGTTTTCAATTTTTATACCACACACTATAGATTTTACTCAATACCCAGTAATTCCCAAACATATCTTGTTCAGGGTAAACTTTAGAAACAAAAATATTTCAAACACTTTGCATGTACATTCAAACATGTATTAGAAAAAAAAGAAGAGAAATGGAAGGTATTTATACAGTAGATAACAATAAAAAAAATATTAAAAAACCTAACCATTTTTTGTTATTGCCACAAGTTTTAATGAAACTTAAGGTTTAGACATACACAGGAAGTGATTATTTTCTTAGATTATTGTTGTCAAAATTCCCTGAGTTGTAGCATACAATGATAGTGGACTGTCACTTCTAATGAAATTGAGTTATTTAACATATTAAATGGTTATTGGCAACGAGAGGAATTTATAGCATGTGGTATTCATGAACACTACCACCAGCTTTTTCCTATAATACATTAGGCTTTCTAAATGAAACCTAACTCAGAATATTTTGGTAAGAAAAAACAAAGTCCATTTAGACAAACATGACATATACTTATATACATATATAGCACACATAATTACAGAACATGACAAACTATAAAAAAGATACAAAAGCTGTTCCACAGAACAAGCAGTGCTGATATCAGCAGTTAAAAAACTTACATTTTTTCTGGTGTAGGGAAAAGGTTCATGTTGAACAATCTGCATGAATGTGCTGCTTGAAAAGCGAAGATGAAAGAGAGAGGCTCTCACTGACTGGTGTCTGCTATCAAAAAAAGATAGAACTCGCTTCTGGAAATGTCACATGACCAATGGTCATGTGATTTTCGAAAGTTTTGCCCATAACTCCCAAAAAGGGAGTCTATGTTTAGTTCCCCAACACAACTATTATCACATGACCTTTGTCAATTATTTATTGAAAGCATGACCAGATACTGTCAGGCAATAACTGAAGCTAATAGATAACCCATCAAATGTTAAGGGAGTCATAATTTGTCTGTACTTGTCATAAACTACTTCAGTTGTCATGATTTTCTAAAAAGTCAGCTGACTGTTTTTTCCACAATACTGTAAATCAAAAAATAATTTAAATTCCAGGAATTGAGTAATTACTTTTTCTATATTAGGACATATTCAACAAATACATTCTGATTTTCTCTTCAATACAGAAAAGTGTTTCTCTTTTTTCTTTTGTATTTAAAGTTAGAGATAAAAATTCCTTTTCATATGAAATTAAAAAAGAAATAGTTATAATTTTTTTTAAGCTAATAAAAACTATATTTTAATAGAAATTAAAAATGTATCATGCTTGATTTTAAGTGCATGATCATTGGATACAGAAACCAATTCTTCTTCATCTTTACATAATTTTAAATGAAAATCAGATGCATTTTTTTAAAAATTGTTTTGAACCAAAGTATAATCTTGTGTTTTATGATGGGAAATGAAAGTTTATTTTCTGTTTCAAATTTCTCAAATGTCCTAAAGAATAATTTATTTCATGCTGGTTTTGTGTATATTATCTTATGGCACACATAATTATATTTTATGCTGCATCATTGGGTTGTGGAACATAGTTTGGATAGCAAGGTCATGACTCATTGATGAAGATAAATAATTCTTCAATGAAAAAATTTTGTATGAATTGTTTGTCTTACAAACATTCAATCTAGTGAAATTTGTTTAGTAGTAATAAAATATATGATGGTTCAATGAATATTTATCTTCTATCTTGGCCGGAGATCAATTTGGAATTACCTTGCCAGGAGTTCAGGCCTTTTTTTGTTTTGAATGCAGCAAATGTATCAGAAGAAAATGAAAAGCTAGTAAGAACGACATGCATAACTTTAACATACACACCAATGAATGATAGATTAAAGAAATTGTTTTTTGATATTTCATCAATGGAATACAAATCTGCTCCTGCTATTGAAGTGAAAGTTGAAACAGTAAATTTCAATCTGTACTGAAGTAGCAGGAAACAAAAATCTTATCAAGGAAATAAAACAAATCTCATAGACAGACCAGGTAAGATAATGCACAGATTCAAATGTAATTTGGCTAAGCATTTTACCTGAGACTGTATTAGTTTTAGTTCTAGAAATTATATTAACACTGTTAAGACCAAGTACACTTTTCTTTATTTAATGTTAACTCACATTATCAAACATTGATAAATGATTCTAATATAAAAATGTTCAATCTTGTGAAGGAGGCACTGGGTAAGCCAGTCTTAGATTCTGTATGTTCACAAACAGTTGCTAGAGAAATTTGGTTTAATGTATTCTTTGATACACTAAATGACAAAGATATTGAAAACTGCAGGAATGCTACTGAATTTTAAAAAATGATAGCTGTTAGATTTCTAGGCAGATATATAAAATTCCAAACGACAACTTCTGGACATTAAAATCTTTACTGACTAATATGCTTTTAAAAGTTGAAAAATCACTAAAAATAGTGTTACATTGTGAGGCTTCAGAAAAATGTTCTAGAATGGAGAAAAGAATGAAGGCTGAGTAAAATTACATGGGCAATTAGCTCATGCATCAAACAGAAATTGCTATCCTTGACAGTAGGGTCTTTCATGATAAGGAATTTCTGGATCTGATCAAGGACATTTGTGATTCTTGTTCAGTTTGCCTGAGATTTAGAAAGCCTCCTCTTTGACCTGTAGTAGAATTGGCTCTTGGAAGCAGGTTTAATGATACTGTATGCCTGGATTTAAAGGAACATGGATATAACCAATACTGGATTCTACATCTAATTGAAACATCTACCAGGTACTCTGCTGCCAGGGCCGATTAAAAGAGTGAAGAAATTATTCACAACATATTTTTCATGTGAATATCATATCTTGAAGCTCCCAAATGGTTTTTGAGTGACAATGGGGGAGAACTTAATAATTAAGGCTACTGACAGATGAATGAAAAATTGAATATTAAAACATAGTACAACTGCAGAAAATCCATTCAGCAATGGTACTGTAGAACATCACAATTTAATAGTGGCTGAAGCAATAGAAAAGATGTTAGAAGATGAGAAATGTGAGCTAGAAATAGCTCTAGCTTGAGCACTTCAGAATCATTCTAGACATAGCACAAATGAGCTTGCATTTGGGTGTGTTTGCCAATGGTCCAGGTGACCTGGCTTCAATCCCAGGTCGCGTCATACCAAAGACTTTAAAAATGGTACTTGATACCTCCTTGCTTAACACTCAGCAATACAAGATACATATCAAGGGTAAAGTGGAACATTCCAGGGAAAGGAGTAGCGCCCTCCCCTACATCTCGGTGTAGTAGCTATTGAAAAGGGAGCCTTCTGCTCACCCTCGACAACAGTCACCAACTTTACTTTTTTACTTTTATAAATACACCCTTAGTTTTAATGATCAGTTACTAGCATCAGAAGCTACAACCACTAGTGACATGGTTAGAGTGAATTTAAATGACTTACATGCAGCAAGGAAAAGCTTCATGGAAACTGAATCCAGTGAAAAAAATTCAGAGAGCACCAAGATCTAATATAAGGACTAATGCAGATGAAGTATTTGTGGCAGGTCTATTACAGAAGACAAAACTGCAGGTCAGAGTGGATATGGCAGTAATGGCAATGAATGTGTGACTCCACATTCTCCAGATCTGAAATCTCACCACCAGATACAGTTTACAGTCATAATTGTTGTCGTTTGGTTAACGCACTAAAGAATGCAAATTATCTAGAGAACGAATGTACACCGCGAGAAGTAATCGCTCCCGCCTTTATATTTACAACTCAAACAATGGCTGAAACAGTGCTTCCATTTCTTACTAACCAATATGCTACACTCATAATCTTTCCTTTTTTCCACCCTTCACTTCCATTTATTTTATATTCCACGACTGCACTTCTATATGGTTTTTCAGGGTTACTTTTTAATTCTTCACTTTTGTAAATTAAGACTTTTATTATGTAGTCCTTCATCTTCTTCCCCCAAGACTTCATTAATCTCATTTTTATTTTTTTCATTCCTTGGACATCCAAACTCTTTGTTTACCTTCATCAAGTGACATGGATGCATCCTATAAAATCCACCTCCATGTTAGATCAGTGTACACCTGGATGAGGCTGTTTGCATTTCACATAGCACTAATTTCTTGGAAAAGGTACGAATCTAACTATTCTCCTTCTGGCTAGGGTAAATAATAGGGCAGACTGGGCTCTTTAATCTTGGTATAGCAACCAGTCTAGGAGAAGGAAAACTCCACTTAAAAATTAACCTCATGTCACATTCTGATCATGTCAAGGGAGTAGGCAAATGAATATAATCCAACAATGTATAAAAAAGTTGGCGATCGTAGTCGAGGGCAACCAGAAGGCTCGCTTTTCAATAGCTACCACACCGAGATGTAGTGGAGGGCAATACTCCTTTCCCTGGATTGCTCAACTTTACCCTCGATACGTACCTTATAATGCTGAGTGTTAAGCAAGGAGGTATCAAATACCATTTTTAAAGTCTTTGGTATGACGCGACCTGGGATTGAACCCAGGTCTCCTGGACCATTGGCGAACACTCTACCACTGGGCCAATGTATAGACGTCTTATAACCTTATCATCTTATGTATCTTGTATATTTTTCATAAGTTGAATTAGTTATTAATCAAGAAATGTTCAAGTTGTAATTTTGGTGTAAAGACCACTCTCATCCGTTGAGATGTAGCAGTCATCATAATCATCTTTTTTATAATAAAACTAAAAATAAAAAAAAAAAAACTCACCTGATAAACATAGATATGCTTAAAATCAAGATCATTTTCTGTTTTTTCCTAAAAACAAAAAAATAACCATAAATTAAAATAGAAATTATGATCATGAAAAAAAAAAAAAAAAATCTTTTCAGCTCAAATATATTTTCATTTCTTATGATTTATTTGTGTCAGTGCCTATCCTGTGCATGTATATACAATACATGCATGCAAAAATATGACAAAATTTTAGACAAAAAACATTGGGGGTGGTTTCAGCCTATTCACTTGTAGTAGTTCTGTTACAATGAAATCTGAGCACAATCAGATGTACAAGGAGTATTAAGTCTTAGCTCCAGACATAAAACAACTAGTTGATACTTCTCTACAAAACTGAAATTTTTTTATAGAACAGTATTAACTTCACAATATAAAAATATAATTGCTAAATCTATTTTCTGTAATATGAATTTATATTTTGTAATAACAATTACTATTTATTTAGCATGAATTTTAAGTAGACAACTAAGGTTGTAAAATAATCAGCCTGATCTCTTGATATAGATGGGTACTTCAATTGGTGGCCAATATCAGTCAGGTCGATTGTCACTAAAAAGTCTCAAATCATTCACTGGTAGCCAAAATCAGCCAGGTTGACAATTACTAAAAAGTCTAAGGTCATTAACCTGGGAGCAATGGCAATGAATGGGTACTCTGCATTCCCTAAAGCGCCAGTATTACTGAAGCCTCACCATCAGATTGTTTAGTATCATATCCAAGACTCTTGTTGAAGAAGTCTTACCCCTCTGCAGAGATGCAGTCCAAGTATTCTACAATCTCAGCCAACTGAACCAGTAAGACTTTTGATAAATCTTTGTTTGACATAGTAAAATGTATTGATCCACTACTCTGTGACATATGGTATTGCTTACTACATAGACTTACACTGAAATACCTATCTGTTGAAACAGTTCAGATTAATCATTCCTGTATTATGGTTTGGTTTCTTTGTTTAATGGCATATAAACCTTTGTGGGTTATCTAATGCCATTCTTGTAGAGGAACAGCAGTGATACTATTTAACCCACAAGAGTATTAGTCCAAAAGTGAATACAAATCAAGTTTGAACTCATTACTTCAAGGCTGCAGTCCAGCACTTTAGCCATTACACCACAGGGACTCCCTCTACATGATATTTGTAATGAAGTGGCTGCCTCACACCACCAGTGAACCTGGTGTCTGGCTGTGTGACCAATAACAAAGGGTCAACCAGTACAAGAAACAGTTACACAAGGATTAGAGATTTTTGAAAAGAGTCAGTTATTGAGCAATTGGCAGAGTGATTTAAATTTCAAGGCTAGTGAACACCCCCTATGTGGATGAGGGAGGGGACTATGATTTGTTAAACAATGGATCTTCTTTCATCAACTCAAGAAAACCATTTTATATCTTCTTGTTTTTGATACTAGTCCAGAGGGAGGTTTTGACACTGATAATAAAGCAAGTGGTATTTTTCTGTGACCATGTGTTTGACTTCTTTTTTTTTTTTTACTTGATGTGAATTTGTCATCATTTCTTCCTCTCATCTTTATCCCTGCCAACTTCCTTCAAGACCCCACAATCCCACATATTGAGAGAATTATAAATGAAATACTTACCGTTCCATAAAGAACAACACCAATTAAATCTGTTTCTCTTTGGATTATCTTGTTCTGAAGTGTTACTTGAATGGCCTTTAATTAAATGAAACAAACAAAAGAAAGTCAATCAATCAACCTTATTAAAAAAATGATTGATTTAATGGCATGTCAATTCTGTGGGTTATTTTATGCCTAGAAGTTATGGAATTGTGTTCATTGTTCATATTTACATATTTAGTTGTTTAGTAAGCACTTTTTTTGCACATCATCCGATCAAATACAAATAGTTTCTAAAAAGATCTATTTGACTCATAGATGGGACCCTGACAGGTACTATCACTCTGGGTCAAAGGTGATCTGGGAATAATGAAGCAGTACTCTACACTCCCTAGCTATCCAGAACTAGAATCTTAGCAACAGATGCAGTTTAGTGTCATACTCAGGACACTCTTTTATGGGAGGTAACTTACTCTTCTGTAGAGGTTACAGTGTATTCTGACAGAGCCATAAGAAATAAAAACAAACTTTAAATCATCTATTTTTAGCATAAACCTGTCGTTTTCTTTGGTTCTTAATATTTAAATGGTGTATTGTAAAATGATTCAAAATTCATTTGGTAACATATTACAGTAGACCTGCAGATAGTGTAACATTTATTTGAATGGAAAACAGAATCAGCAGACAAATTCCACTCAAGACTATGTCCACTTGGCACTGATACCCTTGGAAAAAGCATAAACCATTTTTTTCTTTTTTCAGCTATGGATATAATAGTAGGGCAAACTAAACAATGTCATGGTTATCATTGTTAGAAATGGAATAAGCCAACTGAATTCAAAGCCTGAATTTTGTTGCATTTCCTTTTGCAATAATGCCTTTGGAAAAGGCATGACTCCATCTATTATCCCCCTAGCTATAAGTAAATAGTAAGACAGGCTAGGATCTTCATCCTTGGATAGGCAGCCAGTCTAAAAGAAGGAAAACTGAATTCAAACCAGCTGTACTCTGTTTAAAAATTGACCCTGTGTCACATCTCACTTGTCGCAGAGGGTTGGGTAAATACATACTGTTGTCACACAAACTATGTAAGGCCATAGATTTTATATATCTGTGCCTCCCACTAGGTAGAATTTGACACAAGGTCTTTTTTATAGTGGGGATTTAGAAGAGGGGGAGGTTAGACACAAGCCAAAAATTTGACAATGCTAGACTTAGGATCACTTTGTGCAATGTGAACTATGCTAGCCTTTGCTAAGTTTTCCTGCATGTATGCCAGGTGACCTTTCTGGTCATAGGTTGGTTCCTTGTCTGGTCAATGGATTGTTTCAGATAACAGGTGAAATGGTTTGCTCATTTACATTCAATAGCATGAGTATCAGGTACTGTTATTTGTTGCACCAATTTGGAACATTTTGATGTGTTCTTGACCTCTGATAATTGGGTGCCAGGGCCGAGTCATGTTAGCTTCAGATGTTGACCAATCGACATGTACCATGTTGAGTGGACCATTCTCATAAAAAGAGAAAAATACAAACACCATATGCAAAAGCAACAGGAAACCAACATAATACAAAGAACACACAGAAGCATTACAATGACAGGAATACAACCATTTTGTAATATCAATTGGAGAAAACTTATATTATAATAATTCATATTTGTAAAGTGTACAAAGTTGATTTTACAGAAGCCAGGAATGGTCATTTACATTTTGAAAGTATCCTTTATAATCATCTCCATGTACACTTTGATTAATCTTGTAAAATCTATACTACAATAAACTCATAACGGAAACCTCAGAGATTTAAAAGTGCCATGATAACAAGTGTATTAATTTTTTCAAGGCTTTTTAAAAATGTTTTTTCCCCATTTCTGCATTACTTTAGACAGCATTATTTTAAAGATTAACAAATTTTAGTAATAATAATATACTGAAGTCATCGTGTGCGGTTTCTGTGCACAAATCTCCAACTTTGAGTACTTTGAGAATATAGAAATAAATACATCATTTGAACTTATTAAATACTGCTACTAAAAGACTTTATTGTATTATATTGGTATAAACAAAGAAAAAATAGACAAAAAACTTTAAAAAAAGAAAGAAAAAATTAATCCCTTACCTTTATGCAAGTTTTAAAATGGGTTTCATCAGTATCCTTATCAGTTTTAGGGAACATTATTTTACTGCAGTCCATAAGGAATATAACACCATCTTTAGAGACATATTGAATCTGAGGTAAAAAAGAAAAGAAGAATTTATGTGCTATTCTCTAAAATGCTGAGAATGACTTAAAACCAAATTTTGTATAAGGTCAACACATTTTCTTGAACATTTAAAATTTTCTTCCTAAAAATAAAACACAAAAAAAAACAAAAAAAAAAACAACTTGATATTTCTGGATATTTGTATTTTTATACAATACTTATCATGATACTACAAGTAATATATCTCATGTGAAGTTGCAAATTGATATTTATTTACTAAGTTCAGCTTAGTTCTAGAGACAAATTTGAAGAGCATGCCTGCTTTGAAACTTATTTGAAATTCTTGCTTTTACCAAACATTTATTAAAGACAAAAACTTATCCTGTAACTCGACTTGGTCAGAGGGGTGCTATTTATGTAGCATGTCTTGGGCACAAATACACTGGGGCCCACCTCTGTCCAGGTGTACAATTGGTTTTGAATTCAGAGTTTTCCTTCTCCTAGACTGGTTGCCATACCAAAGTTAAAGAGACCAGTTTGCTCTACCCATAGTTGAATTCATACTTTTCCCAAGGGTATTAGCACTATGTGAATTGTAAAACAGCCTTGTTCCAGAATTTGAAGTTCCCATGAACATAACCATTATGCCATGAGTGCCTCCAAAAACATTTATTATTGATACAAATAAGAAATACAGAAGTTGTATATGTGTATGTAAGGCATGTACACAGACTTACCAAAAAACAACTAAGAAAAAAATGGATATTTATTTTGCAGAATTTTTACTTGTTTATAAAAAAAAATATGTAGATACTTTTTGGTTGAAAAAAAAAAAAAAAAAAAAAAAAAAAAAAAAAAAATTTTTTTTGAAAGATTCATCTTCAGTTTTCATTCAAATTCATTAATGGCTTTAAATGTTTAAAAAAATTTTAAATTATAGCTTAAATTTTGAAAGTTCTGTAACTTTGTTATCATATAAACCAGTATTTGATTAATCATGTAGTTTTATTAATTCCTTTCAGTGAAAGATTATTCAATAGAGTATTGAATTTTTCTTTAATTGTCCAAATACACAAATGATTTAAATTAAGATCTATGGATGACAGTAACAGAAATAAATTTTGATAGCTATCCTTGTTTACTTTCATTTTGCACATTCATTCACAAGTATTTCTTCTGTCTGTTTAATTCCCTTGAATCATAACTTTTAAACTGAAATTTATAGTTTCATTTTTTTCCAGCCCTTGCTGAACTTTCAAAACTTTAAAGTTTTTTGTTTTTTAGTTTCTTTTACATGCAGATGACATGATCAATTTATTCCAATCATTTTTTATACTGTATAAACAGAAAAATTTCCCACCAGAGTAAAGTTATTCATTTTAAAATTCAAACAGGGCCTATAGATTTTATTAAAAGAAAAAAAAAATTTCGTAGATAACATTTTTCAAGCGAGCCTGAGCTCATTTTTGTTTTTTAAACAGTTAAATGATTTCACTTATTTTTATCTAATACAAATAATTCTATTTACTATTAATCATTTGTTTACACAAAGTTAAATGTTTTCAAGTATTGATATGTATCACTTACGATTCAATTAAAAATCATTCATTTGTTTGTTTGTTTGGGTTTTATAACATATCAACCTTTGTAGGTTATTTAATAATTAATCCATTTTTATACAATAAAACAGTTCTATTTCAAACAATTCAGTTTAACATAAATACACAGTTTAGTTCTATTTGACCCATAGATAGGACTCTATCAGGTGCTACCACTCCAATCCAGAGTGGACCTAGGAGTAATGGCAATAAAGGGGGGCTCTGTATTCCCCAAAGCTCCAACATCACTGGAACTTCACCATCAGATTGTATCATATCCAGGACATTCATTGAGGGAGTCTTACTCGTCTGCAGAGATGCAGTCAGTGTATTCTACAGCCCCAGCTGATTGGACAAAAAATGATTTGTAAATACACACAGTTAAATCATTAACTGGGTTCTTTAGTTTTGGTTAGGCAACCAGTCTAGGAGAAGGAAAACTCTGAATTCAAACCTGTTAAACTTCACTTAAAAATTAACCTAGTGTCACATCCAACCCATGCAAAGGGGTTAATAAATACACAGTTTAAATGATCAAATAGGTCTATTTCTAAAAATTCAATTTAGTTAAATGGTTCCAAGTATTGCTATGTACCACTAACAATTCAATTAAACATCAGTCATTTGTTTACACACAGTTAAATGATCAAACAGTTCTATTTCAAACAATTCACTTTAGCATAAGACATTTGTTTGCACTCAGTTTAAATGATCAAACAGTTTCTATTTGACCCATAGATAGGACCCTATCAGGTGCTACCATTCCAGGTCAGAGTAGACTTAGGAGTAATGACAATAATGGAGTATTCCCCATTCCCCAGAGCTCCAGCGTTACTGGAGCTTTGCCATCAGATTGTTTAATGTCATATCAGGACACTTATGCCAAGATGCAGTCTGTGTATTCTACAGCTTCAGTCAACTGGACTGTTACATTTTTTGTGTAGTTTTTGAAGTTTTTTGCAATTATATATCAGGTTTTGAAATAGAAATAATTTACATTCTCCAAACAGATCAAGTGTGGGTTTTTCATTCCTCCTTCCTCCTGCTAATTTCCCTTTGCTTCCTTCAGATGCTTTCCTGTCTCTTCCTGCACTTTTACTCTTCTCTTCACTTTCCTTCATCACTCACCAATTGCTATTCTTGGAATGACCAGTGGGTGTCTTTATTTTTACCCACAATGCATCACACTCTTCTATAAGAAGCCATCTGTTTTTGCTTCTGGCTTTCTTATTAGTGTCAGCATGTCAGTAATCACCACTTGACCATACTTCTGGTTCCAACATGTCAGTAAGTACTTTTTGACCAAACTCTGTCAAATCTTAAGGGCAAGGGTCAGTAGTTAAAATAGTATGAATTCATATATGTAAAAAAAGATACTAGAAATATCCAAAAAACTTACAGGTTCCTGATTCTCCTCCTCATTTTCTTCATCAAAATCACCCAAAAATCCTCGGAAATCCATTGACTATGTCTTAGAAACAAGAAAACAAAAAGAAAGTATTAGAAATAAAGATAAACAGAATTATCCTGCAAAAGGTAATTTGTATACAAGTCAGTCAAATTATTCCATGACCTACATTAGTAATTCTATTTATCAAGTATTCCTATCTGATATGAACAACTAGCAGGGTTGGGGGGTTTGGTTTTTTTAAGGTTATTTAATGCTAAATCCATTTTATACATATAAACAATTCTATTTCAAACAATTCAGTTTAGCATAAGTACACAGTTTAAATGTCAAAAACAGATCTATTTCAAACTATTCAGTTTAGTCAACAAAGTTAAATGGTTCCAAGTATTGCTATATATCACTAACAGTTCAATTAAACATCAATCTTTTGTTTATACAGTTAAATAATCTGTTGGAATTCGGGTAACCATCTTGTTTTCAGTTTTGCGATACAAAAGGTATGCCTTCTCAGTAACAAGGCTGAAATACATACTAACTCTAGGCTGTAGTTTGCTATTGCTCATATATGCTTTAGTCATCTCTGATTGGCCAATCTCCGGCTGCTACTGACAGACAAGTTTATAAGTATTTGGTAGCAATTTGTAGACAGCTGATACACATTAACACCCCCCCAACAATCCAACAGGATCGAACAGTTCTATTTCAAACAATTCAGTTTAGCATAAGTACACAGTTTAGTTCTATCTGACCCATATATAGGACCCTATCAGGTACTACCACTGCAGGCCAGAGTGAACCTGAGAGTAATGGCAGTGAAGGGGTACTTTGCATTCCCCCTAGCTCCAGCATTATTGAAACCTCACCATCAGATTCTTTAGTGTCATATCCAGGGCCCTTGTTGAGGGAGTCTTACCCCTCTGCAGAGATGCAGTCAGTGTACTCTATAGCCCCAGCTGACTAGGCCATGAACAACTAGCACACAACTGTATGGTTTCAAATAATTAATAATAATAATCCCTCGCCAAAGATAATACAGTTCTATTTAACCAATAGATGGGATCCTAATAAGTAATACCACTCAGGGTAATGAAGAGGTATTTCTACATACCCAAAACTCCAAGACTAAAGAAAGACAATGCAGATGGTAAAGAATAATAGAGATTCATTGAGATTTAAACAAGGAGTGCCGAACTACATGCCTCTTATGCTCTTATAAAAAAAAAAATATATAAAAATTTTGAACCTCCACTTTTGGAAAAAAAAGAAGCAATCTCAAAAATCATTAAAAGGTTAATAAAATTTTACATTTAAGTTTATATTACTGAAATTTAGACCAAGTTATTAACCAAGATTTTAAACTTTAGATTTTGTAATAAAAATTTACAGTTTGGACTTAGTAAATAAATTTCAATGTGGCCTTTAGACACAGAAAGGTTCTCACCCCTAATGTAGATAAGTTCAACAAGTAATAAAATATAAAATAAATTTAAAAGCAACCAAACAGAATGTTTATGTTGTGCACCATTCATTCATTTGGGATGGAGGAGATAGTTTTGCCTAAAACTAAAGTGCATAATCAAATTCAGAACTAATTGGTGATTAGTTATTTGGTTTTAAGGCATATCAACTCTTGATGGTCACTTCATACCAAATCGTTTTTATATATATCTGATTTGTAAGCAAATAGCAGGTAATTTTATTTTCAAATGAGTTAGAGCTCATTTGTTTGCACACAGTTAAATGATTTGAAGTATTGGTAACACTAATTCTATTTCTCAAGTATCCTAATCTAATTTAATACCAATCATTTGTTTGCACATAGTAAAATGGTTACCAACCCATTGGCTAGAGGGTTAGAGTGTTTGCCAATAGCCTGGGAGATTGGGGTTCAATCCCAGGTCGAGTCATACTAAAGACTCGACGAAATGGTACTTGATCCCTCCTTGCTTAACACTCAACATTATAAGGTATGGATCAAGGGTAAAGTGGAGCAATCCAGGGAAAAGAATAGCACCCTCCCCTACACCTCCAGCTATTGAAAGGGAGCCTTCGGGTTGCTCTTGACTGCGGTTGCCAACAACTTCTATTTATTAAGTATTCCTATCTAATATAAACAACTAACACACAGCTGTATAGTTTCAGATAACAAATGATAATTCCTAGTAAATGATTGAACAGTTCTATTTGAACCACAGATGGAACCCTAATAAGTACAACCACTCTAAGTCAGACTGAACTTGAGAGTAATAGTAATGAAAGGGTTCTTCACATTCTTCAAACTACAAGACTAGTGCCTCACCATAAGATGCAGTTAAATGTCATAACCAGGACACTATAGAAGTAATATTCATTTATATAAGCAATAAAAATTATTACTTGCAATAACTAAATATCTATTTTTTTTCTGTGTTATTATCATTGGCTTCTCTTATATGAGACTAACAGCCCGAGCAGATAAAAATGACTTGTCTCAGTTCACATGCTCCTTAATCATAGTATGCTAGTAACAAGCTACTGACAATTAAGAAGAGAATCATGCCTTTTCCAAGGGTATTAATATGAATATAGGCAATCATATCTGAAAATTGAACACAATTCACCAATTCAATTTTTCCTGCTGTGACCACATCATACATATTTTCTTTAGATGCAATGATTTCTTCATCCATATAACTAAATATCATTTTTATTAGACATAATTATATTAGTTTTTTTCTACTTTCTTTCTCTGTGAAAACAAACATGCTGAGTAAATTTTCAAGTCATATAAAAGAACTTGTAAACTTTGTGTTAAAAAATTTTTAACCTGAAACCTTTTAAGTCAAAGTAACCTTTTCTTTTTGACAGTAAGTGAAAAATTTATAACCAAACCAACACCTTAGTCTTAATTTTGTGATTTGCTTAACAGAAAAATAAATTTTACTACAATAATATCAGATTCAAACTGTTAGCTAATAACTGCATAGTGTGTAGAGTTTTGTTTTATTAATTTTTACATATAAATAAAAATAGCATTATTTCGGGTGGGATTCATTAAAAGAACAACTAAAAATTATTTAAAATTTTTTTTTTTAATCAAGGCTGAGAATAGCTAAAGATTAATTACGGGAACAATTTTAATTTTAGCCTCTGGGTGAAAGGGTTATTGCGTTTTTTTTATTCCCTGTCCCACGACACGTTTCGTTTGCTTAAGTGAATTAAGCACACATTACGATTAATTTATTCAATTTATAACAAAAGAAACAACACGTTTAACAACTAGTCTTTAACTGGCAGGTCACTGGTTACAAAAACTTGAGGCAAGAAAAAAAGTCACGAAGTCCAGTGTTTTTTTTTTTTTAAGACTTTCTTTTTGGTTGAGGTCGACCCTCCCCGACCAAAAAAAAAAAAACAAATAATCTGGATTATTTATAATGTAAGCAAAATTTTAATAAACGGATTGGTTTATTTCAACTTCATTTTCAAATTAAATTAAAAAAAAAAAAAAAAAAAGTTTCAATCGAAACATGAACTTTTAATCGATTGAAGTGCTAAAATTTATACATTTGTGAAAGTTAAAAAAACAAAACAAAGTAATCCTTTTTTTCCCTCTCTTTTTAAAAAAATTCCTGAAGAAAATCAATTTTTATTCAACGATTGGTAAACAAAAACAATAAGTCAAAATTTAAACGAAAATGTCTGAAGTAAACAACAATAAAAAGCGCGGGTAAAATTTTCTTCAGATATAAACTAAAGCAATGTTAACTAACCAAAGCCAAGTTTTAACAAATGAGTAAAAGAATTTATAATAAAAGACAAAATATATTGAAAAAATTGGTTAATTTTAACATTAATAACTGTTTAACAATAACATCGAGAAAAAAATACGTATAAAAAAAAAAAAAATCAAGAATAATGACACTTGATTTGACTTGATTAAAATGAAAATAAACCGAAAGAACCTGGAGATATTTTCACACTATTGTTGACATTATGAAAATTCATTTTTGTTTCTTATGATTTAAAAAATAATTCGTAGATTGTGTGAGAGAGAAAAGTAGCATGAAAAAAAATTGTTTTTAAATTAACACTGTCAAATTTGACAAAGCTGCTTTTAAACGGTATAAGATGTGTAAGTAAGTTATTAAATATCACATATAGTAATTATTAGTAAATAACTCATTAAGTTTCTGATAAACAAAAAACATCTAAAAGAAAAAAAAAGTTATGATTTAAGTAAACAAGTTTTCTTCTTTTTTTTTTTTTTAATAAACCATGTGTCAGAGCGTAACAACTTTTAAAGCAAATATTAAAAATAAAAAAAAAAATAGAAAATATTTCAAACATTTCGTAAATAGATGAAGTACTTAATAATATACCGATTTATGAACAAAACAACTTAAAACAATATTTATTTTAACTACTTCTTTCAAATTTTTAGTTCATTTATTTTGATAAAATTAAAAAATAAACACTTCAAGCTCAATGCTTCGTTTACTTTAATAGAACACACATAAATACAAGTTATGGTGGTAAAAATAATATTGTGAAAACTGGCTATTACTATCAGTTGCTGAATTAACTTAATAGTATTTTTTTAACCGAAAATTTCAAAATACAAGAAAACAAAGACAGCCGCCATCATGACATAAAAAAAAAGAAACTAAGGGAAAAGATGACATTGACTGGATGGACCCCAACAACAGATCTTAATATTATTAGTCGTATTTATCACATTATTATCAGAAAAACAGGAAGGACTCGTTTAAACAAACTAAGAATGTAACTGGTTGGTGAAATAAAGATGACCACCTTAGGTACAAAAAAAGATAGGCAGAGCAAAGACGAGATCTCTTTTTTTAGGTAATTTAACTTTGAAAATAAAAATTATCTAATTTCGTTTCGTTCCGGTCCTTACCAGATTTTTAAGGCGCCTAAACAACTCAGCTACCCAGGTGCAGCAGAACGCTAATAAATGACTATACGCAACACTATAATAACTATTATAAGACTACACTACACAGTTAGTTGTTGGCTAAATCAAGACTGAATTTTTTTAATAGAATTTTTGCATTTCTGCATATAAAATATTTGTTCTTGAATTATATTCAAACACATTCAAGTTTTGTTTTAAAAAAATGATCGATTCGTACAAAATAGGCTATTTAAAACAACATTATTATAATGACTATTACAATATTACGGTGCTTTCTCAATCTTAGTCCCTTTCGTTTTTATGGGAACTATATTAACAATTGTTGGTTTAATTGTATCATTTTGCCGTAAAAACAAAATTTCTCATTACATTTGTCTGCCAGAGAAAGTTGTTTATATACTAATTTTTTTATATGCATATGTGTATATGAGTGCTTAGAAAAACTGACATGTAACGAGACAATCGACCCTTGTGTTATCATAGGAATGGAATGTAAGACCAGGTGCGTGAATGATATATATATATATATATATATATATATATATATATATATATATATATATATATATATATGTGTGTGTGTGTGTGTGTGTGTGTGTGTGTGTGTGTGTGTGAAAATATGGAAAAAACAACATTCAGAGGATGTATTTTTTGTATATGATAATATGCTAAAGTTTCCAGTTTTTTTTATCCATTTTCCTGCAGTTGTTAAAATGCTTCATTCGAAAAATATTTTCAAATTATATATATATATACATATATATATATATATATATATAAACTATAATACCATAGTTATTTTCTCGCCTTTCTTAACTCCTCTGTTACAATAAATTCTATTCAAGATATGAAAAAAAAAGAAAAAACAATCGTCACACAGGAGTTTTTGGGAAGCAATATAATTTCATTGTACACTGCACACACTTGCACAATTAAAGTTAAGACATTTACCATTAAATAAAATTCAAAAATGGCAGTAAAACTTAACATTATGTAACTTATGTAACATTATGTGACTTATGTTACACTAAGTAAAGTTGGTGACCTTAGTCGAGGGTGACCCGAAGGCTCCCTTTTCAATAGCTACTACACCAAAGTGTAGGGGAGAGCTCTACTCCTTCCTTGGATTGTTCCACTTTATCCTTGATGCTTAACTTATAATGCTGAATGTTAAGCAAGGCGGCATCAAGTACCATTTTTGAGTCTTTGGTATGACTCGACCTTATGTAACAATAGTGTACAGCAGATATCACAAAATTTGAATATGATAAGAAATAAGTCTAATATTGCAATTTTATTTAGTCAACAAAATTAGACACAACTAACAATAATAATATTACAAAAAAAAATATGAAGGCAAAAATAAAATAAAATAAAGAGAAGAGAGATCCTTGTTTAACATTCAAATTAGTTTATTATAACAAAAGGAAGGTCTTTCCAGTTAGTTGCTTATGTGTCCCAATGCAAATATAAATACAAAAAGTAAGTAAAGTAAGTAAAGTGGGCGACCTTAGTCGAGGGTAACCCAAAGGCTCCCTTTCAATAGCTACTACACCTAGGTGAAGGGGAGGGTGCTACTCCATTCCCTGGATTGTTCCACTTTACCTTTGATTCTTACCTTATAATAACAAGTGTTAAACAAGGCGGCATCAAGTACCATTTTTTAGTCTTTGGTATGACTCAACCAAGAATTGAACTCTGGTCCCCCGGACCATTGGTGAACACTCAACTCAAAAATTATTAAAAAATCTTTCACCTACTGCTACACTCACAAAACAGGGAAAGAAGTCACAACTTCTTCCCCCCCCCCCAACTAAACAAGGGTGCACACGTGTATCTTTTTTTTCCTTTTTCTTGGAGACCAAGTCCCTGAAAATGTCCTTTTTTCCCTTTTTTCTTTGAGACCAAATCCCTAAAAATATTCTTTTTTCTTTTATTTTAATAAAAAGCTACTCTCTGTCTTTCATTCTTCTGCCACACAGTGTCTCTGATAATGTTCTCTTTTTCTTTTTCTTTGTCGGTCGTCTTCTTTCTCGATAGAGTAAATAATGGCGTCTGAGACTTGTGTAGTTGTTGGAGTCGACTGAAGTCATTAATTTACGGCACAAGTGTTTCTTTTTGTCTCAAGCGGTGATTAAAACGTCCAAATTGAAAACTATTATAGGACTTTACGCTCCTATAATTTAATTTGGGCGGTATGCCACTTGTTCTCACAACAAAGATGGCAGACGCACACATATTCAGTCTCGGGAAACCATTGGCCAGGAGAACCACGTGACATGCGTAAAACTACGTCCGCGCGTACATTTCGTCCTGAGTTTTTTGGAGCCATTTCCAAGACACGTATTTTCTATAGATACGTCGTCTTCAAACACTCTATCTCTTTTTCACAATTTCCATTGCAGCGCTGACACGCTCTCTCTTCAGTGTGACACTCTACTTATTCACCAACGGAGTTAAAAAGCAAAAAAGAAAAAAAAATGGATAAACCTAGCAGACATTCATTTCTTCAATATACATCGACTAAGAGACTTTTTCCAGTCTCTGAGAAACCGACTGTTTCGAACCACAAAAAGAAATAGACATTTTAGATATGTAATCTAACTTAATAGGACGTTTTCGTCATTAACCTTTTTGTAGTTTAGTTGTGTTAGTTACATACACACACACACACACGACTATATTTAATGTATCAATGTCTGTTTTATTATAGTATATGAATTTGTTTTGTTTGTCGCCTTGTTTTGAATGTTCCTTTTGTCCGCGCCGTTTCATATCCTTTACTCATTTGTTTCATATCTCCCTTCATTTGTCTCCATGTGCCTATTCTACCTCTTTCTAAACATACCACTAAGCAAAACATATATCAAACCATAACACAAAATTATGGGGGGGGCTAAGCATACCTACCAAATAACATGTCCCCACCTACAAAATGGTGACATTCCGACTTAGAACACGCAACCAAATATAAAAATAAATCAAATATACCCAGGCACAGAGATTTCTTTCTGCACACCTCCTACAAATTTGAAACCTTACTTCGTGTGAGAACACTCAACTACAAATGTTAACCCAACGACGTAAAATGAGCATATAAAATTCCCTATACATTCGAAACATTTAAGAATATATTTCACTCATTTCAAAGACAACATGAAAATTCTATTAAGGCTTGAGGACTTGAGAAATAAGAGCGGCGAACACATGCAAATTCTTTGAATATACTATTTAAAATTTTATATCCTACAACAATTACATGCAGAAATTTAAACAAAAAAAAATTTTTCAAGCTAAAATTCCTACACAGAAACAGGACAGCAGATATTAACACGATGCATATTTTTCACTACCCTCCTGCTACCAACCAGTCCACCTTTTAACCCTTTTACTTACCCACCTAATCTTACTGGCCACCTAGACACTTTCTTTTACTACTTCCAAACTTGTCAGTGGGACGACATACACAACAACAAGGAAGAAGAGGACTACGCGACATTCTCCACCAGCAAAAAAAAAAAAAAAATTCCCGACATTTTCTGAATAAATACAAACAAAATGCAAGTCAATTCACTTACTATCTTCATAATTCGACAAAATCTCCTTGAGTGCCAGAGTGACGAAGCCGAAAAGCACGCAATAAAGATCGGATACAATGTTAGCTCTAGCTCTCAAAGCAAACAGAAATCACAAAAACTACTAAAACATCTGAAAGTTTGATTTAACGAAAACGAAGACAAGCAAATCTTCCAAAAAATCGACACTAATACTCAGACGTCCAGCAACTAAAAACTCTGAAGGAAACTCGTTTCAAGCTGACACTACATTCCATTATCTAACATTCAACTTCGAAAATTTTCAACACAACAGGAATTATGATAGCTATATAATTGTGCACACCACAAGAAAATCCGAGGCGGTTGTCAATTTATAGGACTTTACACTCCTATAATTTAATTTGGGCGGTATGCCACTTGTTCCCACAACAAAGATGGCGGACGCACATATATTCAGTCTCGGGAAACCATTGGCCAGGAGAACTACGTGACCTGCGTAAAACTACGTCCGCGCCTAAATTTCGTCCTGCGTTTGGAGCCACTTCCAAGACACGTATTTTCTATAAATACGTCATCTTCAAACAGTCTTTCTCTCTTTTCACACAATTTCTTCGTAGCGGTAACACACTCCCTCCAGTGTGACTCAACAGACGTCAAATAGCAACAAGATGGATGGGCCTCGCAGACATACATTGACTATGAGACTTTTTCCAGTCTCAGAGAACCGCCGTTTTCCAATCATAAAAAGAAAGACATTTTAAATATGTAATCCTTTTGTAGTTTAGTCGTGTCGGACGCACACATACACACACGATTATTTTGTTAATAGAATTAGCGATATTCTTTATGTATTACTGTAAGTTTTATTATAATATATAAATTTGTTTTGTTCGTCGCCTTGTTTTAAATGTTCCTTTTTTTCCGCGCCGTTTCCTATCCTTCACTCATTGGTCATCTTCTTATTCACCAACGGAGTTAAAAAGCAAAAAATGGATAAACCTCGCAGTCATTCATTTCTTCAATATACATCGACTAAGAGACCTTTTCCAGTCTCTGAGAAACCGACTATTTCGAACCACAAAAAGAAATAGACAATTTTAAATATGTAATCCAACTTAATAGGACGTTTTCGTCATTAACCCTTTTGTAGTTTAGTTGTGTTAGTCACAGACACACACACACACACATACACACACGACTATTTTTAATGTATCAATGTCTGTTTTATTATAGTATATAAATTTGTTTTGTTTGTCGCCTTGATTTGAATGTTCCTTTTGTCCGCGCCGTTTCATATCATTTACTCATTTGTTTCATAACTTCATTCATTGGCTTCATTCATTGACTACCTTTTTCCATGTGTCTTTTTCCAAGCCTGACATATACTAAAGAAAAACATATACCAAACGTAAACAAACTTCTTTAACATTAAATTTTGGGGGACTAAGCATATCTACCAAATAACATGTCCCCCCCACTACACTATCAATATCTTCGTCTACTCATTTGTTCTTCTTTTTGATATCACTAGAGGCAACAGAACTCTACAACCTCTACTGCCATTTTGTATAAATGGTAATATTATCTGCCCTCTTATCATAGAGGTATTCCTAATGCCATAAATTTCTAAGTCTCTGTAGAAAGAGATCCCTACGCACCAAATTCTTCCAAAGATCACATCTGGAAGGAGGAGACCCTTCGAAAAAAACTCTCACCTGAATCTATAAAAACAGCGCTGCTATAGTAAAGGCGAATAAATGTATTTGGGGATATGATATCTAAACCAGCATAAAACAGAGATTAGTTCAAAATAGCACAATTTTTGTCTCCCCACCAACTTATAAAGGCAGCATTTCTCTATTTTTACAAGGCGCTCCCACACACTCCCAAACCAAGCTAACTACTGAGTTATAATCAGATGTTTAATGTTGAAAGTGCTAAACTTTTTCTCGAATTTATCTGCAACATGCTCTTACTGGATCAAATTGCACCCAGCTACAAAGGATCGTGCATTATTAGAGTATGTATGGGAAGGCACCCCATATATATTAAAAATCTAACCATAGCAAAGAACTACTGAATGGGTGGACATATCATTCACCAATTCCAAATGGATAGGTCTTACATTAAAGCAAGTGAAGATTAAGATATACATCTTCATTTCTTCACCTTCCCGAACCCACAAGTGACTAGTGAAGTCTATACCCGTATGATGAAACGGTTTGACAAAATTAACCCTGTGTTTTGGTAGATTTGTAACATTGGGGTACTTAAAAGATATAGCATTGTACCCTTTGCTGAGACTACAGGAAGAAATAACAGTCTGAATAGCCTGTCTGACCTTATTTATCCAGAAACCAGATAAATGGAGCTTACTAGCGGCAATACCTAGATGTTTTCACTTGAGGTGATAGTGCATAATAATCAGGTCAGTGATATGGGAATACCGAGGAAACAAAACAGTGTAGAGAAGAGGAAAATCTCGTATTTTGGTTTGGCGCGCTATTTAATTCAACACTGAATTTCACCCAATCAGGATGACTTATCCTATTCAGCCCGGACCTTAATTTCCGGCTAGCAAAACGGGTGAGCGGCCAAAACCTCTCTCTTCGGCTTGAGACGGCGACCAGAATAGACGTGTCTCTGGTCGTCCCTGCTTAACGATGCCTTTTAGATAGACAAGCCACCCAGTGTGGACATCTCACTGTGGCTTTAACACTAGCAGCAGCAACATGGATACTCAACGAGGGAACCATCTAATTTATGGATTCTTTACGAGGAATCCCAGTGGAACATAAATTAGAAACATACGCATGCCTTCCACAGGCACCACTTCTTGTCACCCCAAAAATTGACTATGTCGATCCGAGCGTCACTCCGCTCTCGACACACAAAACTACACGGTGACTTTGAATACTTCCCTCACACGTCCAACAACACGCTGGCATCTCAACATCTCGCTAAGCCATTTCGTCTCAAACATCCAACAAGCCTAAACACCACGAGTCTTGCAGCACCAAGAACAAATCATATTCAAAGCTGCCAATAAAGAACTTTCGCTGTTGTGTTGTTAAAGCAAAGTTTCGTAATTCATTTGTGTGCCTAAAAAATATAGTGTTCGGGAAAATAACAAAATTCCTCGAAACCGCCACAACAGGATGCAAAATATCTTGAGGGTACAGGCTGGATTTACCAATCCTTCCTCTAAATCTGACTAATCAACTACCATCCAGAAAGAGATCCAAATTTACAACCAGAGAGGGACCTCATGATTGACACGACTTAACTGGAAAGTTTTCTCTTTCGAGAGGAATAAAGACTGTACCAACCTAAGCAAATAGACTCTGGCAGACAACCCTGGCTCATCTAATGACTTCTTCAAAGCCAACACGAATCTGAATACATATGACAAAATTCTCATAAGTTTTGCCAAGGAAGAAAATTTCTCAAACTTCATTACGGGAACAACATCTTGAACAACAGGAGAACTAGTGACGGTACTAGTGCCGCGACCTGCTCACAAACATAAATAGATCGAATTACTCGCTCGCCCAAGAAAAATTACGTCCGGGTACGGCCGGAAATGACTAAGCCCTTTTTACGACTTTAACCTGCCGTTATAGCTAAAAAAGGGATAAATTAAAATTAACAACAATTACAGAACACTTCTGCCAGAAATAACTCAATAAAAATGGAATTAATTATCTTCGCGAGCCTATATCAGGCTAAAGAAGTATTTTATTTCTACACCTATTTTTTATAGAAGAACTTTCTATTTACATGCCCGACAGAAGTGGTGTTGCGTTCCCTTCATATAAACAAGACTTCGGCGGCGAAAATTTCGGAGGTCTTCGGACGCTTTAAGGAGCCCGTTTGGGCTCCACAAAGGAACAATGGCAGACTTGAAGCCGTAAGGCCCCTAGTTTTGGCTGGGCTACTTCCGTGGGGGCGAGCTGCAACATTGACACCTTTGTCCTCTATGTATAGCACTAGACCTTGTTGACTAGTTCAAGCTATAACTCAGCATACGTGCCCGAACCCGCATTTGGGTTCGTGAAACTGCTTGCCTCACTTGACCCACATTGCACTTAGTGGCTCAATGAGCGGCACAGACCAATAGGGTTCGAACCTCGGTTCCTTCCCAACCTTCCCCTCCCCTTTATCCCCACTTTAATCGGCCTTCGGGCTTTTGACCTTGTGTTAAGCCTTGTCTGGTGGGTGACATTCGCAAATAGTTGAGGTCTCACGACGCTCCCAGGAGCCGCTCTCAGAGCGAGGCTCCGAAAGGCTGAATCCCACATCTAGTGGTTGCATTCGTCTTTCCCATCACATTGATCTGCACAAAAAGTCCTTGTAAGGACCATTAGAAGTCTCCTTCTACGGGATGGAGCATCTCTGACGGTCTTTATTCACCAGTTGAAGTAGACGGCCCGAAGGAAAACACGAAGAGGACTCTAAGACCACTAGGTCTTAACTATTCGGTCGATTCCACCTCATCCGTTTGGCTGCGCAGCGCTAAGGGCACGAGTTAGCCTTCAGCTACCGGTTTGCTATCTGCGCATCGCTAAGATAACGCCAATCTTAGCCGCGGCCTCCTGGCCTTTCGCTCGACTGTGCAGAGCTTTGGCACCGCAAAGCCTTAGCTACCGTCCCGATACGTCTGCACAGCTTTGGCGCGGCACAGCCATAGCTACCGTCCCGATACGCCCGCACAGCTTTAGCGCGGCACAGCCATAGCTACCGTCTCGATACGTCTGCACAGATTTGGCACGGCAAAGCCTTAGCTACCGTCTCAATACGTCCGCATAGCTTTGGCGTGGCACAGCCTTAGCTACCGTCCCGATACGTCCACATAGCTTTGGCACGGCAAAGCCATAGCTACCGCCTCCGACACATCCGTACAGCTTTGGCGCGGCACAACCATAGCTACCGTCCGATACGTCCGCACAGCTTTGGCGCGGCACAGCCATAGCTACTGTTTCGATACGTCCGCACGGCTTTGACATGGCAAAGCCATAGCTACCGTCCCGATACGTCCGCACGGCTTTGGCACGGCTTTGGCACGGCAAAGCCTCAGCCATCGTCTCCGATACGTCCGCACAGCTAGGGGCACGACGAAGCCCTAGCTTCACCGACCCGTTCACTCGACCTTATATATCCTAAGGCCTGGCAAACCTTAGCCACGGTTTCCCCCGTCCGTTCACTTGGTCCGCAGTACTAAGACACGACTCAGTCTTAGTCGCCAGCTCGCTCGACTCTACGCGACCAAGCTGCCAACACTGACTTCGACCACGAAGCTCCAGCAATGCAGCATCCTGTCCACGTACCACGCGTTGTACGTACTACCCTAGCATTGCAACAACTGCAATTCGGACCTAAACTTGTCCAAAGTAATTCCTCTTGTTATCATATCTGCCGGATAATCAGAGGTGTTTACATATTTGAACATCAAATCAAATCCCAGATCCTGCTATTTCCTATTTTTTTTACGAATGTCCTTTAAACAATTCTGAGTAAACAAGCATTTTGTCTTTATATTTTCAGACAAAAATTCACAACACAACTTGTGCGTCTACAGCTTGTGGAAAAACTTTTTAAATGTTGGGAATACATTTTACAACGATGAATACTGACGATAATTCAAGAGAAAGCAAGTTTCTCTTCATCAAGGGGTCTACTTTGGCCTGGGAAAATACTAAGCTTGCAGACTCACGCTGGAATATGTAGGCCGCAAACCCATAGGCTCTTTGTGAAGCATCACAAAATACTATTAAAGAGACAGAGGTCGAGGAATCCACAACAAATCTTGGGAACCTCAAACACTCCAAACGCACTAGATCTTGATATAACTTGTCCCAAATAAGTTGGAGATCTAACGGAATTTTTTGATCCCAACTTAATTCATCTCTCACATTTTACTGAGGAGTAGTCTCTCTTTAACCGTCACTGGTGTACATAACCCAAGCGGATCAAAAATAAAATAATTTTGAGACCGTATACCTCTCTTGGTATCGACATGTGTTGAATTGATCGCAACATGGAAATCATCTCAGGGTAAATTGACATAATAGTTTAGTGTTGAAATGTTTTTTTTCCATAACACAATAAATTAATTAATTATACAAATAAATAACGAAACTTCTTTTGAAAACACAACAACGAAAGGTTTATTATAGTAGCAGAAGCAAACGAGTCAGAGTGAGAAAAGGTTCTTTTGTTGTCGCCGGTTAGTATGTTGGTCCTTGAGTTTGTAGGAAGTGTGTGTCACTGTAGCAAGTAGCTCGTGTAACTGACCGCAAGGCTGGTTCTTCTGTGTGTGAAGTTAGTAGCAGCGTGTTCTTCAGTAAAGGTGTTCCATGTGGAATGTCCATAGCAGAGGACCCGAGAGAGGCCTGTCTTGGCTGCTAACTTGGTGCTCTCTGACTTGTTGTGACTTCCAAAAAGAGATAGAAAAAATAGTTCAAGAGAGGAAGAAGAAATCAATGTGCTCTGCCCCTGATTGGTCAGTGAGTGGCCGAATCACTTGGCAAGGGCATTGATTCGCGAGAGGAAATAGATCTGTGACTGCTACTATAGAAATTATCTTTGTGCGAGATAGAACTGCAGAAAGAAGCTATTTTATCTCAGTGGTAATCACTGACAGAGTCCCCAACAATACCTAAAGTCTCTGAACTATAGAGCTTGTCTACAGGTCTCTCTACAGAGGATTTAGTAAAGCTGTCAAATGGATCAAAGTAGTCAGATTTTGGGTCTAGCTCAAAATGATCATGTGTCACAGGACACTGAGAATTGTCGGCAACAGCTTGACTATAATTGATGCTGCTAACGTCAGAATCAGTGGCATCTACGACAGGGCACAGAAAATCAGACACTTTATCGAAAGGTACTATACCTCGAGGAAACTCAATAAAGTGAATCAGCTGCATAGGTCCTATGTATTTCAATACATATACCTCTATCAATCCATGTTCTGATAGGCAATCATTTCGTACATAAGAAAAATCAACAGCCAACTTGCTACCACCAGTAATAATATTTCTCGCGGCAGCACTAAGACCTTTAACATGAAATTGAAGGTCCAAGCATTTATCAACCAGAAAAGGGACAGAACACCCGAAGTTTGGTAACTTTACACATAACTCTAGCTCGTTCAGACTCTTCCTGGCCGAACCGAGAAAGGTCTTAATTATCGTCTTTTTTTTTCATGGGAACAGTACGGCAGTGTAAAATATCCAATACTCCATTAGATAGATAGGAACGCTGGCTTCCAGAATCCAAAAGACAATTAAATGTGTTTTCAAGTTTATCCCTAACAACCGTAATCAGCACAATGTATAATAGAAGATTCATATCCCCCATCTGCAAGCAAGGATTTGTATCCACTTGAGACTTCTCCAAGTCAGGGCACAAGGCGCCTACGTGTTCACAACTCTTGTATTTCCAACATGAATCGAAGCGACCGTTTTTACCAGGACATTGCTCGGTATTATGTGCAGGACTTATATTCGCCGATATTTACATGTTAAAAAAGATTTTTTTTAATGTTCGTATTGTGGACGTGAACATGAAATAAAAAGGGAAAAATGTCCAGCATTTCGGAACCATTTTCAACCAGTATGCAAATTCAAAAAAGAAAACGTTGAAAGAAAACGAAACCAAACGGAAGTTTTTTCATTTACCCCCCCCCAAAAAAAAATCCGCTGTGATGGGTCGGTCATAAAAACTTTAGGGTACTTTGAAGGTTCTTTGGAGTTAGATGATAAATTTGAAGTAATACCTATAATTGTCACTACTTGTAAAAAAAATCACGGACTTCTTGGAAACGATGAGCTTAACATAGATTCTACCAAATTGATTGATGAGATAAAAATGGAAAATACCGGAAAATTAAAAAAACTATAAAGCGAGTTAAAATTTTTAAAAAATGTTGCCCCCTCTTATTATGAGGGACAAAAATTACCAGTACATTTGTTGCCATTAGTAGTAGCAAAACTACGAAAATTAATAGAATAGAACCTTCTTGAATATGTTCCCTCTGGGGGTAGCAAGTGGGCATCACCCATTGTAGTTTTAAGGACATCAGATGAAGACATACGTATATTTAGAGATTATGAAATCGGCGTGAATCACAACGTTTGCGCGGATTCATATCCTATACCTAATGTGAAGTTGCATTTCATACACTGGCAGGTATGAGCATTTTTACAAAAAGATATTTGAAAACAGCTTACTAACAAATACCAATAGACAATAACTTCGAAGAAGTAACGACGATAAATACGCCAATAGGGTTACTGAAATGGAAAAGGATGCCGCATGGAATAAAAACAGCAAGCACCATATTTCAAAGGGCCATCGAACAGGTTTTAGAAGATATAAAAAAATACGGTTTGTTACCAAGACGATATGTGCATAGGAGCTACTAATGAAAATGAATTAAAAAGAAAATCGACATCATTTTGATAAGATTAAGAAACACTGGAATGACAATAAATGAAAAAAATGCGTAAACAATAGTAGTAAACTATCATTTTTAGGTTATACCATTTCAAAAGAAGGTATATCACAAGACCAACCTTGATAGAAAAAATACAAAAATAGCTACTCCTACAAATAAAAAAAACTTAAATCTTCTTTGGGATTGATGAATTTCTACAGGCGATATGTACCAAAATATACGGACTTGACTGAGCTGTTTGCAAATTTAAGAAAAAAGAATGTTGAATTTATCTAGTCAGAGAACCAACAAAAAGCTTTTGGTAGATTAAAAGTAACCATGGCAAAGAAAGCAGTAGTGAAAGTTTGTAATCCGAAAAAGGACATTACGTTAACCACAGATGCAACCGAACAGGCAATATCTGGAATATTATCACAAGAAGGACATCCGATGATGTATTTATCAAGAAGACTAACAAACACTGAATTTAATTATTCAAATATAGAGAAAGAATCACGGGCCATTGTGTGGACAACCACTAGAGCCCAAAAATTTTTATTAGAGAAAAAAACTTTTTGAGAGGTGATCATAGACCATTATAATTTATATTCAATCCAAGAAAAGAATTACCCAAAGTCACGACATCGAGAATACTAAGATGGGCAATAAGATTTTAGGGTTTTATGATGGTTTTTAATGGCAGCATGGAATAAAGGGTTTACGTTTATGCTGCAAGTCTCGTAGGAAGGAAAGAAGTAAGGAAACGAAATGAAGTTGTTATAGAGTTGAGAAAGCATTTTAGCAGCTAAATGCCTAAGTGAAGATGTGCATCGTTAGGTTAAGGCATTGTTGAATATGTGAGTGAGATATGTCGCCATAAGTGTTGCAAAAGTCGTGTTTGCTGGTTGAGGACAGGATCATTGTAGTCATCCATGGGTTTGTGGTTCTGGTTGTTTCGGGGAGAAGCGTGAATGTCTCCAGAAAATGTTGCCCAGAGATAAAGTAGCTAGGTGTCGGAGCGATATTTTGTATCGCAGTCGACATAGCTAATACTGAAGGCGACTGAAGGTTGTTCCTGTGTGTGGCGTATTGAATTCATCTAATTCGTATTCAACTGGGAACCCTTAGTCTAAGATAATAGACGCAAGGGGTCCATAAATTAGATGGCTTTCCTCATGGTGGTGGTGCTGTTGTTATTGAAGAGAGTGGACAGTCATTTCGTCTGTCCTTGACGAAGAAGTTCTGAGGAAGAGAAAAGGTGTTTGGCGGCTTTCCCCAATTTGGTGCTGCCCGGAAAGATGGTTCGGGTTGAATAGGATAAGTCATCCTGATTGGGTGAAAATATGCGTCGACCCTAACGGTCAAATTAATTAACGTGCCAAATAAAAATACGAAATTCTTTCTGTTACAAGATTAATAGCATTTGACTTTGATATAGAATATGTCAAAGGAAATTTAATTTCACATGTAGATGCACGATCAAGTTTGTGATTTTACAAGGAGTCAAAGATGAAATAGAAGAAGAATTTGAATATACATTTTTACTTTGGGTAGAGACTGATGTTTTGTCTATAGATAAAATGGTTGCAGAATATAAACACGATCCAGTACTAGGTAGGATAACATCGAGAATGAGAAAAAAACATGTGGGGAAATTGTTCCAGGGCGGAAGGACCCTACAAAGAAATAAGACACAAGTTAACGATATAACATGGAGTGATTTGTAATGGGGATCTGATAATTCGCCCAGAAACACAAAGAAAATTTGTGATTAAAAGTGTACATGATGATATACACTGTAGAGTAGCGGCCACACAAAAAAGGATAAAATTAGAAGCACGGTGGCTGGAATATTCACGAGATGTCGAAGAATATGTAGGGAATAAATAATTTTTTAAAAATTAAACTGAATTATAAAAGAAAATTATCAGAATATGGAGAAATTCCCAGAAGCCTATGACAGAAAAAGGGACGACGCATGCGTAAAGAAAAAGGGACCTCCCGACAAAAAGAGGAAACTCATTCACTTTCAGCAGTGACCGGCGAAGCGACAACATCAAAATCTTCCGATTGCTAGTGGAAGCCGACGTGGCCACTCTAAGGCGCCACGTTGGGCTAATCTTTCACAAGTAGCAACCTTCTCGTTTAACAGCATGCCAAAAAACAAAAAGCTACTAAATGGACCTATCGAACAACGAACTAAAACACTGGACTTGGACAAACTCCCAAAAGCGACTAAACGTTGTTAAAGCTTTAAAATAATAAATGAGGACACGTATATACCAAGAAACGATTAACGTATTTTTAAACACCTTGATTGGGGGATTCAACCATTTCAATTGTATTCAGGGAAAATTCCCTCACCCATTGAATGGTTGTTGAACCCATAAAATACAGGAAAAATTAAAAAAAAAAACGTCTTCGTCTCCTATCTGTTACTGCCTTCTTCCGTATAATTCTTTTGGGCCTTCTTGTTCATGAGTTACATCAACAAGACAACGTGGGGTTGAATAGAATAACTTCAGAATGGAGTCAAATGAAAAACGTTAACACAGCTTGCCTTTGACCGTCTGCCCTAACCTCTGCCTGACCCCATAAATATATAAAAAGATGCAAAAAGTGTAAAGAATTAAGAAATTTTACACAGACTTCTTTACATTCATGGCCCAGAAAGTGGAGCCATGGAGTCGTGTGCATATGGACCATGCATACATTACTGGAGTAGGACTCCTATTAATACTAGTAGACTCTTTTTCAGGCAGGCCTGAAGTAATTCGTGCGCCAGACAAGAAAACTTCTACGGTAAAACAGATTCTAAGGGTCATATTTTCCAGAAACGGCATACCAAAAACTCTGGTATCCGACAATGCACCAGAACTTTGTGATGAAAATCGGGTGTAAACCGTATAAGATACCATCATATCACTCTCAATTGAATGGATTGGTGGAAAGAATGGTGAAGACTGTAAAAATGTGACTGAAAGCACGTTCTCAACAAAAAGGAAAAATACAAGTTTTTCTACCAAGGCTACTGTTAAGCTACTGCTCAATACCACACGCCGGAAGACTAGAAAGTCCATCAGCTTTAATGGGAAGGCAAATTAGAGCTCCGCTAATAATATCGTATTCCACAAATGAAAAAATACGGTACAAAAAGAACAAAGAATCAAATCAAGAAGGGCTGATTTTATCATACAAAAAGGCCAAAATGCAGCTATAATAAGTAAAGGAAAGAGGAATAGTATATAAGCCCATGCAGATCAAATAAGACTCCAGGGCGAATATGAAGAGCAAAATGATAATGAAATCTCTACGGTTCCTTCCGTTAATGATTTATTAGAACAGCCTTTACAGAATGAAACGTCAGAAGACGAAATAATACATGATCAAATGGGCCAGAGTGAGTGAGAAAACTCAGATGAAGGTCAAATAATGCAAGAAGACGACCCTAATTACAGCTCAGTGCGGAACATCTAGATCTCCCAGAGAAAGAAATACGGGAGAGAGACAAGGAGAGCAAAGTAATCCCGAAAATGAAACGATCACAAGAAGAAGTATAATATCTATTTGGGGCATAAGACCCATACGCTTCAGTGAGATGAAGTGATACTGGCAAATTAATCTGCCTAATTTGTATAAGTTTAAGAGAAAGCTGATATAAATCTCTCACTCAGAATAACTGGGAAACTTGATTAGCACATCACAACGTTGGTTGACACTATAAAAGGAATTAAGAACGGAAGGAAAAAGACAGATACCTTTAAACTTAGATTTTATTTTGGGGGTTTACGACTACTCTATGAAGAAATGTTTTCCTCAACCAGTAGAAATAGCCGCATTCTCGTGACGAGGTGTTTGAAGAATGTACTGGAATCAACTTTGGCAGATTATAGTTTGTGGATCGTTGTATGTCTCTGTGTTCAGTGGGTAAGTTTAGCAGAGACTGCTACTAGTAGGAGAGACACAACGCGCTGCTAAGTTTGGGACCCAGCTGGCATGTGCGTTCCCTACTTGCAGCAGAGAGAAAAAGTTCCGTCCGTTAAGTCAAGGTGTCTCGAGGTAACTAAGTGAAAGTTTCTCTTTGTCACCAGGAAGCTCCACTGGAAAACTTACTTTTGCATTTATTTAATTTTTTTCTTTTTTCATGTTATTGTTCTTCTTCGCTTATTATTCTATCCTACAAAAGAAACTCACGGAAAAATCTAGTGAATGAAACTCAGTCTTATATATACAAGGGTGAATTTTGCCCATAAAGCCATCAATAGGAAGCACTGTTTACAGTTACACCTTTTTCAATGAAATCAATAGATATTGGTCCTCTCGTGTCCTAGAAGACTGTAAGCATAACCTTTTTTTTACTGTCTGCTACACCAAGAACTTTTTCTTTACTGGAGAGTCAGTAAGTCTCCACGACATGGACTACCTTTTAATTCAGGCTTGTAGTGACAAACCCATGTTTAGCCCATTTGTAACCTTTAAAACATACTTATTGTTCTGTAAAATTCACCTGGTTTGCATTTCTCAGCTATGTCACAGAAAGAACTTCGTATGTTTGGCGCATAAATTATTTTGACCGTTTGTCTCGTCATATATTTTCACCCAATGAGGATGACGAATCCCATTCGGCCCGGATGACTTTCCCGGACATATCGAATTCGGTGAAAGCCCGCCAAACTACCTCTTCCTGAGCATCTTTCGAGCAGGACGGACGTTTGTCTGTCCGCTCCCTTCCTAGCAGCAACAAGACACCATGAGGAGAGCCGTCTAATTCATGGACCCTTGAGTCTACCCTTCTAGACCCAAGGGTTCCCAGTTGAATACGAATTAGACGAATTAATTCCGCCTCTGACAATTCAGTTACTTCATTCCTGGACAACCTTTTCTGGAGACCTTCATGCCTCTCTCCTGCGGTAACCAGGACCACGCATTTATGGCTAAACATTCATTCCTGTGTTCTAAAATCAGCAACTCAATATTTTCCTTGACTGTAGAGACGCTTATTCTGCTCAGGCATTCAATTCCTTTATTCTTTTTCAATTCAATAATTAGTTTCTTCTACTCACTACGACGACCAGCGCAAAGGTTATCTTTTGAACAAGCTGTAATAAAACTTCCTCATTGTTAAACCTATCAATATTCTCGGTTTCATCATTTTATCTTTCTCTCCTTGAATATAACGAAGGGGCTACAGGTTACATTAACATTGATTACCATTTTTGTATAAATGGTAATTCTCATGTACAACCTTCTTCGTTATAGCCACCAAAAACTCTATGACAAACCTCTCTTCAAGCTTGGAGGACTTTGTTTAATTTGCTGTCATTTTAAATAGTCTATGGAGTATAAGGGTGTTTGGTGGGTGTTGTGAAATTATAATGTTGGTAACTGACTTTTTCTTCTTCTCTCCAATCACTTATTTTTGATTGTTGAAGTTGCAAAGGAATGAACGTCGGAAAGGAAAGAGACAGGGATACTTTTAAACTCAATTTTTATTTCCAGGATTAATGACTCTTTTGTGGAGCAGAATGTTTTTCCTGAACCAGTAAGAATAGTCGCACTTCTCGGGTCAAGGAGTTAGAGAAATCTCAAGAATCATTTTGGCAAATTGTGAAACGTTTATCTTGGGTGTAGGGGGTTTGAGGGTCCGCCATGTGTGTCTGTGGTCACTCAGTTTGCACAGCAGACGCTGCTACGAGAAGTAGATATCACGCACTACTCAGGTAGAAGCTCCCAAGGTGAGTGATATTTTTATAATCATTATTTTATTTAGTATTTTTTTATAAGTTATTATTATTTTTTTATTTCTTCTTGCATTCCCTCAAGTCTCAAAACAAATATTCTGGCAAGATTAAAATATATTTTGCTATAAACTAATTTCAAGCGATGCAGAGTTTACATTTGTAATGTCTAAAGTCCGGCTCGCAGTAAACTAAAAAAAGAACAGAACACAAAGAAGTGTTAACAGCTTGCTGCCGGACATAGGACTGACTTATTCTTCGGCAATATACTTTATTTACATTATTTACATGTGCTGCTGTTTTGCTCATGACTCAACAGTTACTTCCTTTCCCGGATAGGTCAAGAGAGATATATGCTTGTGACGTGGTTTGGGGTTACTTCCCTTTGACTGGAATATTACAGCATTTATGGAAAAAATTCTAAAAAAATTATCTTTGTTTTTTAAAAATTACCCTTATCTATTAAAAGATCCTTATATATATATATATATATATAACAAGAGGGCAGGTAATATTACCATTTATACAAAAAATGGTAGTTAGGGTTGATGAGTTCTGTTGCTTCTTGTTATATTAAAAGGAAGAAAATAAATGATGAAGGCGAGAATATTGATAAGTTTCAAAAGGAAATTTTTAATGGCAGGTTGAGACGAAGTTTTCCTTTTTGCTGTGAGTAATAATAGAAGAAGGACAGTTGTAAATAGTTGAGCAGGAATTTAGCATTCAGCCAGAAGTCCGTGGTCCAGTTGATTTAGGAGAAAGGAGTAAAAGGTGAAAGAATGGTCTCCTAATTAGTTGAGCAGGAATTTAGCATTCAGCCAGTGGTTCAGTTGATTTTAGGATAAAGGAGTAAAAGGTGAAAGAATGGTCTCTTAAAGAAACAGTGGTCAAATGTTGAATGCGCTCTCTCATGCTGAAAGTCTGTGTGCTGCTGGATTCCGACGAGGAAAAAGAGAGGACGAATGAATGTTACCTTGCCTTTTATATTGCCCGGGAAAGTCACCCGGGCAGAATGGCATAATTCATTCTCATTGGACGAAAAATACAAATTGAACTTCAACGGCCATATAATTTGTAGGGAACGAATAAATAAATAAAAAAATTAAATTAAAAAAAAAAGTAGATAAAAAGAAAACTATTAAATTTGAAGAAACTCCCAGAGGTCTCTAACGGAAAAGGAGATGACGCATGCGTAAAAGAAAAAAGACTTTCCTCTTGATAAAGGGAGTAAAGTATTCTTCCTCTTTCAGGCAGTGTCCGTCGAACCAACAATACCTTTTTGCTGTCTGGTGTTTTGGGCACCACGCTACGTCTTGGGACGTAGCGTCGGTTAGTCCCTTCACCAAGTAAATAAAGGAAAGTATGGAAGAAATGTTTTCGTCTCTTATCTGTTTCTATCTTTTCTTTTTGTATATTTCTTTTGGGACTTTCTTTGGGCAAGGCATAGCGCCGGCCAGTCAACGTGGGGTGAAACAGTGTAACCAAAATATGGAGTCAGATATCTTACGGCAACACAGTCTTGCACTTAGCCCCTGACCTTCAAAAAGCCTTCAACCTCCAAAAATTCTCGTGCCAGACAATGAATTTGAAAATATAAATCACCACGTGATTTAATGGTGGCCTGACGCACAATTCAAAATTAGTTCTTTCTGTTATATATATATATATATATATATATATATATTACTAGCATAATGTCCCACAAAAAATGACAAGATTATTTATGTATGTTGGGGATGAACTGGTCAACCAACTCTCTCGCGGTTTTGCAATTTACAACACGACGAAATGAACAATGTAGACAAAAGAAAATTCATAACGTGATAACACATAACAGACAATTTTATGTACTAACAACTAAGCAAAAAGAAAAACAAAGTTGGAAGAATGTCAGAATATTGTTCATTAGATATTCGTGTGTGTGTGTGTGGGGGGGTGAGGCTGATACAGTTATTATTTGAATGTGTGTTTTTGTTCGAAAATAACAGTGTGTACGCGTGCTAAAAAAACTAAAAAGTACACAGCTGCAAAGTATTTGTCTGCTCGCTCGCTAAAAGTGTGTATCCGTATGTGCGAGGTGATTTAGAATTCAATGCAAAGTTTAGAATATGGGAGTGTAGCAAATATACCAATTTCACTGTGGTAATGAATGTATTTTTGCTGGCTGTATGTTCTCCCATGTTAACAATTGTCTCGATCTGTATGTGGCGAAATGTTTGAGGCTGTGCGAATGTGTGAGAATGAATGCTGCCCAGCTGGGAGTCAAAACGTTATAGAGCAAGCTATCGAAAGCATAGAATATATATAGATATCCATGTCACATGACCGGCTTCAAATGCAAGATTTATTTTTGCTCGAGACAAAATCAAAATGCGTGGATTTAGTTGAAAACATACGGCACGTGACTACTCTATCTAATTAAGTTCCCGAAACTATTTAATTTACCAACCCCCAGCTACTTTTATTTCGGGAACGAGTTAGTCATGGATCTTATTTTTCTAGAATTTTTTTTTTTGCTCCACGTAATCATCAACGGTTATTCAAAAATATAGGAGTGTATTAGAAGTATCTGATATTTGTACTCTCATTGAAGGAAAGGAAAGTGCTGAATTGTAAGACCAGAAGTTTTCTTGAAAATGTTTGAAGTTAGGGTCCCTTGAATTTAACATCAAATCATAAAATTAGTAGTGATTTACTAAGCTTTTTGCTTGGATGTGGCACAAGGCCTTATGAATGGGGCTCCCAACGAGACTCGAACACACTCGTGAAGGTTTGCCTTTCTAGCTTGCTAACGATTACACCACCCGAAGCGCCCTATCAAATCGCAAAGATATATTGGTGGTTCTCTTTGGTTAAGCAGCAGTATCTTACCTTAGGAATAGCAATTATTGGATTTATCATCTCATCTGATAAAATGTTCTGATGGAAAATTACTGTTATTGCAAAACAGACTAAAAATGTTCAAGGTCCACGTGAGCAAGAAAATGAATTTTCTTAAAAAATGTATTGTTGTTAATTCTATGTGAACTATTGTATTTCTTCTATTTTGGCTATGCTTGGTTTAGTTTCTTGGTTTTATGACATATAATACCAAAGCCATTCTTGATGAAGTATAAAAATCTATTTCTAAGAAGAAAATCAGACTGATCCTGTGCGGTGTTTGGTTTGGCCGGAGTGAAGAAGGGCGAAGTAATCCCAGACAGTGCGGCACCAAAAAGCTACTTTCTTTTTTTGTCGAGAACTACTATTTAGACCCTCAGTACGAATTCAGGGACCAAACTGAAGGCAGGAAAAAAATAGCCAGCAGATGGGTTTCGTCACTCGCTTCTTGAATGGAGCTTCCCGAGAAATAAAACCAAAATCAAACGAGAGTCGACAACTGAAATTCTACTAAGTTAAACAACAGAAAGAAAAATCAACCGAGAATTCTGCTGAAAAGAACCTTAAAGAAGACTCGAAATTAAATGAATTCTGAACCATTTTGACAAACAAAAAAAGAAAAGAAAAATACTCAAGTTCAAAGAACTTTGTTTCCCGGACACTCTCTCAGATAAGTTTCAGCAAATTGCACTAAAATTTGCAACACTATCTTTTCTATCCCTTTCTTTCTTGTTTTTTTGTATAAAATTCCTTTTTAAAAGCTTTATTGTCTGTGTTATCTTTTCGAATTAGTATACGAACTAGAAAGCTGTGGAACTTACTGTTTAAACTTACCGTTTGAATTTACCGTTTAATATTGCACACTAAAGCCCCCTAAAAACATTACCCAGTTAAATACTAAACCTGGATTTAGTATCACTCACTTCAAAACAAATTTCATTCTCTTTAAAAAATTTTTAGAAGAAGAGTTATGATACTATTTAACCAATAGCTTGGCGAGGGTGGGTGATTAGGGAGTTCATATCTTCCCAAGGGTTGTATTTACCCAACCATTTTGCACAAACAGGATGTAACACGAGGTCAATTTCAAAGTGAAGTTTAACAGGGGTAATGAAAACAAGACATTTCAGACTACTTAGCCTTGTAGTGATGGAGTGTGAGTGAGTTCCCGTCCGTATTTTACGGGTATTACTTTTAGGTTTTATCCGCACTACAAATACAACACAGATTTTACAAGCACATAAACAAATGGAATATAACAACAACGAACATTTAGAAACAAACAATTTAATAATCATAACAAACAGGATAAAAATAATTAGAAATACAATGTTCATGTTATGTACAAGCGGCCTTTGTAGAAAATACAGCTATGGCCGGTTGAATGAAAATAGGATTGTTCGCCCGTGTGTGTTTACATGTTAATAAAGTCTATCAAATAAATGGGTTCATAGTTGGCCGATATAAAGAAGTTACAAATTTGACTTTACTCACATACGTCTGTGTGTGTGTATAAGTGATGGACCGTAAGTATGGGTCTTTGTTTTCTTAAGTCCGCACGTGCTTTTTATTATGATCTTGGCGACAACGTGTCGCATTGGTAAAAGAAGGTCGCATGTCTCTTTGCCGTGTCCTGTGTTTGATGGGTAGTCGAGGGAATTAATTTTTGGCAGTGTAATGAATGAATGACCCGGTTGATTGAATTCTTCGTTATTTATACTTTTCGGGGTTACTTAAGTGGATCAAAAAATAGTTTTATTGCGGGTCCTAAAATTCAAGCGTGCAGACATTTCTTGACCAATCAGATTCGTATATTTACTTCTTTGTTTTAGAGCCTAAAAATTTTCTGTTAATTAGTTTCTCAGCTGGATTTTCTAGAATGTTCTTATTCTATGTTTTTAGCTGATTGGTTGAAAAATATAAAAATTCAACTTTAATATTAATGCGATTTTGATCCAAAAATGTTCTTATGTTATTGGAATTGGTTATTCTAAGGCTAAACAAACGTGTATTCTATAGCCTAATGAGTAGAGTGTTCGTCAATGATCCCAGATCGAGTTATACCAAAGACTCAAAAAATGGTACTTGAAGCCGCCTTGCTTAACACTTAGCCTTATAAGGTAAGGATCAAGGGTAAAGTGGAGCAATCCAGGGAATGGAGTAGCGCTCTCCCCTACACATCTTTTACTCTTCTACAAGAGAGTTACCAAAGGGGAGACAACACCAGTTCTCCAGAAGGGAAGTAATAAGGATTAATATTCATTAATACTATATTCTTCCCTTCTATTTATTTGTTACAAGCCTAGATGCTGCGGAGGTTTTACTGTTCTGGAATATCAACGGAGTATAGGTTAGTCGATTTTGCTTTGTAGTGAGGTAGGTGTATCAAAATCTACCGAATGGAAGAAGGACTGTTTATTAGTAGTGGCAAACTCATTTTCAATATTCAACTCTTTCTTTCGGACCAGAGTGAACTTCAAAGGGTCCCTTTATCATATCAGTATTTCCTGTCTCTGATACTGGATATTGACTCACGTCCATCTTTATGCTTACTGATAGCATAACTTGGCTTTGCGTCCATCAGTTCAACTTCATTCACAACCGGATCATTCTTGTTCCTGGCAAACTGGCGAAGAAGTACTAGTCCTAAGCTTGTTACTCAAGTTGGTAGAGATGTACCAAAAGAAAAGCGTCTTTTGAAATTAAAGAATCGTTCGTATGGGGTGGAGTTGGTTGCAGTTGATGGAAATGATCTGATGGGTAGGGTATCAGGAATGACAATCATCCAGATTTTTCGACATAAGGGCAAGTTTTATATCCTTCCAGAAGATACCATTGTACCTTTCCACCTGTCCATTGCAACAGAAGTGGTAGGGTGTTGTTTTACTTGTGGCAATGCCTCTATTTAATATGTAAACCTTCATTTCTTTTGATTGAAAGGAGGTACCTCTGTCCGAGTGTATATAACCCGGGAGCCCAGTAGGTGCAAATAATTGGTCAAAACATTTGATTACCGTTAATGTATGCATATTGGAGCAAATGGAAATCTGGAGTATTCATCCATTATGGTGAGGATATAAACATTATTTGAGATTGAAGGTACAGAATCATTAAAACTTATATTCAGCCATTCCTTTTGCCATGTGAAAAAGTTCCTTTTTCAATGTGAAAAAATTTTGGCTTTAGTTTTTCACAAGGATTACATGAAAAACCTTGATTACAGCGAAAAATCTTTTGACATTCTGGTCATGTTCTTTTTGGTTTCTCCCCATGATAGTTATGTTATAAGGTTATGAAAACGTTTGTTCCTTAATATGTTTTTCGATTTCCTTAATAATTCTATCAATTTCTCTTTGAAAAACAGCTACCCATTCGTCACACCAAGTGGAATTCTACGGTACTGGTAGATTTTCCATTAGCTTTACAAGCCGTAAATTTCTTTTCGTATTGCTGAAGGGGAAGGCCCATTTCAGATAAAAGATTGAAAAGAACGTGTATTCTGTAAGTTTATTGACAATTTCCTCTATACGTGGAAGAGGATAGGTGTCGAGTTCAGTATATTGGTTGATAATGAGTGATAAACACAAAACCTCTTCTTATGTCAATTGGTAGGGTCTTTAACAACCAACACCTAAGCACCCACCACGGAGATGAAGTTGGTTCAATTATGCCTTGATGTAACAGTTTTTCAACTTCTTTACCGATAATGTCTTTGTCATCCTTCCCTAACCATCACGATTTTGGTGCAATTGGTTTACAATTAGGAGACAAGTTTGGAAAAAGCAAGGGCCTGTCAACAGAAGCAGCTGAAAGAATACAAATTGATCCTGGGTTAGAAATAACTGTTGTGGGAGCCTTACCCATCTCACCATAATGGACTCTTCTCACCGTTATTAGTACTGAGAGATTTCGCTGCCAGAGAGGCAGATCAATATCGGTGTTATCCGAACAATACGAGACTTCTTACCTTTTCTATGTAACTCTATCTTTCTTGTATAATATTATCTGTTATCTAATATCCGTGTTTGCGTTTTCATTAGTGACCCTTTCCGGGGCCACAACATACTGGCGACGAGGAACTCGAACGAAAAAAGGACTCTCCAACAAGCAAAGGGGGTTAATCGCACAACATACTGGCGAAGATACATCGCAACAACAAAGAGATACCCAACTACAAGTTGTTAAAGAATATACAACAAAGTTCCTGCATACAACGAACCGAACAATATTTTTGTTAAACAACTACAAGGTATCAAATTGTACAAACGACGGAGTGTGTCGAATAGCGGATATTCAAAAAAATCTGTAAGTAAGATTGTCACATAATCAAAAAGTGATTTTCATATTTTTCTTTCTTCCCCCCACTTCAGCGAGAAAAATTTAATTCAACGCTTACTGTTTGTGTTGTACAAAACACACACACACACACACACACACACACACACACACACACACACACACACACACACACACACACACACACAGAGTAATTATTCTTGATTTCTGGGGATATTTACTGAAAAAAAAAACTTCCCCCCGCTCCCAAAAAAAGAAGATTTTTTTAATAGAAATTTATTTTTAAATCTAAAAAAGAAAATGGAAGACCTTAAAGAAATGTTTCCACAAAGGATGAAGTTCCAAATGGAGTCCCAACAAAAAAAAAAAAAAAAAAAAAAAAAAATAAGAGAAAAAACAACAACGGTTCTTCCTTGAATTGCAAAACAACAAGAAGCACTTTTTAAAAGTCTAAGTAATAACCAGCCTAGAGATAGTACTACTATTTTCACTCAAAATGCTGTGTGGAACACACTCGAAACATTTTCCAGATGAGGATAAGACCTTTGAGGCATTTTCTAGATGAGGATAAAACCTTTGAGACATATTACAGAAGATATGAAGATATCTATATTACCAACTGTGCCGATTGAACTGATGCAAAAAAAAGTCCGGCTACTTCTACGAAAGCTAGGAACTGTGGAAAGTACATTGGGCCAAGAACTGTCCCTATCGTACAAAAAAAAAAACCCCCGTCAAAACTGCGATAAATTCGGAATAAGGGCTCACAGTGTAGAAACAGAAAAATAATTAAAAACAGAGCCAGACATAGAAAAAGTGAGGACGAGTCAGACATAGAAAAAGCGAGGACGAGTCAGACAAAGTCGTTTGTAAATACATAACAGTCAAAGTACTAAATAAGTCGGTAAGATTTCAGTTAGACTCTGGCTCTGATCTATCAATAATTAACTTACAAACTTGGAGAAAATTAAATAGGCCAATAATAAAGATGACAAGCAAGACGGCGCGAACGGTAACAGGAGACAAAATTAAATTTGAAGGCGAAATAATTATCCCAGTATCACTAAATGGTATAACCAAAAAATTAAAAGTCTTCGTGCTGAAGAACACAGAAAATTTGTTTGGGTCGGATTGGTTTCAGAAATTTAATCTCTGGGGTCAACCAATTAATACGTTTTGCCAAAAAGTAGAATGCATTACGGCCGAAGCTGAAAAAATTAAGATGGAACTAAAAGGTAGTTTTCCCGAAGTATTTTCAGCTGGTCTTGGCAAATGTACTAAAATTAAGACAAAATTTGAACTGAAGGAAAATACACGCCCCACTTTTAGAAAGAAGCGAAACGTACCGTTCGCTGCGACCGAAGAAATAAATAAAGAGCTAGACCGATTAGTGAATATGGACATATTATCGAAAGTGGAATTCAGCGAATGGGCTGCTCCGACGGTATATATAAGAAAAAAAATCTAAGGAAATCCGGGTATGCGCAGATTTTTCTACAGGATTGAACGCTGCACTCAAGGATTACCACTATCCACTCCCCAGCCCAGAAGAGGTTTTTAATAAATTAAATGGAGGAAAAGTCTTTTCAAAAATTGACTTAAGCGAGGCCTACCTCAAGATTCCAGTTGAAGAAAATAGCTCTAAACTGCTCTGTATTAACACACACACAGAGGGCTGTACAAATTTGACAGACTAGTTTTTGGAATTAAAGTCGCACCGGTTATCTTCTAACAGGTGATGGACGCCATGCTGGGCGGCTTTGACTTCACTTTCGCTTATCTTGATGATATTGTAATTAGTAGTAAAACGAAGGAGCTACACAGAGAACATCTAAACAAGGTTTTCGCACAAATACGGGAATTTGGGTTCAAGGTAAAGGAAGCAAAATGCGATTTCTGTATGAACAAAATCAAATATCTGGGACATATCATTGACAAAGACGGGAGACGTCCCGACCCCGAAAGGGCTACAGCTATCAAGGATATGCCCGCCCCTGATAATGTTACGACATTACAGAGCTTCTCTAGACTTGCAAACTACTACCAAAGTTTTTATAAAAAATTTGCACGATCTCCGCGCCCCGCTAAACGAACTACTAAAAAAAGATCAAAAGTGGAGATGGACGCCCGAATGTCAAACAGCACTTGACCAAATTAAAAAGGCATTAACATCTGATCTTTTTCTCACGCACTATGACCCAAAACTGGAGATTATTGTCGCAAACGATGCCAGCTCATATGAGGTTGGTTCGTGTATCCTACATAAAATGCCCGATGGGACAAAAAAAGCCAATAGCTCACGCATCTAGAACCCTTCTTCCGGCCGAAAAGCATTATTCCTAGATTGAAAAAGAGGCCTTGGGAATAATATTTGCAGTGACAAAATTTCACCGATACTTGCATGGCAGATTTTTTACTCTACAAAAAGACCACAAGCTCCTAATAACCATTTTCGGATCAAAAAAGGGTCTACCAATTTATAGTGCCAATAGGTTACTAAGATAGGGAACGATTTTACTGAACTACAATTTTAAAATCGAATACCTCCCGTCAAAACAGATTAGCCACGCAGATGGACTATCAAGGTTGATACCGAAGTATAGTGAACCCTTTGAGGACACAATAATAGCAGCCTTACGAATAGACTGTGAAATTAAAAACATGATAGCCAACACCATCAAAGAACTGCCTGTGACGCTCCTCGAGATAAAAAACGAAGCAATGAACGACGACTTTATTACCAATATTAAACAGAAAATCACAGCAAAAACCGAAAATGTACTAGAAGTATTTTCACTATGTGACAACGTCCTCCTATATAGTGAAAGGGTCGTAATACCAAAGAAATTGCAAAACAGAATTTTAAGAGATTTCCACACGGGACACCCGGGAATAAATAGAATGAAGAGTCTCATGAGAAGCTATGTTTATTGGCCGAAGATGGATAACGACATTACAGATATGATCGAAAAATGTAAACGGCTGTGCCTTAGCGGCAAAAGCACCCCCACTACTTTCAAAACTTGGCCAAAAACAGAACAACCTTGGTCGAGTATACATGGTCATTATGCAGGTCCCCTGGAAGATTTCTACTACCTAATTGTAGTGGATGGTTACTTTAAATGACCTGAGGTTCTCAGATGCAGAAGACCTACTACGGGGACAACTATTGGGTTCCTACATGAACTGTTTGCGCGGTTCGGTCTAGTAGATTGTGTGGTCAGCGACAACGGAAACCGATTCACATCAGTCGAATTCAAGGAGTTCTGCGAAATCTTCCAAATAAAGCACATAACTACACCGCAATATCACCCAAAATCAAACGGCCAGGCTGAACGTTTTGTAGACACGTTAAAGCGAGCACTCAAAAAAGCATCAGGTACCCCGACGGACAAGGCACTACAGCAATTTCTGCAGGTAAACAGAATCACACCCAATCCCAATACACCATTGGCAGTCTGACCAGCGGAGATGATGTTTGCCAAAAAGATAAGATCTGTCTCCGATAAGCTACTCCCGAAACAAAATAAGCTACGAAAGACCACATTAGCACCTAAAAAAATGTTCAACCCGGGAGAAAAAATTTACTTTAAAAAATATCAAAATAACACGTCTTGTTGGGAACATGGAATAATTAAAAAAAGAATTGGTGATATGGTGTACATTGTAGAAGGACCCAAATACACACATAAGAGACACCACAAACAGAAGAAGAGCCAATAGACACCATTTTCGACGTTCGATTTAGATCCTTCCCAATCAACACCTGAAATACGTCGGTCAGGGAGAAAAAGGAAATTCACCGACCCGTTGATGATCGACCCAAAAAGAAAAAAATATTAACAGCACTTTTACGAAATAAAAGGCTTGGGGGAGGGGTGTTGTGGGAGCCTTACCCATCTCACCATAATGGACTCTTCTCACCGTTATTAGTACTGAGAGATTTCGCTGCCAGAGAGGCAGATCAATATCGGTGTTATCCGAACAATACGAGACTTCTTACCTTTTCTATGTAACTCTATCTTTCTTGTATAATATTATCTGTTATCTAATATCCGTGTTTGCGTTTTCATTAGTGACCCTTTCCGGGGCCACAACAATAACCAGATTAGGTTTCGGGCTCGTGTATTCTATCTGGGATTTATGTTTATGAAAATCCTGTCCGAGTATCACATCACTACACAAGTTCTTTAAAACTTAAAAAGCAACAGACTTGTAGGGAATAGAAAATTTTAAAAAAATTTAAATTAAATCAAAAAATAAAAAAAATGCAGAAACCCCCAGATGCCCCTGACAGGAAGCCGGGGGCGACGCAAGGGCAAAAAAAAGGAACAGTCTCGGCAAAAGAAGGAATCCCATTCTCTTTCAGCAGTGACCGGTAAAATGACAACACTAGAATATTTAATGTCTGCTCGACTGTGATCGGCTGTTTAGAAGTTGTGCCGTTTTCCCTTCCCCTACTGTTATCTAAGTGAGACCCGCCAAGGGATCTCGCTCTTCTTTTTTTTTCCAGACTTGAGCAGAAAGCTCTGCCTGGCTCACTCTTTTTGCCTTGTGAGATCTTGTTTATTCGCCTTCGACTTTAGGTAGTTTTTTCTTAAGATAGGTCTATTAGTCGCTTGGGTTAAACCTCTTTTTGTTGCTTGTTGAAGCAATAAGCCTACTTCAGGCTAATTGTGGTTTTAGTATGCTGTTCCCTTCAAAAGAAAGTTGAGTCTAAGCTCTGGAGACGGAATTATTGGACTTTTTTGCCGAAAAGAGAAGCAGTTGGCCTGATCAGTAGATTCGGTAAAAGCCTCTGTAGACTCAACAGAAGAAAATTCGAATTGAAATAAAAAGATATTTATCTCTTGGAGGAGGAAGCTGTGGTCTACTCGAAGTCCACTTAAAGAAATAGTAAACTTCGTTTTCAACAAGTCTACACAGGAAACTAGAAGAAAACATTTGTCCAGGATGATTCTATACGAGAAGGAGACGCCAAGAAAAAGAACAAACCCTAAAAATTGACTTCAAAAAGAACTTTGACATAGAATACCAAAGAATGGTATTTTATAATGAACAAATGTTAAACTAACAGTAGGTGGTTGATGGCATTGCTTCGTGCAAGTCAGTGGTTATATTTTTATACCTCTTTCTTTTTTTATTATAATAATGTCGTTATTTGAATGTATGTTATTTTTGTTACCTTAAATTCAATGTTTTCGACAAGCATAGGGAAAAATATGCGAAGTTGGATTTTGTAAAGTTTATTTCTCTTGAAATAAATTACTCCTCTAGGCTCTGGCTGGCTACTCTCTGAATCTCTTGACTGACTGAATCTCTTCTGACTGCCCGACTGACCATTCTATCTGTGGTATCTGTGTACATGTGATTTTCATAATGCCTAGTGTTCCTTCTGGTTCTCAACGCACATGGTCTACTGTTGTTCTCTTGATTACACATCTGGAACATGCAGTCAGTGTATTCTGCAGCGCCCCCCTCACTGACAGATCCAGATAAACACAATGTTACAGTTTATTTCTCACATTTACTAGTTAATGTATGTATTTACCAACCACTCTGCAGGGGCAGGATGTGACACAAGGTTAATTTTTAAGCAGAGTTTCATAGGTTTGAAATCAGAGTTTTCTTTATCCCAGCCAGGTTGCCTAACCAAGGCTAAAGAACTCTGTCTATCCTACTATTTACCCTATGTTGGAGGGAGAATAATTGGATTCATACTTTACCTAAGGGTATTAACACTATGTGAAATGCAAACTGTTTTGTTGGGGATTTGAACTTGTGTTGCTGTGTCCGTTTCCTAGGATGGTATTATTACACCGTGGCACATCCATCTATTAATGTATCAATAATTCAGGCCAGCCATCTCTGTGAGTTTCTAAAACATCTTCTAAGTAAAATGGTGAAGTTTCGAAAATGTTAAACCCAAAACTCTACTTTATTGTACACCATGAATCTAACTCCTAAAACTCAAACTTTCTCATTGCTTATTTCAATCTAAGCCACCTTTAACCTCACCTGTTCATCAAATTCTTCAGACTTCTATAAAGAAGCAATAGAGGAGAGGTGAAAGGGCCTTACCTAACAGTTTTCACTTCTTTATTCATTGTAATCAGTGAAATAATACCAGTTTTAACAAAATAATTACAGTAAAATATATTACATTACTCCTTGCCAGTTGTTCACACCATTGTTAGCTGATGGTCTTTCAATGGAGTCTGTATGACACCAAGTCTCCTCAGGTCTCCAGGACTCTTTTCAGTATTCTGGCCAACCTCAACAATGCTGTTGTTTGGATGGTCTCAGCTCGTCCTTCGGTTTCCAACTCTTCTAGCCCTCTTACTAAGCCTTTTGGGATTGTTTCAAGTGCATGTTCCATAGCTTTTTTAATCCTCTGGCAAGATCTAAGTTTTTGTCTCTTTTTTTCATTTTTATTTATTTTCCCTCTGTGGTTGGCCTGGACACCAAAGTCCACTATTCGAAAAGTTCTCTTTTTTGTTAACTATCACTAGGTCTGGTCATCTGGCTGGGATTAGGTGATTTGTTTGTATCTCAAAATCCCAGAGAATTTTGTGCCTCTTATTCTCCAGGACAGATTTTGGTTTGTGCATATAGTAAGTAAAGTCGGCGACCGTAGTCGAGGGCAACCCTTTTCAATAGCTACTACACCAAGGTGTAGGGGAGGGCGCTACTCCTTTCCCTGGATTGCTCCACTTTACTCTTGATACATACCTTATATCGCTGAGTGTTAAGCAAGGAGGTATCAAGTACCATTTTTAAAGTCTTTGGCATGACGCGACCTGGTATGGAACCCATGTCTCCCGGACCACTGGCAAACACTCTATCCACTAGACCAATGAGCCGGTTTTGTGCATATAAAGTAAAAGTAAAGTTGGCAACCGTAGTCGAGGGTGACCAGAAGGCTCCTTTTTCATTAGCTACTACACCGAGGTGTAGGGGAAGGCACTACTCCATTCCTTGGATTGCTCCACTTTACCTTTGATCCGTACCTTATAATGCTGAGTGTTAAGCAAAGAGGCATGAAGTACCATTTTTTGAGTCTTTGGTATGACTTGACCTAGGATTGAACCCTGGTCTCCCAGTCCATTGGCGAACACTCTACCAGCTTGGCCAATGGACTGGTGTTGCAATATGGTCAAAATATATATTATTATTATTATTATTATTATATTTCCTGTTTCTCATTACTGTATGTTTTTATTGTACTGGTCAAGTTATTGTCTGTCAAGTTACAGCAATGACTTAAGAGCATACTTTTCTCAACATGCATGCAACACTCAAAGGAAATGACTTTTGCAGAGTACATAAATCATATTTAACTTGCAATTGGTTTAACAAGCTTTTCAGTCTTGTTGGTATAGAATCATATATTCCAATCACCACAGATATAATTTTTATCTCACTCTTTAGTATAGATTACCCACATTATGCCAGTTCTACTTTTAGGTTTGATTTTGTATATTTTTTAAAGACACATCACCTCCATATAGGTTATTTAATGGCAAAACTTTATTCATTTGTAAAGATTTAATTGTAATCATAACTATTATTAATATTCTATTGCATTTTTTAAAAATCACTCTTTTTTTATTTGTCTACAATCATTTGTTTGCCCACAGTTATATCAATTATTATTATCTATTGCAAATAATTTGCATACAATTATACAGTTTCATGAATTCTTATCTAATACTGATAATTTACACAGTTATGGTTTCAAGTAACTATTCCCATATAATCATAATCATTTGTTTGCACACAGTTATATGGTTTCAAATATTCTTATTTAAAACTAATAATTAGAACACTGCTCTATTTAACCCAAACATGTACTATCACTCTTAGTTCTACTTTTAGCTCAAAGTAATTGTCAGTCTCTTTATTTTCTTTCATTGTAATATTCTCATTGACTGGAATACATCTTTATTTGGCAATCTCTAAGATTAAGATTGAAGAATATAATGCCTGAGTGATAATATTCAAGAACTCTGTTTGAAAGTCTTAATCTCATAGTATTTTTGGTTTTCCTGATTCCCCTATGATTCAAATTGGAACACTTCCCCATTGCCAAGGCTTAGAAAAAGGGGCATCCTATGTATGATGTTTGTGGAGGAATAAGTATTTCTCTAAGATGTAAATCAGAGTGTCAGTTCCACAATATACAACACAATTTGTACAAACAAACATAGATGAAAGAAAATTGACAAAAACAAGAATGTTAAAAAACAAACAATTTCACTTTATCACAACAGGACAAATAGCAAATACAAAGGTAGTAATGTTCATAAATTTTGCTATGTATAGAGGTGTGTGTGTGTGTGTGTGTGTATGTATGTCAAAGCAAGAATATTTTAGTCACGAATAACAGTGAGAAAGAAAGAGGTCAACTCATACTTACATACATGTGTATGTATGTGGTATGTGTGAGTTCTGGTATGTCTAAGTCACTTAATCTAAAGGGCATTCAAGCCCACTGTTAACGTGTTAATGTATCTGAGTGCGTCTGACTTTTTTCTTCTACATGTATCGTCTTTGTGTTGTCTGTGGCTGTCTGTGTGTCACCTCCTTCCTTGAACTAAAAATTTCTGGGTTCTTATACTCTTTGAGTGGATTGAAATAAATTATTTTCAGTTTATGTGGGTAGATTTTATTTCGGGTCAACTAAAGTTTAAATGTACGGGTGTATGAGTAAACACATCTTGTGATCTAACTTTTGAGAATAATAGAAATTACTTATTTATTGAGGCCCCTATTTTTTGGTTCTATTAAAAATCTTTAATTCACTTTTTTGAGAATGTTCTAATCTTTATATGTTTGCTGATTGGCTTAAAAATATTCTAAGTAAGTGAGGTTTGGATCCTTTTTTTCTAGAATATTCTGATTTATGTTTTCTTCACTAATTTAACTAAAAATAAAAAAATGTGGATCTTATATATTAAACTGGATCTGATGGTGAGGTTCCAATTCTGGAACTCTGGAATGCGTCAAGTACCTCTTCATTGCCATTACTCCCAAGTCCATTTTGATCTGGAGTGGTAGTACCTATCTATGGGTTAAATAAATCTGTGCCAAAAAAAACCCTTTTAAGTAACAACTACTCAAAAAAATGTAAATTTGAACATACCCTGAATGCAATTCCCTGACCTCTAAGCATGACATAACCTTAAACAGGTTATTATGCCATTAAAATCAATGAATTAAATAGAGACATTTATTCGGTATTTTGTAAGGAAACTTTCAAAAGAAGATATTGACTAAACTTATTACATTGTCTCTTATATTTTTTCTTATCAAGCATTTTACAACTGCTTTATAATGAACAACAGTGGCTCATTTATAGGCACTGTGGAATTACAGAACTCACAATTTTCTTCATCTATATTCCCCCCCAAATTATTGATATTTGTAAAATATATCTAATACTATTATCAATAATCTTTTAATTTAATGTCAATGGGTAACCTCTCATTCCTAGAAAACAAAAACATTAGTTCTATGTAGACCTGTCAACTCCACTTTTCCAGTGTCATGAGCTTTCCTTGATAAAGAAGATATTGAACAAACTAATCATGGTGTCTCTTATATTCCTTCTGAGCAACCATTTTGCAACTGCTTTATAATCTGATTTACATTCCCGGATCTTTCACCAGAAAAGCTACACTTAAGACTGTTTCCTGTATACATTAAATACAATTGAGTTCATATTAAATGCTTGTCCTTGGGCAGCTACAAATAAATTCTCGATGCCTCTTTTTAAGTCTCCTTATTTCAACTATCACCTTTGACAAGTATTTTCTTTTATCTTAATGTTTTAGTTTGGTTTTTGTTTGGTTTTATGATGCATCAACTATTGTAGGTTATTAATGCCAAATCCATTTTTATACATATAAGTAAACTAAAGATGGCAACCTCAGTTGAGGGTGACTCAAAGGCTCCTTCCTCAATAGCTACAGCACTGAGGTGTAGAGGAGGGCGCTACTCTATTCCCTATATTGCTCCACTTTACCCTTGATCCTTACCTTATAATGCTGAGTGTTAAGTCAAGTGGCATCAAGTACCATTTTTTGAGTCTTTGGTATGATTCGACCTGGGATTGAACTCCAGTCTTCCAGACCATTGGCGAACACTCAACTCATTTGGCCACTGGCCCGGTATAAACAGTTCTATTTCAAATAATTCGGTTTAGCACAAGCACACAGTTTAGTTCTATTTGACCCATAGATAGGACCCAATTAGGTGCTACCACTCCGGGCCAGAGTGGACCTGGGAGTAATGATAATGTAGGGGTACTCTGCATTCCCCGAAACTCCAGCATTACTGAAGCCTCACCATCAAAAATCAAATAAAAATCAAATGAATTAATAATGAAAATAGATAAAGGAAAGAAAAACTGCTGCAATTTAAAAAATGTGAATCAATAGATCTCCTGATCATGTGATGGGCCCCAAATGAGAGTTTTTAGTTCTGCACAGGAAATCACTCCTGCAGCAAGTTCATTTGTAGTTCAACTGTACAGACGTAAGCAAAAGCATCGCACATGACTATCCTGTCCAATCAGATTCCAAAATCCACTTATTTAATTTTGGGTCTTCATTTTTCACTGATTTGTACTGAAGTTTTGTCGTTGTGATTCTGATCTGCTTTATGTATTTGTGCTTCACTTGTTGGTTGTAAAATATAGAATTTTATATCCTATAAAACTATATACTTATTGTTTCATGAACAAGCCATATATAGAAGGGATACAAAATAGAAAAAGGCTTACTTGTCAAGTGTGGATAATATAGCCATATGGCTTTACTGTTCCTGATAAAGTCAGAGATGTCTTTATCATTCAAAGAACAAAGGCAAAAATAGGTCAAGAAAGGTTTCTGAGACTGCCATGGGACACCTCACAAAGCCCCTAATGAACATGCCAGTTTTCTAAGGGAGATAATTATTTATTGTATCCTTAGAGTAGAAAAAGTGATGGAAGCTCAGAAATATTCTTTGTTAACAGAATTGAGAATTTTCTATTTTCAAGAAGGAAATATCACCGATTTCATATCAATATAATAATGGTCTAATTATAATATGTTTGCTTGTGTGCTTGTTACAGAAAAATTGACACATCACAGGGTAATTTTTTTTTAGAGCAAATCATTAAAATGGTATTACATAAAAATCAATTTTCAGCTCAAATAAAGCAAAGGTTTCCAACTTATTTAAATGAATATAACTTAACATAAAAAAGGGTGTCTGTCTAAGGGAGATACCTCCAGCTTTATTACATGTTAAGAACAGGGTTCTTTCCCTTTTTCTGGATAAGAAAATAACTGGAATTAGTAATGATTAAAGTTTGGCGCCTGGGGTAGCGTAATGGTTAGCAAGCGAGACTACACGAGTGAATTCAAATCTCATTGGGTGCCTCATACATACGACCTTGTACCACATCTAAGCAAAAAGCTTAGTAAATTAAGAAGCTAAATGATTAGTATTTGTAAAAGGTAAGAAAATGAATTTTAGTAAGTATCTTCATAATGAGGGTGAGGATACCAAAAGTGGCAATTAAGAGAGTACTGTTGAAGTTCGTTGGGTTTTATGGCATATCAACCCTTATAGGTTATTTAATACCAAATCTTGTTTATACATATATCAAATATATATGATTTGAATAGTTTGTAGGGAAACATATTAACATGCAATTGCTCATTTGCTTGCACACAGTTAAATAGTTTCAAGTATTGCTATCTAACACTAATAATTCTATTAAATCTTGCTAATTTGCTTGCATGCAGTTAAATTGTTTCAAGTATTCCTAACACAAATAATTCTATTTAGTATTAATCATTTGTTTGCCCACAGTTAAATAATTTCAAATATTGCTATCTAACATTAATAGTTTTATCTGCGCACAGTTAAATAGTTTCAAGTATTGCTATTTACACTAACAATTCCATTCAACATTGCTCATTCGTTTGCACACAGTTAAATGGTTTCAAGTATTGTTATATAACACAAACAATTCAATTTAACACCAGTCATTTGTTTGCACTCACTGAAATGGTCAAACAGTTCTATTTGATCGATAGATAGAATCCTAACAGGTACTACCACTCAGGGTCAGAGTGGACCTGGGAGTAATGGCAATGAAGGGGCACTCCACATTCCTCAAAGATCAAAGATTGTAGCGTCACCATCAGACGCGGTTTGGTGTCATATCGTAATACTGCACCTCTCCCGTTGCCGGTAGCACTTCGGCCGGCCGTGTTTGGGGATCCGGCCCAGTATGTCTCGGCACCTGGAGATTTCCTTCGGCCTCAGGGGGGCTTCCCCCCAGGCTTTAACCCTTCAGGGGGGGTTATTGCCCGGTGCCTGAAACGCCCCTGATAAAGGGAATGCCGACGGGGCCGTAGGCATTTTTGGAAATGTTGGGCGCGTGTGGGCTCCGGCCCTGCGCCCAGACCCATCTAAAAGAAAGGCCTTGTGCCACACTCGTTCGGTGGTGGGACGTAGGACAAATACTACAGTTTGGTGTCATATACAGGACACTCGTTCCTGGTGGGATGAGGGTGGGGTCCTTACCCTCTGCAGAGGTGCAGTCAACGTATTATATTGGATTAGTATTGTTGAATTTTCAGATACTGAATAGAGACTACTATGAATGAAAATTATTCTTATTCGATAATGAGAAAATATTTTGCAAAAAACTAAATATAAACTCAAAGTTTAATAATGTCTTAAAACAACCTAACTTCAAATTGTACATCAAGACAATGTAAAATGAATTAAAGGAAAATTCAATTCTCCTTTTTGCTGTTTGTAATCAAAACTTCATCCATTAACATCCCAAGGTTGCAGAGAAGTAATCTTAAGGGAAAAGGTCAATGGTTATGAAATACTCAGAGAGAATATACACTATTGCAAATACTGATATAATTGCAAAATTGTTAACAAAAGACAAATTTGTTGGAACGGACGAAGATATTTTTTCCGCAAATTTTAGAAAATAAGCATGACTTTGTATATGGCGAAGCAAATTTTGCTTTTTTAGTTATTTTTTGCTAATTTAAGTCAAGTCAATGGAAGTTACTTAATGTTTCGACAAATGTTCATCGTAAACATCTTTATAACATTCGAAAAATAAATGTTGATAACTGCGATGATGATGATGATGATAGGAAAAATGATCATCATTGTCAACAACAAAACAGTATTCTTTTCATTTTGCTGATGTTTGATACTCTCTTTAGTTATTCTTGGAATCAGAGAAATAGATTTTTATATAAAGAATAAACAATTTAAAAAATTCTCGTTTATTGATTTTCTTTCTCCACCCGACACCGGGAGGGTAGATTTATTTTAGATTCTACCACCACTACCACCAATAATGTTGAGCATTTCCTTTAAAATACGCAAAATGCACAGCAGTTATCATCTTGAAAAAGATTTTATTGAAACTGTGAAGACACTTTACACAGTAAATAAAATTTTAGAGCGGTTTTCTTTGAAGAAAAAAAATAAAGAAAAAAATTAATAAAGTGTTGAATTTTTGTCTATCGGTAAGGCTGTAATGCGCGTGCGCACTTAGAGTGAAGCCGCCATTAGAATTTTGGATAGGTCACTTGGTTAGCACAGTGGGAAAAGGAAGAAGGATAAGAAAGGGGAGAAAAACGCAAAAAAAGCTGTGCCTGCAAAAATGTCGTACAACTACGTGGTAACCGCTCACAAACCCACTGCGGTCAATGCCTGTGTGACCGGTAAGAATGAAAAGATAAAAAAAAAACAACGTGTTTTCTTTACATCTGTTATTTTTGTAAATAACATAGCTTCGAGTGAAAGATCCTAAACTAGCTTCTTCACATTTTTTTTATTGGCTTAAACTTTTTATTGATTGTCATTTAATGGATTTTTTAAGTTGTGCATACAATAACTATGTAAGACAATTGGTAGTTATATAGTTTTATTCTCATATTAATTTAGTTGTTGGTGTATTTAAAAAAAAATGAAATCGTCTGTTGTATATTTTTTTGGCGGTAATACCACATTTTAAATTATCTCCCTTGATCCTAAAATGTTAGAATTTTTGTCAATACGGATGGATATACATATCGTTATTTTTAAATAAATAGCAGGTTTAAAATAAATTCAGTGTGTAATGTGTTACCTGATTAACCGATTTGGTTTTATCGACTTCGGGCTTAGGCTTACATTACTTGTGATTTAAGAATAAAAAGCTCATAAGCCGTCTGTTAACGTAACTACATATGAGAATCGAGAAAAAATGACTTTTAAAAACTAGGATAAAAGTTATATTTTCTCGTTCATTCGAAAAGAACGATTTTTTTATTGTTGATAAATAGATACTTGTCCAGCATGTCCCGCCGAGGAATATCTGCGGTATTAAAATAAAGATATAGAAATATAATACTTGCATTCATTATCTAGAAATTCATTTTCTTGTTTTTATTTTTTTTTTCCATTGTTGTTTATCGAACTTTAATAGTTATATGTTAGTCCCCAAAATTATATATTTCAACTATCAGCCTCAAGTCGGCATCTTAGTGGTTTGAGGTAGGGAAATACTAAATAACGGGTGGGTGTTTTGTAGAGAGTTGAAGACGTAGTTTTTAAATATTAATGCTCAGTAAAAAAACCAAAAAAACCCCAAAACAAACAAAACAAAACAAATCTGATGATAAGCTAGAAAGTAAATAGTATTATTGCATTGTTATTTCAGCCCAAGTTAAGCTTAATTCTACAATACCTAAAACCTTTAAACAATACGAAAGCAAAAAAACAGTAACAACAGCCTTAAATTTTTTTTTTCATTTTTAATCCTCCATATTGAAGGGGGAACAACTGATAATATTAAAATAAACACCATTTTTCTGTTCTCAAAATGTTGCTTTGATATTTTTTTGTGGGGGTTTCCAAAAATATTGCCTTTTCTATTGATAATTGCAGATGTCTCCTGTAGTTTTTGATGGGGAAAAATCTCTTTATTCATTTATTTCTACACGAACTAGTTTAACATTTCGGAGATTTTTCTTATGGATTCGGTTTCATTTCCGTGGTGTAAATAAGTGAACTTGTCTATCCTTTTTCCCCCGCTCTCGATTGTTATTGATGTTTCCTTATTTTTTTATTTTACATTTAAAAAAAAAAAAATTTTTTTACAAATCAAGCTTTTAAAAAAGTCAGTATTTGATAACCGTTATTTGATCGCATCAAAACTCATCGCGGCATATAACATTTTAAAACAAATGCATGTAAAAATTGGTTTAAGATTAAAATCTGAAGTGAACTTAAGATTTCATACGATTTTATACTGTTTCTTTTTATTTTCAACAAATGTTTATTAGTGTTTTGTTTTTCTTTTGAAATGCAATTATAAAGTTTATCCTTTATGTCCAAATTTGAATTAAAAAGACAAGGCTATTTTTAAAATTGTACTGTTTACTTTTGCAAAAGTTTGTTTATTTAAAAAATCATCTCCGAATCTTATTAAAAAGTAATTCTAAAAGGGTTTATAGTTTTTTTTTAAATTTGTTTTAAGGTTCAAAATATTGACAATTTTAGAATTTAATTACATATTTAAACAAAAACCAAATAACGAAGTGATTCATCTATTTTTGCTTGGGGATAAATTTTTTGCCCTTAAAAATGTTTATTTTCTTAGTTCAAGTAAAACTAGACTAACTAGTGCATTAATATGATAAAAAAATGTGCAATCTGACTGCATAAATCTTAATTCTTATAATTGCTATAATAATCTTTGAATTCTCTTAGGCTTAACATGTTAAAGGTTATTATAGCAGTTTCTGCTGAGATTATTTTGATCAATTAATACAAAGAAAATTAATTAAAAAAACAAACTTTTTTTGCTCTTGTTAGGTTTCATGTAGTTGAGTTCATTCTTCTGTGTATTGATTTGTAGAACTTTAGAAAATGGGTTTGTTTTGGAGAGACTGAAAATAATTTCAAATGATCTGAATACCTGTTTATACCTGCCAAGAATTTGGATTTATTGTAAAAACTAAAACTAAAAGATCTTTTATCTTTTTAAAAAAAAAACAAAAACAAACAATTGGTTAAAACAAAATTGTATAGATGATTATTCATATTTAATGAAAATGTGTATCAAACTTGTCATGTTTTATACCTAGTCATTTTAATAGACTGAATGAATTAAAAAAATGTTTTGTATGTAACAAGATATGAAAAGTTATGTAATTTTTTCATGGAGGAAAACAACGTTTTATCATAGTGTTATATAGTGGCTTGTACCACATGACTTCTGGTATCTCAGAGGAATAAAGGACGTTGTGTTTCTTAAGTACGAGGAGTACTGAAAAATCTCGGTCAGTAGTAAGACCAACTTAGGACGTAACACCAACCACGTGAGACTTATAATATTTGTTGGACTGTACCAATTCAGTTAATAAATAGTTAACTCTATTTCACTGTGTATCTCTTCCTTACAATGATACAACACAGTAAATTTTCTTTTTTCAAGGTTGAGTATTTTTATTTGTCAATTTGTCAGGAACCTTAATCATCTGTGGCTGATATAGGTATATAGTTTAGCTTCAGGTTTGCTGCCTCCCTATTAGACTTCACTTTTCCATTGTACTTTATATGGTTGGGTCTGGGTCTATTCCTAATACCTGAGGTGTACCAATTGCAATTTTTGTCTCTACCCAAATGTCAGGATGAGAATCTCTACTTTAAACTTGATTTTGTGTTACATTCTTCCCTCATTGGTGAGCAAATAGATACCTACAATATATCAATGCTTTTCTGCTCAAAAATAAAACTATTTTTAAACTTATTCTTTGTATTTCTTATGTCATTACTTTGGTTAATTTATTTTTGAGCTTTCTTACAGAGTGAGTTTTTAAGAGCATAACTACTCTTAACAGCTTTCTTATTAGTTAGTCTCTTATGATGGAAGTAGTTGACAAAAGATTGTATTCATAGCATCCCATGTAAATGTGGAAAAGAATTTGTGAGAAATCTATCCACCAAAAAAGACTGATTTGAGGAACATAAGAAAAATATTCAGATAGGAAGTAATAGTCTGGTATGGCAGATTATACCTGTAGGATAAAGGGATCATATTATTCTCTTTGGGATAACACATAGGGAGCATTGCAGGAAAGTGTAGAAAAACAAAAATTAATATACAGTAATCTGATGGATAACTAAGCCAGGCCATTATAGATTTTCTTGTTACACAGGAAAAAATTGAATATCTTTGCATATACAAAATGTGGAATCACCTTGTAAAATGATTTGTGGTTCACATTGCTGGGAATTTGCTGAGCCATTCATTATATTTACCAATATTTAACAAAATGACCCCCCCCCACCAAAAAAAAGAAAGTAAAACTAAAAACCCTTCTCTCTTTCCTTTTTAATTGTAAGTCTGAAGAATGCTGTAGAATAGTTGACTAAAATATTTTAACAAAAAGAACAAAGGAATTAACTAATCTGAACAGTTCTTTGAGTGGTAATAATAATTCTTAAAATTATAGAAGGTAAAAATTAAATATTTCTTAATGCCTTGGTAAGTCTACTAACAGATCTGTAGGTGCACCTGGTTATCCTTGGCTCCTTAGAATTAATGTGTCATTTTATTTATTTATTTATTTTTTTTTAAATTTAGAAATTACTTCTTGATTAACCAGTATTTGAAGTAGAACTTAAATAATTTATTGCACTATAAAAATAGCTTTTTGATTGACTGCTGTTGATTTAAAATAATTAAGAGTAACGTTTTGCTCTTAAGCAAAAATAAACTTGTGATGTAATGATAAATTTTGACATTGGAAATATTACCTAAATATGGTCAGTGGTAAAATCTTGGATTATATTTGACCCATAAGTATTTTAAGTTAATCATTAATTATGCATGCTTTATACTGTTCTATACCTTTATACACTGCCAGTCAAAAGTATTTAGCTACCTTAAAAAGTTTTCATTTCTCATTCTAAAAGTGTTATTTTTAATGAAACAATTTAAGCGCCACAGTGGTTTTATTTATTATACTAAATACAAGTCTTCCCAAGCCACATTAAGTACAAATTAAACACAAAAAACCTCTTAAACTTTTGATTCATCAAAATGACCCCCTTTGGCTGCTATCACTCATGGCCAACTAGTAAATACAGCCCCGCATATATACATTCTTTTATAGATGGAAAATGTGTTTCAGGGTTAGAGACTATTCTATAAATTAGAATATGATCTTCCATGTTTTAAAATTCAAAACCATTAAGACAAAACTTTTTTCTTCCAAATGATTAAAATCCTTTATCATGTCAGCTGAAAGAAAATCTTGTAATTCATCTGTCAGTTTCTGAGGTTTTCTTAATTCTGTTGTCAGCAAAAGATGGGTTTTCTCATTTTTCTGAAGGGATTGTAGGAATTGGATGTAAATCCCAATTCATTTTGTTTCACTTACCTTTCAAAATAAATTTTTCATCAAAATGTTTGATACAGAAAACTGAATTTTTTGTAGGAAACCAGTCATTATGGTTTACTAATTTCACCTGTTTCTTGAGGAGACTGGATTTTCCAAGAGGAAAAGAAAATGTTATTTTTTTTCTCTATTGGTATGATATTCACTAGAACAGCCAAATGCAACACATTTGTTAAACAAAATATCACAAAAAACTTAAAAAATTCAACGTTGAAATACAATTATTTGTGTTAGCAAATTTACCAAACAGTGTCTATAAACAAAACAGGCTGTATAGGCGATTGAAAATCATAAAAGCAAGGTAACTCACAGGCATTCGTAATTCATGGATTAGTAAAAGACAGTGTAAATATGCGTTTTTAAAAATGACATCGGATAAATTCTACCAATTTGATTATATTGTTTTCTCTTAAATTTTTAAAGTTAATTCTCTTAAGTTAATTTTATATGTGGCTATGAATCGTTTTTTTTTTTTTTTTTTTGTTTACATGAGATTGGCCTGTTATAAATCAGCCTGGTAATGTGACGTGCAGGGCTGTATTTACTCGTCGTCCATGTATCACTGCTTCAAAGATTCTCGCCATTCTTTTCACCAAAGGCTGGCAGTAGACAAGATAGTTCGGCCCAACTTTCCTTCAAAAGTTACCAGAGGTGAGCTGCACTTGTAGGTTGTTTAGCTCTGACTTATCAGTCAAGTTCATCCCATACCAGTTCAATGGGATTTAAGTCCACTGATTGTGCTGGCCAAGACATCAGTTGAAGGCTGTGCTGTTCCTCTTTGCTTTTAATATATCTCTGGCAGAATTTACTTGTATGCTTTTGGTCATTATCTTGCAGGAGTACAAATCCTTGACCCACAAGCCATGTTTCAGATGGGATTGCATGATGCTGCAGTATGCTGTGATAACTGGTTGGATTCAATTTGCCCTTTACCTGGTACAAATCCCTGACTTTAAGATATCAAATATTCAATGAAGTTATACCATTGCTCCCAAACAGTTATGTCATGTAAGGGCATGTGGGTTTGTTGGCTGGATGTAAAATTACTTTGTGCAATGTTGAAGAAATTTCAAATTTGGACATGCCTCTGATGACATAAGTCATGGAGGGTGATCTATCACACACACACACACACACACACACACACACACTGTGTGTGTGTGAGAGAGGAATTGGTGTTAGTCAGAAAGTTAGATTTAGAGTTACCAATAGAGTGAGGGGATTGGAGAGAAAAATCTGACATGGTTGTTGTAGGATGACTTAAGCTGAAATTTTACCATCTCCAAGACTTGCAAGATAAGAAAACATGGGTAATACCAGCTTTTTGAACTTATCAAAGGTGATTCATTGTGTTCCTTTTCTGACTTTCCTTCCATACAAACTGTCACATCCCAGCAAAGGAAGGAAGTGTCCTGTTCTTGAGATAGACAATGAATCTAATCTCTTGGTATTTTACTAAGCATCCATGTTGGTGACTGTAGTGTTTTTTAAAGTCCCCTTCTTTGAAAGTGTGCACCTCCCTGCTGTTATAGTAAGATTTAATAAATATTCACTTGTGTGTATCATTTTATGTTCTTTAAAAGTTTTTTTTTTTGTCAGTGAAATCCTTAAGTCTGTTAGGGAATGGAAATAAATTTGACTAATAGATAAACTATTTTTTTTGTTTTTTATTTAGAGTTTTAAGAAGCACTAGTTTAAATTACATAGAAATCAGTTATTTAAGGCAGGTGATAATTACTACTTGAGTAAACTAGTATTTGACCTAGTTATTAAAAACAGTGACAATGTACAATCCAATTTTTGAGGCCTTGTTGTATGCCTGAACCTATATAAGCACATGTGTATGTGTGAGAGACACATAGCATTCACCTAATCTGGGTCAAGTCAGCTTTGTACATGTATTCATGTGTGAAGTTTTTCAGGGATTGGTGTCTGAAGGTAGTCTCCAGTCACATTTGTGTAACAGGTTTTAATTTAGTTTTCCTTTTCCTAGACTGGTTACCATACCAAGATTAAAGAAGCCTGCCTTACTATTTATTTATAGTTGGATACATACCTTTCCCCAATGCATTATGTGAAATGCAAACAACCTCATCTAGGATTTGAACTTGGATTGTCTTGTTTATTTAGGCTCTTGCTGAAATAAGATAAATTCCAACATCTGAGTTACACTAAAATTAATATTCTATTCCATAAATGTTAAATTTCAATTAATTAACTAAAAAAATATTTTATTCAACATTCTTAGTCCCTTCTTACAAAGAAAAGGTTTTGTTGTAGAAAATCATCCAAAACTTGTATAATTTAAGTTAATTTTATCATCTAAAACCAGCTCATTGGCCTAGTGGGTAAAGTGTTCGCCAATGATCCAGGAGACTTGGGTTCAATCCCAGGTCGTGTCATACCAAAGACTTTAAAAATGGTACTTGATACCTCCTTGCTTAACACTCAGCAATATAAGGTATGTATCAAGGGTAAAGTGGAGCAATCCAGGGAAAGGAGTTGCGCCCTCTCTACACCTTGGTGTAGTAGCTATTGAAAAGGGAGCCTTATGGTTGCCCTCGACTACGGTTGCCAACTTTACTTTATCATCTAATCATTATAATCTTGTATTCAAAATTTTATTTGACATCTTGTGGTTCTTAATCAAATGATTTACTAGTAATTTTTTAAGCCTATTAGAAAAATAAGAATTTAACCCATCTTCATGATTTGGGTATAATTTGGATAACTTTTTCAATTTACTGCTTTTTTTATCAAGGTAGAAATTTATCTGTTTATTATTTTTTTGTTTGTCTTTTTCTGTATTTTTTTGAAAAATGAATGCTTTTATGTAGTGTAAAGGAAAATTTACATTGCAAAATTTAAGCATGTCAAATTTTAGACTAGAAAATTACTAAATTTGTATTTTGTGACACATTTTAAAGTTAAAATTACATGTGAAGAAAAGTTACATGTATCATCCTCAAGTCTAATACTGACTATGGTTTTTCTCTGCTAAGTTGTCCAATTTTCTGATTGGATTATTTTCAACCCTTGAAAATACTTTGTAATGTGTTTTTTGAAAAACCAACTTTTGGAGGACTTTAAGGCTAATTTTAGACTTTAGAAAGCTGAAGATATTCAAATGTTTAGATCATGCTGCACAAAAAAAAAAAGAAAAGAGAAAGCTTCTAATTTCAAAATCAGCAATGGTGAATCTCTTAGCTTCGGATAGTATCTATTCAAAAGAAAGGATATTAAATACATTCATACAATTTTCCATGTTGCAGACATCACTTTATTAACATGTTTATTCAACTGTGCCTGTCTTTCTTTGGATTTTAAATTTTAAAAATTACATGTTTAAATTTCACTTTTTTTTTTATCATAACATGCATAATAATAAATTGCTTTAGATTCAAGTAGATATTTCTAAATTTATTTTCTGTTCTTTTAAATCAACTAAATTCTTCCTTTTTGGGCTAGTTACCTATTTTCCATTTAAAATATTCTTCTCATAGTTTTCCAGTTGTGTTTTTGGTATTCCTTTTATGTTTCTTTTCTTTTTTTCCTTCCTCCAAACCCAACACCCATCCCTTCTTGTATATTATTTATCACTTTTTTGGTGGGTGGTTAGTTTTGCCCTTATTTTGACTGAGAAAGAAATAGGTCGATTTTTTTTTTTTGTTTGTTTTTTTTTTCAACCCTGAATGCTGGAAGAATCTTTCCTTACCTATTCCAAAAGAAGCAATCTTGAATCGATTACTTTGTATTTAATATAAAAAGTTATCTTCTTAAATAATTATGTTTCTGTATAACTATTGAATGGTGTTGGACACATTGTATGGCTTAATGGTTATCAAGTTGGGCTAACAGACCATTACTGTTGAGTTTGATTCTTGTTGACTCATAGACTTTTAGACTTATGCTAATATAAGTTAAGCTTAATAAATGGAAACAGTTTTATTTTTCATTTTAAGTGTATTCACCCAACCCCTCTGCCATGAGCAGGATGTGACAAAAGGTCAATTTTTAAGTGGAGTACAACTGGTTTGAATTCAGTTTTCCTTCTCCTAGACTAGTTGCCATATCAATCTTAAACAGTTCAGTCTGGCCTACTATATACCTTTCAGCTGGAAAGAAAATAATTGGATTCATACCTCTTTTAAGGGTATTAGTGACGTGAGATGCAAAGAGCCTCATCCAGGATTTGAACTCAGGTTGTCAAGTCCATTTTCTAGGATGATAACTGTTACATCTAATTGTTTTTACTTTCTATTTCAGGAAATTTCACGTCTCATCGGGACTTAAATTTGATTATTGCCAAAAACAATCGAATGGAAATTTATGTTGTTACACCTGAGGGTTTACGTCCTGTCAAAGAAGTTGCTATTTATGGAAGAATTGCAGTCTTGGAACTATTTCGTCCCCCTGTAAGTTTTTTTTTCTTTTTTTTTTTTTTTTTATTTAGTTTCTTTTTCAAAATATCCACTTGTCTTATGATTTTTTTTCCCACATGACTGAAATCTCTTAAGCCAAATCTATTTGGAAGCAGGCTTTGACCCATTTATCAAAACCTTTCTCTTTCCTCAATCATAATTGCATCAGAAAAATAAGGCCTAAAATGTTTGGCTTTGGGTTACTCTTACTGTGCTTTTAAAATGTACTAAGTTATGTTGTATACTATGTCAGTCAAACACTCCTACAAGTAGAGAAATTTGTAACTATTTTTCTATTTAAATAAATAAAAACGCCATGATTGATTAATAATGGTATCATGTTCAACTAATTCTAAAATCGGTGATAATAATTTGCATTCAATGATAGCAGTTCAAATGCAATAACTAATATGATTAATTGTATATGAGAAGCGATAATCTTCTGAAAGTGGCACAAAGAGACTTATAAGAGGAAGTAGATTGTGTTTTATTTGGAAGTATTGTGCTTTTCCTATTTTTGAGGAGTAGCACTGTATAATAAAAAGCATTGTTTACTTTTAGAGATGAACATTTTTAAAAATGGAATATACTCTTTATTTTGTATCTTGATTAATCCAAATCAATATTTAGGGCATTATTTACATTAACTGTCATTTTTAGAGTCTAGATGGAACTTAATTTAACTATCTATCAGCTGTAAGTAAGATCATTGAATAATACCATTTCTCATACCCTTTTTTTTTTTTTTTTTCATCTCTTCTGAAGCACTGCTTTTAAGATTGCATTTAATGGTGTTTATCCAACCTCCTATTTTTCTGGAATGTGACATAAGATCAGATTCATATGGGGTGCTCTACAGGGATCATGTCTCTTGAGAGACAGGTACGAAAATTGTTCATGTCCCATTGCCATTCCCTTTCAGGAGTGTCTTAGGGACTGGGCAATAAACCTGGCTCTTACCTCTTTTAGACAAGGGGGCTGGTATTGCCTGGAAAAAAGGCCATCTGGAGCTGGGCTCCTAATTCAATCACAAGATCACCTGGCACACATGCCAGGTGGGATTGTTAATGCTAAGTTTGCATTTAGACAATTTAGAAAATTGGATTTAGAATTATCTAAATGAAATTGTTTTAGAAAATTATATAAAATAATTATTAGATATATAAATTTACAGAAGTTTTTGTATATTTAACACTCTTTTGTTATTTTCAGGGGGAAGAAAAAGATCAAATGTTCCTTTTGACTTCTCGTTATAGTGCAATGATTTTGGAATGCCAACAGGATGCAGACAGTATTGATATCATTACAAAGGCTCTTGGATCTGTTCAAGTAAGGATTATTTTTCAGATTAACATTATGGCAAACATAATTGAACTTGAGTTTATTATGGACCTTAAAGATATTTAACCCTTTCATCTTCATCAAGAAATTCTTCTCTTTCTGTTTTATTATCTATTAGAATGTCCTGACCTCCCTAATTTGTTTAGCTATCCTTTGGATACTATTATACACACACATCCATGTACATTTGTATACACTACCTATGCCCACACTTCCCCATACAGATATGCTCATATACATACATATATACTACACATATATGCATACCCATAAAGACACATTAGCATCTGCATACATATGCATTATAGTATTTAAATATATGCAGCTAGAGACAAAAGGGCTTACAGTACCACAATGATCACGAAGAAGAAAATATGTATGTCTGAAGTTTTTTCAAAGTAATTGTGTACTGTACTTAACAGAAAAAAAACCCAAACCTTACTTGAATATCTTGCCGATGATATGACAAATATTGTTATTGAAAATATTTTATATATAGGCCTATAATTGACTAAATAACCTCAGAAATATAATCGGAAGCAACAACATAATAAAGTAATCCATAAGAACCCCACAATAAAATCTACTGAATTTAGCCAACCATGTGATATTAAGAACAACCTATGCTGCATACACCTCAAATTATTCAATTTATTCACAAATTTCATGATAGTAAAAAATTGGTCAGCTAACATACATAAGGTTAACAAAAGGATTTACATATGCAAGGCTTTGTGTAATATACAATTTTTACCAAATTACCACATGTTCAGAAAGTGGGTTGTCAAAGTCAGAAGCCTTGGTTATTGCAGTAATGAAAATACCAGTTTGCTGATGCTTAGAAAATAGGGGAGAGAAAGAAAGATAAAAAAAAAAAAAGGTGAAGCAAAGAGGAAAGAGAACTAATTACTTGTTTTACTATTAACCTGTAAAAAAAAAAAAGGCAAAGACTATTTTTTCAAACATAAAACGACAGTTTTCCCATGAAAATAAATTTTACTAATAAATTCTACCACCTGCATTGCATATATCTCTTCATGCAGGTTGAGTTACTCACTCAACTCTTTTTTGAATACAAAACTAAAGAAAAACATAATAAAATAATACAAAAGAGTGTAACAATATAAAGTAAAAGTAAGGAAAAGCATTAGAACATACCAAGACTTATTTGTCGTTTAACCACATAGTTGCTAAAAGCTATTTAGCAGCTTTTAAATGAAATACCATCACTTGGTATTAGAATTCAAAGGTTCTTTTTCATTTTCTTTTATGGGCCACTTCTGTCAACTGAAAGTCCACTATCAGCCAGGAAAATACCTTGTATCTAGAGTAGAATCTTTTCCTTTTCTCTGTAGCTTGTTTTGACAATTCTGTAGGCTGGTTCTAGTTGGTATTCAAACTTCATGTTGAATATCTTCTTCATTCCTTCTACTTTAAAATGTTGTCATAGGCTTACTTTTTATTTGAGTAAGCATGTGGTATTAAACTGTTTGTTACTTTTCTGCATAGAGAATACCCATTCTCAGTTTCTCTACGACTTTTAATTCTGTTTCTTTGGGTCATAATGGTCTATGGGTTGCAAATTCTGAATAACGACCCAGCTCTACATACTTGGATAGGCTGTGAATGGTCAAATTATGCAGCCTAGCAAACTGGCTAAATAAGCATTTTCTTTCCTGCTCCCAGCTTGATCATACTGCTAGAGAAGTTGAAAGGTCTAAGAACCTAATGAGCCAAAGGGAGGCTTAAGGCAAACAGCTAAATGGCAAAAACCAAAAGTGTCTGACTGCCCCAGGTGACTTGTTTTTATAGCTGTAAGGGGCCAGTAACAGTCCAATTTTGATATAAGCCAATGACATTTGAACAGTTATTAACTGCCAAATTTACAAATTCCAACATCATAAGTAAAAATATTCAAAATTTACCATTAGTCTAGTTGCAGAAGCAAAAATGTAATTTATTTACTGCATTGAACATTCTGTCAAATGCACTTTATTAGCAAATCAGAATAACCATTTAATTTTAGATTGAACAACTACAGATGCAGAATCAGATTGATGAATTATAACATACTAATACAATATTTCTTCTCAAATACCAGAACTTTCAGAGAGATGTAAAATTCCTCATCATAGAAAGAATTGAAAAGAAAAAAAAACACATTCAATATCATCCCGGCAATAATAGAAACACTAGGATTAAGGGATAAAATGTGTCAGAACAGTGACCTTAAGTGGCTTTAATATCAGTCTAAACCATTCTCAAAACACTACTTTGAAATGGGGTGGACAGATATGGGTTGACACAAACAGCTAAATAAACAAATGCTCAAGTTAAATATCTTATTAAAACTGTTTTGGTTAATTTGAAACATACCTCCATCCACTCCTAACAAATATCTTCCAAGTGTATTGCTCAATGCTTGAGATCATAAAATGGTTTGTTCAAAATGCTTGGATACAAAAAATAATTTTCATTTAATGAATAGATATGGTACATTACCAGTTCCTTGTTTGTTGCTTTTGTGACATATCAACTCTTTTTAAAAGCTTTTAAAAAAATTCTTTTTGCAAAAACTTTTTCCTGATGAAGAGCTATGGTCGAAACTAGTTAATAAATAAATAAATAAATAAATAACTTACAAAGAAATATTCTTAATTGTCTATTCACTTTTGTTTGTCCCATATACATATAGTTTGCTATTTTTATAAATAAAGAGTGCTTAATATTAGTGATAGATCATATATATCTAAATTAGGATAGCATAGATACAGAATCAATGTTGCTTGGTGGCTGTCAGTTTCTCAGCCTTTGTACTCATTGGTTCGATGATTGTATAGGCAAGAAACTGATAGTCACCAAGCAACATTGATTCTATGTCTATGCTATCCTAAGTTAGATAGATACATATAAATTCTATAAGTAAAGTGACTTGATATTTTATGTCACCAAAGATGGCTTATTTAGTTAATTTTATTAATATTGTGCTGACTTTTATATTGCAGGATAGAGTTGGCCGTCCCTCAGAAACTGGTATTATTGGAATTATTGACCCTCTCTGCCAAGTGATAGCACTCAGACTTTATGATGGTTTGTTAAAAGTTATACCCTTGGATAAAGATCGAGAGCTAAAGGCATTTAATATACGGTAAGACATAAAAATTTCCTTGTCATCTTCACAAGGTGATTCATCTTTTATTGGAACTAGTTTTTAAATTCATTTTGTAACATAGCTTGCTTTCCTTGATACACTTATATATATTCATATATACTTTGGTATTTTCTGTACTGTAATAGTTTGCAAGATTCTCATAGACCATTGACTAATAAAGTAAGTTTGATTCTTTCTAAGTACCCTACTACAGTGGCCTTAATAAATAGCCATTTGCATAAACCTCTTTGTAGCTTGGTCCATGTGGAATAATTGGAGATTAACAAAATTGAAATTTTCCCTTTTTTAGTATTACTAGAATTTTTTTTTTTTTTTTTTTTTTTTTTTCAAAGTAATTTTATTTTGTCAGCTGTGCCATTAATACTAATAATGACAATTTTGTGTATATATTTTTATAATGCCCAGTGAAAATTTTCTGTACATGGAAAATCTTTGAATTGTATCTCAGTATTTTATAATTATGATTAAAGTTTGTACAAATTACCTGAATCTTATTACTTTGCGACATTAGGATGCTGTGTGCTATTTTGAACAAATCCTGGAAGCAACACCCTACAAAGCAGCAGCTGTATGACCACTTATCTCCCATCTCACAAACCATCCAAATAAAATGAGCAAGATATTTTGGGTACTATTGGAAAAGCAAGGATAAACTCACATGCAGATACTAGAGTATTTAGCAAGAGCGATGATGAGAGTCAAGGGAATTTATGCTTTCAGCATACTGCTGTTTACTTTGCAGATGAAATCATTGCATCTTGGTTTTGCAAGCAGCCATTTTCATTGTAATGAGTGGATGTGCCAGTTTGAGTCTGTAAAATGGCAATTGGTTATGCATATTCATGAATTATTGTATACATAAGTGACAGTCTTTGGAAACATAGCAGACCGAGACTGACATTCATTTGATCATATTTACCAACCCCTCCGCTTGGGCAGGATGTGAGACAAGGTCAATTTTTTAAGCGGAGTTTAACAGGTTTGAATTCAGTTTTCCTTCTCCTAGACTAGTTGCCTCACCAAGGCTGAAGAACCCAGTCTGCCCTACTATTTGCCCATAGCTGGAGGGAGAATAATTGGATTCATACCTTTCCCAAGGGTATTAGTGCTATGTGAAATGCTATCAGTCTTATCCAGAATTTGAACTCTTGTCGTCGTGTCCATTTCCTACGACGATAACCATTACACCACGGGCACCTCCACTGACATTCATTTGATACACATAGTAAGAGAGAGTACTGAAATGAACACTGTCAAAGGAATCAGATTTTGTCTGTGAAGGTGGAACACAAGTTTTTTCAGCCTTTATTGGTTAGTTGTAGGGATCAAATTGCACTATATGTATCAAATATGCTTCTCACAACATGATATGTATTGCAATACATATAATAGAAAAAACACAAACTGATTCTGTTAATACAATATATCTTTATCATAGTAATAACACATATGTAAATAGAAATAATTAAAAAGAAATATCTTAAAAAAAGCATTGTACATGAAAGTTTTAGTGATTTAGATTTGAAAATTGTTCCTCTTTGGACATCTATATTTTCATTAATTTTTTTATTATTCAATTTCTAGATTCTTTATGTCACTATAATTTTTCATCTTTAATAATTAAAATTTTTTCTCAAATCTCTATATTGGTCTTTTATATATTTTCTTATATATCTAATTTTAAAGAATATCTGAATAATCTCCAATATAATTTCACTGCATGTACTTTTTCAAGGACATCATTTGAACATATTCTCTACTGAATTGTACTCTCTAGGCATTGACTATATTTCCCGCAGTGGAAAACACCCTCTCTTTAGCTACAGAAGTGCCAGGAATGGCTAAGCATGTTTTTATCAATTTTGATAGCTGAAGATAAAATTTTGCCTTTTTAAAAATTTTTTTACACTAGTAGATTAACTGTTGGGGTTATGTTGAATTCAGATTTTTTATCTAGTGACCTCTTCCTCTACAAATGATAACTTTCTTTTTTAAGGCTCTAATTTGTTTACAAAAATATCACCAAATTCTCCATAACTTGCTTTTTAGCTGGAGGCTCAGTAGTTTCAATTGCTATTATTAGGTTTGGTTCACAATCAACAGGTTCTGATTGAGGATGTTGTATTGCTTCAGCCACTTACTGATGCTCTTCAACAGTCCCATCTTTTGTCTTAATTACAATTCTGGCTTTCGATGTAGCCTTATACAATGATGCAGCTTCTAATGAAGCATAAGTTTTTAGTCTGGTTTTATAACTTTGAGACAAAAAATGAAACTTGGAGTTGAGTATTGAACTTTCCAAGGGAAATGCTTCAACATTCTTATTGGTATATTTTTTTGATATTTTGCCTGATCATATTTTTAACATTATCCACAAATTTCAAGTCAGCCTCCTTCACAGTCATTGATTTTATTATGTGTTTTAATTGGAATATCATAGAAATAGATATTTTTATTGCAAAGAACTGTAGTTATAATTTTCATTGGTTTGTAAATCTCCATTTCTTTAACTTTTGAAACATCTGATTCAGAAAGAATATTTATATCTCTTAAATTTTTCTTTATATCTTTACTCGTGTATACAACTGAAACAGCTGGCTGTTCTTCCAAGAATCTTACCAGCATGTCATAAACATTGTTCCATTGAGTGGTAACATTTTTGGAGAAGCTTATGCTGTGTGGTAATTATTAAAAATTTTGTTTAATTGTAAGCATCATTACCACAATTGAACTTTTATGAAAGACGGTTACAATTCTATTTACCCTTCTATATAGTCTTGACACTTTAATATCAAGTGCTCACTGACTGGCAAGATTTAAAATATGTGCAAAGCAAGCAATGTGGTGCTGGTGCAGGTGACTAAATTTGTATTTCTTATTGCTGTATCCAGCAATCTCAGTCAGTTTCAATAGAAACTTCTGGTCACTCCATTTTCCACTTTCCCACAGCTTTGTTTAATATAATGGCTATATTCTCTAGCAGACCTAACCACTAAATTCCTGTGATGAAACAGATATTATCACCTTCTACAGTGAACTATCTTTCCTTGTTTGACACATTCCTAAGCACAATGCTCTAATCATTGGTGGAGATATGAATGCTCATATTGGCAAAGATGGAAATAATAAATTCTGCTTACACAATTTGCCAAATAGAAGTGGAGAGCATCTACTAGATTTTTCACTCGAGAACAGGTTAGCATGCCTAACCACTAAATTAAAAATAACTATGGACCTACACCTACTCAAATAATTCTAAAGCACAGCTAGATTATATATTCATAATCAAGAAGTGGATTAATAGCACTTTCCACAGTGAGGCATACTCTTTTTATTTTTTTTTTTTTTTTAGTATCTTACAGAATCACAAAGATTCACTCGAGTTTTATGCAGAAATTAGAAACAAATAGTTAAAGTTTCATTATATGACTGGTCTACACTTACTAATAGTGGTATTAGAAATCAATACATGTAACTGTAAGAAACAAGTTTGATAGTCTCCGGGAGACATCTGAAAGACATACTCTGAATGACAAATATGAAAATTTTGTTATTGCCCACATAGAAGTAGCAGCTGAGTGCATACCAACCAAACCAAGAGCCAAATGTAGAGTTCTCTGGGAATCAATAGCAGTTAGAGAAAAATGTAATAACATAAAAAAAGCATCCTTATTTAATAATGGAAATACAGTAAATGCCAATGCACAGATACTTTTACCAAGGTCATGAAGATGACTAACCACACTGGACTGTGGGATTCCAAGCTTGCCTGATACTTTCTGATTACTACTTACCAAATTTACTCTCCATGACTTGTCATACTGCTTCAGAATCCATGCTTTTAGGCCTACCATATCTTGCTCAATTGTCAAGTTTCATTTCAACCCTAGCAAAATTACTTGAATCATCTGGTTATTGTACTGTGATCAGCTGTACCTTCACTTTTTGCATAACAAATGTTTTTGGTTGCTTCTGCTGTGTTATGGCCCAGTTTGAACTTGTAAAGCATAAGTTTCTAAATTAGACTGTTACATGTTAATCTGTGTAGCTTTCAAATCATACACAATGAAGCGCTATTGACTATGATACCACCAACCACAGCTGGTATTTACCATAGCTTGAATTGCTTCAGTTAAGTTATATAAGCTGCAAACTAGCATATACCAAAATATTGTAAAACTTTTGACTGATCTTAGTAAGATGAAAACAAATTGGATATTGTTATTGTGGAGATAATTATTTTAAAAATATTAGTTAAATTGCATTATTCCCTGCTATTTTTCATACACTTGCATGTAATTTTTTCCAGATTAGAAGAACTGACTGTGATAGACATCCAGTTTTTACATGGTTGTCAGGTGCCAACAATCATTTTAATTCACCAGGTAATCTATGAAATGAAAATCTTTTTATGCAATTTGCCACTAATTTCTGTTAACTAAGATTATATGATAAAAGAACTGAAAATAAGATTAAAAAAACAAACAAAAGATTCTTTACTTATTGAATTGCCACTAGTTCAATCATTAAAAAAAAATTGCATTATCACCTAAATTGAATTATATGTATTGTCGTCAGTAAATGAATGGTTGTAGCTTGGTCAGTGGCAGACTGCTATGTTAGGGATGGGTATTTATTGGCAGGAGAGGGAAATACACAAAAACACAACTTGACTTTTTAGTATTAAAATCTTTTGTTTTATACTTTCTCCATTCAGTCTCTGAGGCCTTAGAAGCAGGAAGAAATGAACAAATGTGGTAGCTGCTTCATTCTTTTTGGAACTTTGGTTTCTTGTTCAGTGTTTACACCTTAGCCACCAAAAGAGAAACACAGCAAATCATGAAATCCTGTGATATATATTCTGGGCTTCACAGAACACTTTACCTCTACTTTGGCTTTGAGTGGATGATATCTTCTGGCCCTGTATCATGTTACCACTAGCACAGTTGAAGACAGATTAAACTCTGTCAACTCATATTCCCATTGGCTGCTGGCTATATAGTTAACCTGGTATCATTTGCTTATAATACACATCTACGCTCAGGGAAGTCCCTGTGTTATAGCGATTAACGTACTGGACTGTGACATTGTAGTGAGTGAGTTTAAAATCCAATCACACTATGATGTTCATTTTTGGACCAATACCCTTGGGAAAGATAGGAACTTTTGTATCCCTCCAGTTATAAGTCAAATAATATAACTACTACTTTTTTTTTTTTTTTTTTTTTTTTTTTTTTTTTAGGATAATTTTTGGATTAAATAACCTATAATATGCCATTAAACTAAGAAACCAAAATTTCTCCTCTCTGAAATGGCTTCTGTCTATCATATCTGAATGTTACTACTTCTGTCCCATGATAGTTATTACATTTAAGTGTATGTGTGACACTGTAGATGCTGGTGTGGGAGTATATAGACTTAGTTATATGTATGTGCATATATGTAGACACACAAGCTGGAGTATGTATGTATGTATGGGTGTATACACATGTGTATGGTTGTGAGTTGACTATAGGTTTGTGTATGTCTATATAGGAGGCTGGGATATATTTGTGTGGATATGTTGAGTGTGTGGGTGGCCGTATGTATTTTGTGTGGGAACCACTGATCCAACTTGAGTGTAAGTGTAGATGGTCCGATAAAAGTGGAGCCACAACTTAAAAGAACTTCAATTTTATTAGTACACCTTTTAGTGTCTCCTGTAGACATACAGTCTGGCAGTATTTCTATGTCCAGTCTATGGGTGGCCAAAAATTTGGAAGTAGAAAATGTTCACCCCTGCATTCATATAAATAAATTCAGTCTGCTAGACAGATAGAAAGAGAGGGACACAGATAGACAGATAGGAGGCCACAGAGAGAGTCTTCTTGACAGTGGGGAGGACCAGAGGAAGTTGGTTAAGAGGAGCTGCCAAAGAGATAAAGTGATGTCAAGCCTGAAAACCTCACAGTCAATTTTAGTTAAAGGAATTTTGCTAGCCGTCTACATAAAAGTGAGGACTCCACACACACACCATTTTGCTTAGTGTCACACACTCTCTTTTTCTGCTAACATATATTCAAGCTTTTGTGTTTTTGCCTTTTTCTTCGATTGTGAACCCGTTTTGGACTTGTGCACTTTGATCTGAACCTGCAACATGACGTGGGGTGAGATTGTCACATCAAGTGCATATGCCACTAATGGAATTCCCCCCCCATATGAAATATATATGAAAATGTAACAATTAAAAAAAGAACATAGTATTACATTTGAAATATATAGCAAAGAATTTTACAACTGCTACACTAATATCTTGATTATTTATTCAGAAAATAAAGACTATTGAATTCTTTTTGTCTCTTAGGACCCACATGGAAGACATGTAAAGACGTACCAAATTGGTCTCCAAGAAAAAGAATTTCAGAAAGGTCCCTGGAAGCAAGATAATGTGGAAACTGAAGCTTGTATAGTGATTGCCGGTTAGTATTTCAGTTTCAGCTTGTTAATTTCATATAATTTTGAAAGTTATTCTTTTTACAAGTTGTATTATATTCAACAGATATAATTTCTTTTAAAAGAAAAAAGTATTGCTCACTTAGGTTGTCATTAAGCTCAATGTTGACTTACATCCTATTTGTAGGATTTACCATAATTATTCATGTATAAGACACTATTTTTCCAGATATTTTAGACCTAAAGTTCAGAGTGTGTATCATCCTGAGAACTATATAATTGATTTTTTTTCTGGCTACATGCCTCTCAGATTTGAGACGGGATTGCCAAAAGTAATTATATCTATAATCCAAAATGTGTTTTATGCTCTTACAGAGAAATATCCTCTGGAATGTGTTAATAATTTTGTTTCTTGTAAAGTTAGTTTATTTTTGTTGCAAGCTTGTTGCATTTTTGTGAGAACGTGTCTGTGTTCTAAATACTGTGTAAATTTTGTGTTTTAAAACAGTATGAACTATTTCAATTCTTATCTTTAGTCAGTACAAACCAATAAAAAGTTGAACAAGTGCTAAGGGGGATGTCCTTGTGGTATAATGGTTAAAGCACTGGACTGCGGAATCGTAGTAAACGAGTTTAAACTCTAGTCACACTATTATGTTCACTTTTGGACAAATACTGTTGGGGAAAGGTATGAACCCCTTTACCCTCCTAGCTATAGTTTAACAGTACCACTATTGACCTTCTAGAAGGATGGATTTGGCATTAAATAACCCAAGAAGGTTGATATGCCATTAAAAAACAACAAATGCTAAATATATGTTAAATTTAGCTGTTACAAATTCCACAAGATCAGTGCATATTATACACAAGAATACCTTTTCCTGAATTTTGTAGTTCAAAGTTAGAGGTGCATGTTATAGGAGTGTTTTATACACAGATAATTATGGTAAATTATTCTCGTAGATGTGCAGAAAATGAGGTCAAACTCCTTCTAAGACTGTTCGTGTTTACTTTGCACTAATGATGAAAATAAAATGCATAGAAATGCATACATCTGTGAGTTCACATCCTGGATGAGGATATTTGCATTTCATTTCAAGCTAATACCCTCAGGAATGGTATAAATTAATCTGTTCTCCCTCCAGCTATGGGTAAATAATGGGGTAGACTGGGTTCTTTAGCCTTGGTTAGGCAGCCAGTCTTTGAGTGAAGGAAAAATCTGAATTCAAATTAGCTTTACTCTACTTAAAAATTGACTTTGTGTCACATCCTGCTCATGGTAGAGGGGTTGGCTAAATACATATATCTGTGAAACTGAACTGAAGATATAACTAATCACAAATAATTACATTATAATTAGCATTTGACTAACTCTCTTCATCCTTCTCTTCCCATCTTGCAAGTTTTTGCGGGCACAGCTCTTTGTGTGGTCTTCGTGTCAAAGTAGACAAGGAAAGGTCTACTGAACACTCCGGTGCCGCTTCAAAGATGCTGGAAATAAGATCCCCTCCTTGGCTACCCATCCATGAACACGTGCACACACACACACAAATGCTCATTATTGTGCCACAGCATAAGTTTGACTGTGTTATGGTAACCTCTGAAAATCACATCATTATTTATTTTGTATCAATAGCTTTTTCTTATTGTGGTTTTATATATATATATATATATATATTGTTACGCTGCCATATACCCAGTGGGCTTGCAGGGTTCTGTCCATTCCCGTCAAGCTCACCAGTTAAAGCCGGACATATAGGTTGGCTGTGGATTGTCAACGCTATTTAATGACAGATATCACCAACTCTTTGTTGATCCACATTTTAAAGCCACTAGCAAGTTATAGGTGGGAGAGTGAAATTAAACACAGGTAACTGGCAAGCTTTCCCTTCTCAAATACAAGGCGTTCGACCAATACAACATTCAACATTAAAAGAATAAATCCAAACTGCTGTGTTGATTGAATCAAATCCAAGATATAAATATTCTTTTATTGAACAAAACAACTCGGTCAAAAGATAGAAATGAAGAAAATTGTTATTTACAAGAAAGAAAGAAAAAGTCCAGTTTCTCAACACAATAGATACTGTCCACCTTATCGGGCTTCAGATCCGAGTAATGGAATATCAATTCTCAGGCTTTATCATTTAGGGAGTATTCCTTCTTCCTTTCCCCCTTTTCTTATCAGATATCAACAAGTTATTGATAATACAGTTTATGCAACAATATAAAGAAGGAAATTACTCTAAAAAAAAAAAAAAATGACAATAAAAGTTTTAATTCTCGACTTTCTAGTTCAGTTGCGCCAGATTAATTCAAAGAGGTTTTTTAATCAGAGATCTTCTTCTCCTCTCTGCCTCCGTCTATTCACATCAATAGGAATATCACAACAAGAGAAACTTAAACGTATTTCAATTACAGTTTCAATTACTTGGGATTTCGAAGAATTAGCTTGCTTGATTTCTAATCTTTTCTTTCTCTCATTTCTTTCATTTATGGGCTCTCATAGCTGCGTTAATAGATAGACACGTGTCTTATTTCAGATAAGACCAAAATGTACCGAGGTTTCCTTTTTATCTCTTTTCGTGGACTGATCAATTTTGGGTATTTTAACTAACAAGGTTCTCTAAACCCAGAGCATGAATTTATTCAAGGAGTAGTCCTTTTTTTCGTTCATTCCTCTCTGCTTCCGTCTTCTCCCTTCCAAGAATAAACTGCAACTGACTATTTTCCATTGTTTCAAAATTAGTCATGTGTTAGCTTTTTTTGGTGGTTTATTTCTTCGTCCCAATTACAGTTGTTGTCAACGTCTCTCCACTGACACATACATGTTCAATAGTGAGTGAGGTTCTTGCATGAGTATTTCTCCTAGTGTCAATAGAGAGAGTTAATGAGCAACAGCATTCATAATGCTTACATCTTTTTCTGCCTTGCTGACTACTGTCTTCACGCATTCTCCTCACGCCCATAGAGAATGTATGAGGGTGTTGTATTTCATCGTCACAAATATATATGTGTGTGTGTGTGTGTATATATATATATATATATATGTATATGTATATATGTATGTATATGTATGTATATGTATATATGTATATATGTATATGTATATATGTATATATGTATATATATATATATATGTATATATATATATGTATATATATATATGTGTATATATATATGTGTATATATATATATGTGTATATATATATGTGTATATATATATATGTGTATATATATATATGTGTATATATATATATGTATATATGTATATATGTATATATATATATGTATATATATATATGTATATATATATATGTATATATATATATATATAAGTTATTTGAATTGGTTTATGTTAAAAAAATGTTAATAGATAATTTATAGTTTTATTTGATAATCATAATTTTTGTATTTTCTTTTGTTTTCAGTACCTGAGCCATTTTGTGGAGCATTAATCATTGGTCAAGAGTCTATTACGTATCATAAAGGAGATAATTTCATCTCAATTGCACCCCCTGCCATTAAGGTTTGTTTGTTTTTTGATGTTTCTATTTTTTAATAATCACATTCATAATTTCTAATTCATATTTTTTACTGAAATGTACCTGTGCAGCGATGTGATTTTGTAATCACTTAATTTATATACATTCTAAATCTGTATGCATGTAATTTGAATTGTTGAAATTGTATAAAGATATTTTTGTCTAAAGATAGTAGTACTTTTGCTGTTGTGAATATTTAGTTGATTATTTTCACAGAAAAGAATAAATGAAACCAAATTTATTTCTTAATTAAAAAAAAAATGATTTCTCAGTTTAAAATGATATACAGTTTGGCTAGATATTGTTTCAAAAACATCTGCCTATCTAGATATACTTGTAAGATTGTATAATGAATGATACTGACCTGTTTATTTTAGCAAAGTCCATTGACCTGCTATGGCAAAGTAGATGGTTCACGGTATCTTCTTGGTGATATGGCAGGAAGACTCTTCATGTTGCTTTTAGAAAAAGAAGAAAAAATGGATGGTACTATTGTGGTTAAAGACTTGAAGGTTGAACTTCTTGGTGAGGTGAGGCAATTATTTTAATTTTTGCTTTTTATGGTGTATTAACATAGTTTGTTTCATAAATGTTGAGTTTTTTTTTCTGTATGGAAAGAAAATTAGCGAGAGGAAAAGGAAAAGAGATTAAGTAGTGTTGTCAACCTAGTTAAATCAGAATAATTATTTGAAATCATATAACTGTACAAAGTATTTTTATTATATACTTAAAGATATAATTGTTTGCAAATAATTTTAAAACAGTTAATTGTTTACCCCCCCCCCCAAAAAAAAATTGACTTTAAAGTTAAATAATCCGAGGGTCAACATGCTATAAAAACCTACTAGCCAACAATATCTACTTACATATATAACAGGTTAATATTTAGTTGGTTGATTTTTATGGCATGTCAATTATAATTATTCTTATCTAATTTGCCCTGTCAGTTGGAGCCGTAAAATATGCAGACTGCGTCTCTGCAGTGAGGTTAGACCACCCCTTCCAGCAAATGTCCTGGGTATGACACTAAACTACATCTGATAGTTAGGCTCCAGTCTTGGATCTTTGGGAGATGTGAAGTATCTCTTCATTGTCATTACTTCCAGATCCACTCTGACCCTGTTAGGATCCCATCTATAAGTCAAATATAGCTGTTTGATCATTTACTAAGGATTGTTATTATTAGTTATTTGAAACCATAGAGCTGTATGCAAATTATTTATATTACATCAGAATACTTGATAAATAGAATTACTAATGTTAAATAGCAATACTTGAAATTATTTAACTGTTTACAAACAATTGGTTAATTTTAAATAGAATTGTTAGTGTTAGATAGTGAATACTTGAAGCCATTTAATTGTTAGCAAACAAATGAGCTCTAATGCCTTGTGTATTAATATCTACATTTTTGTGTAGTTGTTTCTTTAAGAATGTGTTTTTTTTTTGGGGGGGGTTGCACATGGTCCTATTGATTATGAATAATTTTTAAACAGATCTATTTGACCTATAGATGAGACCCTAACAGGTACTATGAAGGTGTATTTTACACTACCTAGAACTTCACAACTGGAGCCTCACCATCAAATGTAGTTTAGTCTCATATTCAGGACATACAACCAAACCAATTATTTCAGTTGATAAAGAAGAAAGTTTTTATTCATTGATAAATTTAGAAAGAAAAGCTAAATGCATTGCATAGAGGTAGAACTATTAGTCAAATCTGACTGTAAAACTGTTTTGTTAAATATCTGTCATAGACTTCTATATTTTTTAATTTTTCTATTAGTCTCTTTTCGCAGATTGGTTTAGTAAAGCAATTATTCATAGTATATTTTTTTATCTGTTAAAATTGCTTTCATAACACTTGTAAGAAGTTTTAACTATTTTGTATTACAAACTACAAAAATGAAATTAGATTTGGTTTGGATTGTAACATCCTTAAAAAAAAATAGATTCTGTTAACTTTTTAAATTTTTGTCTCTCTAGACCACCATTGCTGAATGTATTACATATCTGGATAATGGTGTTGTATATATTGGCTCCAGATTGGGTGACTCCCAACTCATTAAGGTTGGTATGGACATTTTTTCAACATTATTATTTATCAACTTTTTAAGGTCTTTAGTTCCTAAAAGATGTTGAAGCCTTTAATAATTAGTTTAGTGAAATATTGATTTTATGGATAATTATTTCTTTCTAACAATCTCTCTGCTGATTTGTTTACATTTTTATAAACAAGAAATGTCATTTTTGATGGCATATATGAAAGCTAAGTCCTTACTATTATTAGAAAGTTTTAACAGGAGTGTTTCATTATGTTGTTTTCTAATTATAATTCAATTATGAAAATTTGCAGCACAAATGTGGTATATGATGTGAGATTTGAATTCATTACAGTAGTTATGGTTAGCTCAGTTAACTTGCTAACCAATATTTCATAGTAAGTTAAATTATTTACTCTTGTAAATAGTATGTTTAAAGGAAGTAACTCAGTATTTATTTTTACATTATCTGCCTTGAAACCTTAATTATATGAATACCACAGACAAAAAAAAAGCTATACAAATACATGTGGCATGTTATTGTTGTAGAACATATTTACTTATGGTAATGACTGACATTTTATCATTAATTCATTTCATTAATGTTTGAACACAAGAAATACATTTTAGCCTTTGTTTTATTTATATAAGGTAGTTTTTATCAAAGTCACTTTTGTGTTTTTATAGATAAATGTTATTGTTAATTTTCAGTTGAATGTTAATCCAAATGACAATGGTTCTTATGTTCAAATCATGGAAACTTTCACCAACCTTGGTCCTATTGTAGACATGTGTGTTGTGGACTTGGAGAGACAAGGACAAGGCCAGGTCAGTGACCCCCCCCCTTTTTTTTTACACAAAATATAGTTAAATGAGAAATATTTATCTTTATCTCCTCCACCAACTATGAGTTGAATAGTACCACTACTGTTTTTCAAAGATGGATTTGGCATTAAATCACCCATGAAGGTTGGTATGCCATTAAACAAAGAAACCAAACCAAAAATATTCATTTATTACTATGTCTTGATAGTTGTTACATAAAGTGTGAAATTTATATAAAAATGTAATAAATATTTTTGGACAGAAGTATTATATATTTATTTTTGTTAAGTATTTTGTGCAATTTGGAGTTTATTTTACATATAAAATTTTGATATTTTTATAAATAAGTTTTTGGCAGATGTAAAATAAATTTGGATTATGTTGTCCCTATTTTGGTTCATTTTGAAATGAAACAAATGTGAGTAGATTAGTTTGAAGAAATTTTATGAATAGAAATATTATTTGTCTTTCTCTGTTATTGCCTTCTGCTATTGTAAATGCTTTTGTTTCTGTTTGTAGTTGGTTACTTGTTCAGGTGCTTATAAAGAAGGATCCCTTCGCATTATTAGGAATGGAATTGGAATACATGAACATGCCAGCATTGATCTACCTGGAATTAAAGGTTGGGATAATAGAATTTTGTTTGTGTGCGTGTGTGATGAACAGATTTATTGTTAGTAGCAACAAAACCTAAAAAAAACAAAAAAAAATCTTTTTGTAATAGTGATTATTTAATTGTATCCAGCTTGTTCTATGTGTATTTACACTTGGAAAAACAAAAAAATTATATATACATTGGTAGTGTATGAGCATGTTTTATTTTTAGTGTTGATGCAAACTTTTTATTATTTGCCCTTTACCTATCCATTTTGGTAATATTTTTTTGTCCTGGATTTCATAATTCATTATATTCCATTAGCTAATTTATAAGTGTCAGTTTCCCTGAAGTGTACTGGTTTCCTTTTTACTTGATCTTTTCCCCTCTACTTAAATAAATAGCTTTGAATCATCATATACCCTAATTACTTGTGTATAAGATGCCATTTTTCCAGATTTTTCAGCCCAGAAGTTTGGAGTGTATATTGCACGCAAACTAAATAATCCATTTTTTTTCTTTCTTTTTTTCTTGCTTACCATTTGGGATGAGTTATGTCAATAGTCCAAATTAACTAATGTGTATTAGGTTGTTACAGGGAAATATCCACTACCTCTCTTAATGTCAACTTATTTTTGCTAAAAGTTTGTTGCATTTTTGTGTGAACATGCTTTTACTTTTGCCCTAAATACTGTGTAAATTTTGTGTTTTGATACATTTATGTAAACTATATAAATTCTTATTTTTAGTTGAGACCAACCAGATAAAATGTTGAATAAATGTTAAATTTAACTACTACAAATTCCAAAAAGTCAATGCACATTATACATGAGATGTTTTATTTTTTATAGAAATTTGTAGCTGAAAATTAGGAATGCATATTATGCACAAATGTATACACAACTAATTATGATAAAAAAATCTGAGTAAATTTGATACTAGTAGAATTTTTGTTTGCTTCAGAAAAAACATCTTAATAATTTTAAAGCTTTTGCACATAAAAAACTATTACAGAATTAGAATAATCATAGTTACATTTGCAGTCATTAAAGATTGATTAGATTCATTCATTATGATTAATTCATTTACAGAATTTAATATTCAAACACAATAATTTCAAAGTGCTGATTAAAAAAAAACAAAACATTTGTTTTTGTCCAGTGTGTTTGGATGTTTAGCTACAGAAAGCTACAATACATTGAAAAAAAAGAAGCTATTTATAGAAAATATAACTTTTTCACCAAATCTGTGATGTTTTTGAAATTATATAAAACAAAATTAAAAGATGATTATATATGCAAACTGAGGGTTTTTTGAGAATGTTAATTTGGCTTTTTTTTTTTTAAATTTTTTTTTTCAAATTTTTTAAAGCATACACAAAAAAAACTTGACTAACTGTGCTCATACATGTTTCATTTAATAAGATTAATTAAGTAACCAAAAAAATTCAAATAAGTCACTATGTCTCTGAAATATCAGAAGCAGCAACATAGAAATAAGAGAAAAGTACTAAAGTTTAACAAGTTACAGAAAATTTTTTGATAAATTCTCCGATTTTAATAGAGCTAATGCAGTATTTTTAAGTGATATCTCATCAACGGGTTGAAATAAAGTGTATAACATTGTCATTGTCCACCAAAATGTGCAACAATGCTAAAAGTCATTGCCACATCTAAAATATTAAACCCCACAAAAATATTCAATTCTGCCAAACCTAATGAAGATGGATAAAAATAGACTACATTTTCAAAATCAGCATTATAAAATTAGTTGAAAACACTTATACGAGGATCATTAAATAAGTTTCCAGACTTTTTTTCGTATGGGCAGTTTTATTGATAGTACACACATGAAACTCTAGTCCCCTTCGAAGTAATCTCCTCCGGCTGCAATGCACTGATTGTACCATTCCAACAACTTCTGGAAGGCCCCATGGAAGTCCTCTTGTGTGACCTTCGTCACAGCCTCTTTCATCTCCTCAATTGTCTCATAACGACAGCCTTTTAGCTTAGGGAATAATCAAAAGTCACAGGGAGCAAGGTCTGGACTACAGGGAGGGTGAGGAACTGTCTTGATGCCCATCTTGGTCAAATTGTCTGTGACAAGGATGGAGTTGTGGACTGGTGCATTGTCCTGGTGGAAATGCCACTGACCCGATTTGAAGAGTGCTGGCCTTTTCCGACGGAATCTCTTCCTGAACTCCATTTAAACCTCAACCTTAACCCTTTGGCCAATCAACTCTGGTGTATTGACTTCCTTACTCCTCGTACACCTCTCATCATCCCTCACAGACTCCCTGGCTTCCTTGAATCTCTTATGCCACTCAAAAACTGATGCTTGATTTATGCAAGATGGTCAAAAAGCAGGCTGAAGCATTCCATACGTTTCTGTGGCATTTTTTCCAAGTTTAAAACAGAATTTTATTGCATATCGTTCTTCTAAAGTGTCAGATTGCATTTTTGAAATTCACTAGCTGTGACAATCTGGCTTTAGCAGGGTGTATTCCAATTCCTGCTGTAGCTGTTCATTTGAACCTGAAATCATAAAAATTGGTCAGTCATCTCATAAGATGTATAGCAATAACATAGTGAATTTTCAAGAGTCTACGACAATTTTAAATGCCTGTACAAAAATGTCTGGAAACTTATTGAAGGCACCATGTAAATGCTCATGGGGCAATTTTATTGTTGGCTTGTGTAATTAATTAACTATTGGTAACAATGAACATATTTTCTCTTTACAGGTATCTGGCCATTAAAAGTAAATTCAGAACTTCATGACAATATGTTGGTTATTTCTTTTGTTTGTCAGTCCCGGTGAGTTTTTTTTTTCACCATTGAATATGTAAAAGATAATAAAAAATATTTTTTAATCTCTGTTGCTGATAAAGCATCATAATTAAAACTTTTAGAAACCTATCACAAATTTTTCTGATGTATTTTTGATATTAAAATAATCTCTAAGATTTTAGATATCAGTGATTTCATCATTGTTAACTGCTTTTTAATTAATAATAATGATAATGCTTTTCATTATAGCTACATTAGGCAATTTTTTTGGTTTATTTTCTCATATGCAGCAAATAAGACTGCTTTATTTGAAAATCTCTACAATAAATATTTTTATCAAAATATGAGAGAACCTTTCAACTTTGTTTTTTACATAAAAATTAGAGACTGAAATAGAATGAAATAACATTATTAAAAAAATAAAAAAAGAAGTTTAGCAATGAACACTTTTGAGATCTATTTCAAAGAATGTCTGAAAAATAGGGTCCAGATAGACATGTATTGACCTTAATTAAAACATAGTGAAAGCTGTAAACACAAAGTAACAGGAGATATGTAGTACTTTTTGTAACAACAAGAAGTCTTTATATTGAGCGCTTGCATATCACAACAAAGATGCCTGTCACCATAAAACAGTCGACAAAAATAGAGATGCAAAGTGTAATAAGATTTTTTTGATTTTAAGAGCCAATAAAAAAAAAATTCACCTTGAAGTTGTTGCTGTGTATGGCAAATGTAATAAGCAAGAACCAGGTATTGGTCTCATTTAATGTATTCACAGAGGGGTGCACAAATTTGGACAAGCCTTGTGTAGGGCGTCTGTATTCCTCAACAACAAAAGACTGCATTGTTAACATTGAAGCTTTGGTTCAAGATGAAAAATTGCATAAACTTCACATTATTACTGGAATTTGATCTTCCATAGTTGGTGGTCCATGAAAAGCTGGGATATTTAAGTGTCATCTCGTAAAAAGGTGCAATGGTAGCTTCCATAACTTTTTACTTAGGTACAATGTGTACATAAAGTTTAAGTACAGTTATGCCCCTTATTTTAGGAATCTATACTTATCTTGATCTGTGTCTTTGTTCATTTATAGTATTCTTGCTAAATTATGTGTACATTTGATCTTGAGTAAATCGAAATAAATCTTCAGGGTTTTGCAATTTTATTTGTTCTCAGTACAGTTGTTATATTTAGTGTATGAAACTTATTTGGAAATGTATGTATTTATCTAACCCATTAGCTGCAGGCAGGATGTGATACAAGGTCAATTTTTAAAGCCGAGTAAGGCTGGTTTGAATTCAGAGACATTCTAGACTGGTTGCCTAACCAAGGCTAAATAACCTAGTCTGCCCTACCATTTACTTATATATGGAGATAGAACAGATGGATTCATGCCTTTCCCAAAGTGAAATGCAAACAGCCTCATCCTCAATTCTATTTCCTATGATGATAACTCATGCTAAGTGTATCTCTGCAAATATAAGAACTATTATAGAGCAGAATAATTTTTATACTATAAGGCTTTCACTATTAATATTTCAACTCTTTACTTTCTGTACAGCATGACACAGCTCTTCATTCTCTGTCCATTTATCTTGTAGATGAAACTGCAAGTTTAATACTCTTCACATACTGATTACTTTAAAATAAATTTGTGCACTAGTAGTAATAATGATGATGATGGCTTTATACACAGATTTAAACAAATCACCTGTGTCTTAATCCTCAAAATTTTTATTTTAAAAATTCTTTACAGGAAATAATCATTATTCTAATTAAATTAATAATAATTCACAATCTAATAAAAAAAACTTATGATTCTGCATTTTTTAATATTGAACTTTATTTATTTTCATGTTATTAGTATATGTTTTGAGTAATTTTTAATATTTGTTCTTGATTGAAAATGTTATTAAAAATTATGATCTTAAATTTCAGTGTCCTTATGTTTAGTGGGGAAGAAGTGGAAGAAACTGAATTGGCTGGGTTTGATGGTAACCAGGTTACGTTTTATTGTGGCAATGTTGTTCATGGCCAATTGATTCAAGTGAGTCAACATTTTTCATTAGTGTCTTAAAAATTTAATCTAATATTAATATCACAATACCCACATGTTTTTACTGCTTTGTCTTTTTAATCTCTGAAACATTAGTTTAATCTATCAGTACTTTCTCTGGGAAGGGGAGGATGCAGCCTTTTGTTCATTTCTCTATTGTATTTAATGCTTTATTAAGACAATGGTTTGCGCACTTTATGGTGACACTGATTGACATTGTCACTGGAGTCTTGCATTGGCGCCATTTCTACTCAAAATCTGCCTAGATTATTTGCTGCAAATATCAGATCTAATCAAAGAAAATGGTTTCACACTGAAAAAGGCAAGAAGCAGTCAATATCCATATTACTGATACAGACTATACAGATGATCTAGCATTTCTTGCAAATACACCTGTTCAAGCTGAATCTATGCTGCGTAGCCTGGAGTAGGTAGCAAGCGGCATCGGTCTCTATGTGAACTCGGATAAAACAGTTCATGTGTTTTAAGCAAGATAGTACCATCTTCTCATTAAATGGCAAACCTCTGAAATTAGTAGACCAGTTCATATACTTTGGTAGCAATATCTCATCTACTAAAAGTAATGTAAGCATATGCTTAGGTAAAGCATGACCTGCTATTGACAGGTTAATTACCATATGAAAATCTGATCTGATAACATATAATATGAATTCTTCCAAGTTGTAGCTGTGTCAGTACTATTATATGGTATAACTTTAATGAAATGGCTGGATAAAAGCCAGATAGAAACTGCACAAAGATTCTGCATGATATTTTGAACAAATCCTGGAAGTAGCACCCTATAAAACAGCAGCTGTATGGTTCCTTACCTTCTATCTCATAAACCATTCAAGTAAGATGAGCAGGGTATTGTGGGCACTGCTGGAGACAAAGATGAACTCATAACTGATCTTTTATGGACTCTTACACATAGATGCTCTAGTGTTTGCTGACCAGCAAAAACTTACATTCATCAGTTCTGTGCAGACACTGGATACTTTCTGGAGGTCTTGCCAAGAGTAATGGCTGATTGGGATTGATGGTGATTATTATCAAAGCATGCCAAAAGTACTTACTTATATATGGCATTTCAGATGACTACTGATGTTAATAAGCTGGATGAACAATCTTGATCAGAAAAAAAATGTGAACATAAATCTCTTAAAAGTTGCTCTCACATAAAAAAAAAAAAATTTCTCTACAAAATTCCTAGAAATTTTTTACTAAAGAATATTCGCTTCATAAGATATTCAAAACTAAGGGTAATTGGTATATCCCTTTTTTTTTTTTTTTTTTTTTTTTTTTTTTTTTTCTCTCTCTCTCTCTCTCTCTCTCTCTCTCTCTCTATAAGGATATATCTTTTATAACAACTAGTGTTTTGTAACAATAAGTTTGACAAAAAACAAAACTTCTAAAGGGAAAAAAGGAACAGATTGTTTATAGCTTGCTCTTCAAACCGAAGATGTAAAGAATTAATTTAGAGGTCTATTGCAATGTGAAATAATTATTTGAGTCTAATCAATTTCAAAGTAAAACTTTGCCAGAGACTTTTTTTTTTTATAAATAAACATGATGTTAGAGGTTCAAATTTTTTTTTTTTTAATGTATCATGTGGGGGTGTTAGAACGCCATGTTTGGTATTGTAACCATGGCACCATGTAAAACACTCCCACATGTCACCATGGTTACAACACCACACATGACGTTCTAACACCCCACTTGACACAATGTTTACAACGTTCAAAAAAATTTGAACCTCCAACATCGTGTTTATTTATTAAAATGTCTCTGACAATGAAGTTTTACTTTGAAATTCATTAGACTCAGTTATTATTTCGCATTGCAATAGCCCTCTAAATTAATTCAAAATTATAAAATAATTTGTGCAATGCTTCAAACAAATTACGAAATACATTAATCCCTGCACCTGAAGATGTAAAATAATTCCATAGCATTCATTAGAGCTTACAAAATGTCTGTTCCCTCTGAATGTTAAAAATGTTTTGTTTACCTCCCTTGTAAATCATAGCAACTTGCAATTCCTGTCTTATTGGTATAAAAAGTAGTTTTGTTTTGGTGAGGAAAAAAATCAAATAATCTTGGTTGAATAGAGCTTAAAACTTCTTTTTTTTTTTTTGAATTCCTGAAAGTTTTTGAAATCGTCAAAAGTTATAAAATTCGTTAGAATTTTGTATTATGGTTAACTTACATGAATTAATTTTGAATTACTTTTGTGTATAAATATATTATGCAAAAATATACATCTGTGCAAGAGTCTGTTGTTTAAGTTGAAATTCACCTACCTATTTAACTTAGTATTATTTAACAGTGTTTGAAATAATGCATTATTTTAGAAATAGAATTAAAGGAAGGTAAGTGATGATGTAGATTGTAAATCCTTTATAGACAAGATCTACACAAGCTTGCAAAATTGAGGATCATAAACTTTTTGAAAAATTGCTAATTTTATAGATGGATTCATTTGAAAATTTTGATACATATTTTTGCTGATAAGCTTCATATATGAAATATAACAACTATTCTGGGAGACAATGAAATTGCAAAACTCTGAAGATTTATTTCAATTTACTCAAGATTAAAGATAAAGGTAATTTATCTGGACTACAATAAATGATTACAGATACAGGTCACTATATAGATTACAAAGCTTTGAATTTCTCCAGCACATTTTCAACTATGAGTACCTATTCAGGATCCTTATTCGCAAGTAACTTAATAACTACTAGACCAGTCGGCTGGGGCTGTAGAATACACCAACTGCATTTCGGCAGAGGGCTACGAACCCACCCCCCGCTCCAAACATTCGTCAGGCTGATGATGAGGCGTTAGTAATGCTGGAGAATGGGGGAATATGGAGTACCCCTTCATTGCCATTGCTCCCTAATCCACTCTGACCCGGAGTGGTTACAACTGATTGGTTCCTATCTATAGTTTGAATAGAACTGTTTGACATTTAAACTGTGTTTAAAGGAAAAAAATGACTAATGTTTGATTAAATTGTTATTGATACATAGCAATACTTGGAACCATTTAACTGTGTAAACAAATGATTAGTAGTAAATAGAATTATTCGTATTAGATAGCATTACTTGAAACCATTTTAAACTGTGTGCTAACAAATGACTTATGCTAAATTGAATTGTTTGAAATAGAACTGTTTTTACATTTAACTATGTAAATAAATGATTTATGCTTAAATGAATTGTTAGTGATACATAGCAATACTTGGAACCATTTAACTGTGTGCAAAAGAATGAGCTTAGGCTAATTTAAAAATGATTAATAAAATGTGTTTACAAGTCATATATATTTAATATATATGTATAAAGAAGGTTTGGCATTAAGTTACCTAAAATGGTTGATATACCATAAAACCAAACCAAACCATTAGTACCTTTTGAAAGAATTCTAAAAGTTCTTTTTCTACTTGAGTTATATCATAAACAAATTTTCATCTGACAGCAGTAATCAAACGTCTGGATATATTGAATACTTTACAAAAACAAATTTGTAAAATAACTGTATGGTATGACATTTCTCTTAGGTTGTTTTTTTTTGTTTTTGTTTTTTTTCATCATACTTTGTAAACTGCTAAAATTATAGTAAAAAATAATTTTTTTAATTGTAGAATTTTGCTAGTAATGAATACATATTTAAAAAACTTGTTGGTTTTCTTAGAATTTTGTTGCTCAGTCTACATGATGTTTTGGCTTTTGTTTTCTCTCTGTAGATAAAAATTGTTTTTTGGATTGTTTATTGGCATTTTTATGGATTCCATTTATATTGCATTGTAGTGCTACTGGCTATATTATAGTATTTCTAATTTTAGGTTACTCCTGCCTGTGTCCGTTTGATTAATTCTGATGGACTTATCCAACAGTGGAAACATCCTGAGGGTCGTAATATCAGTGTATGTAGCTGTAATCAGAACCAATGTGTGCTTGCTGTGGGCAGTGAAATATTCTATCTTGAAGTGCTGCAAGGAGAACTTAAGCAAGTTAGGTGAGTAAACAGAAAACACTTTTCTTTTCTGTATTTGTATTTCTCTTCTACATTTGTGGTAATGTACACAAATCTGATGTAAGCCTGTGCATATTATGAAGATGAGTGTTCTTGCTCTGTAAAAAGTAAAGTTGGCGACATTAGTCGAGGGTGACCCGAAGTTACCTCTTTCAATAGCTTCTACACCAATGTGTAGGGGAGGGCGCTACTCCATTCCCTGGATTGCTCCACTTTACCCTTGATACGTACCTTACAATGCAAGGCGGCATCAAGTACCATTTTTTGAAAATTTTTAGTTTATTGATTCTCTCATACCTTCTGTCCTGTCAGTGAGGTTTAGAAAATGCTAACTTTATCCCCTGCAAAGGGGTAATATCTCCCTGCTCTAAAAGGGATGTGACATAAAACTGTATCTGATGGTAAGGTTCCAGTTCTTGAGATCTGGAGAGTATGCAGTACTCCTTCATTGCCATTACTCCCAAATCCACTTGGATCCAAAGTGTCTGTTTTGGATCCCATCTGTAGGTCAAATGGATTTTAAGAATTATCTGTATTCAATAGGATCATGCGCAAAAAATCTCTTAAACAACTACACAAAAATGTAAATATGAATGTATAATGAACATGATTCCCTAACCTCTAGGCATAAAATAACCCTAGATGAGTTGACATGCTATTAGAATCTATCACTCTGATAACTTGTATTAGAACTCATAAAATCCATGAAAGAAAAAAATGGGAAACAGAAGAGACTCATGAGCAGTCATTTCAGGATTGAAAACATCTTCTATTGACTACTCATCATTTCATTAAAAGAAAGCCTGTGGATTGTTATTCTAATAATAAAAGGTTCAATATCTGAAGAGCTCTCCTTAAACTCAAAATATCAGTTCTTATCCTGAATATTATATTTAGAGATTCAAAGAGTTAAATATTGAGGTTAAAAAAATATTTTAGTGCTAATGATAAAGCCTGGAAAAAAAATTAATTTTATACTGTTAAATATAAAACTCATGAAAACTAAAGGGTTGTGCAACAAGAGTTACCTGTTCCTTGCCAGATTAATTAACTGTCAACATAATACATTAAAGTGTGACACTACATAACAGCAGTTAATTAACTTTAATTACAACTGGTAATTGGTAGGTAATATCATATATATCTTCTTAGATTAAAAAAAAAAATGAATAAACAAACAAAAAATCATTCGGCATTGATTCATTTGAGAAACATAAATCATCTTTATCTCTTGTTAGTGTTTATCTTATTAGAACTGTGTTTCTCAAACATTTTACTTGGCTTTTTATTACCAAATTTAATTGCCATTCACTCCCAAATAAATTAACTGAATATTAAATTACAAAGCATAACAGTGTTTGATACAATTTACATGAGCAAAGAATTGGTAGACTATAAGTGCAAATGCACCTTTTTAATTCTTGAATTACTTTTTCGATAGGAAGGATGGGTTTAGTGAGCATTGAAGAGGTCAGGAATTTTATGCCAAATAGATTTAATAAGGTCAGAGCCAGATTGTTCATTCGTTTAAGTGATCCGTATGTTTTGAACAGGCCGTATGTGAATGACACATCACTTGTGGCCATGTTCAATCCGACATTTTCCTTGGTATACAATATCTGACAACTTATCTACATGATCCAGCAATTTTTCTTGTTATAAGGGAATTTATAAATGTAAATTAGTAAATTCACCCTCTAGACATTTTCATGAGAATGAAACAAATATGAAGATATTCTTATGTTTTTGGAAACTTATCTATAGTTATCTTTTAACAAACTGTAAATAGACCCAATGTAGTTGCATATATGACAAAAATTAAAACATTTCATTCAGTGACCACAAATAGTGGCAAGTTACATTTTCTTTTTTTTTTATTTGTTTAAGTGGAACCATTCCATAAAATGATTGCACTATTTTTACAATTGCATTATACTTATGATAGATATAATTACAGTCAAGTCATATTGAAAGCATCAGTTCACAACAAATCACAAGTGAAACATTGATGAAACTGTTGAGTACTTAGATGGGTGACCACTTAGTAACAGCAAGAACTCTAAATTGAGACCTGAGTGCTAATCTAAGGAAAACTTAGTAAATAACAACTAATATAAGCATGCCTGAAGTTCAGCATTGACGAACCTGTTTAGTTCTGAGATGGTGACCACTTAGTAACAGCAGGTACTGTTGTTAAACTGAGGCCTGTTTTTTCACATTATTAACTAAGCAAGGCTTAGTTAATAATTTAAAAAAGTATTGCTCTGTATTTTCTAATACTTCCTGAATATAAACTAAAAGGTAAAAATGATCCTCTGTTGAAGCTGAAAGACAAATTCAATTATGTTTTTATATATATAATCAAAATAGCGTCTTTACATGTATTTACATATTGCCTCATATTACAAAAACAAATCTTTTCATTACTTAATTTGCCCATTTCTTTGTAATAGAATATTCTCATAATGCGCAATGCATTTTTATATTTTGTGTATAACTTATTCACTGTGTGTGTATATATATATATATACACACACGCACACACTGTATTTGATATATTTAGATTGTTGTTGAAAAAAAAAAATGGATCATTTCATTTTAAAAAGTGGTTTCAGTAGTTAATTGTAATGTAAAACTTTAAATGCTTTGATGATAGATTAGCAGAGTGAAACTAATAGAAAAATTAGAAACAGAAATTGACTTAGTAATTTAAAAGAAAAAAGTAAAATAATAGAGAAAAGCTTATTTCATTTGTATGTATATGCATATTTATTTATTTTGTTTCTTTTTCATCAGCAAAGCTGTGATGGAACATGAAGTTGCTTGCTTAGATATCAGTCCGTTAAAAGATGGTGCCACCCATTCAGACTTGTGTGCTGTTGGATTGTGGACTGATATATCTGCACGTGTATTGCGTCTCTCTAACTTTGAAGTGCTACATGTAGAAATGCTTGGTGGAGGTGAGCAGCTTGTTATTTTTATCAATTCTGACCACATGTCATTCCATTATTTCTTGTGTTTATGGTTAGAACACGGTAAACCATTTTCTCTAAGTAACCAGTTTATTATCTGTAACATTTATTTTTTTAATTTATTCTTAGAAGTGTATATGTACACATAAATATTACCATTTGTGTTTACCAAATGACTGAAAAAAAAAGTTTACATGTCTTGTTAACATTATTGATTGGTTACATTCTTTTGAAATTTAAATTTTGAATTTAATAATTTGTTTATTTTAGTTTGAAAATATGCTAATCAATGAAAACAAGAAATTCAATGTGATTAAAGATTCACAGCCCAACCCAGAAAGGACATGCTATTCCATATATTTATATGTAAACTCTTATAGATATTTGCAACAACTGATTAAAAATGAACATGAAAAGTTTTATTGCATGTCAAATGTACAGTAAAGGCACATGTCTGATACTGGCATTTTTTCCAAACATTTACTTTTTAAAATAAAATTGACAAAAATAATTGATAAAACAAGAATAGTTTTAATTACTTGTATCATCTGAACTAGATGTGACTTTATAAGGGTCATTTGAAAAGTTCATAGACTAACCAAGATATTGTCATGGAATGTGACCAAATGAAGTTTATTTTTCTACATAGTTCCCCTTGTGGTCTGCACACTTTTTATATTGATGTTGTAGTGCTTGGTCAAAGTCCTCTTCAGATATGTCTTCATCATATATACTTTTCAGCCCATCCTCATATTTTAACTTGCCAATTATTAATAAACTCTTCTTGAAGTTTTGGTTTACTTAAGTTTTTTTAAAAAAAATAGTCCTTCCTTTGAAATAGTTTGAATTTCTACTGTAGTAGTTTTCTTACTTCAGGCTATGACTAAGAAGCAGCTTTTGCAAATGATACTTTATACTGATTTTTATTCATTTATTTTTTTCTCAGAAATCATCCCCAGATCAATTTTGATTGCAACATTTGAAGGCAATCATTACTTATTGTGTGCTCTTGGTGATGGATCATTATTTTATTTTAATCTCAACATAGAAACCGGTAAATATAATTTATTTGAACTTTACTAATGCTTAGATTGTAAATTCTGCTTGCTAGAACTGGATAATCTTGTCATTCTCTCTCTCTCTATCTATCTATCTATCTCTCTCTCTCTCTCTCTCTATATATATATATATATATATATATATATATATATATATATATATATATAGTTTAATTGTTCTCTGGCCTTTTGAAAAAAAATGCTTATATGTATTAATAATTGTTTTAAAAAAATCAGTAGTTGATTATTATTATTATTTTTTTTTTTTTTTTTTAGGGATGATGAATATTTTGATATGACTCTTTTAAAAAAAAAATACATTCCAATTGTATTTACAAATTTTAGGAATTATTTTCAAGTATCCATTAATTTTATTTTTACGCTGTAGAAATAGCAATTTAGATCAGATATCTAGATTATGCCATATATTGACTGTGATATGATATTATTAAGTATTTATTTTAAATTTGTATAATACTTGTTGATAAAGAATAAGCAAATAATTTTGTTTTGGAAAAAAAAATTACCTCTATCCTATAATAGTTGTTACATTTGATTTATAATATTTTCCCCCAAATAGTTGTTAGATTTGTAAATAAAAACAAATTCATTAAAATAGTGTATTAATTCAGTGCTTGGAACCATTAATTTTGAGACACATTTACATTTATGCATTTGTGACAATGTACTTTAAATTCTTTTAAAGCAGGAGTTCAATTTTCCATTTTTTGTATTCTTAAATTTCCACCTATAGTTGATATTTGCTAATATGTATAAATAGCAGATGCTATTTTTAAAGTTTCAATTATTGCTTAACTTAGAACGATTTATCACTCTGTCAGTAGGGCTTGACTGTACCCCATGCAGAGGGTTAAGACCCCCTTCCTTCCAAAAAAAGAAGGATGTCCTAGATATGGTACTAAAGTGTATTTGATGTTGAAGCTCCAGTTTTGGAGACCTGGGGAGTGTGGAGTTTCCCTTCATTGCCATTACTCCCAGGTCCACTCTGACCTGGAGTGGTAGTACCTGTTAAGGTTCCATTTATGGGTTAAATTATTCATATTTGATTTGACCGTATGTAAAAAATCTATTAAACAATTACATAAAAAATTTTAATATATACTAGTGTTAGGTATAAAGATATCAATATGAAGTTAGGTAAACATAAATTTATATGCAAATCTAACCTCTATTATGGGATAGGAAATAAAATCTCATTAACTTTCTTGGCTGAACTAACAAGCATTTTTCATTTTGCAAATTATCTTTATTAACAGGATGTATTGAAATTCCATGAAACGAAAACAAAAATCAAGTGCAGCGATTTAAACAAGAATAAAAGATTTGCAATTTTATTACATATAAATCCTATTGTTACTTATGCAATAAATGATATAAAAATATCCTGTTGTATTAATTGATTGTTATTAGTATTCCTTTTTTTTCTTACTTGATTTTTCTTATTTTACAGGTTACCTTAGTGATAAAAAGAAAGTTACACTTGGCACACAGCCCACTGGTTTGCGTACTTTCAAAAGTTTATCCACTGTCAATGTATTTGCCTGTTCAGATCGCCCAACAGTTATTTACTCTAGCAATCACAAATTGGTGTTTTCCAATGTCAACTTACGAGAAGTTAATCATATGTGTCCACTCAACTCAGAAGGTTACCCTGACAGGTTTGTTTTGTTTTTAATGATTCTTTCAACTTTTATTTAAATTCTTTTTCTAATTTCTTAATTTGATATTAAACTTTAAATCATCAAAAGCTGTTGTTTCAGTCTTCCATGTTAGTGGGGTCAGAAATTTGTTTTCCTTTCATTAGTGTGTTTTTTTGTTTTGTTTTTGTTTTTGTTTTTTAAACTGCACTCTGCTACCATTGTTATGAGTACATCTTGGTTTATACTGACAAGGGTTCACTAGGCCAGTAAAAACTCTCACTCCAGTGGAGAAATAGTTTATATTGAGCTCAGAGGTTGAGTTCATTTGTAATTGTTGGTGAGACGAATATGCTCCTGCTGCTAACAGGAACCTACCAAGTTGTGAGGGGAGAACTAATATCAACAAGAACAGTTATACCAACTATTTCTATGATACAGTTGGAAAAAATTTAAAATAACCTATTTTGAAAAAAATTAGCTTTTCGATTTCACAAATATAAGTGTCTCTAACTTATAATTAAAAATTTTTTTTTTATATAGTTGATCTCTAAAAATGTATTCTGGTGTTTGTTTTATTTACTTTTATTTAAGCTTTAGGAACAGTGGTTTTTAATTAATAAAAATCAGTGTAATTTGATATCTTAAAGGCAAGGTAAATAAAAAAAATTTTCTTTTAAGCTCTAAGGCACCAATAATTTTAATTGATAAAAACATCTAAATGGATATAGGTCTGATCAGGGATCATTTCTTGTTGCTGGTTCTATGTAATCCAATAAAACCTTCACTTGAAAAAGAGGTAGGCATTGACAAGTAACTGCCATTACCTGAAGAGATAGATAGCATCATGGGAAATATATGGAATGGAACCTTGATGCTCTAATAGGTTTTGGGAAACATAAATAGAAATTAGGATCTTAGATCCTAATTGATCTTTATTGATGACTTTTATGAGTTTTCATTAAAGTAAAAAGTCTCCATTAAGACCTGTGCCTTGGTGGTTAGGGCCAAGAATTAATGAACTGTATCCTTTGCAGAAGGGTAAGATGCCACCTGTTTGCTGTGGGTGGTGACTTGTGATTCTTGAGGATGGGATCCTGGTGGCTGAATGGTCTATATTCCTGAAAAACAATCATGTTTACTGCCACACTCCAATTTGGCCCTTACTTAGGCCAGATTGGTAGTTGGAAAGGCCCAGTCCAATCAGTTGGCTGGTTATATCAAACCTTATGTATGTAGATGTCTAAAAAGCAGTGGCTGAGGGTCAATTGGTTCAAGAGGTAAACTACAACATGGCTGTATATCTCTTTACTTGGGCAGAGGAATGAAAGGTCAATAGGTACTCTTAGATACTTTTGAATATGAATACACAATCTTTATATCCCTATCATGTTAAAGTGATTAGGTTTCCTCTTTGACGTTTCCCAGTATATGAAGGATCTAAATAAGACCTTTTTATTGCACAAAGACCCCATCTCAGACAGTGTGCATAAGCAACCCATAAATATATTTTCAAAATATCAATATCTTAGAATAATTGGAGGAAGGTTCATTAATGGGACTTATAATAACTTTTTTCCTATTAAGAATGGTGATAGAATAATTGGAAGAAGTCTCATTCTTTGATATTAATCATTTGTTTGTACAGTTAAATGGTTTCAATAGAATTATTAGTGTTGGATAGCAGTACTTGAAACCGTTTAACTGTGTGCAAACAAATGAGTTCTGATTCATTCAGATTAATGTTAACTACAAACTATTTGCTTATATATATATATATATATATGTGTGTGTGTGTGTAAAAACAGGATTTAGAAATAAATAACCTACAAGGGTTGATATGCCATAAAACTCCAACTCGGCAAAAATAGCCTAACTCTCACTCCCTTAAAAACTGGTGCTTTTCAATTTTATTGATATTTTTTATTTATTTTATTTTTATTATAACTTTGGATCATTTGATATTATAAAGTAATTATGCTCTTGAATTTAACATTAAAAAAATTGTAATATTTACAGCTGTTAATTATATCTAAGCTAACTTATAGTATTAATGGCTGGTTTTGTATTAGTTTTCTCTTTCTCTAAATACAGTTGTCAGCAATTTCAATTGTAATAATTTTTATTTTTTAGTCTTGCTCTTGCAAATGATAGCACGTTAACAATTGGTACAATTGATGAAATTCAAAAGCTTCACATACGAACCATTGCATTGGGGGAATCTCCTCGGTGAGTAAAATTTTCTTTTGTAAAAGTAATATAAAGAAATTATTCATTATGAGTGTGTTAAATTTGGCATAAACTGATGTTATGATTTTAAGGGTCATAGTGAATAGTTATTGTTCTCTTAGATTGGTTAGCCATTAAGGCAAGAGAGACCAGCTAAGCCCTACTAATGTACCCATAACTAAGAGAAGAAGAGATTGATTTTTGCCTTTCCCAAAGGCATCAATGCAAAATAAATGCAAACAGTCTTGGACAGAATTTGAACTCTGTTCATTGATGTCTGTTTTACATACAGATAACCTTTGCATCTTCAATGACATTCTTAAAATGCATCAGCAGGTGATGCATAATCAGAACAGAAAACAGACAGGACAGATCCAGATTTCATCTTCAATCATAAATGGTGTGACAAATTAGTTATATAGTAAAGAGATTTTTTTCTGGTAGGCAGAATAATACTTGTAAAATCTGGTATACTGTTTCTAATGAGCTGATAATAAAACTGAATTCTAAACTAAAGTGACAAGCAATAACAAAGAACTTGTTACTTCTCAAGGCACAAGTCACGTCCTGATTGTTGTCACAGCAGCATTTCCAAAGCAGAGTTTGTTTTCCTTTTCTTTTCATTGACAAAAATCAGATGGAACTCATTTTTTCTCTCCATTTCAAAATTCTGCTCTATATGCTCTAAATGAGTGTCACTCTTGTAGGGGAGTCCCTGTGGTGTAATCTTATTCCCCTAGCTGTGAGTTAAATAGTATCACTACTGTTCTTCTACAAGGATTTCTTTGGCATTAAATAACCCAAGGTTGATATGCTATTAAACAACAAATCAAATCTAAGTGTCACTCTTGTTCTAGTTCTCTTCCAGTGGTTGTTGATGAATGCCTATTTGGTGCTTTGGTTGAGTCTTTTATGTATGCAATAACTCATGAATATTCATAACCAATTATATTAAAGACTTGAACTTTTGTATATATGAGTCACATTAGATATGACTGCTTTCATAAAAAGAACGTGGAGCAGTGTTTTCTTTCTTTCTTTTCTTTTTTTTTTTTTTTTTTTTGCTTCATGTACATGAAAGTCATTAGTTTGATTAGAAATAAAATTCCGTCTTTTATAGCTTATAATAATGAGCATAACTAATTTGGTATTTTAAGATGTAATCTTTTTTTCCTCTCATTTAATCCAACTGTTTTCTGAATTTGTTTTTATTTAGACGCATTGCCTACCAAGAAGCCTCACAGACATTTGGTGTCATTTCTATGAGAATGGACATCCAAGATGCCAATGGTACTCGACCATCACGGATCAGTGCCAGTGTCCATGCAGCAAGTACTTCTTGTAGTACCAACACAAAACAAATGACTGGTAGCACTAGTTCTGTGAGTGATTACATGTATGGAGACCAGTTGGAAGTGCATTCATTACTCATTATTGATCAACACACTTTTGAAGGTAAATTTATTTTACTCTATCTTCTGCCTCACTCATCCTGATTGAATCTTTTCTTTAACATGATTATTTTGCTTACAGGTAAGTGTTGAGTATTAAAATATCATTCATTTCTAACTTTTCCTATATATATAAAATCCAAAAGTTATATAAAACTACTATTTCAACTGACAAAGTTATATGGCCTAAGACATTTTAAAATGTTATTTTTAGTTTTCTAGTTTAACCTACATGATTTTAGAATCAAATCTGGTTATCTGTTTAGTTGGACTATCAGCTGCTTATGAAATAGATTATATACAGAAACAAATTGTGTTTTTTTTTTCTTTTTTTTAACCCTTTGAATCTGTAAGCTCAATATTTCAGGTTTAGTCCTATTTTTCTATACAACATAAACCTAATATTTCAGGTTCATAGAAATCATAATAGATATTAATGATAAGAGGCTTAATAGAGTGATTATTCACATCTTTTCTTTTAATGGAATGATAGAATAGCATTAAATGAGTATGTTTAAACCTTGAAGTGAAGTTAGAATGTGTTTTGTGTTCAATTTTTTGTAAGCTCAAGTACAAAGTATGTGAGGGCCAAAAGGCTTAGTGTTCAAAATGTTAAGTACCATGAATATTGTGAATAAAACCTTTTGATAAAGTTTTACTTTCACTTACAGGATTTGTATTTATAATGTAGGGGATATTAAGAAAAGAATTTTAGTGTAATATATACCTTGGCTTTGTATGTAAAACCCAGGAAATATATATTCAACTATGAAGTAAATTTTTTTTTTAAATTTTCCTTTTGTTTCTTTTATATTCTTATTTTATCTCTTTTAGTGCATCATGCTCATCAGCTTATGGCAAATGAGTTTGCTTCAAGTTTGATCTCAGCTAAGCTTGGAGATGATTCCAATACTTATTATATTGTTGGTACAGCTATGGTGAATGCAGAAGAAGCTGAACCTAAGCAGGGACGAATCATTATATTTCATTACACAGATGGTAAGCTAGTTTTCTCAATATTAAAAAAAAAAGGAAGAAAAATGTCCTAACTTCATGGTTACAAAAAGAAATGGGTACATGACAAAAATTAGGCACAAGAAATAAAAGAACTGAATGAAATGACCCTTCATCATATCCAGTCAAGTAGATCAGTGGCAATCCTGTCAATATACCCAAACTAGAATTCTGTGCTTTATTGCTTCAAATATACAATAATGGCCAAAAATGGCAGCCTAGTCAGCTAGGGCTGTAGAATATACCAACTGCATCTCTGCAGAGGGTCAAACCCCCTTTGCCCCAGCAAGAGTTCTGGATATGATATGAAGCTGCATCTAATGGTGAGGCTTCAGTCCTCTAACTTTGGGGAATGTGGAGTACCCCTTCATTGCCATTACTCCCAGGTCCCCTCTGATCCAGAGTGGTCGTACCTGATAAGTTCCATCTATGGGTCAAATAGAACTGTTTTACCATTTAACTGTGTACAAAAAAATAACTTATGTTAAATTGAATTGTTAGTGTTACATAGCAGTACTTGGAACCATTTAACTGTGTACAAACTAATGAGTATTGTTGAATTGAATTATTAATGTTGAGTAGCAATACTTGAAACCCTTCAACTGTGTGCCTAAATTGAATTATTAGTATTGCATAGCAATACTTGGAACTATTTGACTGTGTACCAATGAATGAATAGTGTTGAATATAATTATTAGTGTTGAATTACAATACTTGTAACCATTTCACTGTATGTAAACAAATCATTAATATTGATGAGAATTGTCAGTGTTAGATAGCAATATTTGAAACCATTTAGCTGTGCAAGCAAATTAGCTTTAACCTTTTAGAAATACAATTATTTTTTTTATATATTTGATATATATATATATATATATATATATATATATATAGGATTTGGCATTAAATAACCCTACAAAGGTTGATATACCATAAAAACCAACCAACAGAAAAATGGGTAATAGTCACTATTGTGATGATTTTTATTCCAGTGTGGAAATAGTGTGTTAGGCACTAAAAATGCTTTACAATAGTAAAGTTGTTTCTGTTGGGGGTTATAGATGTTTTGTATGAGATTCATTCAATAAATTAAGGTAATTTTTTGTATTTTTTTTCCACCTGAATTTTTTTTCATAAACCTAAACTCTGTATAGTTTGAAATTAGTTTATAGCAAAAACTATTTTAATCTTGCTGAAATATGTTTTCAGGCTATTCAAAATAGTGTCAAAACCAAACAGGCTTAAACTGTCATCAAATTTTTGTTAGCTGAGAAGTGCAAACCATGTGAAATGTACAAAAAATATGTGATATGTATGGGGAAACGTGTTTTAGTTTAAAAAAAAAAAGAAAAACTTTACTAGCAAGCTAAACATGAATTTGCCTGAGGTGAAAAGAGTCTGTATAGTTGAAACACAGTGACTCTCTGTTGAAAAAAGAATTCCTAGTGCAGCAGTCAGTAAAGAAGGTCATGCTGAAAGTCTTTTGGGATGTGAAAGGACCCATCAGTATTGATTTCTCTGAAAAAAAGGTGCAACTAAACAATGCTCTCTATTGTCAACTTAGGCAAAATTCACCTTGTTTATTAAATGACCCTTGTATCTTCTCTTCGAGAGAAAGTGTTTGCTTATCTGTTATTTTTATGCCTTTGTGATGCATGATATGAAGAAATAAATAAAAGCAGATATTCAGTTAAGTAACAGAATTATATCTATTACAATAAATAGACAGAAATCCTGCTGAAATAGAATTCACAAAAAAGAACATAATAAACACTATGTATGCAAAATATAAATAGACTCAAATTTGAGATCTAAAAGAAAGGTTTAGTAAGATTATTTTACTTAAGACATCTTGGTAATATAAAAGAAAAGATACTTGCTTTAATGGAGTTTTAATCCTTGAGTATATGAGAGGCTTTTCATTCTGGTATGGCTTGCTTAAAAGTGAGCAAAACTGTTTTATACTTTTTGTAAGTGACATTTGGATGTAATTGCAAGCTAAGATTTAGTCATCAAAATTTGTTCCAATGGCTCCAAATTGTTTCTTTTTTTATTTTGCTTTGTATTGAGCTATTTGAATGAAATTTTGAGTAAATAGCTCTGTATTTGATTTACAAATTCCAAAATTTTCATTGTTGTACACTTTTTTATACATTTGTTTTATTAAGTGATTTCCAAATGCAATGAAATCTATATAACAGATTTAAATTGCTATAGATGATACCCTGCTCAGTTATGAGCTATCTCACTGGCACCCAAATGTAACTAACTCACTGCTTGCAAAATGTGTACACAGGGGTGTTAATCCTGGGCCCCACAACCAACTTCACTCCATGTCTTGCCTCATCTGTGGACATTTTCACCTACTCACCAAACAGTTGGACTTGGTCATCCAATTTGTATCCTCTGTCCATGCTATGTTCTTTGATTCAGAAGGTGAGCCAGTTTCTATTCAAAATTGCTCCATCAGGTTACAAAAAAAAGGACTTCAACAAAAGATAGGAACACAGTCCAACGTGAAGATTTCTTTAGTTATATATTCTGGTATATTACATTGATTATATTTCTCAACCCTTCCCTCATCTGCTTCAGAGATGTGACTATTATAATCTTGCAGCAAGCTAATTCTTAGCTATCAAAAGTCTGGTACAAGGTTTAAGCTTCTTGCCGCTTTTTCTTCTTTCTCTGCTTATCTGTTTTCTCTACTTTTTCTCTTTAATAAGCTAAGCTCTCAATCAGAGAATGGCACAAAATCTGGGCCCAGGTGTTCTCAGGCACAGTGGACGTCCAGTGGCTGCAAAATCTTGCTTTTGTTGAGCAACCAAAAGTTTCAGCTTATATGCAAGTTAGTTCCGACTTTCAAGGTGGTGGGATGATATCAAACTCAAGGCCTTCTGCCAAATGATGATATCAATTTCTTCCAAAGTTAGAAAACATAATTTGTTTCCACCCCTTTTCTCTGACTCCAATCTACATTGATTAGCTTCTCTCGTTACAGCAACAGAACAGATACCATCTTCAGTTTCTCCTACTACTTCTTTATCTCCTCTAACCCTATTCCTCTCAGGGGTGGTTACTTCTCTCTGACATTATATCATGGAATTTGCCACCTTTTAGAAATTTTCTAATTTCCTAGGCCAAATTTGATTTTCTGGCTGACACAGGTTTTGTCTCTGACTTTCCGACCCTGCAGAAATGACTTGTCACAAGTTTTTTTCTTCCAGCCAAACCAATCTACCTTAGAACAATTGATGATATATATTTAAAAATTTCTCATTTAGAACCCCCCACCGCCCCACTCATTTTGGTAAATACACCGGCCTCTCAAAGTATATTTTAACTCTTTTGGTTTTAATAATTTTCCTCAATTAATTCTTTTGAATAATTAGTCTACTTGTCTAGGACGTACCACGAATGTGTAAATCTTTAGATTATTATAGTTGAAGGATTGAAATTGATGTTTCAGTTGTAGCACCATTTAATCTTTCATTTAGTAGATTTATTAGCAGTGTCATCTTAGAGATCAATCACTTTTAAGACAGGTTAGGATTTAACAAATTAATTTATTTTGGCTCTCTTATGTTAGAAAATAATTCATTAACAAGAATGTATGCTGTCTATGTTGTAAGGCATTTGATATTGATGAGTTTAAATATTCTTTTCTCATTTTGACTGAGATACTTGGCTAGATGCTTTCTTTATCAGCAGCTGCTGCTATACACTATCTTTTGTTTTCAATTAATTTTTTAAGATGAATAATTTTTTTTTCCTTTGAAATTGTCAATAGCCTCATACTATCTTCAGTATCATAAATCTATGACTTGTTTAAAAGTTAGCAAAACAGTATGTTTCATTCATTTTTAGAAAATTTTTCATTGGGTGACTCTTGAAAAAAATTATCTCTTTTTTCTTAAAATCTTCAATAGCCTAATACAATCTTCAATACATTCTACTATGAGTTTAAATATGAGAAAAACAGCATTTGTTTCATGCTTTTTTTTGTTCATTGAATGATGAAAATCATTCATCAATGTTTTTTTTTTCTAGGTAAACTTACTGTAGTAGCAGAAAAAGAAATAAAAGGGGCAGCTTATAGTTTGGTTGAATTTAATGGCAAATTATTAGCAAGCATTAACAGCACAGTGAGTACAATTTCTTTATTTTACTTTGTTTTTGTTTGTTTCAATAAAATCATTGCAACCAAGTTTATGAATTTTTCAACATTTGCTACTAATACTTTCCCACCCTGTTGGCTGAGGCTGAAGAATATGCTGACTCCACCTTTGCAGAGGAGTAAGACCCTTCCCACAAATGACACCACCTGTTGGCTGTGGCTTGCAACCCATAATGCTTAAGGACAGGATTCTGGTGGCTGAGCAGTCCACGACCCATCAGCAAAAGCAGTCATGTGACCTGCAACACTCCACCTGGGCTAGATGGTTGATTGTAGAAGCCTGATCTGATCAGTTGGTTGGTCATGTCAATCCCTAGCACCTATATAATAGTCCTGATTGTATTCAAATTGCTATTGTGGTAAACAAATGCTCAACTCTATTTTATCCTAAAGATGCTGGAAAGTGGTAGCTGTGGGTCAATTGCACTGAGAAAAATAAGTCTTTGACTACTGTTTAACTTTGAGGTACTAGGTTTTAGTTTCTGAAAGATTGAAATTAGCAGGGGGCTCAATCTCACTCATAACATGGCCAATGTTTCTACCCCTGGTAAATTCTCAACAAAAGTTGGACTCTGTGGTTTGTAATGGAGCGCAATCAGTAAAAAAAAGACTGAAAAAAAAGAACAAATAGCGTATATAGCAAATTCAAACAAAAAATAAAAAATCTCTTAGAACCTGATTCAGAAAATGAAGCAGTTGAATTCCCAAAATTTATTGTACTAGAATCATTGTAAGATACTTGTTTAGCTAAATTGCACCATTCTTGATAGAAAAAATAATTTTCAGTAAAACAAACCTTTGAACTGTGAAAAAGATAAGAAGCAGCGATCTACTTGTGGAAGTGGACATCTAAAAACATGCCGAGAACTGAATTAAAATACAAGGCCTATCTACATGATAGACTCAATACCTCAGGAGTAATTATAAAAAATAAGAAGTTATCCTAAGCTACAACAGTGGAAACAAAAGCAGTCTAAGGAAAGCAAAAGGTCACAGACTATAAAAGGATAACTATTCGAAGGGGTGGTGAAGAAATACGAACACACACCTACATCTTAACATTTAATAAATTGACAATACCCAAAGAAAGTTAATATTGGATATTACCCTAAAAAAGTATAATAGTAAATCCCTGCACCATTGAGGTGCTTTAAAGGTAAAAAATATGAACACCACATGGAGAGCTGTAGAGGATATCCAACAAGGAAGGTGTTACCAAAAGGGAACCAAACCACATTGAAAAAGATTGTCCTAATGAAACTAAATGCTCAAACTGCCAAGGAAACCATCCTACATTTTCAAAATCTTGTGGAATATACAAAAGAGGGAGGTAAAGTATAGAAGGAATTTTATTTCTTGAAGCTAGGAAAATTAAAGTTGAATACCTGAAAATAGTTGAATATGAAAGAGAATACCTACACTAATGTAGCACAGAAGGTGAGTCCTATTAACAGCAACAATACCATCATCACCTCCAACAACAATGATCAACTTGATATAGAATTCATTGAAAAACTACTGCAACTCGGTTAAAGAATAGTTAAAGAAATTACACTTGGGTGAAATCTGTCAAACAGAAACACAAATTAAGCAAAAAATTCAAAACCTAACACCAAAGTGAACAATGAAAAAACCAATACACATTCTAACTTCCCCAGTTAAACTTGAACCTTCCCACCACGCCAAAATAAATCATATTCAATTAACCACTGAACAAAAATGATAGAAATATTAAACCCATCAATAATAAAAACACCCAAAAGATTATTAAACAAGATCCTGCACACAAACAAAAATAATGCAACTTCCAAGGATCAACCAAACCTCTAATTAGATCCTATAGTGTAGAAAGTATGAATATTTAAACTGACAACATTATTGCAAACCTCAATTTAGCAGATATATAAAACAAAAAACAAAGATACAGCTATGAAACAAGACCATCTACTAAACATGAGTGTAAATCAAAATTTGTCTCCTAACCTTTTGTCTTGTGCTCTAACATTTAAAAACAAAAATATTTACCTACAAACTATTTGCTATATATATATAGCAATAAATAACCCATAAAGGTTAAACACCCACAGACCAACCAATCTGCTGCCACATTTAAAAAAAAAATTGTTTGTGTTGGGTGGTGCAGAAGGGTATATTCCAAATATATCTTACTGGAAACCCTGTTTTATAAGTATTCCAACCATAAAGAATGTACACTTATTGTTGCCATTTGTCGTGAAAGCCAGGATAACAAAGTGGCTGATCCTTTACCCAGCAGTAATAAGGTGTGATACAAGGAGGGAAGGACACAAACAGCATATTAGGAAAAGATGATCTGTAACTTGTTTCTCCAGTAAATACTCAGGTCTTGTAGAGAATGTATTTTAGCTTATTTATGTTTAAGATTCTATAGAATTGTTTTTAATCCTTTTTTTTTTTTTTTTTTTACTACATTATTTACTGTATTTGTAGTGGAGTAGATACTCAGACACATCATTATCATATTAAAGACCCCCACTCCTTTTATTTCTTATTTTTTTGCTCATTTTTAAAAAAAATTGTTTGGCTTTCTTCTGTCTGCAGGTACGTTTATTTGAATGGACAGCAGAAAAAGAATTACGTCTTGAATGCAGTCATTTCAACAACATAATTGCACTTTATCTTAAGACTAAAGGAGACTTTATTTTGGTTGGAGATTTAATGCGATCTATTACATTATTGGCATATAAACCTGTGGATGAAAATTTTGAGGAGGTATGTTTAACAAATAATCCAGAATGTTTTCCATGTATTCCAGTTTCATGTGATTGTACTGTTTCTAAAGTTGTTACTTTCAATTCTGATGTTGGACACACTGAAATAAACAGAAAAACTTTTAACAGAAGTACATAAGACATACTATCACATAGGAAGTAAATACAGGGTGTTTCAAAAAACAATTTTATACTATTTGAGATGTACAGGGTATCTAAAAAAAAAAAAAAAAAAAAAAGAAAAAAAAAAGTGATATCATTTTATATGTACAGGGTGTTACAGAAAAATTGATATTGTTTTATAATCTAATAATTTGACCATTTTTTTGTTAAAAATTATCTCAAAATTTTAGCAACATGTGTAGAAACAACTCAAAATTCTATGTTTAATATTTAGATGCCTTTTATTTTCCAATGAATGGCATTTTTATACCTAAAGAAAAGAAAATTAAATATATAATTTTGAGTTGTTTTTATACCTGCTATTAAAAATTTGACATAATTTGAAGAAGAATTGGTCAAGTTTTCTGAAACGCCCTGTATGATAAAACTAGTGATCTTTAAAATCACAATTAGAATATTTTGATATGCATGCACATCTAATAAAATGATCAACATACTATTGTCAAACTTTTTAAAAACTTTTTGAAACAAATGTACGATCGTTATAGTGCAGGGATGTGGCTTAGTGTTGTCACTTGACCCCCTCCCATCATAAAAGAAGTGGATAAACATTTTATGGTCCACCACAATTTAATTAGATATTTCTTCATTATTCAAGCTAGCTTTTCTTAGTTGGATTTCTGTTTAGATATGATCATTAGGAAGATAAAAGTTTTAGACATTTTTAGAATGATAACCCAGGTGGGCTACAAAAGTGTTAAAGCCCTAAGCCTCTCAAATGTCTTTTCTCTTCTTTAACTCAGCTCAAACTCTAATTTAAAAAAAAAAAAAAAATCCCTGTCTTCTATTACATGATAGCATCAACCAATCAAAGTTTAAGTTTACAGTGTAAGTATAATGCTAAATTGGATCCTTAGTAAAGTTAGCTAAACTGAATCTTCATATTTTCATTTAAGCATGTAATGTAGATATCTAGCTAAAATTTTTCTAACCAGAAAGCAAAGTTATAATTTTTCTTTTTTCTGGTCAGCAAAAAAAAGACTAAAAAAAAAAAAATGTTTACATTTATATTAGTAATGGTCATCAAGTAGCCATAAAAGTTAATCTCTCAATACTGATTATAAATGGGAATGGATAAATTTATTACAAATTTATGTAATTTCAAATTTTGCTTTATATGTAGTCTTCAGGAGATGCTTGTGATATAAGGGTTATCGTTATAGGAAATGGAAATTGGACAGAGTTCTGAATGAGGCTGCTTGCATTTCACATAGCTCTAGTACCCTTGGGAAAGATATGAATCCAACTATGGGTAAATGGTATTGCAGACGGGGGCCTCTTTAACCTTGGTATGGCAACTGATCTAGGAGAAGGAAAACTCTGAATTCAAATCTCTTAAACTCCACTTGAAAACTTTGTGTCACATCCTGCTTGTGTGGAGGGTTTGGGTAAATACATATTTGTAGTTTTGTTAATATCTATAATGAAAAAAACTTTACATAATGTATTGAAAGTTTATTTCTTTTAATGAAATAGATTTTAAACAAAACAAATGATCTTTAATTCTTCTCTTTGGAAGTTAAATCAGTAAAAACAAATTTAGAACTATTGTTAAACCTTTTGATTTCTTTCAAATGTAATGATTATAGTATCTTTCATTAGTCATACAAAAAAGAGGTATGTAAACAAAGCTTTAATTTTAATTTTTATCAGTGATTTAAGATTTTTAACAAACTCTTAATGAGAGAAAATATTTTATATCTTCAATCTACATATTTTGATTAACTCTGCTTAAACTTTTAAACCAATAAGCCCAATATTTCAGGCTGTGCACTATTTTTATATAATGTAATACATGTGCAATCTATGATTCAATACATCTACAATACTTAAATTTATGGTAGTAAATGATAAAATATATTAATAATACATATTTTGTGTATTTTTAAAATTAACATTTAAAAACCAATATTTCAGGCTGATGGAGATCATGTCAGATACTACTAATAAAAGGTGACCATTCATAACATTTCTTTTAATGATGGGATGTGTGCACCTTGAAGTGAAATTTGAATGTGTTTTGTGCTCTTTTTTTTTTTTTTTTTTTTTTTTTTTTTTGTGTGTGTGTGCATGAATTTTGAGAGCTCAGGGTTCAAAAGCTTAAATATTGCACTATTAATTTTTTGCTTTATATGATTAAAAGAGTTATAATTCAAATCCTCAGAAAGTTAATTGAATAATAAATTACTTATAGCCTAAAGGGAATGATGATATAATAAATTTATTCTTAATTAAATACATTGTTATTGTTTCTGTGGAATGTTAGCTGAATAAAGAACCAGTCAAGAGAGATACTCCAGATTTAGTTGTGCGCATGTAAGTAAAATTGGCAAAGTTGGTTGAGAGTGACCCTAAGGCTCTTTTTTTTCAATAGCTACCACACTGAGGTGTAGGGGAGTGCGCTATTCCATTCCCTGGATTTCTCCACTTCACCCTTGATCCTTACCTTATAGTGGTGAGTGTTAATCAAGGTAGCATCAAGTACCATTTTTTTTTTTTTTTGAGTCTTTGGTATGACTCAACCTGGTATTGAACCCTGGTCTCCCGGACTGTTGGCGAACACTCTACTCATTAGGCTAATAAAGAAATACAATTTATTGTTAAAATGATTTACTAAGCTTTGTTTTGTATGACTTAGTTACATCAGCTAGAATTGAACTCATTAGTAGAAATGGTCTACCAATTTAGTTTGTTAACCATTTCTTAAGTGTAAGATGTTCTAAATGATATTATTGTTGAATTTAAAGCCATTTTTCTTTTTAATTAGTATTTTATGCTTAGCTTGCTTTCATGATTTTTGCAGTTAAGTTTTATAAAAATCATTTTTGTGATAAACTTAAATTAATTATTTCTTACTCCCACTTAGTACTACTATATTTGTAAATATTTTTCTTATTAGTTTTATAAATCTAAATGGTTCGTTTTTCAGATTGCTCGAGACTCCAATCCAAACTGGATGACAGCTGTTGAAATACTTGATGATGAGAACTTCTTAGGAGCCGAAAATTCTTTCAATTTATTCACCTGCCAAAAAGATAGGTAAATAGACAATTTTTGTTCATGTAAAAATCTTATCTCATCTTGTTATTTTCTCTTATGCAACTAGCATAGTTCCTGTTATTTATAAGTTGGTTATTTACGTATATATATTAATACTTTTGCTTGTCTATAGGTTTGACATAGCAGTGTTGTCAATAGTGTTGGTAAATTGAGAATGTAGGAGCATTTGTTGACTAAATTCTTTAAAATCCCATGAGTAAATGAAATAAAGAAGTCATGTGAAGAAGAAAAAGAAAGTGAAGAGAGATTTAGCTGAAAGGAAGAAAACATGAAAGGAAGAGAAGCCTGAAATATAGAAAGTTATCAGAAGAGAATAAACCAAGTGAAAATGAAAAATAAAGTGATTAAGTAGTTTAGTCTACTTTTCTCTTTTGCTTTGGTCATTTTTTTCTTTTCTTTTTTTTTTTCAATAGAGCAAATTAGTTTGTGTTGTTTGCAGTTATTGATCTAAGCAAACTGTTCTATAGTAGTTGAGCTTATTTGACTTTCATAGGCATTTTTGTTGGAATGTATACTTTGGAGGTAGTATTAGTAATGTAATATTGATTGTTGTAGGAAATGGACATGGCAATCTTCAAAATCCTTAATGAGCTGTTTGTATATCCTATAGCACTAAGCCCAGTCAGCTGGGGCTGTAGAATACACTGACTGCATCTCTGCAGAGGGGTAAGACCCCCGACAAGTATCCTGGATATGATGCTAAACTATCTGATGGGAGGCTTCAGGCTTAGAGATTTGGGGAATGTGTAGTACCCCTTCATTGCCATAACTCCCAGGTTCACTCTAACTTGGAGGGATAGCTCCTGATAAGGTCCTATCTATGGTTCAAATAGAACAAACTAGGTGTGAATAAATGATGTTAAATTGTGACTGTTATATAGTAATACTTGAAACCATTTAACTGTGTGCAAAAAAAAGGCTCAGACTTGTTTAAGAATGTTATCTACAAAATGTGTTTACAACTTGTATATATATTTAATATATATGTATAAAGAGGATTTGGCATTAAATAATCTACAATGGTTGATATACCATAAAACCAAACAATAGTGCTAATACCCTTGGGAATGGTAATTTTCTCTCTCTCCAGCTGTGAGTAAATAGGCAGATGACTCTTTTAACCTTGGCATGGTAACCAGACTAGAAGAAAGAAAACACTGAATTTAAACTATTTGCAGATCTGGAGAAGATGGGCTTTGCTAAGTTATTCCTGTCCAAGACATGCTTTATGAGTAGCGCTTCCATGACCAAACCAGGTTAGGGGATAAGTTCTCTCTCTCTCTCATCTACTTGAAGTAAATGAGTAATTTTTGTATTCAATAGAAAGGTAATTATTTTGTAGACAAAGCTGTTCTCATGTATGGAATATCACCTTAGATATTTTGTTTTTGTTTTCTTGACAGTGCTGCAACTACTGATGAAGAAAGGCAGCATTTACAGGAGGTTGGACTTTATCATTTGGGAGAATTTGTAAATGTATTTAGACATGGTAAGTGATTTCTCTTTGCTTACATTTTTCTTCAGTTCTCTCTAAAGATTAACGAATTATGGAATAGAGCTGTAAAGTTAGTACTAATTTTTAATTCCCAATCTTTTCCTTGATAAATTTATTTTACAGTTATCTTTCCATATGCATAGCAATTAGAGATACAGGACTTCTGCAAAGATGGAAAAAACATGAATATCTCTAGGATTTTAACCCTCGGTACTGCCGACCATATTTGATATGCAAACAGTATGATTTATAAATTCAAAAATACAATGACAGCTAATACATTGAGTGAGAGGCAATGCAGTACAGGTGTAATATGTGATTCAATACATGTACTGTATGTATATTTATGGTATTAAATGATAAAATAGATTAATAACACAAACATATTTTGTGCATTTTTAAAAATTTAAATGCTTGACTTATCTTTTATTTATTTATTTATTTTTTGTTAAAATTCTTGATATGAAGGTGTAATTATAGGAATAATAATGATATTCTCAGCCTGTTGGTGGGACGTAGAATGCTCACTGTAACACCTGCAGAGGATTTAGACCTCTCTAAAAAGGGGGTATTCTGGGTATAACACTAAACTGCATGTAATAGTTGAGGCTTCAATTCTGGAGCTCTGAGGATTGTGGAGTACACCTTTATTGCCATTACTCCCAGGTTCACTCTGACTTGGAATGGTAGTACTTGTTAGGGTTCCATCTATGGGTCAAATTGATATTTTTGAAATTATTAGTATAGGATAGGACTGTGTACCAAAATCTCTTAAACAATTATGCTGAGAATGTAAATATAAACTTACAATGAATGCAATTCTCTAACCTATAGGTATAAAATAACCCTTGATGGATTGACATGCTATCAAAATCAATCAGTCAGACTGCTAGACCTGTCAGCCTCAAAAAAAGGGTTACGGGCATGGTTGTGTCCCTTAAACCATAGATATTTTTAGGAATAGGAGTTGCATGCTGAGGAGAACAGAGGGAGGTGGGTTGACCATGATACTTTGAGAATGAAAGGGCTCTAAGGACTAGGGATAAGATCATACTACATCAAGTGGCTACCAGTTGTATCTGGCATGTACCTCTGGGAATAAAGTATTGTTAACTGTTCATCTTTCTTCCTATCTACTTATTTTTTTTTTTTTTTTTTTTTTTTTTTTTTTGCTTTTTGCACATATAACCACATTTTTCCTCTGAAAAAAAAAATACTTTTCCCCACAAATCCAGTATGTATGAAAACCAAATTTGGTAGTTCTACAAGCTGTTTGGCCATTATGTTTCGGAGCCATTAGAAACTCTTAAATATTCACAGCAGTAACAACAAATTTGATTGTTCATCTTTTAATATGATCCATTTCTTTTATGATAAAAACTGAATATTTCAGATTAATGGTTAAAAAAAGTCTGTTAGACTTGATAATTTTGTGTGTAATGATTCTATTGTTCATTTAACTTGCTTTTTGAAACTTGGGTATTTAATTAAGAAAAAAAGACCCAAAAACTTTCATATGTTGTTTATACTTGTATTTGTAAAATAGAGTACTGTAGGTGTAATTTGTGAAAAATCTTTTAGTTTGCATAACTTTGCGCTACTTCTGTGATGCTGCAATTTTGAAACTTTTTCTTTTGGTTGTAATTGCAATGAAAAGTTATTTTAAAATCAATGTGCAATGGACTCTCATTTTAACAAAACTCTTTCTAATATGACATGTGTAAGTTAATGGTAAGTTTGTATCTTTGTAAAACCCAGAAATCAGTTTGAGGCAAAAGCCTCAAACTGATTCAACTCGATTATTTTAAAAAGTAAAATCAACAGACTCTTAAAACAATGCTGGCTAAAATAGCTGAAAAATCAAAGAAATTCTAAAGAAAAGTTTTATTAATTTATGATAAGCTTAGAAGGATTAATAATAATTTCACTTTATGTAAAATCTAAATTATTATAATTATAACAGTGTTTTCAAATCCCCAAGGAAGTGACCCACAGGGGTTGATATGCCGTTAAACAAAACTCAAACTCCCCAAGGAAGTCTATTGTATTTCAATTCTTTTGACATATCTCCTTAATCTTTACTTTTTGTTAAGGATCTCTGGTTATGCAACATGCAGGTGAAAATTCCACCCCCACCCAAGGTTCAGTTTTGTTTGGTACTGTCAGTGGAGCTGTGGGTAAGTAAATAAAACAAATAAACCGTTTTTTGTTTTTTTTTGTTTCCTATAAATCTTTTTTATTAGTTAATTTACAAATCAAGTTATCATTCAAAAAGTTTTTGTTTCAATCTCATATTGTTTTATGTACAGGGAATTCTCTGTTCATTCAATTTTATGCACTTGGGTATTGGTATTCTAAACAGTCATTGAATTTTCTGCCATAGGATTCACTTCCTTATGCAAATACATACCCATAATTTGGCTTGGAATATTTAGGGAAATTTTTAAAACTATTATAGTACCTTTGGGTTGCAGGAGATTGTATTATTTATATATAGATCAGTGTTTCTGCCTTGGATGAAAGTGTTACTTTCCCTGACATTTTTGCCATTATCAGTAATATATGCATGCTGCTTGCTGGAAAAGGTACACTTAGCATAACAGTTATCATCATAGGCAACCTGAGTTCAAATCCTGAACAAAGCTGTTTGCATTTCACTTTGGACTAATGCCCTAGGGAAAGACATGAATTCTTCTCTTCTTCTCCCAGCTTCAGGTAAATAGTAGACCAGATTGGGTTCTTTAATCTTGGTAAGACAACCTGTCTAAGAGAAGAAAAGCTCTGAATTTGTAAAAAGTAAAGTAGGCGACCTTAGTCGAGGGTGACCCAAAGGCTCCCTTTTCAATAGCTACTACACCGTAGGATTGAACTCTAGTCTCCCAGACAATTAGTGAACACTTTACTGATTTGACTTGTATCATATCCTGCTTATAACAGAGGTATTTGGTAAATATATATGTATTTGATGAAAAATGTTGAACTAATGTATATCCATACATTTTTTTTTGTTAAGAGCACATTAGATGACAGGAAATGTAGTAATTTTCTTTATAAACTGAATAACCAGCTGATATTATGAGAATTCACTAATGACAGAAGGTTTCTAGTGGATCTGTAGCAAACAGTGCTCTCTTATTGACAATTTAGGCAAAGTCTTACGGTTGTCACCAATTCAGCTAATGTAACAATAGCCATGAGGCTTGTTTCTTGTATCATCTAACTGATAAATTATGTTACTCTCTCTCCCACAATGGTCCGATCTATGTGCACTAATTGAATGTCATTCTCTTCTGGTTGCCTCTCATGAATCTTAGTTCAAGACTGCTGTCACATATGCATAAGTGATAGCTATATGAGTGTGGAGAGCTGAAAAGTTCATATAATTATGACATATCTGCTGTTATGATGTTTTTATTTTCTTAAAAGGCCAGAGAACTATTATATATTAAATTATGTAGTGACAAGATTATCCAGTTCTAGCAAAGTTAGTAAAGTTTACATAACTTATATTTACTGGTTTCTATGTTGAGATTAAAATAATGATCGATCATCAAGAGCATGCAATAAGTAATGATTGCCTTCAAATGTTGCAATCAAAATTGATCTGAGGATGATTTCTGGCAGAAAAATAGATTTAATAAAAATCAAAAGATGCTTCTTAGTCATAGCCTGAAGTAAGAAAACTACTACAGTAGAAATTCAAACTATTTCAAACGAAGGACTATTTAAAAAAAAAAAAAAAAAAAAAAAAAAACTAAGTAAACCAAAACCTCAAGAAGATTTTATCAAGAATTGGTAATGAGGGTTGATTGAAAAGTTCATATGATGATGTCATCTGTTGTGACTTTTTTGAACAATGGGATCAATGCATACAACACTGATGGAAGTGTGCAAGGGGGACTGTTGAAAAAATAAACCTTATTTTGTCACATTCCTTAAGAATATCTTGGTCAGCTTATGAACTTTTCAGCTGATCCTTGTATTACAGATTTAAATGTGTGCAGGCTCAAACACTATTGATTACACAATCAACATGTGAAGCAGTGTGATCTTTTTGTATCAGGTTAGGGCAAATCATTACAGGATTTTAATTTATTAAATTAGAACTTATTTTTAATTGTCCTTTTTTTGCCTGAAGCATTTTCCCTTGTAAATATTCCTTTCACTTTTTGTTAAAAATGTCCTGTTAAATCATTGAATTTCATTGTTTGTAAATTCTTATGTCAACAATAAAAATGCTTACTGCTATGAAATACTAAAAGTTACTTGAGTGAGTCAAGTTTTGCAATATTTTGCTATGTGCTAGTTTGATCATATGATATACATACTACAAAGTTGTAGAAGGTACCCACTGTGGTTGGTAGTATCGTGGTAGTTGGTGCTATAATGCTACATAAGTAACTAAAAACGTTTGTGTAAAAGATGAAGGTGCTTTACTTGGGTTGCTAGAAATTTGATGATCAGGCAAAGTCAGGTAGACCTAAAACTATTGATTTCAAGACTGTGCTCCAAGCCAAAGAGACAAATCCAGGAAGTAGGTCTTGCTTTTGCAGAGATTCCCTAATGTAACAAACCCCATTGGACTGTAAAATAGAGAGTATAAGCATCTGAAACTACCAACTTGTGCCTCACATTACCAAAATATTGCAAAACTTTTGACTCGCCCTAGAAGTATCAAATAAAATAGCAAAAGAAAAACTTGGATGTTTAAATATTAAATCACATTGTTACATTAATTTTTTTTTTTTTTGTAGGACTTGTTACTCAGTTACCTGAAAAATTTTTCCACTTTTTATTGGAAGTACAGAAAAACCTTGCAAATGTCATTAAAAGTGTAGGGAAAATTGAACATTCTTTGTATCCTTTTATTGATGATTTCCATTTATTGTCATTTTGAATTCATTGCAAACAACAATTTTAAGCCAAGATTTAATATCAATTGTGATTATCATTTTTCAATCTTCTGCTTAAATTGTTTATATTTATTTGATTCCTTTCATTTTTAATATTTTCATGGCTAGGTAAATAAGGTAATTTTTAGCACTTCCTGGTACAATTTACGTTCTTATCCTACCATGGAAATTTATGAATAAGACACATCTTAATGTTTTTAGTTATAGCATTTAAAGCATCACCAAGTAATTCCAAATGGATCACAAACAATTGTCCAGGAGCAGTCCCCATGGCATAATGGCTAAAGTACTTGACTGCATTTATCCCCTTAGCTAATGGGGGCAGGTAGCTAGTATCACTGCTGTTCTTCTACAAGGATGGCTTTAGCATTAAATAACTCATGAACGTTCATATGCTATTAAACAAAGAAACCAAACCAAACAATTTTCTCAGAAAATTATCAGGTGTGAATTATCAATCACTGATGAATGTCAAAAAACATTTGAACTTGTTAAACTGATTCATATCACTGTAGAACTTTCTTTTAAACAAAAATGTAGTCAAAATGCTGTAACATTTTATGTTCTGGACATGATCAATTACAATTGTGGATGCAAAAAAAAAAAAAAAATCAAGGATAATTTTTCTTAATTTTTTTGTGCATCCCCCAAAAAAAATCAAGTGATTATCTATAACATGCTAAATCAACATGACAGATGGCTCCTGCTTGACCTAAACTGAAATTGAGTGTTTTGTCCAGGAATCTCTTAAGTTTATTGATTAATTTTGAATCAGTCATTTGATGAAATTGGAGTGATTATTTTTTTTTTTTTTAAATCAGTCTTGTTGCTGAAAATAATGACATGGACAAAATTAGAAAATTTTGGGTTGACATATGCATTGAAAATAAAATTTGTAGCAGTAGAGCTTGCCACAACCAATAAAGGCACCTAATTGAAAACATGATCACATGGTTCGGTGTGTGTGTGTGTATATATATATATATATATATATATATATATATATATATATATATATATATAGGTTGGCCAGATAATGTGTATTTATCCATATAAGAATAGGGCATGTGTGATATTGGGAGAATGTAACTGTTAAAAGGTAGATTTTTTTTTTTTTTTTTTTTTTGGATACAATTGGTAGATGAGTGATTAGCCAGTTTAAGTACCAGCACTGGTGGTCTGTATGTGTGGGAGAGTGCTCCATATATACCTTCTCGAATTAAAACTGGGTTAGACAAGACAGGAAACAGTGGTTAGTGAGAGCAAGGAATTTTTGCCAGTTACAGCTCATGCTGTGCAGAGCAGTTAGAGAAAAGTCCTGGAGTGTTACTTACCTCCTTTGTGAGCAAGTAGGGTTCTTTGGAGAAAAAATATTACTGAACATGGTGATAATTGTCAAACTACAACTATAAAAAAATAAATTGCATTTATATTTGTGATAACACAACAGAATGTGTGTATATGGATTGTTTCCCTCCCTCCCAACTTCCTTAACAGTTTTTCCAGTTGGCGGTCATTTCACACTGAAAGGAAAACTGAACCTGCTGAGGGTTTCATAGATGGAGACCTGATTGAGAGTTTTTTGGATCTCGAACGGGACAAAATTGAGCAAGTTGTACAAGGACTGAAGAGTTCGCACACCAAAGTAAGTTCATTTGTCATGCACATAGATATACATATTTTATAATCTATTGTAGATATGAACACAAGGGATTCAGCACAGGTTTTTTTTGTTTTGTAAGTAAACATCTATATTATATTGATCTGCATTTTGTACATAATTAACAAAATAGCACATTGTGAAATCTTTGATAAAAAATTTTACAACAGTAACTAGATGTTTTTTTTACCTCAATTGTTATAGTTCTTCAGGAGATATGTAATACTAATTATAGTATATTTCCTCATATTTATTTGGAGTTAATTATGATATAAATTCTTTAACTTTGACTAATCACATGCTATTTAGTCATAAAAAGCTTCAAGACTTAACCTAATTAAGTCTATCTATATAAGGTCTAAAAAAAAAAAAAAAAAAAAAAAAATGAACGTGTTTTTAGTTCTCTATGCCCCCATAATATTACAGGAATTTGATGTACTGAGATTCTAAAGTTAAAGGTTTAGGCAAAATTTTACTTTTTACAATGTTTAGTTGTCCAGTTTCTTAGGGAAAAGTTATCCAACTCAGGTGTTTGTGTTCATATACAAACAGTACATAATTTATATTAGTGATCATGGAAACTATTCCAAACAAGATTTTCAAATTTACTATATTTTAAATTTCTTCAACAAAAGTGGGGTGGAAGTCCAGTTTAAAAGCACAGTTAAAGTTTTGAAAACAAAATCCTCAAGTTAAAAGTACAAACTGGCCGATTTCCCAAAGCATCAGAAAGTTACCATGCTTTGAACCTGGACTATTGTTTTCAGAAATTCATGATAGTGTTGACTTTCTTCATTTAAGAATTTGTGGTTGCATTTTTTTTTATAAATAAATAAATATTCTCTCTCACTTTTCTGGAAATATTTTAATTTTTTTTCCTTTTTCAGATTGATGATGGGAGTGGAATGAGCAGAGATGCCACAGTGGATGATCTTATCAAAATTGTTGAGGAGTTGACTCGAATTCATTGAGCTAGTCATGGACAATTAAAAAAAAAAAAATCCCCCACTCCTACAATTTTTTTTTTCCTCAGAAATATAGGGAGTGGGAAGGGTTGTATTTTTTTTAATTTTTTTTTTTTTTTTTGGGGTTCAGAAGTTTAAAAAAAAAAAAAAAAAAATTCCTGTTTGAAATAGGATAAACAAAACAAAACAATAAATAAGAGGGGGAAAAAATTCACCTTTTTCTTTCCTGATGTGTTTAGTATTTATTTGAGTTTTTCTTTATTTCATGTTCTACTTGCTACAGCAACTGCTTTGATCTTGAAGTGGAACAAAGACATTTTGAAATCTAATTGCAAAGAATCTTTTCTATTCTCTCTGATCACTCCACTTTGTAAATTCAAAAACTAGGACAGTTCCTCCCTCAAAAAAAAAAAAAATAAATAAATAAAATTGTCTAAGAAATTCCACTGACAAATCATGACGGTAAATCCAAGATGGGTTTTTAAACTATAACAATCAAATATAGAAGTTTAAGTATTCATAACATCTAGACTTGCTTGGCTAAAGAATTTATTCTAAAAATAACTGATGTATTTGGGCACAAATTCTTTCTGGGTGGCTCACAAAAAAAAAAAACAAAAAAAAAAAAAACATAAAACCACACACCACAAAGTTGTTTGAATTCTGAATTTTATTTTAATCTGACAAATACACCATTTTATATACACTTACATACTCAGTCATTCTCACCACCCACCCACCCATAGCATAAAGTTTTTTTTGTTTGTTTTTTTTTTAAATATGGCTGTGTAGCACCAGTCATGATAAAATAGCAGTTACAGAGGGGACTAGACAATTGCCAAGAAAACATTTACCTCCCCTCTCACCAATATCTTGAAGCAGCAGCATTAGGTTTTATTTTTCCCACCGTATGCTGATGCTGGTGACATTAGTAAGTGTGGCTTTTTATTTTAATGGACAAAGAAAAAAAAAAAGTTCTTTCCCAGTCAAGTTTGAAATGGTCTGCTAAAGTAGAAGAAGGAAAAGGGAGAAAACTTATAAATCAAGACTCTGGAAAATGTTTTAACTATTAGTCTTTTCTCCAAGGGATTTTTTGTATATTGAAGCAAAATCTACCCCACTCCAGCCAACAGTAAATAAACAAATTTTGAAAATATTTTTTCACATTGAATATTTCAGATTGTTTGACTTTTTAAAACTGACAAAGTAAACGAAGACATGAATTTTAATATTTTTTTCTCACTTTGGAGAATTGGCAGACATAAATTAGATAATTGTCAAACAAAAAAAACCCCAGCACTTTAAAGACTTGTAATTGAATGAGTGTGCTTATTCATGTATGCATTAACTTTTCAAATATTTGAAAAATTACATTGCTAATCAGAAAAATTAAATACTCCAACTTAATTTTTTTTAATGCATTATGATCCATTTGTTTTTAATTACAACATATCTTTTTACTGAGTTAAGTTTTTAATTTTCAAATGGAAGCACTAAAACAGCTGTTCCAATGTTAAATCCTGTTAACAGTTCAGCAGAAGCTAAACTTCAATGTTGTAATCCATTTTTAGAAATAGGAAGTTGGAGGGGGAAGTATCTTCTATTCAATAATTTAAATCCCATATTGATTAACACATGAAGTACACAAATCTAGACCCAATAGTTTAGATGAAAATTTTTTAAATCAATTCGTAAATTTATGGATTAGGTGAACTTCCTTCCCTAAGAATTGAGTCATGTCAGCCATCTTTACCACTAAAATTACAATTCAAACATCCTGATTAATAACTAATTCAACTTGTGAAAAATAGATAAGGTGTGTAACAACCTTTGTGGGCTATTTAATGTAGAAGGACACTAAGGGGATAAGAGTTTATAACTTGCAATTTACAGGTGAGTAGAAGGGACTGAAGTCTGACAAAGACATGGTGAAGGAAATCCTAGAAGTTAACTGTAGAAGCTTTAGCATCAAACTTCTCACTTGTAGGTACTTTTTTGATAGGAAAAGTCAAAGAGAAGGTACTCTGAAATATAACCTGTAGTTTGCATTTTCATCAGTTATCATGCTTGGTAAACCAAGAAGTGGCTTAAATGCTAAAAAAAAAAAAAAAAATGCCTCGAGAAATGTAGGAAGAATACCCAGTAAAGAAAAATATACTCACTATAACAGCTTGTTTAACCATTATGCCACAGTAAGATATTTATTTTCCTCAGTAAACTTGGCTGAGTGAGGAGTAGTGGTGGGGGGACTTTCTGCTTTGAAAGTTAATATTTAAAAATCCCAAATTTTATTTTACCTGAACCCAGTTTTGGCACTGGTAAAGAAATTAAAATATCTCCACAAGTTGGCCGGTCTTAATTTCTTAGATATACTCATCTCTACAATCACAGTTGGAGTGATTTATGTGACTTAACATGTCATTTTAGTGTGTGTGGCATCATGAAAAATGATTGATCTCCAAGACAGGTACCTCAAGGACCATGCAAAAAATGGCTGAAAGGAAGATCCCCTGGGTTCAGACAATCAACTTAATGGCCCACCCAAGGGCCAGTAAGTATACTCGCTCATATTTAATTAAATAGACAAATGAACCAAAATTTAAGTTTTCAATAATTTTGCTTATACACAAAATGAAGGTGATATGCTTTCAGCCAATTAAACCCATAACTTTCATCTTTAGTTGCTTTTTATTGCAACCCACTTGGATTATCAATTTACAAGGAGGAATAATAAGGAATAAGCTTTTGGTGAGATTCAAACTTGTGTCCTGTTACTGAGAGCATATCTTATTGTTTATCAGTGCTGTACCATATTGTTGATAACCTAAGTTGTAATTAAATCTGTTAAAATTGTCAACTATTATTTTTCTATCAATAATTCATTAAAAATACTATAAACTTCATTAATGATGAATGGCTTATTAGAATCAAAGTTTATCAAAAAATATTAAAATGTTTAAATTTGAAATGGTGATGGAGGGGGAGGGTCATTAAATTGAGAATTTTCAATTGATAGATAATAAAATTCTTATATTCAAGACATCTACAAGCACCAGCTTTGTTTTTCAATCCCCATGTATTTTGTGTTAAGGAAGATAGCAACATTAGAAACAATCGAGAAAATAAAAATCCAGAGAAGAAACGTGTGTGTGTGTGTGTGTCCTGCTCTATTAACCATGAAAATACAAACACTGGCAAAAAGTCATGAAAGTTATCACTGGCATACACGTTAATAATAGCTCTAAATCATAATGAATTGGAATGTAAAAACCACACTGACTTATCTTAGAAATATAATACCAATTTTTTTTTTTTTTCTTTACTGGGTAATGCTGACATTAAGAATTTCTTAGGCTCTTTTGAAGATTGCATCAGCCAGAAAAATTTTCAGAGTGGAAAAGGTACAAGCAAAATTTGAACCCTGAATAATTTAAAAACAAAACTCAAAACTGAATTATTTGAGCAGTTTTATTTCTCCATAAATGGTTAAAATCCTGCTAGTACCAATTTTCAGCCTCTTAACAAAAATGAGCCTTACCTTCCTGAAGCTGTTAACTTTTGGTAATAAATACTTCATTTATAAAGTTTGCTAAAAAGCAATCTAGGCAAGGCCATATTTATGGGTTTTATTTTATTTCTACTACAAATAGGTTGGTTTCTTTAATTGATCATTGTGCAATACCAAGATAAAAAGTGTATTGATATAGCTATTATATTGCCTTAAATAAAACTATGGAATTGACATACATGGATGTAATTGGCAATATGCAACGTCTCTGAAGTGGCACATGTGACATGTTTACTACTTTCTCTAAAGTAAATTGAATGTGTTCCATATACTGACAAGACTTTTTTTCCTTAAAAAGTCTATCACAAAAAAATAATTATGAATTAGCTATAAAAATGCAATAGTAGTGTGGCCCCTTTGTGAGTGAGAGAAAAAAAACCCAAAAAACATTTAGCATAAAGAATAACAGCAGAAGCCAAAAAACTTATTTTCTACTTTGCAATAATACAATTTCATGAAGAAATAGTAAGAAATCACAAGTCAACTTAGTATCTGTAATAAGCAATACAGCAACCTAAAGATAGTAATAAATAGGAGCTATAATTGTATTCAAATTAGCCTTTTGAACACTTAGATACTGTCTACCTTAGCCCACCCCCCACCCCACTAGACAAAAAAAAATTTAAACTTTGCTTCAAATGGCAGCTATCTTTGTTTAAAGCTATCACATCATTTATTATAAGAATGACTTAATAGTTGCTACATTAAGCAGCTTTTTTTTTTGTTTCTTTTTAATTAGCATAAAAATCTCCCTGAACCAGAAATACTAGGTTTACAGTACTCCGTGGAAAATATCAGGCAGTTTATAAGGTTAACCCTTACAAAATCATTGGGTCACATTCCAAGAAAATTTTATGCTTTTTTTTTTTGCACAATTGAAAAATATCTGAATAAATAAAATACAATTTAAGCACTTAAGCCATTTTCTCAAAAGCAATACTTGATAGCTTTAAATAAAAAGCTACTTTTACAATATATAAGTTAAAAATATACAAGATAAATAGCATTTAATTTTGATTTCTTAAGTACAGACATAATTTAAATAGGAATGATGAGTTAAAAATTAAAAAAAAAAAAAAAGTAACCATTATTTTTGTTCTTTTTCATTTTACTCACAGACTGGCATGTATTTCAGATATTCAAGCCAAGGTTTATATTTTCATGGCAAAAGAATGAAAATAAAAGGCCAATCTAATTCTGATAAAAATGTTGGAAGTTATCACAAAAATCTTTTTCTCCTTGTCTTTTCCTTCTTCCAAATCTTCAAAGTAAAAAATGTTTCTCTAAATTTTCTGAACTGTTTTTGTTGGAATTTGACACTCAAGATCTGCATGATCTGATTGGGCGTGGGGGGTTAAGGTCTCAAGAGTACAAGGTACTTGATGTTAAGACTGACATACAATTTGAGAGGCAGACCATAGGAGCCAATGTAAATAGACATATTTATGTCTATTTCCACTCGATTAACTGGAAAAGTTACAATAAGGCTGAAGATGTCTTTGCATGCAAAATAGGTGCCACTGATTTTTCAAGACAGGTTTGAAGAATCAATGTATAGATTTTAATTTTGCTTTCTTTTTTTTCTGTTCTTTTTCTAATCGAATGTCTTCAAGATCCTCCAGGATTCCAATCTTGGTACTGAAAAATAAGGGGAAAGAGATGAATTTCCAAATACAATTTATATAGGAATGACATACAGTATTGGCTATATATATATATATATATATATATATATATATATATATATATATATATATATATATATACACACCAAACATTTTTGTAAAAAAAAAGTTTTTGTTGAGAAAAACATTTAGATTTTAGTATTTAGCAACATGGAAATCTGATCTCTAATAAAATAAAATGAGAATTATTCCAAGCTGTGATTGTGTCAGTAGTATTGTATGGTTGTACCAACTGGACTTAAATGAAACACCAGCAAAAAAGGTAGATAGGAACTACACAAGGATGCAGTTTGCTGTTTTGAACAAATCCTAGAAGTATCATCTCACAAAACACAGACACTAGTGTTGGCTGACCAGCAAAATCTTAGATCCATCATCTTAGTGCTTACTCTTGATGCCATCAAGAAGACTTGCCCGGATCTATGGCGAGAGAAAGTCAAAAGAATTTGTGCTGTTGGTATACCTTAATGATTTAGCAATATAAAAAAAAAAAAAAAATATGTAACAGTCCATCAACCTGTATGCCTCATAGTCACACAATTTCATTTTTGGTTATAGAACTAAAGTGTTGTAGGGTTTGGTTTTTAATGATATTTAATAATACTTGTTCTAGTTATATAATGCTTCAATAAAAATACTATAATCTTTGGTTTAGAAATAATTTACTCTTCTAATGAAAGAAAAGTGAGCGTTAATGAATGAATGAATTTTATATATATTTTTATTACACACGTATATATGTGGGTTCGTACTATTGTTACTATGTAACCTAATTTTTTCCATCAGGTTCACCTAGTGAAGAGGGTGGCTAGACATCTGGTAGGATGAAAAACAAGGCATGTTAAAATAATGGAAGGACCCTCTTGTAAGGTCACTGGCCATCTAATACACCCATACCATGATAAATCATCCTCCTCACATAGAAAAAGACACTGGTATAAAATTGGGAGTGGGGATCCTTTAGCTTTTGTTAAAAAGGTATGTAATAACATTTAATGGTTTAAGTTAACTCTTCTTTTTGGATACATCTTATTAAAAGCTCAGAGAGTGGAATTGATTTGTTGCAGTCTTCCCTTACTATAGAAAAAAAAAACTTCAGACAGGTTTTTGATATTTTGATATAATTGTTGGAATAAATTGTAAAAAAACTGGAGATGTTTAAAAAAACAAAAACAAAAAAAACAGCAGTAGTTGGTACAGCAGCACTATAGGGTTTTGTACTTTTATCAACAGTAAGTCTATTTTGCATGTATTCACAGTACTCACTTCTATTAGCATGACTTTTGTGTGAACAAATTTTTAAAAAAAGCTAGCAAGAGATAAATAAAAAGTTCTTTGTAATTTAAATAATAACTTGGTTATTGAAATGATTTATACAATTTGTTCAAAAATTTACCAAACATAACAATTAGCAATAAAGAAAATTATCAACTAAAAACTAAGCACCCACCACCCAACTTACTGGCGAGAAGCTCAAATTAATTATATGATCTTCTCCAGCCATAAACATTTCTTTAAAACAAAAAGCTTTTTGTTATATGCTATAGATTTAAAAAAAAGAAAAAAAAAAAGAAGCAGCCCCACCTTCTAATCTCTTCTTTCATCTGTTGAGCATAACTTGTCTCCATGTCATCATCATCTTCATCCTCATAAAATTGAAATCTGAAAAATTTGAGAAGAAAAGTCTTTAGAAATCAAACCAATTCAAATGCATCAAGAGAACAAAAAGAAAAATTGAGATTGAAATTCTTCTGCAGACATTAAAATTGGCTTATATTAAACTGAGAATATGAGAAATGTGTACATATTTTCATAAAATGTATCAACAGATTTATTCTACTCTAACCAGAACCTTGGATGATGCTATTTTTTTGTTATGAAATTTAATTTTAGAATTTTATTGTATTGCATTAATTTAGAGGGCTATTGCAATGCAAAATAATGATTATTTGAGTCTAATTAATTTCAAAGTAAAAACTTCAGATTTAAAATTAACATGGTGTTGGATGTTCAAATATTTTTGCCTGTTTTAAACATAGTGTCACATGGTGTGTTAGGACGCCATGTTGGGTGTTGTAACCATGGTGCCATATGAGGTGTTTAAATGCCATACGGAATAGACCTGACTTCAGTTATCCAAATCAATTTTTTTAAAAAACTTAAATGTGTTTAAAATGTGCATGTTAATATATTCAGTATTTAATTCTAACCTACTGTTAATCTGAGGGTGTAACTTGGCTATTAATAAAGCTTTCTAAATTCTAAGATTACCAACATTATGTACTATTGCTTCTATTTTAATGAAAAAATTATTTTTTTTGCATTTGATTAAATGTTTATGGAATGAGGATGCTCGTGTGTTGAGGTGTTCTTTAATTCTGATGTGAAGGGGTCTGATTGTACTTTCTATATAAAAATTATGGCATTTTAAGCAAATTAAATGATAAATAGTGTAAGTTTTTTGGCATATATTTGGATCTCTTATTGGGCAGTTGGCTAGAGTGCATGTTGTAACAGTATTGTTATTTTTCTTTGTTAGGTATTGGCGTAATGAGGGTTCGTAGTAAGCCAGTTGTATATCTAGCCCTTCCTTGTAAATATCCCTATGTATTTCTTTAGTGATAATTTCACTGAAATGTGGTAGTTTCAGGAAACCAGTGTTAGCAGGTGTATGTAGTTTTCGTAATTTATTATTATTATTTAAATGTTGTGTGATTGATGTTGGATAATCTTGTTTCTGAGGGTGTTTATAAAGTGTGTGGTGTATGTAATATTGTCTTTTTCTTTGCTGTATCTATTGTGAATTCGTTTAATTTAATTTCTAATGTAGTTTGTTTTGGGACTGAGTGAAAGTGCTGATTTGAAATGCACAAAGAGGTTTTAAGTGGTGGAATTTCTATAGAAATTAGTGTAAATTTTGCCAGTTGATGATATTTGGCTTTTAAAATCTAGGAGTGATAGGAACCCAGTGTTATCTGAATGTTCTATCTTAAATTGAATATGTCTATGTTTTGAAACTTATCATATATGGCAGTGACTTCTTTGCTGGATGATGCCAACATGAGTATATCATCTATATATCTTGTGAAGAACATGCATGATGGGCAGATGGATAGTGCTTGACGTTCTAGTTGGTCCATATATGAAATGGCTAGTATGCCCGATATACTGGATCCCATGGGTAGTCCTGCTATATGTAGGTATTTCCATTGTAAATGTTGTCTACTATAGTAGATAATAGTTGGTGTATATCTGTTGCTGTTAGTTTGTGACAATATAGGTCCTTGGAGATCATATGTTCTGATATGATATTGATTGCTGGGTGTGCAGGTACTGTGGTGTAGAGGGAGATTACATCCAAGCTGAATACATAATTTTGCAAAAGTCGTACTGTATTTAGTTGTGTTAGTCTGCAGATGACTTCAGAATTTTTAACAAAGCAAAGGTTTCAATATTTGTGTGAGAAGCCATGATATTTTATAAAGAGGTTCTTCTAACCTGGAAATAATAGCTCTGATCTGGAGTGGAATCATGTTGACAACACCCAACCTGGTGTTCTAACACACCAAGTGATACCATGTTTACAATGTCAAAAAAATTTGAACATCCAACGTCATGTTCATTTCAAAAAGTCTGAAAGTTTTTACTTTGAAATTAATTAGACTCAATTATTATTTTGCCTCTAAATTAATAGAATACAATAAGATAATTTGTGTAATGCTTCAAACAAATTACAAAATGCTTTTAACTTAAGATTAAAAAAGTTGGGGGCAACTTTTTCATTAAGGTCTGTTATGCAAAACAGAAAAGCACTTTCCATTGGGATTTAAATGGAAATCCCAATTCAATATCTGAATTTAATGAAAATACATTTAAAATATAAAATGTTTTATTGGATTGATCAGTTACATATCAAGTATTCCTATCTAATGCAAATAATTAGCACACAGTTGTATGGTTTCAAGTGATTATTTCTATCTAATAATATTTGTTAATCATATGGTTTCAAGTTACCAATAAACCTTACTAAAAAAAAGCTGTATCTATTCTTAATACAAATAATTTACAGTTAAATGATACCAAGTATTTTCCAATAATTTTTAAATAAATTAGATGAGATCCCAACAGGTTTGGTTGTTTTATGGCATATCAAGCCTTATGGGTTATTTAATGCCAGGTCCTGTTTATACATAGATATTTGTAAAAAAAAAAAAAAAAAAAAAAGTAGGTAACATATCTAAATGAGCCAGAAGTCATTTGTTTACACAGATAAATACTTTCAATCATTGTTATCCAACACTAATAAATCCTTTTAACAGATAAAAATACTTGAAATTATTTAACTAACCCAAATAATTCTATTTAATATTAATAATAATCTCTAGTAAAAAAATTGAACTGTTCTATTTCACCCACAGATGGGACCTTAACAGGTACTTCTACTCCAGTTTAGTTTGGTTAGCACCCTCCCCTACACCTCTACCTTGGTGTAGTAGCTATCGAAAAGGGAGCCTTCTAGTTGCCCTTGACTATGGTCGCCAACTTTACTTTTTTTTACTTATTCCATGATAAAGATATTTCGCTTATTCAAACTTTATATATATCTGTAGTCGAGGGTGACCCGAAGGCTCCCTTTTCAATAGCTACTACACCAAGGTGTAGGGGAGGGCACTACTCCTTTATATATATATGTAAATAAATGGTTTAATAACACTTAAATGAGCCAGAACTTTTTTTTTGCACACAGTTACATAGCTTCAAGTATTTCAATTTAACACTAAGAATTTTATTTGACCTATAGATGGGGATCTGGGAGTAATGACAATGAAGGAGTACTCCACATTCTTCAGAACTGGAGCCTCACCAACAGATGAAGTTTCATGTCATATCTAGGATCCCCTTTTATGAGGAGAGCCAAGTTTTACCCTAACTGCAGGAAATACTGTCAGAATATTTTAAGTCCCACCATAAGAGTAAACATACAAATGAATATAAATGGCGTTATTAGCCTTGATAAGGCAAACTTACCTTCGTCGATCATATCCAAAAATCTCTCTGATACATTTGGAATAATTAGAGGAGTATTCATCCTCAATTGGTTCATCATCGATGAAATCTGCCATTTCTTCCTCATCCTCTTCATCACTGTCTATCACTCGTTTACGTTTCACTGAAATGACAAAAAAATAAGTTAGACAGAAAACAAAGAATATTTGTAACTTTAGAGACACACATAATATATATATATAAAAAACTGGGTCTACATTTGTTTTACTGGCCAGAAAGCAATGTCCTTAAAAGAATAGCATGGAAAAGGCTATGTTCTTTCAGGATTTGGGCAACCATAGCGCTTCTATACTTTGAATTACTATCATAATTCCTACCAATGACAACTTTTAATCTTCTAACTAGAATGTTGTATTGTACTGACCCGAGAGGCATTTTATAAAAATACTGCATTATGCTATGTTAGTTAATTAGTGTGCTATACAAATCAGAGTGATGTGTAGTGTATTTGTCACTCCCTCCCACCAAGTTGAACAATAAAGAACAAGTTTGTGTAAAGTTTGTTTCAGATTAGGAAAAACATTTTACAAAGACATTTCTAATGTTGCAACAAATCTGCAAAGAGGATTATTTGCATTTCATGTACGAATAATAGCAAAGTTTGAAATCCATGGAAATTGCTGCCTGAAAGTAAAATTTCCAGTGGTTATACCATGTGATTTTAAAGAGAAAAACTGCAGATGCATCTTTTTGTTCAAACATTTGTCTGAACAAATTAACAGAAATTGCATTCCAGTCAGAAGACTTGCCCTACTCTCTGGATTTGTGGACTCTTTGGTTCTCAAAGCTGAAATGAACCTTCAAAAACTCATTGATTTCAGACACTCAAAATGACTTCAAGAACTAGAAAAAAAATCCATCAGGAATAATCAACAGTGGATAGGACAATTTTGAGGATGTGTGTCATTAAGTTAAAAATAAAGCAACACATTTGCAAAAAAAAAAAAAAAAAAAAAAAAAAAAAAAAAAAAAATTATTTTTTGGTACTCCAATATATTTCCTTGATTAGCTCCTCTTGGGATCAAGAAAGAGATGCATTTCTTATTGACACCAAATCAGAATTACAACTCATTAAAAAAAAGCTGATTTTCATGGCAGACAAATGAGCCTTCTCTACTATGGGTAAATAGTAGGGCAGACCAAGTTCTTTAATCTGGTTGGCTCAATAGTCTAGGAGAATAAAAATTGAATTCAAGTCAACTGTACTGTTTAAAAATAGACCTTATGTCACATCTTGCTCATAACAGAGGAGTTGGGCAAATACATACTTGAAAGGTTGAAAGCAACACATTCTTGCTAATTTTTTCCTGCCATCTTGTAACATGTTAAGTTTAAGGTTGTTTGGATTTTTAACAATGTTAGCAAGAGAAACCTAATTGCATTCGTGAATATTAATGTATAGAATTATTCAAACTCTCCACCATGAGGAGGTGAGGTAATATTGATATTTTAAGCCGAAGACAGCTGGTTTGAATTCATAGTTTGCCCTTTCCGTAAACCTTATCAAAACTGAAGGGCCAAGTTTTCCTCATTATTTTGTGCATAGATTATTACTGTAATTATTTACCGAGAGACCAAAAATTTGTTTTGGCCTAATGAGTAGACTGATTGCCGAATGGTCTGGGAGACTGGGGTTCAATCCCATGTCAAGTCATACCAAAGACAAAAAAAAAAAGGTACTTGATTCTGCCTTGCTTAACACTCAACATTATAAGGTAAGGATCAAGGGTAAAGTGGCAGGGAATGGAGTAGTGCCCTCTCCTATACCTCATGTGTAGTAGCTATTGAAAAGGGAGCCTTCGGGTCACCCTTAACAAAGGTTGCCAACTTTATGCCAGACTAAGATTAGAATAGTAATACATACTTTGCATGCAACCATAATGTTCTTTCTTCAAACATTTTTCATAATTAAATTTATGAATGCTAAATTTCCAAAATAATGTTAAAAAGACAGCATGAGGGGTGGAAGCTTCAGGGCGAATGTATAGCTCATGATGACAAACAATTGGGTGATATAATCTTTAAAAGAAAATGATGATGACAACAAAACAAAGTATTCTATGTACATTCTGCTGTACCCTGTACAAATACAAAAATATATCATGTACCAATATATATTTATTATTACACCAAATGATATTTCAACAGCTCTGAAAAGTTGTTAACAGATGAGATACACAGCATTAATCCATCTCTTTTTGCTATAGCTCAACATCACATACAGTGGTTGGAGTTTTATTTAAAGGCATATCAACCTCCATGGCTCAATGCTAAAAAGGGTTAGATTGATTTTGTCTTCTAAGTGGGTTTTAGGTTTTTATATTTCATATTTGGTTCAGATTTTAGTGAAAAGGTGTGTGTGCATTTTTTTTTTTGAAAATTCAAGATGTCCTCTGGTTTTTTAAAAGATCCTTTAGGTTGCTTGTCAGGTAGTATTTTGGGAGAGTTTGTCTGAAACTGTACCAGTTTAAGAGAATGGGTTAGACTGTGGTGGGTACTTTGCACATTGAGCATATTAGAGCGTCTTTTTAGGAGTTAGAGCTTTTTTTTTTAAATGGCATATCAACCCGTGGGTTATTTAACGCTAGAAAGGGTTAGATTGGCTTTGTCTTGTGTAGGGTTTAGGATATGGGTTTTTGTTATTTGGTTATATTTTGATGAAGTTGGTTTCTTTTAGAAAGCTCAAGATTTCCTGATTTAGTGTTTTTGAAGAGGTCCTTTAAATTGTTTGTCTGATAGTGTTTTGAACAAGTTTCTCAAACTGTGACAGGTTTAGACAATGTATTTGACTGTGAGAAGTACTTTGCATGTAGAGCATATTGGGGGGAGGGGGGGGTTCTCTTTTTAGGAGGTGCGAGTGAGTAATGTGAAGTGTAGAGAATATCATTTTTCTATTTCTTACCAATGATATCTTATATAAAAAGGTGGAGTTTGTAATGTGTTTGTTCATTCCAAGATTTTTGCCATTTGTTAAGTATGAATTTGTTGGTTGGTTTTAGGTCAGTGTATAGAATTTTTGTATTGTATATGTCTGCCAGAAGTGTTTTTTGCAACTTTGTCTGCCCTTTCATTTTCATGTATTCAAATGTGACTTGGCATCCAGATGAGAAGGATACCATTTTTTTTTTTAATAGAAAGAGTGTTCATTTTGTCTAGTAGTCGTGTGATTAGAGGAGTTGTATTTTTGTTCTGTCGAGCTTGGAGGACTGATTTGGAATAGGATTTGTGATTAGCTATTATGTTCATGGCTTGGTCAATAGCTGTGACTTCACCAGTATAGATTGATGATTCCTTTGGGAGACGTTTTAGCAGCTCTTGGTTTTTGAAGATAGCATCACAAGCAACTTTCATTCTCTGTTTAGACCCATCTGTATAGATATGATGATCTAGGAAATTATATTGGATGTTAAGGAAATTTTCTTGAAAATGATGAAGTGTGTTTTGGTTTCGGATAATTTGGTTAATTCTAGTTTTAAAATTAGTTGATTTATGATTCATGGTGCTGTTTTGGGGAGGATAGTATCATTTGTTATTTTGGGGTTGATTTTGATGTCATTGAGAAGGTTTCGAATGCTTAGATAAAAGATATCTTATTTCCATAATGCAGTTATAAGCAGAGTTTTGGGGGCATGAGATGAGTTTAGTATTGGAGTAAAAATTTGTTTTCTTAAGAGAGGAGGTTCTTTAGCTTTTACATCTAAACTTTCTATTGAAGAGGTAGTACAGGCACCTAAAGTGATATGGAGCACCCTGGTAGTGAATGATATCAAGTTCTTGGGGGTAGGAATTTTAAGTTTGGGATGTTCATTTTGATTTTAGATAGTCTATTCTATTTTGGTAGAAGTTTTTAAGGTGTTGAAGCTGAGAATATATTTATTTGTTTGGATTATTTTGTCATTTTGTTTTTTTGAGATTCTTTGGGTATCAGTAATACCTTGTTTGCAAAAGTTGATTGGTATCTCATCTAGGGTGCAGAGGGGAAGATCTGAACTTCTCATTACACTCTTTGACAACTTCAGGGAGTTTAGGGGGCAGGTTTTTATTCAAAGATTATAAAAGTATTTCTGTTCTAGTAGAAGGTTTGAATTAGTTTTCTTTGTGGCTTCCACCAGTAGAGTGTTTGCTAGTTTCTTAATAGATTTAGGTTTGTTCATAGAGCTGAGTATCTTTTCAGTAATGAAAGGGGACAACTTGGTGATAGGACCATCTTTTGTTAACTCCAGTACTACAAGTTTAGGAAAGAGTCTGATCCAAGTCATTATCTGAGTCAATTTCTGGATGTAGGCACTCCAGAATTTGAGATTTTTCACTTTGGTTTTTTTTTTTTTTTGTTGGTACCCCTATGAAGGGAAACATCAAGGAGGGGAACCCATTCACCTTGGCAAATTAGGACTACACAGTATACTCTGAGGAAAAGGATGAACAATTTGGGATCTCAAGGTTTTTATTCCCAAGATAACTAACTACTTACCTAGTGATAGAAGGGGAAATATTAGTCTTTCTTCAGCAAGATAGTCACTACTTTCAGATTTGGGGTTAAAAGAGTTTGCAAGACTGAAAGAGAACTTGATGAGACCAACCAATTGATTGGATAGGGCCTCTCTAACTGCGTGTCTAGCCCAGTAAGGATCAAAGAAAAGGATTGGAAGTTATGTGGCCACTTGGGTAACTGGTTCAGACTGCTCAGCCACCAGAATCCTGTCCTAAAGCATCACAAGTTGGTACCCACAGCCAACAGGTGTTCTCATTAGGAGTTGGGTCTTATCACTCTATATAGGTGCAGTTGATGTATTCTACTGTTGCAGCCAAAATGGGGATACACAGAATTATTTATGGTGTGTTGGGCAACTGTTAGTCAAAATCAGTGCAAAACAAGAAAATGTTTCCCTACATTTTAATTCATGTAATTTCAATTCTTTCATTTCTGGTTAGCATAAAAATTGAAGTAATATATATAAGTTGGCAACCTTAGTCGAGGGTGACCCGAAGGCTCCTTTTTCAATAGCTACAACACCGATGTGTAAGGCAGAGCACTACTCCTTTCCCTGAATTGCTTCACTTTACCCTTGATACATACCTTATAATGCTGAGTGTTAAGCAAGGCAGCTTCAAGTACCATTTTTTGAGTCTTGGGATTGAACCCTAGTTTTCCAGACCATTAGCAAACACTCTACTCATTAGGCCAATGATCTGGTATGTGTGTGTGTGTATATATATATATATATATATATTTCAAACTTACAATATAACTTGAAAATGACAGTTGATAACAACTAAAAATCAAAGTATCAGTGTAAAAAAAAAAAAAAAAAAAAAAAAAGCTGACAATATTTTTGGTAAGATTAGATGATAGATTCTGCATATCAACAATTTATTTAGTAGTGAGCTTTTTAAAAAATCTCTTATCAAAGCATTACTGAGTGTGTGTGTGTGTGTGTGTGTGTGTAAGATAAAATAACAAATAAGAAAAGTTACATGAAAAGAGTGCTCAAAGCTATAACAGAGTAGATATAAACTTGAAAATATCAGAACTTCAAACACAATAAGTCTTATTCAAGTTTCTAGTCTTTTCCACAATTGTGGAGCACATGAAATAAAATAAATGAAAGTTAGGATTGTGTAGACAGAGTCTAAAGTGTTTGGTGACAGTTTTTCGCTAAAGCAATAAAATTGATATCGAGTATTCTTTATTTTCAAACATAATATATATATCTACATACACACACTTCTGTATTCATAGGTGATTGGTTCCAAGAAACTCGCTCCTTGCAGATGTCAAATATTGACAAATTCTCAATTCCCTTATATAAAAATGGTGTCATATACCCAACCTTTAATACTTTAAAGTCTAGATTACTTATAATACCTGATATAATGTAAATACCGAGTGTTTTGAATGGCATAATGGTTAGTGAGTCAAGTCATTACAAGTTCAATTCTCACTGAGTGCCCTATACTTCTGGCTTTGGGCTAAACTAAGCTTAGTAAATAACTTCAAATAAAAATCTATATAAGAAGTCATTAGACTGTACATTCTCAACGCCCTTGCTCAAACATAAATTTCATCCTCAAAACTTTTGTGTCATTGGTAAGATTGAAGATGGTTATAGTTTGACAAGAGTAATCAATATTTCTTTTTCGTGTTGATCACAGATACCATCAAGTATATTGTTATTCTTCAGGTATATGTAACTCTGGAAGGAGTTTTGCTCTTTTTCTTTGGAGTGTAAAGCAAAAAGTGAGATTATTTTATAACTCCAAGTAATTAAAAAAGTCTGATACCATTTTCTTTCATACTCTGAAGAAAGACCGAAACAAAAGTTTCTTAAGGATTTGCAATATTACACCTGAAGCAAGCTGGAGAATATATTGACTGATGGATTGGTTTTAATGGGATGCCAATCTGTCAAGAATTATTTCATGCCTAGAGGTTAAAGAATTGCATTCATTGAACATTCATATTTTTTGTCTAGTTTAAGAGTTTGATAGATTTTTTGGAGTTTTTTTTTGCACACAGCTATGTGATATCAAATATGTCTATCTCGTGCAAATAATTTGCACACCATTGGATGGTTTTAAGCATTCTATCTAATACTAACAATTATATGGCTTCAAGTAATTTTTTCTATTTAATAGTTGTAATTTGTTTGCACACAGTTGTATGGGTCCAACTATTCCTATCTCATACTAATAATATAGTTTCAATGGAGGTGCCAGTGGTGTAATGGTTATCGTCGCAGGAATTGGACACGGCGACACGAGTTCAAATCCTGGACTGATTGCATTTCACATAGCACTAATACCCTTGGGAAAGGTATGAATCCAATTATTCTCCCTCCAGCTATGGGTAAATAGTAGGGCAGACTAGGTTCTTCAGCCTTGGTGAGGCAACTAGTTTAGGAGAAGGAAAACTGAATTCAAACCTGTTAAACTGCTTAAAAATTGACCTTTTGTCATATCCTGCCCGAGCGGAGGGGTTGGGTAAATATAATATAGTTTCAAGTAATTATTTCTATAAATAATAATCATTTGTTTGCACACAATTATATAGTTTTAGGTGTTTCAGCTTGGTTGGGTGTATTCGCCAGTAACGCTATATCATCGGCGTAGTCAGCGTCGGTAATTGTTTTTGCGGGGTACCTTCTACTTCTTTTCTTTTTCAGCTCGAAGCCGTTTTCTGATTTTATCTATCGAGGTTCTAAGCACGTAATCTAGACAGAAGATAAAGAGATATGGGGCTAGCGTGTCCCCTTGTAGTACTCCTGCAACAATGTCGAAGTATTCTGTGTTTCCATCCAGTGAATGAACTTTCACTTTGGTGTTTCTGTAGAGAATTGTTATTGCTGCTACGGTTTCTTTTGGTAGGTTGTATGCTAGTAGGATTTGTTCCATCTTTCCTCTGCGAATGGAATCGAAGGCCTTGGTAAAGTCGACAGATAGTAATATCACATGGGATGTAGCCCCGAAGACCTGCCAGAGGCGATGAATGATAGGGAGAGCGTCAGGGATATCCATGATAGCGGCATGACATGATGATATAGTTTTAACTAATAATAATCTTTAGCAAACGATTATAACTTTAAGTAACTAATCTTAATACAAATAGTTTACACACAGTTATATGGCATCAAGTATTCCTCTTGAATATAACTAATTTTTAAATCAGATCCATTTGACCATAGATAATAGATTGTTGGTTGGTTGGGTTTTATGGCATATCAACCTTTGTAGGTTATTTAATGCCAAATCTATTTTTATACAAATAATTATTTCTATTTCAAACAATTCAGTTTAGCATGAGTACACAACTTAATTGTCAAAAACATTTCTATTTCAAGCTATTCAGTTTATTCAAACAGTTCTAATTCAGCCAATTCAGTTTAGTAGAGATTTTGTTTACATACAGTTAAATGTCAAAACAGTTCTATATTAAACAATTCAGTTTAGCATATAGATAACAGGTATTATTGCTCTGGTCAGAGTGAACTTGAGAGTAATGACAATGAAGCAGTATTCACACTCCCCAGAACTAGAGCCTCACCATCAGGTGCAGCCTAGTGTCATTACCAGGACACCTTTTTTTTGTGAGGGAGGTATATCTTACCACCCCTTAGGGGATACAATCGGCAAATTCTAAGCCTGCAGACAGAGCAAAAAATATACAAGTTGAAATGTCATGTGATCATATTTTTACAAAAAAAGCTGGTGAGGAGTTGTCTGAAGAATTCTTTGTGAAATCGGAGGTATTACTTTTAAATAGACTTACCCGGTTTTTTTATTGGAGACTCCTTTTGTATTTGGTCATAAATTCTATCCCAGGCTGACTTGGGCTTTTCTGGCACCTTCTCAGCTGGTCGACAAATGAGAAGATTATTGTTTTCAACGGCATATTTACCAGAATTCTTACTCGATGTCTGTTTGTTCAGCGAGTTGCTTGTTTGGCATGAAGATGAAGATGATTTCTGGCTGGAAGGTTTTTGGTTCTTTTCCTTCGCACTTTGTTGCTGTTTCAATTTCTCCTCAAGAGCTTTATATTTCTGTTCAAGAAGTTTGTATTTATCTGCCAAACCCTCATCACTTTTCACTTTGGAAGAGGGTTTTTTTTTTGACTCTCCATTCATGGAATCTGGTCGTTTTTTTTCAAAAGAAGAACAGTCTGAAGTTTTTTTATCTTTTTTATGATTGTTGTCCATAGTTTCTTTTTTCCGAACCTTATCCCCACCAGACTTTCCATCTTTCTTAAGTTTTTCAGTTGGTGGGCTCTCTGACCTTTCAGGACTTGTACCATATTTGTACCATTCCTTGAACTGTTTTGAGGACATCCGCTGGTGTCTTTCTTTCTCCTCTTGTGTCATTGGACGATTGGACACATTTTTAGAATTTTGATTGATAGTAGTAGTAGCAGCAGCTTTAGGATCAGAAGCTTTTTGTGATGCCAATTTCATTAGAGAATTAAAGTCTAATGGGGGTGGTCCCTTGGTTACTGGCTTCTTTGAGGCAGTCTTACTAGAATTCTCAGATTGATTTGAAATGTTAATCTTGTAAAGAGGTCTGGCACCAGCAGATACAAGTGCTGATGAAGACTTTACCACTTTTTCATTTGGTACTGAAGACTTTGGTCCGTCAGAACCACTTTTAGGAATTTTAAACCCTTCTTTCTTGGATTCAGCTGAAAAAGACAAAAAATAAATAATTATAATTTGAATATGACAAAAGAATCACCAAGATGAATGTCTTAATATTTGTCCTTTAAATTATTTGGTTACAATTGGTTGAGACAGAAGTATACTGTACATCATTTATACAAATTTAATTCATATAAAAATATCAATATAGAAAAAAAGGGAAATTTTAAAAAAAAATTGCAATAATAAAAGACAATTTGTAGATTGTAATGAAAGCAATGATTGTCTAAGAACAGCTGACAAGATCCATTGCACATATTGTGCCATACATAAGATATCCCAGATCCAAGTTAAAAAGAAAATAACCATCACCAAACCATATTTACTAAGCTGAAAAGACTTCACTAAAAATGAAGTCCCCCACCACCATGAAATTTCCTAATAATGCAAATATTTTGAAAGTTATTTAAAAAAGAAGTGTAGTGTAAAATCAAGAATTCCTGGAAATCTTACAGGGTTCCACGAGCTTGTTCAGTCATTTTTTTCTCCCCTACACACCAATCAGGGGGGCAAAATAAACATCAGAAATGCTTTGTAACAAATGTATCTTTGATTTTTAAAATTTCTTATTGGTGCAATGACTAAAATTCTTCAAACTACTACTTTTTTTTTTTTTTTAACACTACTAAACAGATTTCCTTTCCACTTAATGATAAAGACAAACTCTTCACTTTTCACTATGACACACCATCTTTCACCTGTAACCAATCAAATACTATTATGATTGATTTTCATGGCATGCCAACCCTTTCCAGGTTATTTCATGTCTTGAGGTCAGGAAATCTCATTCATTGTTCATTTTTACTTTTTTATTAAGGGTTTTTGTACATTGTATATCAAATACAAATAATTTTTAAACAAATATATTTGACGCATAGATGTAACCCTAACAGACGACTCCTTTGGGTCAGAATGAACCAGGGAGTAATGGTAGAACAGGAGCCTCACCATCAGATACAGTTTAGTGTTATACCCAAAACACCCCAGTTTTTTTAGGTGGTGTATCTTACCCCATCAGGAGAGGATACACTCAGCATATTTTAAGTTCTGGCAACAGAACATACATTATTATGAGTTACATTATTTACTACATCTTTGGCAACTAAACTTTGGGGCTTGGCTTATTAATTCCCTTTCAGCTTAGGTTGAAAAAAAGAGCCTGTTCTCACACAGCTTAGAGTAAACTATGATTATAAATTGCCTTGGGATTTAGGAATGAAACATTTTTGCTTTTAATTACTTTTTTTTTTTAATACTAAAAGAAAATTTGCAAAATGGTAATCATCTTGTTTTGATTTTGAAAAATTCTGCTGTTTAGACTCTTTTCATTTTTGGTTTTGGAGAGAAATCATCTAAATCCCTGAGACATTCAGTACAGATAACATTTGAACAAAAAATTGAGGGATGGAGTATTGTAAAGTTAAAGAATATAGACATCTATGGACGTGGTGGTGGGGGACACAGGTCATTTGAATACAGATTCAAATATTCAGGTCTTAAAAAAATCTAATGGGCCATACTTGCTTACACTATAAATGTATTGGATGCCTATCATAAAACAGTTGATAGTAAGCCGAATATATCCCCTCATCTACTGAAAAAGTAGTGACAGATATCTATGTTATGAAATCAAAAGGGATGTAAAACTTCAAAGAATTTACAAGAAATTTTCAGTTTTTCTTTCATAAAACATGTCGGTGGAAATCATGTTGGAAACTAGTTCGTACACAAATTATGCATAGCAGTCACTAGGAAATGCAAATCATATTTTTAATCAAAAAAACCTTTTCTGGCATATTGTCATCTTCATGGATCATATAGCATCCAGCTTTATTTCTCTTTACAAATTTGAACCAAAGATTTTTGATGTTTCCCCACCCCAGCGGAAAAGTTTTAAACACTTTATTTACACTGGCCATATAGTACACAGTATCTTTGTGTTGAGAAAGAAAAAAAATTTAATATTGCATAGAACAAAGAAAAAAATGGTTTATCAAAAACAAGGTTTTCCTTTTGTAGCCTTTACTGAATATATAAATACATTCTTTACAGTATTCACCACCACCCCCATGAACAAAAGAGAAAAAAAAAAAAAAAAAAAAAAATCAGGGGTTAAAAAAAAGCAAAAAAAAAAAAAGCATCATCAAAATAAAATTTAGGATTAATTTGAACATCAACAAGATTCAGTAGCCTCAAAATTAGGGAAATGATTAGAAAAACATGTCAAGATTTCAAGTTTAAAAATGTAACTATATAAAAGACAATGAAATAACAATACTTCTATACAAATTAGTTAAATAAATAAAATTGCCAATATAAAAAAAAAAAAAACTACTAGTCAATATTTTGCAATGTCTGATTTACAGTATTAAGAAGTTATTCTAGATATGAGTAAATAGTTTATGATGTCTAAACAAATATTATTCACTTCAACTTTGCATACAGGACAAAAGAGATTTTTTTTGGTTGGGTGGGGAGACCTAATATGCTATCAAAGACAGGTATATGTATATGCTGGTGTGCGAAGGGAGGAAAAAAAGTTTTATTCTTACTAAGGCTTGGTCCAGTGATTGAATGGGTAAGAAACCGAGTGTTACCAAGTGCCATTGACTCTGTAGCTACACTATCTTAACTTAAATGCTCTACCACCAATACTGAACACTTTAAGAATATTTGGTTGAGTCAAGTAATTTCCGTTTTAGTAAGATAGTTTTATTCATTTTAAAATGAATTAATTTCAATCAATAGCATATTCATTTATTTTGAATCACCTCTTGTCATTTATCAAATAGCTTGTTGATTCCTCTCTCATAAGATTCAGTTGGTTTTGAGCTCAAGTTTTCCACAAACATTTTCACCTAATCAAGAAAATTTTTGGTCATTCAAAGCATTTTGTAGAGAATGAAAGAGATGGATGTTGGAATTCAGGTAGCCATCTTGTTTTTAGTTATGCAATACAAAAGCTACGCCTTCTAAGTAACAAGGCTGTATTAAGTCTAGGATTATAGCTTGCCATTGTTCATGTATTCTTTAGTCATCACTGATTGGTTAATCTACAGCTGCTACTGATGAGCAAGTCTATAAATATTTGCTGCCAATTTGTAGATGGCTGTTATCCCCCTCTAAAACAATACTAAACTGATTATCACAATGAATAGTGTTGAACAGTCAAAAAAAAAAAAAAAAAAAAAAAAAAAAAATTTTTTTTTTTTTTTTACATATAATATTCTTGATCAATGGGTAATTTCTTTGCCTTGAAAGAAGACTTGTTGCTATAGATATATGATCTTCCTTATTCTTCAAAGAGTACGAGGAACCCAAATGCCCAGCTTGCTCACTTTTCCTATCTTTTTCAAGTTGTGGCAGATTGTGGATTAGGATGTGTTGAGGCCAAGTGTGTATCCCTGAGTACTTTTGCATGGATTGCAAATAACCAATTCTCTTAAAGCACCTTGATCAAGGTCTGATGCGTGTCCTGGTCTGGGTTCATCTGATGTATTGCCCAAACAAAATTTTGAGAGTCACTTTCAGACTGGATGGTCAGAAATGATGTCTTGGCCATAAATACTATTTTTTTTTTTTTTCTGTAATGCTTTTGTTATTCTTAAACTTCCATAACATTACAAATTGAATATGCACTTTCAATTCCTCCATTTTAGGGATGCGAGATCATAAATTATGATGCCCACTTTCAATAATGACCAACGAGGCAATTTCTGGTTGCATTTAAAACATTGGAAGTTTGAAATGCGTAGTTATAATTTGCTTTTAAAAAACAGAAATCATTCAAGACTGAACCGTATATATTAGTTTATAATACACACCTTAAAAATTATTCTGAATTTTTTAAAACTTGTATTGATTTCCAAGGTTCATTTGTCAGAAATTTGGATTCAACTTGTTTTTAATACATTTTATAGGAAGTTTTCTCAAAAGAGAGTTTCCACAAAGAAGTGATAAAGCTTAGAGAGTGAGGGGGTCTGTATTATGAGGCATTCAATAGGCACTATTCTATATTCAAAGTTTTTTTAGTTTTTTTTTTTTTTTTTTTTAAGAGTGGAGGAAAATATTCTAACAGTATTATTAAACATCTGGGATAATCTACAGGAATTAACAACTGGTATTAATAAAATTTTGAGACACAAATAGTTAACAACTGTTTTTGGAATATATCAGTCTATGTAAAGTGAAATTTAATTGGGTATGAATAATCCCTCCCTTGTTTATAAATTCTTTAAAAAGAGGAACAAGAAAAGTTTTTTTTTAATGAAAATTGCAACAGATCAAAGTTTTGTAAGTGATGGAGCTAGTCACTTAGCTACTTCTGATATCTTACTAAGTTATGGGGGCTTTAAAGTTAAGATCACAAGAAGGAAAGAAGTTGAATGCGAGGCCCTAAATATCTTTGTCTAATCTACTCTGATATTGGAGATATATATATATATATATATATATATATACTTTATTTAGAATGGAAATTAAATTCTAAAGTGAACTTTATATAAATAGGAGCCAATTTAAGAAAAATTATTTCCTTGTAAGAAATGCATATGTCTAAGGAAGTATTAGAGGATTTGAAATATATATTATTATAACAGTGTTGGTTATCACTATCTCACTTCGAAATGATTGTCATTTATAAGGTCATGAAACTTGTGGTCGATGCTATTAGATATATATATAAAACAAATATATATTTACTTATTAAGTGTGTGTGTGTGTATATATATATATATAAAATAAATAGGTAAATTTACAGGCTATAAAAAGACAATTTAAGTTTTTGTTTTCAAAGGGGTGAGGAAATAAAAATTAGCTGTAGCAATTTTGGCATTAAAAATAAATACAAAAAATACAAAAAGCAAAGCAATTCAGATTACCAAAGGTTTATGTTTGTTAGGGAAGTTTTTCTTAGCACTTTGATTTTTCAAGCAATTTTGAACTTTTTATACAAAAAATGTTTTAGCTTTGCTCAGTTTCTCTTTACATAAACCATTGTTGAAGTTTTTTTTTTTTTTTTAATTTAGAAATGCAAAAATTAAAACAAACCAAAGCTTTTGTAAAAACCAAACAAAAGAAAACATGCTTTTTTCTTTTTGAAGGAGGGGGAACAAAAATGCATTCATTATGATTTTCTGTGATGATAAAATGAGTTAAGAGACCAAAAGATTTTTCAAATATCCTTTATAAATGAGTGATATATATCTCAATTTAAAAAATTCATAATAGAACTCTTAAGTCACCTGTAATGGGTATCTACTGTATTAGGAAATATGTGTTAGAAGTGGAAGTATGATTAGATTTGTGATTTGTTAACTTAAATAGATTCAGATATTAACTCACTCTAAGGGTTTGTCAAAGTCTTATCAGATGACAATTCTTTGTTCTTACTTTGCAATATTTTTGGTGTGAAGATATTCAACCAAAATGATGAGAAAAAAGACTTACAGAAAAAAGTTAAAATACTTCCTTTCAAAGTAAGTATATTGTAAGCTTTAATAAACTTGGTTAAATTTTCAAGAGATTTTTTCAGGTTTCCAAGAGTCTTTAGAAACAATGAAAAATGATCTGTAAGCATGATTTTAAAAAATATAAATAAATAAAAAATAAATATCAAGAAAATAGATGCAGTTTAGTGTCATACCAAGGACACCTCTTATTTGGGAGGATCTCCCCCTTACAGTCAGCATATTCTAAGACCTGCTGACAGGAATTTATAAGAGGACCAATTAGATCTGACAATGACCAGTAAGACTGGTTAAATGTGTCGATATTTACCAGGTGATTCCGAGTTCAATCCACACAAGTGGTGAGAAAAATTAGCATAAAATCTTTTTTAAATTAAAAAGAAACAGTTCAAAGTTAAAACCATATTTAACCATTTAAAATTATATCTGAAATAAAGAAATCCAGTTAATTATTGTATTAGATGTTTTGTATCATGCAATATTAAATGCCCTATTTTAGTAAAAAACCTTTTATTTTACAAGCCATCTTCAATTCACTTCTACCAAAACTCGTAAGTATCAAAAAACTATCACTGTATCAGATTGTAACATTTTCTAATTCACATTTTATATTATAAAAGATGAGAATATAAAGAAATGAGAAAAATGTAGGTTTACATTTTTTTTTTCTCTCAATATGAAAAGTTAGAATGTTTTAGGATGAAATTGGAGAATACAATGCATGAGAAATTTTTATCAGTTAAAATAAAATTTGAAAAGGGAAAAAAAAAAAGAAAAAAAAAAAGAAAAAAAAAGAGGGTTTAATGAAGGCATCTGAAACATTTGTAATTCAAGTAAACTTGCCTGCTGTCATTCCTTCTGTTGTCAGCTGAATTTCTGAAGGAAGAGAGAGAACATAACAAGCAAGTGAAATTGAGAGTGGAAGAATTATCGGTGGAACAGCAGCAGTAAAATAAATATGAAGGAGTTTATTTGAGGAAAAAAGAAAAAGATAGTCCTTAAATACTAAGAAATTAGGTTTTTTGTTGTTTTTTTTGAGTTGGGTTGATGGATCTTCAGCCTTTTAAACTATGAAAAAATTAAATTAAAATGCCACAAATACTCATGTACCTTATTTTTTTGGCATTGATCAATAAAGTAAAGTAAGGTCGGTGACCTTAGTCAAGGGTGACCCAACGGCTCCCTCTTCAATAGCTACCACATTGAGGTGTAGGGGAGGGTGCTACTCCATTCTCAGGATTGCTCCACTTTACCCTTGATCCTTACCTTATAATGCTGAGTATTGAGCAAGGTGGCATCCAGTACCATTTTCTGAGTCTTTGGTATAACTCGACCTAGGATTGAACCATGGTCTTCTAGACCATTGGTGAACACACTACTCATTAGGCCAATGGCCAAAACAATAGAAAGGATTAAAAGTTAATTTCTTAATTGGAAGATAATTGTAAAAAAAACTTTTTAGCTTCAAAATTGACAGAATTTGGATCAAAGATTAATTCAATGTTTATTTGTTCTGTATTTGTTGTATTAGCAATTTTCATTTTCTTCATACAAAAACTGGAAACTTTTGCATACACCTAATGAATTGATACAAGGCTGATTGAAAAAGAGAGTCACTGTATACAAATATCTGTATGTGTGCCTGTTTTTTTTTTCTTCAACAAGATTATGATCTTGTGCAGCGAGTTGAGGGAAAGTGAAACTAATCAGCAATCCAATCAAATGGGTTAAAATTTTTATTTTTTTTTTTTATACACACTAGAGATATTCAATGCTTAAACAACATGGGATCTTATAGGAATGCAGATAATTTAGCCATTGGCACTGGACATAAATACTAATACTGTAATAAATGGCCATCTTGAGAACTGAACTCACTGGTAACAGCTCACTAGCCATTGTATTATGGTCAGTATCCACTCATTTAGATTGAATTAAAGGCAACACAATTCAATCAGGTCTATAAAATAACAGAGAGAATAGAGAAAAGGAAACTTGCTGGTTCATTGTGTAAATGAACCAGCAAAAGTCAAGATTTTTTGTTGTTTTTATTAGTATTAAAATAATCAGTTAATTTCTTTAATTGGAAAAAATTTTTTAAAAACTTAAAATCTAATACTTTTGGACTATATACAACTACAGAAAATAAATTAGTTCATAAGGGGTTAATTCAGAAGTCTCCCCCTTCCCAAGAACAATAGAATTATAAAGAAGATCAGAGATTGTACCTTGCTGCTGATTCCAACACAGAATAACATAGAATGTTATTTAGAGAGGAGATGGGCGCCACCAAGTAGTTTCATTGCCCTGAAACGTGGTACCCAACAGGTTTGGGTGGAGGAAGGTATTTTTTTACCCTTTGGAGAGAAAAATGGCTATTTTAAACTGTAGATCCATAAACCATTGGGAGGGAAAAAGTTATCAACAGAATATTGTGTAGTACAAGAAAACATTTTTGGAAACAATAGTAGATTATCTATAATGCGGAAGCTGAATAGAAGTTATCTTTACAAGACAAATAGAAATATTTTAAACCCTCCCCATTTATGGCATTGAAAGTGTCAGGTTTTCAGAGATAAATTTCACCAATACAAAACATTGTTCAAATTAAAATATTTCATCTTAGCAATTACTGATATGCACAAACTCCATTATAGCAAATACTTTTGAGGCCTGTGCTTTCACAACTAACCTTAACTAGCTGAAAACCTGTCCTATAAGGTAGAACCATTTTGTGAAGACATAAGTTAATAAACATTGTTGAGAAGTTAATGTGTATGGTCCCTTGGTAGTCATTGCTCATATTACAAATGTAAACATTAAGTTTTCATGTTTTCCACTAAAATAGACAGAACTATAGTCATCAAATTTTCTGTGGCTTTTAATGAAACATCAGAATTTTTTTAACATACCAGTTTTTAGCAATGTATAATACTAAATTAGACACTGATTTTATGTCTCTTAGGTTAACTTCACCGAATCTTTATCATTAACTGTATTATACAAATAGAATATACTGCTAGTCTATGGCTACATGGTAAACATTATGCAATATAGAGATACAATTTTGAATATAAAACTCAGGAGATATTTTTTGTAAATCAATTCCATGGAAATTACTTTGCATGGACTGCTGTCAACAAAGAACACAATTGTGATGACATAAGCTGGTTTTCTTTGACAGGAACAATATGATCAATACGTTTTTGAAAAGTTAAATTATATAAAGCATAAACTCCAGGTAATTATTTTTTTTTTTAAAAAAGAAATTCCATTTCCTATGATAATCACCTATGTTAAGTGCACTACTTCAAGAGCGGATATTAGGTTGAAGGTCTAATTGTTTTTCATCAATATAAATTCATATTTGTATCAAAGTCAAGTATTTAACTTCCCTTTTTATGAACTTACACTGCATTTCAACTAAATTGTTTATTGCATTATAGAAGGTAGATAGAAGTTTCTTGTATTTTTGACAAAATCTTTTATTTATATTCACTTTCAAAAGATCTTTGAGAGTCATTAAACTTGATACTGATGTTAAAAAAAAAAAAAAAGAGCTATTAGTTCAAAATCCTCTCCACAGGGCACATTTTCAGCTAGCCGACATAACTTACCAAATAAATCAAACAATTGAATCTGTTTCATGTAAAATGAGAAGAATCATTTTGTACAAGTAAAACTCATTACAGTCAAGTGACAGGAATCATATCCATCCAGACGTGTGCACACACATGATATTTATATACACAAGTACATACCTTGTTTATCTTTCAATTTAATTTCTCTCAATTTTTCCCGCAATCGTTCCTCTTTTAATTTCTCCCTCATTTTAGGGGTCAAGTTCTTCTCATCTATGTTCTCCCTTCTTTCTTTGGCCTTTTCTATCTGTTTATCCATCCGTACTTTGCTCTTTTCTCTTTCCTGATGGACTTTGTTGAGAGTCTTCTCCACCTTCCTGTTACGGCGAGCATCTTCCCGTTCTTTTTGTTCCTTGATCCTCCTTGTAATATGGTCATTAATATCATCCCTTTCTTTCTCTACTTTTTCCCTCACCTTCTCTTCCCTCACCTTCTCTTCTCTCAACTTTTTCAGTGTCTCTGATTCAACACGAACCTTTTGTAGCTTTTTTGGTGCCGACACTTGTGTGCTATACTTCTTTGTAGAAGGCAGCTGAAAATAAAAAAATTAAAATGGTTAAAATATAAACTAAATTATAAATTCAGTGCTTGTTTTCTTGTGTTATGATTCTTGTGTTATGATTCAAACTTTTTAGATCAGTAACCCCTTCATGGTATCCTTGATCCATTTATCAACCCCCAGGCATTTCCAATGAATACTTTTTATATACACTCCTGAAAGAAACTGCATACCAACTCTAAGACTGATCTTTTGTATCCTTTCCCCTTGTGAATATCACTCTTGAAATATAGGAATGAAAAAAAAAAAAACAACAAAAAAAAAAAACCAACCTTTAGTGTTGTAGAAATCAGGAGACATGTACAAAATATGGAATATAATTTTGGAATTGACTGATTTTAACAGTATATCAACCCGTCTAGGATTATTTTAAGCCAAGAGGTTAGGGAATCATGTTCATATTTATATTTTTGCATAGTTCTGGGTTTTTGCACACTGTCCTACCTACTGTTTTTGAACAGTTCTATTTGACCTATAGATGTGACCCAAACAGGTACTACCACTCCAGTTCAAAGTGGACCTGGGAGTAATGACAAAGAGGTACTTCCCAGCTCTAAACTGGACCCTCACCATCCAATGCAGTTTAGGGTTATACACAGGATGTCCCTTTTGGGATGGGCATCTTATCTGTAAGGTATACAGTCAGCATATTTGTAAGGTGTTCAAACTAATAAAAAAAATAGAATAAAATAAAATAAAAAAATAAAAAACTGATAATAAATGAATATGCTGATTGAAATATAAAGGAATACACTATAGTTAATATGATTTTTTCATTGATTGGGTTTCATGGCATATCAACGATGGATTTGTGTACAATTTTGTTGACATTTTCAAAATGAGCCAGAACTCATTTGTTTGTACACAGTAAAATGATTTCAAGTACTACTATCAAACACTAACAATTTAATTTAACATCAGTCATTTGTTTGCACACAGTTAAATGGTTATACATATGATTTGTAATTGAAGTTTCTAGGTAATTCTGTTTTTAAAAAGACCTAATTTGTTTACATATAATTAAGTACTGCTATTGTTAGCACACAGTTACATGGTTTTCAGTATTGCTATCTAACACTAATAATTCTATTCAACCCTATTCATTAACTTGCACACAATTAAATGGTCAAATTTTAACCCATATTTTGGGTCCCTAACAGGTACTACCACTCCAGGTCAGGGTGTACATAGGAGTAATGGTAATGAAGGGGTACCCCACATTCCCCAAAGCTCCAGGACTGGAGCAGATTTTTCGTTGATAAAAGATTAATTAAATGCCATGACAAGTAGGCAGAGACTTATGAATGCTTGACTTACAGGAAGAAATGAATTTAGTTTTGATGACAACTGATAAAGTACGAACAGTAGGTAAGGCAGCATAAACTATACATACTGTGAGTCAATTGATGATTTGAATGGCTGTAAGGGAGTTCCCATGGCATAATGGCTAAAGTGCAAGACTGCTCTCGAAGTAAGCAAATTCAAACCCCTGTTGCATTTACTTTTGAAAAAGTATAAACCACCTTTTATCCCTCTAGCTATGGGTTAAATAGAATCATTGCTGTTCTTCTATAAGTAACCACAAAGGTTGATATGCCATGTTTTGGGGGTATAGTAATTTACAAAGCTCTTTGCTTCAATGTGGCACAAGGCCAAATGGAAGGGGCACCCAATGAGACTCAAATTCACTCGTGTAGGTTTACTAGTCTAACTTGCTAACAATTACACCACCAGGGGTGCCCATGTTTTAGGGGTATAAAGTGTGCAAAGAACAGTCAATCCTATTTATAGCCTTTCCACTCAATAGCAGGAGGTACCTCTAGTGAAAATTGTCCAATCAGAGAGAAGGATTGAAAGTATTTAAACCAGATGCAACTTTCCTCAGCTACTCAATTGCTACTAATATTTTTTACGAGAGACATTTCATGTATTACCAACACTGGGATCTTCAAGCCAAAATCAAAACTGGCTATTCAAATTCATACAAAGAAATCAATGAATGACTGTAAAATTACTAACACTCGATATTCACAAGTAAAATATACCTCTAACAAAGCGTGACCATAACAAAGGCATGTTTTCATAATGGTTATCATGGTGGAAAATTGAACTGGTGACCAGAGTTCAAATCTTGGGCAAGGCTGTTTGCATTTCACTTTGAATGAATGCTCTTGGAAAGGCACAAATATATCGGTTATCTCCAACTATGGGTAAATAGAATAGACTGGATTCTTTTGTCTTGGGTTGAGTAACCAATCTAGGAGAAAGATAACTGAATTCAAACCAGCTGTACTCTGCTTAAAAAGTGACCTTGGTAAAGACATATGGTACAAAAAGAGTTAAGCTGTATGGATGGCTCAGAAATTGAATTACCTTAAAACTGATAGCATTTAAGAATTCAATCTGTAAAAGAGTTAGAACAAAAAGTGACTGAAGCAGGGGTGGGGGAAGTCTGACAAAGGCTTCCTATTTGCTGAATGAATTATTACCACCAACTGTTCCCCTAGTTTCTGTACCCCAGTTAGTGGAATACACATCTATTAGAAGAGGAATGCACTATTAAAAAGTAAAGAGCATAGCAGTTGACAAGGGGCTGGTAAAGTTGGAGTGAGAGATAAGAATATACTTATTACAAGATAAGTGCTGTGCTCTCACCCACCTAAACCAACTATCTACCTGCTCGTCTACAATGTCCAGCTTGTCAGTGCTTCAATACTTTGAGGAGACAGCCGATTCAGAATATCATTTTATCTGCTTGAAAAAGTCAGGCTTTATGAAAAAAAAAAAAAAACAGCACTAAAAAGTCACTTTAGACAAATACAAAAGCTATTGCAACTGCTAATACCAACATCTGTATGTGTTTGTTTGGGTTTTATGGCATATCAACCTTTGTAGGTTATTTAATGCCAAATCCAGTTTGATTTCAAACAATTCAGTTTAGTACAAGTACACAGTTTGTCAAAAACATTTCTATTTCAAGTTATTCACTTTAGTCAAACAGCTCTAATTCAAACAATTTAGAGTAAGTATAGTTTTTATTTACATACAGTTAAATGTCAAAACAGTTCTATTTCGAACGATTCAGTTTAGCATAGTACTGTTTCATCTTAAAAGCAGTTCTATTTCAAACAATTCAGTTTAGCATAAGTATGCAGTTTAGTTCTATTTGTCAAAACAGTTCTATTCTAAACAATTCAGTTTAGCACAAGTACATCGATAGGCTATCAATCATGTGGAAATCAGACCTGACCAATAAAATGAAACGCAGTTTCTTCCAGGCAGTGGTCATATTGATACTGCTGTATGGATGCACTACTTGGACGCTAACTAAACGGCTGGAGAAGAAGCTAGACGGCAATTACACAAGAATGCTGCGAGCAATATTGAACAAGTCCTGGCGGCAACACCCCACAAAGTACCAACTATATGGCCACCTACCTTCCATCACGAAAACTATCCAAGTTAGACGAACCAGACATGCAGGACACTGCTGGAGAAGCAGAGATGAGCTCTTAAGTGATGTACTCCTATGGACCCCACATATGGCCGGGCAAAAGCAGGACGACCAGCTCGAACATATATTCAGCAACTATGTGAGGATACGGGATGTAGCCCTGAAGACCTACCGGAGGCAATGAACGATAGGGAGAAGTGGCGAGAGAGGGTCAGGGATATCCATGCTAGTGGCACAACATGATGATGATGAGTACATTAGTTTGTCAAAAACATTTCTATTTCAAGCTATTCAGTTTAGTCAAACAGTTCTAATTCAAACAATTTGTCTACACACGTCAAAACAGTTCTATTTCTAATAATTCAGTTTAGAATAAGTATGCAGTTTAGTTCTATTTGACCCATAGATGGGGCCCTATCAGGTGCAACCAGTCTGGCCCTGGAAGCAATGGCAATGAAGAGGTGCTCTGCATTCCCCAAAGCTCCAGCATTACTGGAACCTCACCATGAGATCATTTAGTGTCATATCAGGACACTCGTTGGGTGGGGGTCTTATCCTTTTGCAGAGGTGCAGTTGGGGTATTCTACAGCTGTAGCTGACCGGGCAAATCTGTATTTCCAAAGAAACCTTGATTTTCATGCAAAGTTAGAGGTTTAGTTAGTTATGATTTGTAAGTGAATAGTTTATACGTAACTATTGTTTAACAAGTTAGAGTTCATTTGTTTGCACACAGTTAAATAGTTCCAAATATTGCTATCTAATGCTAATAATCTTAATATTTACTGGCATACAGTTTAAATAGTTTTAAGTATTATTTAATATTAATAATTCTATTTATCAAGTATTCTCATCTAATATGAACAATCTGCACATCAGCTCAGTTGACTGAGAATGTAGAAAAAACTGACTGCATCTCTGCAGAAGGATAAGACCACCACCACCACCACCACTCAGGATTGTTTAAAAATGTTAAAATGCATTTACAAATCATATATACTTTATATGTATATAAAGAGGATTTGGCAATAAATAACTCATAATAGTTGATATACTATAAAACCAAACTGCACACAGCTGTATGGTTTTAAATAATTCTTAGTAAATGATTGAACAGTTCTATTTGACCCATAAATAGCACCCTGACAGGTACTACCACTCCAGGTCAGAGCAGAGCTGAGAGTAAGAGTAATGAAAAGGTACACCACATTCTCCACACTAGGACTGGAGCCACACCATCAAATACAGTTTAGTATCATACCCAGAACACTAAGTCTTGTTTTTCTCAACATGACTGATCCTCAGCCACTGCCCTCTAGCATACACACACATACATACGATAGAAATATGTGGAAAGTTGGATAAATCAAACACTTAACTCAAATTTAGATGTGTGATATTTCATTTGGCTTTATTTCACCTCAAACTTCTTCAAACAGAGACTGTTTTCTGAATTTTTCTATTTAAAAGCATGTGAGGAGAAATAAGATGGTGGAGGGGGTACTGTTGTATCAAGAAAGCTGGGAGGAATTTAAAGTCAAATGTATCGGTTTCATTAAAGATTTTTTGTTTTAAAAGTGGAGATAGATTTTAGGGAGCTGATAAGAAAAAAGTAGGGAAGAGTTTGGGTGAAAGAGGTTTTGGCATAACTTGTTAGATAGAAAGATATCTACTAATGTAATGAAAAGGAAAAGGAAAGGATTCTCAAAAGTATGGTGGCACAGAGTGAAAAAATGTTTTTTTTAAAATTATGTTTGCTATTTTGATTTTGTTTAGTATGATGTTTGCCGGGTATGGTGAGATTTGGTAAAAACCTAGATGTTGTTTTATATGGTTTGTTTTGGAAATGACCGCAGATTCTAGTAGTCTTCGAGATTTTTTGCAGTGTGTTTGATTAGGGTGGCTTAAGAAAAATTGAATGCGTGTTAGAGTACTGACATGTGGGAGAAAAAAAATTTTTTTTAAATGTTTCAACTGTCATTTGCTTTGATTGATCATTTGTGTTCATAAATTCTTTTTTCTAGATTGTGTTAGGTTTTGTCGATATAATGTTTGTTGCAATCTTTACATGGGATGGAGTATATGCCTGTGTGAGAGGTGTTTTTGTTGATGGTCCATTTTGTGATGTTTGTGAGGTTTTTAATGGCTTGTATGATTGGTATTCCTAACTTGTTTAGTTTGTCGTAGAGAGATAGGTCTATGGGATAGTGGGATTGGTTTCCTTTGGTTTATTTGATGAGTATTTTATTTATTTTTTTTTTCTAGTATTCGATATGAAAAATTTTGGGCATTTTTGGAAATGTTTGATGCATTCAAATTCTTCATTAAGGTATTGTGGGATATATATTCTATGTGCTCTAAGGTAAAAGCCTATTATGAGGCCTGTTTTGATTTTGTTGTTGTGGTGGGAGTAGAGATGTAGGTAATCGTTTTTGTTTGTGGGTTTGCGGTAGACTTTAAAAGTTAAACTAATTTAAGATTTAATAATTAGGATGGCCAGGAAAGGTATGGTGTTAATAGATTCTTTTTCATAGGTGAAATTTATGGAGGGTTCAACATTTAGTTTTTTTGCGATCTCTTCAATTTTGATGTCTAGGGGTAGGAAAATAAATATACCATCGATATATCTGAAATATGTTGTGTTGAAAACACATAAAATGGACCAACAATGAAGCAAGCTCTCACACAGGCATATACTCCACCCTATGCAAAGATTGCAACAAACATTACATCAACGAAACCCAACGCAATCTAGAAAAAAGAATATGAACAGAAATGATCAATCAAAATAAATGATTGAAACTCTTTTCTTCCACATTAGAGCTCAAATACACATTCAATTTTTCCCAAGCCACCCTTATCAAACCCATACACTGTAAAAAATCCCAAAGACTACTAGAATCTGCAGTCATTTCTGAAACAAACCATATAAAACAATGTTCAGGTTTTTACCAAATCTTACCATACTTAGCAAACATCATACTAAAAAAAAAAAAAAAAAAAAAAAAAAAAATTATTTTTTTCACTCTGTGGCACCATACTTTCCTTTTCCTTATCATTTTACTTCTTATCCCTTCCTCACCCCAATTACAACCTATACTCTACAATATAGACAATTTTCTGAGACATCACATTAGTAGATATCTTTCAATCAAACGAGATATGCCAAAACCTTGGTATTATAGTGATGGCCACACCAAAACCCCTTTCACCCAAACCCTTCCCTACTTTTTCTTATCAGCTCCCTAAAATCTATCTCCACTTTCAAAACAAAAAAATCTTTAATGAAACCTGATACATTTGACTTTATGTCCCTCCCAGCTTTCTTGCTACAACTGTACCCCCTCCACCATCTTATTTCCCCTCACATGCTTTTGAATAGAAAAACTCAGTAAACAGTCTCTGTCTGAAGAAGTTTGAGGTGAAATAAAACCAAATGAAATATCACACATCTAAATTTGAGTTAAGTGTTTGATTTATCCAACTTTCCACATATTTCTATCATACTGTCAGATTCATTACAAATCTTTCTTTTTCAACATATATCTAAAGTTGGGTGTTTGTTTGTCACAAGAGCCATTTGAATATGGCTAAGACAATCACATAGCTGGTATGTCAAGCCCTAGCACCTAACTGATCAGAGCAGGCCTCTTTAATTGACCGTCTAACCTACTAAGGGCCAAACTGAGTGTTGCAGGTCACATGACCACTTTGTATAGATCCTGTGCACAAACATTATGGATTGCTACCTACAGCCAACAGATGGCTTCATGTATGGGGTGAGTTGGGGGTGCTAGTCATCTGCAGAGGTGCAGTCAGCATATTCTACAGCCCTAGCTGACAGGATAGAAGTGGAGAAGTAACTAGTAGTTAAACTTCTAAGAACCAAAATTAATCTATTTGCTAAATTGTTTACAAAAGAATGTGTCTTAGCTAACTGAAAATGTTATAGAAATTCAGAAATCTATATGATATTGAGGATGGCAAGATCAAGAATGAAAGAAGCAAAATGTGGCCAACAATGTGAAAAACATTACGTAACCGAGCCAATAAGGTGGTTAAGAATTTATATATATCAGAAGGGGTTATTTATCTGTTCTCTATAAATGAACATTTTTTTTAATTGGACAAGAGGAAAGGGTTTAACAATCAAGAGACCATATTGCTGCAAGATGTCATAAATAATAGAATTTCCAAGCTTCAAAAAGAAATTAAATGATTTACATTTAATTAAGCATTACTAATAAGTTTTATAAGTAGTTCTTAAAACTGGAGATATAAAATAGTTCTATAGCATTATTGCTCAGTTAAGATGAACAATCCAAAGAAAAAAAAATATGGTTAAATTGATAACTTTCATGAATGTTATCTAGGGTAATAAAAAAAAAAACAACACAGACACATACACATTAAAATTTTTATCTTTAATCATAGGAATTATTTTACAAAGATCATAAAAAAAAAAAAAAAAAAAAAAAAGCAACTAATCAAACTCATGACCTCTTGTTTTGCATAAACTCTTAATTCAGCTAGAACCAATATGATTTTTTTTTTGTAGAAAATCATTGCATAATAGAAAAAGTTGTTGCCATTCAGTTTATCAGAACAATAAAAATAGTGTTTATCCCTTCTGATTAGTTATTGTTATTGGAGAGGGACTGGAATTTTCTAAGATTGTATCCAACAGAATTAAGGCAGCAGATTTGATTAGTTTTATGTCATGACTAATAAAATATATAAAATACTTATACAAGATAATTATTTGCACAAGCAGTAAAAGTACTATTCATGTACTCACTCATCTGATTATATCTCACAATTATGGCTTACTAGAGAGAGAGAGAAGGGTAATACAAAAAGAGTCATTAATATACAACCAAATATTCTTCAGATAAATCCCTTAGTATACATGTTAAAACATTATGGTCAGTTCATTCTTCAACCCTCTTCAGGTAGATAATCTGTGAGAAAGTTGGAGGCTGTATATATCTGTTAGCCAGGTTGGTTAGTTGGGTTTTATGACATTGTCAACCCGCGCGCGCGTGTGTATATATATATATATATATATATATATACACACACACACACAGTGGCAAACAGACTTAGCAAACTAATAGGCATTTTGCTACAACTTTTACTAAACAAGATAAAAAGCTATATTAGAGACCCACATTTTTTAAAATCCATACCACAAAAAAATTGATCTCAACACACTCATTGTCAGATTTGAAGTCACAAACCAATACAGTAATATAACCCTGGGAATTAGGAAAACAAGCCATCTCATTTTGGATAGATAAATACCCAGATATATGACACCCAAGATTTAACAAAAGAATTATCATATAGAGGGTATAGAAATAATCCTTAATAACTCCTAATTCAATAATATTAACTATGTCCAGATCCTAGGAACTGCTATGGGAACTAAAATGGCACCAATATATGCCATTCTAACCTTAGCATATTTAGAAGAAAATCTATACAAAATAATAGGTAAAAAAATATGGCAACAACATAAAAGGAGAATTTTCTAAGTCTTGGAAAAGATATTTAGATGATTGTTTCATATTCTAGAAATGCCATGGGGAGACATTAATGAATTACACAACCTATTCCAAAACCTAAAAACCAAAATAAAATTCACTACAGAACAGTTCAAAAGAACTACCATTTTTAGACATAAAAAAATGAAAAATGGCCAAATCAGAGTTATCTACCACAAACATACAGACACCTAGCAATACCTCCACTTCAATAGCCACCACCCCAAAAATTGTATAAAATCCATTCCTTACACTAGCATGTAGAATATACACCATAATCAGATAAAAACCTCAGAAAAACTCATCTAAAAGAACTATACACAACCCTACACCAGATATGATACCCAACAACACTAATAAATAAGGGATTTGAATTAGAAAAAGTACCACAAAAAGAAATATGACCCCCCTCCCAAAAAAAGCACAACAAGAAACTCCTGGCATACGCTGCAACCAACAACAAAAACAACTTAGAACTATTCACAGAAATTAAAAAATAATCTAGAACTAAAAAACAATGACAAAATCAAATATATACTCGAACAACAAAGTCATTAAAAGCCAGAGACAACCAAAAATCATAAAAGAATACCACTTCTACATTCAAGGAAAACACAAGAGTTAACAAATGAAAGAATAAAAAGGTGTGGAATATGTGATATAATTATAGAAGGAAAATCCTATATCTTTAAAAACCCAGAAACAAAATTCAGAATAAAGAGTTAAGCTGGAACTCAAAAAACAGACTACATAATCAAATGTAACGAAATATATATAGGATCAACACAGGCCCTTAATACCAGGATATCATTCCACAGGAGCAACGTTAAAATACCCGAAAATTAAATTTATCTATTACACCTATACAAATGCAGTCAAGGTAAATTTAAAGTCATACTCATATATCAAACTAACAATTATACATTACTTCAAATAAAAGAAAACTTCATGATATATTCAATGTCACATTGAATAAAATATGAATTATACACACACACAAAAATGAAAAAAAATTATATATATATATATATATATATATATATATATATATATATATATATATATATATATATATATATATACATACATACACACACACAAATTATTAGTAAAAAGTAATTACCAGTAAATTTCAAACCACAAAAAATGCTCAAGGTCAAAACTATACCCACACATACAGGAACAATCAAAACCAAACCATACACACACACACACACACACACACAAGCAAAAGTAACTGTCACTGGAATCCAAAACTACTTTAACACATACGACTACCTAGAGCAAAACAAAAACTTTATAACATCAGATATCAAAGACCAATCGGGAGTAAAAACAGACAAAATAGACACACTCGGAGAAAGGGCAAAGAAGGAGTGACCTCTATATGAACCCACACAAAAACCTAACAAACATGAGTGAGTTAGAGTTTCACTGAGTACCCCATTTGCATGGTCTTGTGCCACATGTTCTCTAATGAAAGCAACAAGCTGGAAACATGCATGTATGTAAGAATGAAATAGATAATTCTTTAAAAATACAAATCTCTTCACAGACCTATTCATTTTAAAATATTTTTTCTCTTTGGACCTACAATATATATATATATATATATATATATATAATTTTAAAATGAGTACTTTACAGGTAGCATTTTAAAGAAACAAGCCAGAGCTCATTTTTTTGGCACACAGTCAAATGGTTTTTAGTATAGTAAATGATTAAACACTTCTATTTGGCCTATAGATGGGAACCTAACAAGTAATAACAATCTGAGTAATGGCACTCCCTAAAGCTCAAGGCAGGAACTACATCAGATGATTCAGAGTCATATTCAAGACACTTTAAGGTCTTACTTCTCTGCAAAGATGTATGTGTATTCTATAGTCAACTGGGCTGTTGTTGGCCAGATGTATGTCAGGCAAATATGGATTTCAATTCCATGTAGTTTTCTTTGTTAGACAAAAATGGAGGTTTCAGAACTTAGCTTGGTATAATTTGGAATTATAATTTCACCCACCTTAAAGTTGTTCTTTATAAATTCATCTATAAAATAGTTCATGTCATTTTTTTATGTCCTCAGGTAAAATGCTTTCCAAAGATACTGGGTAATGGCATTCCTGAATATAAGTTAATGGATTGATGTCAATCTGTTGAGTAATTTCATGCCTAGGTTACAAAATCGCTTTCATTGTATGTTTATAATGATATTTTTTGTGTAATTTCTTCAAGTTTTTCTTTTTGCATAGTCTTATTGAATAAGAATTTTTAACCCATAGGTGAGAACCTAACAGGTACAATCACACCAAGTCAGAGTAACCCAGAGAGTAATGGCAATGAAGGATTATCCACACTCTCCAGGACAGGAGCCTCATAAGATGCAGTTTTCATGTCATACCTAATACATTTTTTTTTTTAGAGGAGTGGGTGCTTACCCTTCTGGAGAGGATAGTGTCAGTGTATTTTAAGCCCCACTAATGAGGTGGATAATGGTGTTAAAACAAGGAGGTGCCCGTGGTGTAATGGTTATCATTGTAGGAAATGGACACGGCGACACAAGTTCAAATTCTGGACGAGACTGATTGCATTTTACATAGCAATAATACCCTTGGGAAAGGTATGAATCCAATTATTCTCCCTCCAGCTATGGGTAAATAGTAGGGCAGACTGGGTTCTTCAGCCTTGGTGAGGCAACTAGTCTAGGAGAAGGAAAACTCTGAATTCAAACCTGTTAAACTCCGCTTAAAAATTGACCTTGTGTCATATCCTACCCAAGCGGAGGGGTTGGGTAAATATGGATAATGGTGTTAAGGTAAAGGCAAAATGTATTCCTGGGTTAGATGGTATATTAGGATTTTTCTGCTATTTTTTTGTCTTTCTGGAGTGGGTCCTTTTTCTTCCTTGTGCACTATACATATAACCAAAGAATGGATAAGCTAAAATATGTTAGCATAAAAATAGATTTAATTATCTGAACAATATTTTTCAGAGCATGATCAAATAAAATGAATCAATCTGATTAATACGATAAAAATGATAATGTTATTTCAAAATAACTGAAGAGTAATCACTATGACTCATCCTTTATTAATTTTAGTTGCTTTCATTGCAACTATTCAAAATGAAAATTATCAATAAATTTGATAATCTTTTTTTATAAAATGCCCAACAAAACAGATAAAACCATCATTAACCAACACATTCATGTGTTGAAAAGTGATATTTTCAAAACTTTTGTAGTCAATTTCAAAAAGGTGATGGTTGCATTTTCCAACTATCTAATTTTATAATATCCCAAATCAAATTGAAGTATTCAAGTTCTATTTAGTAAGAAAATTTGAAATATTTTCAAGGGATTTTGATAGAATTTTATTTTGAAATGAAGGTATTGGTACAAGCTGCTCCAAAAAACTGATTTTCAGCTAAACATGCTAAAATGAACAGCATAGTAGTTTTTATTATTTCATCATTAATAATTCTAGAAGTTATTTTATAAATTATTGCATCTAATTAAAAGATCTATTTCTATGCTATTTCATGATTTAAGTTTGACTGCAAACTTATCAGGATTTTACTACAGTGAGTATGTCTCAAAACTTGAAGCCTGACATTTTTTGCTGTGAATGTGCATTGCTGTTATTCAGGTCATCATTCAACAGCACAGATGAAATATAAAGAATAAGCTCAAGAGACAAGATTAAAATGGAAGATCTTTCTGAGGTAAAAAGGATTAGAGTTGATGTCTCAAAGCTTAATCTTTAT
>OY757909.1:114467279-114469779 GCA_963585895.1 Sepioteuthis lessoniana
CATGCTACAATGTCCGGCCGCTTTTCCGTTTGAATAATGTGAACTGGAAATTGTAGAGATGTCTTGAGATCTGCTGAAACTTTCCAGTCACTAGCTCCGTTCAGTAGCTTCATGTTAGAATTTTTTTGTTTCCTCACAGGACATTCACCTTCCTTGAGAAACTGAATTATGGGTTCCTTGGCTGTTATTGATTGCTGATTTGCTGTCTCACATTGTGTTCTTAACAATTCTATTATCACTTCTAATACCTTGTTATGTCGCCATGTGTACATTTGAAGTGAGTGTGGACATGCAGATAAAACGTGGCGCAAGGTACCCCGATCACTTTTACACGACAAGCACAAGTCCGAATTGGTATATCCCCATAATTTTAGGTTGGTCACATTTGGTAAGAGATCATAAGTAGAGCGAAGAAGGAATGATATCGCCAGTGGTTCCATTGCAATTAAGGATTTCCACGATAATTTAATTGGTTCGATATCATTCCATTTTGTCCAAGCACATTGTTTGGCCTGAGTAACAGCACTGGCTTTTCTTTGCTCTTCCTCAAACATCCTGACTTCTTCGCTCACCATGTCTCTTTTTCCTTTTGGGTCTATTTTGAAGAATACCTTTTTGCTCGTGCTACCCAACCCAGCTCGATTGGTTTGAGTGACGCCTATGATGTCTTTGATTCGTAGGCTGCATTCCGCCTCCTGGGCGGTTTTAACGGCCGACCACTTCGTACCTGATTTTATTTCTGGATACGCCTTCCGAATGATCTCGTTGGCTGAGTCCTTCATCATCATGTGAAGGCGTACTTTCCCAATTTTGAATTCTTCTATCAGTGAAGATATTGGGAGCTGTAGGTTTCCAGAATTGGTATATAAACCCACTTTCGAAAAACAAGGAGGAACTCCGAGCCACTTACGCAGGTATTTGTTGCTGTACTGTTGGATCCGTTCAACACGAGATATCGCAATCTCGTACATCTGTAAGGGCCACAAAAGACGGGGTAGCAGACCATGTTGGTAACACCAAGCCTTCATCCTTCCGGGTAAACAAGTTTTATCAATTGATGTTAGTCCCTTCAAAGCTATTTTCTGGACCTCTGTACCCCTATGACGATCAGTCAGTGGGATTGAATAAAGACGTCCGAGACTCTTTACGGCTCCTCTCTGACTGTTGGGATCTTATCACCCCCAATTTTGAAATGGATCTCCCTGACAGATCCTCCGACTAACGATAGGCTTCGACTTTTCTTTGGCTTAGCCTTCATTCTCGCCCATGTGAAAAGGTCATAATACCTTTGTAGTAAACATTCGGCAGAGATTTGGGATGGGACGAGAATGGTGATGTCGTCCATAAAAGCTCTGGAAGGAGGAAGAGTCAGATGATCATTTTTCATTACTCCTTCCGACGTATTTGCTGCACCTCGTAAAATGAGTTCCATGGCTAGAACGAAAAGAAGTGGGGAAATCACACAGCCCATCATGATGCCAATCTCAAGTGCCTGCCACTTGGTGGTATAGTTTTTAACGGTAAATTTCATGAAAGCTGAATTGAAGTATTTCATTATGATTTCCTCAACCTTGCTAGGGAAGTTGAAAAATTCGAGGGCCATTCGGATTAAGTGGTGTGGAACTGAACCGTACGCATTAGCAAGATCAAGCCAGATCACATGTAGTTCTGTTTTGTCCCTTCTAGCTGAGAGTATTGAGTTCCATATCATTTGTGAATGTTCCAGACATCCGGGGAAGCCAGGTATCCCAGCCTTCTGGACAGATGTATTTATATAATGATTGCTCATCAGAAAGGTTGTCATACGACGAGCAAGAACTCCAAAAAATATTTTCCCTTCTACATTTAGGAGGGATATAGGGCGAAAATTTGTGATACCTTTTGACTGCATTTCCTTTGGTATCCAAATACCATCGGCCAGACACCATTCCTGTGGTACAATAGCTTTCTTCCAAGCCTGCTGAAGGAGGATAGTGAGTTTCCTAAGGACACGTGGGCAGTTTTTATATAACTTGTACGATATCCCATTCAAGCCCGGGGCACTACCTGCGCGGGCCTTATGGACGAAATCTCGAACTTCTTTTGGTTTTATCCCGCTATCATCAAACATTACCGTTGGATCTTGGGGTTTTGGTAAATCTCTTAGATGAGGTATTGGGATACTGTTTAAATCATCTGAGTATGTCATCTTCAAATGATTCTCGAGTTCCTCCTTCGGTACATCAAGCTTGCCACTCTTTGATTCCACGAAAAGCTTTTTTGCGAACGCGTAAGGATTTGAGTAGAATGCTCTCCGAGCCTGACGCTTTTTCTTTCGATGTTTTCTCTGATTTTCAGCTCTGGAGATCACCAAAATCCTTTTTTTAATATCATTTAGGATATTCTGAAGTTCCGGCCTCTCATGAATCGGGGCTTCTTTTAATCGGCGCTTCAGCATTCTCTGTTCCGATCTTAGCTTTCCTTTCTGTATCTGTCGTCTATTTGGTCGTTTTCCTTCGGT
>OY757909.1:114474779-114707279 GCA_963585895.1 Sepioteuthis lessoniana
GAAAAAATGTCATAGAAACGTATGGAATGCTTCAGACTGCTTGTTGACCATCTTGCATGAATCAAGCATCAGTTTTTGAGTAGCAAAGGAGATTCAAGGAAGGCAGAGATTCTGTGAGAGAGGATGAGAGGTGTGGGAGGAGTAAGGAAGTCAATACACCAGAGTTGATTGGCCAAAGGGTTAGGGTTACTATGTTGAGGTTTTAAGTGAAATCAGGACGAGATTCCGTCAGAAGAGGCCAGCACTCTTCAAATCGGGTCAATGGCATTTCCACCAGGACAATGCACCAGTCGACAACTCCATCTTTGCCATAAACTATTTGACCAAGATGGGTGTCAAGATAGTTCCTCACCCTCCCTATAGTCCAGATCTTGCTCCCTGTGACTTTTGGTTATTCCCAAAGCTCAGAGGCTGTCGTTATGATACAATTGAGGAGATGAAAGAGGCTGTGATGAAGGTCATTGACACGCTCACACAAGAGGACTTCCATGGGGCCTTCCAGAAGTTGTTGGAACGGTACAAGTGCATTGCAGCCAGAGGAGATTACTTTGAAGGGGACTAGAGTTTCATGTGTGTACTATCAATAAAAGTGCCCATAGGAAAAAAGTCTGGAAACTTATCGTATGCACCTCGTATATATATATATATATATATATATATGCCTATTGACATAATGGTCAGAGTGTTCGCCAAAGGTCCGGGGGACCTGGGTTCAATTCCAGGTTGAGTCTACCAAAAACTCAAAAAATTGTACTTGATGCCACCTGCTTAACACTCAGCATTATAAGGTATGGATCAAGGGTAAGCTGAGCAGTACAGGGAAAGGAGTAGTGCCTTTCTCTCTACCTTGGTGTTGTAGCAATTGAAAAGGGAGCTTTGGGTTGCCTTCAACTGTGGTTGGCCAACTTATATATAATATGGTTTAGAAAGAAAATCTGACAATATGAGAAAAAAGAACACAGTACAGTATAAAAAATAAGATTGACCTATTTGATTTTCAATAGTCCTTTTTCTTTCTTATGTGCAAGGGTCATTCAATAAATAAGGTGAATTTTGCCACAGCAAATGGCAATAGGAAGTATTGTTGATGGATCCTCTCATGTCTTAGAATACAACCAGCATGACCCTCTTTACTGACTGCTGTGTCTGGAACTTTTTCTCTATCAGAAAGTCAATGTGTTTCTACTCCATGGACTCTCCTTTTAACTTAGCCTCACAGTGGCTAAACTTATTTTCAACTCATTTGTAAACAATACTTTGATTAAAACTTGCTTCTCCAAACACATCATACATTCTTTTGTAAACTTCACATGGTTTACACTTCTTAGCCACCCAAAATTTGATAAGAAACTTCTGATCAAGCCTGGAACACTCTATTTGTTTTTCCACCATTTTGAATAGCCTCAAAACACATATTTTTGTGAGATTAAAATAATCTTTACTATAAACCAATTCCAAACAATGTAAAGTTGGAAAAAAATTTCAGAAAAAAAAAATTTTGTTTTTAAAATTTCCCTTATTTATTGAATAACCCTTGAATATATTAAACCCGACCCTGTATCACATTCTGCTGTTGTACCCATAGTATAATATTTGTTATAATATGGCCTTGTGTATCACATATCAACTTGACAAAGAGAATCACAAAAGAAATCATGGAGGAGTCCCTCTGGTTTAGTGGCAAACTTGCTAGACTGAAACATTGTAGTTCAAATTCCACTCATATTTCCAGATTAATACCCTTGGTATTATTATCTCAACTATAAATTGAATAATATCAGTAATGTCCTTCTACAAGAATGGATTTAGCATTGAATAACCCATAAAAGTTGATATGTCATTTAAACAAGGAAACCAAACCAGAAGAGATCGTTCTTGAAAAGGAAATATGTTATTGATTGATACCTTGGGAGATACGACTATTCAAACTCATTTTAGGCAATATGAACTGTTTTTGACACTGAAACTGTACTTACACTAAACTGAATTGTTATATATAACTGTTTGAATAAACTGAATTGTTTGAAATAGAAATGTTTTTGACAATTAAACTGTGTACTCATGCTATACCGAATTGTTTTAAATAGATCTGATTATTTACATAAAAATGGATTTGGTGTCAAATAACCTACAAAGGTTGATATGCCATAAAACCCCACCAACCAACCAACATTAGGCAATATGGTGAAATATTTAATTTTCTTTCACTTTACAAATTTTGAAAACTGCTCCAGTGGCTTTGTGGTCAAGTCTAAAATAATGACTCAAAATTTACAGATTTTCAATATTTGTATCAGCTATTAAAGCATCTGAAATAAAAAGTACTGCTGAATAGTATTGATGACGATCTGATATATATGAGAAGGATATTGATAATATATAATAATCTTTGATTAGGTTCTTCAGCCTTGGTGAGGCAACTAGTCTAGGAGAGGGAAAATTCTGAATTCAAACCTGTTAAACTTCGCGGAGGGGTCGGGTAAATATGTATAATAACCTTTGAAGTAAATGTCTGTAAAACACAAATACTTTTGGTTTCAAAGTTAATTCTTTCTTTTCTTTGTAGCTTCATATCTATCGTTCAATTCATCGTATCAAAATCACTTATCTTTTCATCTAACCTAAATTGAAAATTTTACAGGAGGTTTGTTCATCAGGGCCAACTTCAGTACCCTCTGCTGTGCAAGAAACTGTCTTAAGTCACCCACCAGTGAAGAAGGACCCCAAAAGAAAGAAATGTTCTGTGTACCATGTTGCATCAACCATTTTCACCATCATTTACCTGGCCCTCCAGTTTTTCCTGCCATATTCACATTTCATCACAAAGGTCAGTCTGCAAAAATCCCAGCTAGAATTCCCCCCTGTTGATAGAGCATAGAATACACTGAGTGTATCACCAGCAAAGGGCTAAGACCCCCCCCATTAGAAGTGTCTTGGATATGATACTAAACTGCATCTGATGGTGAGGCTTCAGTTTTGGAGATTTGAGGAGTGTGGAGTACCAATTTATTGCTATTACTTCCAGGTCCACTCTGACCCAGAAAGGGTCCCATCTATGTGTCAAATAGATTTGCTTGAAAATTATTAGTATTGCATCATGTCTGATTGCATAGGTGAGAAATTGATAGTCAGTAAGTGCTGTTAACGATGTGTCTAGACTATTCTAACTTATATAAATTTTTTGTTGTATGTCCAAAGAGAGAAAGAAATATTTTAAAATGAGTAGGTCCATGAAGAGATGTGTATTTTTTTAGGATTTATTTATTTATTTAGTTCTTACATATGTGTATGTTTCCTGCTTATTGATTTCACTAGAGATCATATATGGCACAAGGCCTTGTTAATGGGGTACTCAGTGAGACTTGAACTCACTTGTGTTTGCAGTTTGAATGGTTTTCAGTTGGTTATGGGTTTATATGGAGGTCACTCCTCTCTTTTTCTTAGAGCGTGTTTACCTTAGTCTGCTTTACCCCTCATTGATATTTGATGTTTTTTCTTTGTGAGTGTGTGTGTGTGTGTGTGTGTTGGAGTGGTTTCAGATTTCACTTACAGTTATTTTTTTCTCTGTGTGTGAGTGAATGTGTGTCTTGAGATTTTTTTGTGCATGGTAGTGTGGTTTGAAATATACTGGTAATTATTTTTTACTGATAATTTTTGTGTGTGTATACATATATACATATCTATGTATGTTTGTGTGTGTGTATGATTCATGTTTTATTCAACTTTGGTTTAAATTTATCTATAAATTTATTTTCCTTTATTTGAAGTAATGTGTAGTCGTTAGTTTGGTATATGGGCATTATTTTAAATTCACCTTGACTACATTGGTATAGGTATTTCGATACATTTAATTTTCTGTTTTCTGTTATTTTAATATTGCTCCTGTGAAGTGATATTCTGGTATTAGGGGCCTGTGTTGATCCTATGTATATTTTTGCATTTGCTACATTCAATTATTTAGACATTTTTTGAGTTGCAACTTAAGTCTTTATTTATTTTGAATTTTGTTTCTGAGTTTTTAAAGGTATAGGATTTTCCTTCTATAATTATGTCACATATTTTACATTGTTCATATTAGCCTAATGAGTAGAATGTTTGCCAATGGTCCAGGAGACTAGGGTTCAATCCCAGGTCAAGTCATACCAAAAAATGGTACTTGATGCCACCTTGCTTAACACTCAAGGGTAAAGTGGATTAATCCAGAGAATGGATTAGCACCCTCCCCTACACCTCTGTATAGTAGCGATTGAAAAGGGAACCCTAGGGTCACTCTCAACTAAGGTCACCAACTTTACTTTATTATTGCATTTGGTAACCCCTTTTTCTTAGAGTGTCTTTCTCTTAGCCTACTTTACCCCTCATTTGCTTCTGATATTTGATACGTTGTATGTGTGTGTGTGTGTGTGTGTGTGTGTTGGAGTGTTTTCAGATTTCACTTACAGTAATTTTTTCTCTGTGTATATAGGAATGTGTATCTTGAGACTTTTGTGTGTCACATATGTTCATATATGTATTTTTTTTTTTTAAATCAGTAGTTTTAAAATGAAGACAAATGTGTGTTAAGTTATCTTGCTTGAATCTCATTTATAAAACACCGAATCTCATTTATAAAACACCGAATGTACAGTATTACCCATAAATAAATACATTCCCAACAATTTTTTTTTCTAAACCAAAGATACTAAATTTTTATTATTTCTAGTTGAACATTATTCAGTCAAAATGAATATTATTAAGTATTACTTATTACCAAACTCTCCAGCATTGAAACTAATGAAAAATAGAATTGCAACACTCATATAACAAAAAATAAAATTCCTTAAATATATATAAGAAGAGTTCTTACTTTTAGACTGGTACTTATTCATAGTTTTGGTCAGAGAGTTTTAATGTTGAATATTAAAAATTAGTAAACAAGGGTTAACTGAAAAGTTCAAAATACTCTTATGGAATATGACCAAATGAGATTTGTTTTTCAAAATAGTCCCTCTTGTGGTCCACACATTTCTTCCATTGATGTTGCTGTGCTTGGATCCTAGTGGTTAAAAACTTCATCAACAGCAGACATGATGTCATATGAACTTTTTAGCTCGCCCTCATAGTTGAACCTTGACTTTTGTGACTTTAAGTCTCATAAATTTGATTATTTCTAAATTATGAATTGAATTACCATGACCAGAAAATCTGCTGAACACCTACGCACGATATACGTGAACACAGTATTCCTGTATATCGTACGTAGGTGTTCGGCAGATTTTCTGGTCATGGTAATTCAATTCACAATATTAATTCCTCTACTTAAAAAATAAAAATATGTACATTTGCAAATTAGTCATTAAAATTTAGATGGAATTTTTTTCTTGAAAGAAGACAGAACAGTTAATCTCATTTGAATCAAATGATAAGGCTCTAAATTTTTTTTCTGTTTTGTTTTTTCTTGTATTTTTAAAGCACTTAAAAAGAGATATGCTTGAGAAAGAAGTGTTTGTTCAAACCAAGTAGAGAGCAAAGCTAAAAAAAATGAAATGGCTGATCTGTATATTCTATCCTATTGCCAGTCCTCATGGCCAATCACTAGTAACCAATAAGACTAGGGAAAGAAACTAAAATATATAATATCACCACTCTGTCATAATTTGTACCCAAAGTAATGTCTATTATATCAATTTTCAATAACAAATGCTGGTATTACTGTATGATTACTGATTCCAACATATTTAAACATTTATTTAAACTCTGTGTCTAATTGATCATTTATTTACAGGGTTATAATAATTGGACCAATGGACTGTATGGCTACTCCTGGGATATGATGGTTCATCGATGGAACATTCAACATGTCCAGATCACCTACGTCCAGAAAGACACTGGGGAAACTGGATTTCTTGATCCACTGGTAATTAATATTATGCTCTGCATGTGGGAAGAATTTCGGGGTACTGGATTTTGTATATATTCAAATCAAAATTGTTGGTAATAATCATAATTATAAATATATTCTAATGAAGATATAATTTTTATAATGTTCCATATAATTGTAGACATGTGTGTATATATATATATATATGTGTGTGTGTGTGTGTGTGTGTGTGTGTGTATATATATATATACTATAATTAAGTACCATTTTTTGAGTCTTTGGTATGACTTGACCTGGGATTGAACCAAATATATATATGTATATATGCATAATTATGATATATATACATAGTGTTTGCCAATGGTCCGGGAGACCAGGGTTCAATCCCCGGTCATGGCATACCAAAGACTTTAAAAATAGTACTTGATACCTCCTTGCTTAACACTCAGCAATATAAGGTACGTATCAAGGGTAAAGTGGAGCAATTCAAAGAAAGGAATAGCGCCCTCCCCTGCACCTCGGTGTAGTAGCTATTGAAAAGGGAGCCTTCTGGTCCCCTCAACTAAGGTCGCTAACTTTGCTTTTTACTTTTATATATATATATATATATATAATTATAATAGATATATTTGCATAATTATATATATATATATATATAAATTATATGGTCTATATTATAAAAATTATACAGATAAAAATATGATTGATATTTTAAATAGAATGTATGGAGTCAAAAACCATCTGAGACTTTTTTTGATTTGTGCATCACTGAGCTTATTTCATGAACATTTCTTATCAATTTGTCCTTTTAGGCTTTTGTAAGAAGTGAGAGAAGATGGCCTCTCCATGGTGATATGGTAAAGCAGTATGCTACTTGCATTGAAGATAGACTGAAAAAATACGGCCTTAAGAATATTGAACTCTATTTTGATGTTTGGATTTCTATGACCAAGCGATTCCAACAAAGGTAAGTAAAATCTAAATTGTTTTAAGTGTCATCTTTTTTTTTTAATTGCTAAGTCTGTTAAAAGGGAATATGGATTCTCAAGTTGAGTCCTTGTCAGAATTTAGGAAGTGTTTAAGAATAGGAGTGATTCCATAAAACTGTTATTCTATGGACCTTTGGTGTAGTAGTATATAGAGTTAGACATATGTGTGCATATGTATTTGTATATGCATATCATGGTTGACATATGAGTAAGTGTAGGTACGTGTATGTATGTATGTACATGCATATGTGTACATATGTATATGGCTACATTGTTTTAATTCAATTAACCATGATCAGGTACAGTTTAGCACTTGTACCCAGTTGTTGTTAATGGAATCAAAACAATCTCCCCCTGTGGATTAAATAATGCATTCAGTTTGAAGTTTTGCATGTGTAGGGTTCCCAAATAGAAACTCTCCTGCATTGGGGGACACAAAAAAGTCAGAGATTACCTCCCCTGGGAGAGACGAAACAGTCAACCTATTTTTACCAGTCTCCTGAGCAGTGAAGATGTACATTTGTGGGCTCTTGCCGGAACTCCATGAGGCAGAAGATAAACCTCTATGAAGGGGCTTCGTATCTTATGAACTGAGAACTGATAACTCCTCAAGTTAGGAAGAAACATGAGTACGACTCCTTGTATATATTTGTGGTAACATGTATTATATATGGTATATGTATATGTGCATTTTTGTTTCTTATTTTAAGATGTAATATTATTAATTTGTTGAAGCCATCTAACAAAGACACACTCTAACACATGAGTTCCCAAGTTTGACATAAAACATCTAAAGAAAGCTAAAGGACTCATCAGCTGAAACATTGTGAGCATAACAATAAAGTTGAAGACTATAGTCCAAATATTCTAAGTGAAAGAAAAACTCTTTTTTTTTATTGTCTCTGACATTTGCCAGGGAGTTGTAAAGACACATGGCTATATTACCAACTCTTATTAAGTAAGCCTTTTTCTATTTTTTACTCCCTTCTATATACTGCTTGTTTATGGAACAATATATAGTTCTAGATGTTGGGATAGATTTGTGTATTCTTTTCTTTCAATACTGCTTATATAGCATATATAAAATGTTAAATGTTGTCAGGTGCAAGTGTCAGTTGAAGACTGTTGGAGAAAAGCTGGAGGGTAAACAAAATGGAAGCCAAGTAAGCAGAAATATGGGTACCATGGTACCATGCTGAGAAGAGAGACAGACATATAGAAATATTGTATTATATTTATACTTTTTGTTTTCATAGGATCTTCAATCCGAAGACAGATATTTTACAAGCTGAATGGAGTCCATTTCAGACAACAAAATGGATTATTCCTTTACAGGCACAACTTTCAGACTGGAGAAGCAAAATGGAGAAAATAACACGATCAATCCATAAAAAGAATCCAGAAAGAGAAGTAACATTCATCTTGGATTTTCCAGGTAAAGTCTGAATCAACAAATACTTCCATCCTATAATTCTTGTTTTATTTTAAAGTTTACTTTTTGAAAATTTCATGATTCAATTTCAGTATTTTGTTGCGATTTTATTTTCCTTGAGGTATCATAAAAAAAATGATAATATTGCAGATAATAATCTTTAGAATTATTGAATTTCAAGCAAATTCTAAAAATATATGCAAAGAACCAGCTAACAAAGTGTGTCTTGTAAAAATTTCAGGTTACGACTTGGAAAATTTTATTTCGAATGATTTGGTGTACAGCTACTTGACTGTCCTACGAGGTTCAGTGGTTGTAGAAATTGTGAATCAGATGAGAAACTACACCCTTAAAAAAGGGGATAAAATTAAGGTAGGTTTCTTTATTTTCCCCTCCTTCCCCTCATCATCATCATTATCCTCCTCCTTCTTCTCAATAATTCATTTTTCCTCATCATTCTCATTCTCTTCACATCTTCCAGATCATCCTCATCTTTTTCCTCATCATCATTTTTCTTCGAATCATTCTCATCCTCCTCATCCTCATTCTTCTTCTCTATCTTCCTCATCATTCTCATCCATCTTCTCATCCTTTTCTTTATCTTTCTCATCTTCTTCATCCTCATTCTTCTTCTCTATCTTCCTCATCATTCTCATCCATCTTCTCATCCTTTTCTTTATCTTTCTCATCTTCTTCATCCTCATTCTTCTTCTCTATCTTCCTCATCATTCTCATCCACCTTCTCATCCTTTTCTTTATCTTTCTCATCTTCTTCATCCTCATTCTTCTTCTCTATCTTCCTCATCATTCTCATCCACCTTCTCATCCTTTTCTTTATCTTTCTCATCTTCTTCATCCTCATTCTTCTTCTCTATCTTCCTCATCATTCTCATCCACCTTCTCATCCTTTTCTTTATCTTTCTCATCTTCTTCATCCTCATTCTTCTTCTCTATCTGCCTCATCATTCTCATCCACCTTCTCATCCTTTTCTTTATCTTTCTCATCTTCTTCATCCTCATTCTTCTTCTCTATCTTCCTCATCATTCTCATCCACCTTCTCATCCTTTTCTTTATCTTTCTCATCTTCTTCATCCTCATTCTTCTTCTCTATCTTCCTCATCATTCTCATCCACCTTCTCATCCTTTTCTTTATCTTTCTCATCTTCTTCATCCTCATTCTTCTTCTCTATCTTCCTCATCATTCTCATCCACCTTCTCATCCTTTTCTTTATCTTTCTCATCTTCTTCATCCTCATTCTTCTTCTCTATCTTCCTCATCATTCTCATCCACCTTCTCATCCTTTTCTTTATCTTTCTCATCTTCTTCATCCTCATTCTTCTTCTCTATCTTCCTCATCATTCTCATCCACCTTCTCATCCTTTTCTTTATCTTTCTCATCTTCTTCATACTCATTCTTCTTCTCTATCTTCCTCATCATTCTCCTCTACCTTCTCATCCTTTTCTTTATCTTTCTCATCTTCTTCATACTCATTCTTCTTCTCTATCTTCCTCATCATTCTCCTCTACCTTCTCATCCTTTTCTTTATCTTTCTCATCTTCTTCATCCTCATTCTTCTTCTCTATCTTCCTCATCATTCTCATCCATCTTCTCATCCTTTTCTTTATCTTTCTCATCTTCTTCATCCTCATTCTTCTTCTCTATCTTCCTCATCATTCTCATCCACCTTCTCATCCTTTTCTTTATCTTTCTCATCTTCTTCATCCTCATTCTTCTTCTCTATCTTCCTCATCATTCTCATCCACCTTCTCATCCTTTTCTTTATCTTTCTCATCTTCTTCATCCTCATTCTTCTTCTCTATCTTCCTCATCATTCTCATCCACCTTCTCATCCTTTTCTTTATCTTTCTCATCTTCTTCATCCTCATTCTTCTTCTCTATCTTCCTCATCATTCTCATCCACCTTCTCATCCTTTTCTTTATCTTTCTCATCTTCTTCATCCTCATTCTTCTTCTCTATCTTCCTCATCATTCTCATCCACCTTCTCATCCTTTTCTTTATCTTTCTCATCTTCTTCATCCTCATTCTTCTTCTCTATCTTCCTCATCATTCTCATCCACCTTCTCATCCTTTTCTTTATCTTTCTCATCTTCTTCATCCTCATTCTTCTTCTCTATCTTCCTCATCATTCTCATCCACCTTCTCATCCTTTTCTTTATCTTTCTCATCTTCTTCATCCTCATTCTTCTTCTCTATCTTCCTCATCATTCTCATCCACCTTCTCATCCTTTTCTTTATCTTTCTCATCTTCTTCATACTCATTCTTCTTCTCTATCTTCCTCATCATTCTCCTCTACCTTCTCATCCTTTTCTTTATCTTTCTCATCTTCTTCATCCTCATTCTTCTTCTCTATCTTCCTCATCATTCTCATCCACCTTCTCATCCTTTTCTTTATCTTTCTCATCTTCTTCATCCTCATTCTTCTTCTCTATCTTCCTCATCATTCTCCTCTACCTTCTCATCCTTTTCTTTATCTTTCTCATCTTCTTCATCCTCATTCTTCTTCTCTATCTTCCTCATCATTCTCCTCTACCTTCTCATCCTTTTCTTTATCTTTCTCATCTTCTTCATCCTCATTCTTCTTCTCTATCTTCCTCATCATTCTCATCCACCTTCTCATCCTTTTCTTTATCTTTCTCATCTTCTTCATCCTCATTCTTCTTCTCTATCTTCCTCATCATTCTCATCCACCTCTTCATCATCCTTTTGATCATCTTCCACATCATTCTAATCGATTTTATCATTTTCCTCATCTTTCTCATCATCATTATCACCCTCCTAATTGATATAGCTGGTGCTTTTGATGCTGGTGTTATTACACACCAGCATCAAAAGCACCAGCTATAACAATTTTTGCATTGTAGATTTTTCTTCTGTCTTTGAACATTTTTTCTCCTTTGGATCAAAAATGATTTGTTATTATTTTTATTACATTTCCTTTATAGCTTGTTCATTTGGCCTGTTCTCTTCAACTGATTGATATTTTTCATGGGATTTACCAATCTTTCCCTTCACCCAGATGGCTGGGACTATAGGATATGTTAACTGCATTGCTACAGAGGGGGAACCCCACCTCCAACAAGTGTCCTGGGTATGACACTAAACAGAATCTGATGGTGAGGTTCTAGTTTTGGAGCTTTGGGGAATGTGGAGTACTTCTTTATAACCATTACTCCTGGGTCCACTCTTATTCAGTGTGGTAGTATATGTTAGGGTCCCATCAATGGATCAAATAGAACTGTTTAATCATTTACTATACCTGAAACCATTTTAGTCTATACAAGCAAATGATTAATATCAAATTAAATAATTAGTGTCTGATAGCCATGCTTGAAACCATTTAACCGTGTGCAAACAAATGAGCTCTGGCTTGTTTAAAAATGTTACCTACAACTATTCATTTACAAATCATATATATATATATATATATGTATAAACATGCCAAATCCTCTTTGTACATATATATTGAATATATATATGATTTCTAAACACATTTTGTTGATAACATTCTTAAATGATCCTGAGCTTTTTTTTTTTTTACCCACAGTTAAATGATTTATAGTATTACTATATAACAGTCATAGTTTAATATCAGTCATTTGTTTGCTCATATAGTTTGTTTTATTTGACCCATAGATAGGACTCTATCAAGTGCTACCACTCCGGGTTAGAGTGGACCTGGGAGCAATGACAATGAAGAGGTACTCTACATTCCCCAAATTTCTAAAGTTGGAGCTGAAACATAGTTTAGTGTCATATCTAGGACATTCGTTGTGGGGGGGGGAGACTCCTCAGCAGAGATGCAGACAGTGTATTCTACAACCCCAGTCAACTGGGCTAAAATAAGGTATCAGGTTTTAAAAAATAATGAAGTTTATTCTTGCTGGTATGTAAACTTGTATGAGAGACCTACCATCAGAATATTATGAATGCACTTGTCATATGAAAGATTTTCATCTTATGAGAGAAACATAGACAACAATTAGAGCAGCTAGTTGAAACTACTGAATCAAAAAATATAACCTGTTAAACAAAAAAGCCACAGGAACCATGAGACTGTTCATGTTCCTCATATATTTTTCAAAATTGAATAATCATACAGTTTTCTCTGAAAAAAAATTGTTTTTGCCTTAAAAACATTTTAATAAATTCTACATACTATGAAAATAATTAAGTAAGATGTAAAATGCTTCTTTCTTACATTTTCAACAAAAAAAAAAGAAAAACAAAGATGACCTACACACAAACTTTCTGTTGTATGTATTAACCAAACCCCTTTGCTAAAGGCAGGATGTGACACAAGGTAAATTTTTAAGCTAAGTATAGTTAGTTTGAATTCAGAGTTTTCTTTCTCTTAGACTGGTGGCCTAACTAAGCCTAAAGAGTCCTGTCTGCCTTACTTATAGCTGAAGAGAGAACATATGGATTCATGCCTTTCCCAAGGGCATAAGTACAAAGTGAAAAGGAAACAACCTTGTCCAAGGCTTGAACTCAGGTTACCAATTCCATTCCATTCTCTATGATGCTGTTATCCTGACCCCCCCCCTCAAACTTCCTGTTGTATAGAAATGCAAAGATTATCATAATTGATCATATTTCAATTTTGAATATCCTTTTCTTGAAGGTTCCTTCTGGAGAGTTCCATATTGTTCACACAGTGTCAGATGTACCAGCAGGCTATATGTACACATATGTAAACCAAACTGAATGGAATATGAATACAGCAACTTGCATTCGGCCTCGCTGGTATGAGAAGCCATTTTCACCAATGCCAAGTAAGTATCAATTGATATTTATCATCGTGCATTAATTAAAATGTAAATTTATATAATTATTAAATAATGATTGGAAAATCAAGCTTTGCCCATATATTATAACAAATTAACACCTGTCTTATCTTTTTGATTAGCACCAGAATTAATTAATTACTAGCATTATTATTTTTTAATCAGAAAATAATTAAAGGACAGACAATATTGATTACAATTAAATAAATAATATTTTCAAAAAGCTTAACTAGATAAGTTAAAATAGAATGTTCTTGAATATTTAAACATATGATACTTAAAAAATACTTATAAAAATATTTTACTATTAAAATTGGTCAGTTGAATGAAAAGTCGAAATTTGTTTTAAGTAAGGAAGAAAAGAAAGAAATTTTATTTCACAGAAAAAAGTTTGTCTGTATATAAAAGAATAAACAGCAACTAAGTGCAATTGTTATTACTTAAATTATTCAGACTATTGACCTAATCTTTATTATTATACCCACAATATTTTGGTCGATATGTCCTTCAGTCTTCTTCAGTTGTTTCATGTCAAACTCAGAAGGTCACACAGAATCTCGAACTGAACCCTTTATTTGAACTACAGGGGTAGACTGCTCAAATTCTGTTGGCCATAGCTGGGTACAAGTGTTAAGTTAAGTATTCCTTGTTATTCTTACCTGCTGTTGGGATTGAACCTGCAACTTCCAGATGTTTTCACTCCAAAGCACTTAACAGAATTTTACAATCTACCCCTGTGGTTTAAATAAAGAGTTCAGTTCTAGATTCTGTGTGGACTCCCAAGTTCAACATGAAACACCTGAAGAAGACCGAAGGACATATTGGCTGAAACATTGTGAGTCTAACAATAAAGATGAGGGCAATAGTCCAAATATTCTTAGTAATAACAATTATCAAACTTCATCTCAGAAATTTTGACAATAATGTGCGATATTTGCAATTTAACTTTTTTTTACAAGTTATTAATGCAAATTAAAAAAAATAATCTAATTCTATCTGATTCAATTTTTGCCACTGTAAAATAAAAGTAAGGAAGAAAAGAAAGAGATTGTATTTCATTGAAAAATATTTGTTAAAATATTTGTAAAAAATTTTGATTGTATTTTAAATTTAATTGTATTTCATTGAAAAATATTTGTAAAAAAGTTTTTAAAAAAAGACAATATTGTGTATGGAAATAAATAAATCATGTTTATTTTTACAAAGAAAGTTGTGCGTATGTGAAAAGAATTTTTTGAGTAAAAACAAAAAAGAATGTTCAAATAATTACACAGAAATGTTTTACTAAACTTTAAGAATCACATAAGATTAAATTTCATTCAAGAATATATTAAAAATTAAGCAATAAATTTGAAGGAAAAATGTAACTTACCATTCTTCACTGAAAAGAGACTGGAAATAAAAAAATATGATAATGTTGGGCAGCAAAATAAATGGATGTCACTGGGGGGGAAAAAAGTAACTTTGAATAATTTATCTGGGGGTCTAATTTTATTAAGTTGATTATGGCTTTACTATAAATTCATGGTATGATCAGAATAATATTAATTGAAAAGTAGTATTTTGTACCAAATTACAGCTTTCTATGTCCAGCAGTTTGAAGACTACATAGTCTTTGATGTCAGTTAAAAATTTACACAAAATGACTGCAAACAGCACTTGTTACTATAAAAGATGAATCTGTAAACTGAAGAAATTTAACAATTATATTACAATTATTGGATGAAGTTATTAAAAGATTCAGGAAGTTTTATAGGGAAATATATTTTAATGTAAGGGAATGACATTTAAGAGATTTATAGATTTAAAATTTTATTTTTTTTTGTCTAGATTGTTTGTCATTACTAAGCAATAATGCGATGTAATTATTTTGCATCTCCAGATTGTTAGTCATAATTAAGCAATAATGTTATGTAATTATCTAATACATCACTTTCAATGGTAAGACAGTAATTAATGAAGATATTTATTTTCTGTTTTTCATTTATCATTTTTGCACAAAATTGCTAATATTGATCTCTTTTTAAAAGCCACCTAATTAATTGTTTTTAATTCTTTGTTCATTGAAGATTTGCTTTTCCATAAATTTGCATCTTGTTTTATTGCAGATAAAGAAATCACAAATTTAGAGAAACTCTTATATTTTTTCAAGCTAAAATATTATATATTTTCAAGAAGGTAAGAATTACTCTCATTTTTCAAGGATTTGATTTTTATTTAATTTCAAGATAAGTAAATTATGTCATGTGTTAATAACTTTTCATTATATGACTTACCAATCATAATGGTCAATAGGGAAAGATAGTGAGATAGTGTCAAGGGAATCTATGTTATCAGGATGACTTGATAATGATATGTCATTTTTTTAAAAACTTACATCACATGATATTTTTTAATAAATTTATACTATATGTCATTTATACTAGTTATCCTTTTTTCATAAACTTACATCATATGACATTTGTTAGTTAACTTATTTAATGTGTCATTTATACTATATGTCATTTGTTAATAAACTTACATCATTTGAATAAATTCATATCATATGACAAAGAAACTAACCAATTAACCATATACTCCTTTAGGACCAATTGGTAGTGTCAGATTCAATTGTAAACAAATGCATATGTTCAACTGGTCTGATCTAGCAAGGGTTAAAAATGAAGTTAGAAATGAATTTTTTAAAAAACATGTTTAATATCAACTTTTTTATTAATTCTGAAAAAAATTATTTTTCAGTTTGACATTGTCCGTTGGTGCCATCCAAAGTCTAATCAGTGGTCAACCATTTGAGAAAATCTTGAATGAAACATATAAATATGAAGACAAACATGTTGATCGAACAGTTATACAAAGTCTAAAGTATTTCTAAGAATGATATCTAAACCCATCTAATTCTTTGACAATTGTGGAATGAGACATGGCTGAATATTATTCCTTGAATCCTGCAAAAGACCAAAAAATTTCAACATTTACATTTGAAATGTTTTAATCAAAAAACAAAATGCTGTGTATTTGTTCATCAAAGGGGATTAAATTCTCTTGAAAACAACTGACATAATCAAGCTTAATTCCTTTTCATTGTTAATTATCTGATCTTCCATATGCAAACCCATGGATCATAAATGAAGTGGATAATCCCAGAAGAAACTTCTAAATGTGAACTGTTTAATATTTTTTCTGTAATGTTTCTCAGACAATTGAATACAAGACAAGTGAGTTGAGTGAATAAATAAAAAGGAAAGGTTATTCTAAAATATTAGGTTAAGTTAAAAGTTTTGCAATATTTTGGTAATGTGAAACACAATATGGCAGCTCTAAAGGCTTTTGCCAAAGTTGTGAAGGTGATTATCCCCACTGGGCTATAAGATGCTGAGCTTGATGGATACTCTTTGAGTGCTACTTACTGGATTTGCCTCAACAGCTTGGAGTGTAGTTTCAAAGGAATCCATGGTTTTCAGCTTAACAGACATAGCAGGATCATCAAAATTCTTGTAAACTGTGTGAAATTTCTTGAACCATCTGGTTACTATACTGTGATCAACTAGACCTTCACTTTTCTTGAACCATCTGGTTACTATACTGGAATCAACAAGACCTTCACTTTTCTTGAACCATCTGGTTACTATACTGTGATCAACTAGACCTTCACTTTTCCCACAACAAAGGATTTTGGTAGGTTCTGTGGCATTATGGCCTAGTTTAAACAGGAAAAAAATAAGTTTCCAAAAGAGACCAAGTTGCATGTTTACCTGTGTGGCTTTTAAATCACATGCAGAAGGAAGCAATGTACAATATGCAAGTGCATTAACTACCACAATACTGCCAATCATAGCAGGTACTTTCCATGGCTGTCACTGCTTCAGTCTCAGGATATATGTGCTGCTAACTAGCACATACCAAAATATTGCAAAACTTTTGACTTAACCCAAGTATTTTACCAGAAATAAAAAGAATTATGTGAACAGCTTTTTTTCGTTTGTTAAGAAATATTTACTAAATCAACTCTTTGATTGTTTCATTCATTCTTTCATTTTCATCCACCTAAATGCATCAAAAACATATTCGATCTTGATCATCTTTTAAACTATAAAACAAAAATAACAAAAGCAAACAAAAAAGCTCCAAAACAATATATCTAATATATATATATATATACATCCATATACATACTGACCAAAAGTTTGGGATAACTTTGATTTTTTTTTTTTTTTTTTTTTTTTTCTTCCTTTAAACTTAAAAAATGAATCAAATTTCATGTCTTTAAAGAAATAAATTCATTTTTTTCTATGTTTGCATGCAATTAAGCAATAATTTAAATCCAAATGAATTCTTTGTATCCTTTTGAGTAACTTGTAAAAATATGTTGGTGGAAGTAATTTACAATCAGTGTGGAAATGTGTAAACAACATTTACTTATTTTCAGGCTGTTCATTTTAAACTTTAGGCTCAATTTCATTCCAGATGAGTTTAATTGGTTAAAAATCGGGAGACTGAGGGGGGAGGGGAGGGGGAGGGGAGACATGATTTGCAAAATTCCTTTATCTTTCTTTGATTTTAGAAAATTGGTACAAAGTTTGTTTTTTTTTCATTATCTTGTTACAAAACAAAATTTTGTCCAATAATACGACAGCCTGAAATAATTACATATCTACATATTAAATAATTGTTACAGGTGACTCACCTATGACCAGAATGATGGACTAACCCAAAAGGTATATTAATCAAGAACTAAGCTGGTAGAGTGGAGAGCAGCAGCATTCGTAGTAAGCACCTTGCCTGTCTTCGTGTACATTGAACCAAGGAGATCCCTCCTCAGAGATTTTGGATACATTTGTGTGGCACTCATATCTCCTTGTTTAGTTATTTATTTATTGACCCTTAATAATCGGTCATAACCATAATACTTTTCTTTTTTTGTATAATACCTTTAATTTGAACAAAGTCTCCAGCAATCTCACTTCCAAAACATCCCCTAACCATTACACCACCACCATCATCACCATGCTCAGCAGTTAATATCATCCAATTTTCATTCTTTAGGAGGAAGGAGTTCATCTGACAAATGTTACATAGCCATAATGAGCAGGCATGACATTTTTTTTTTTTACAAAAATACACATTTCTCTTAATTACTCTACCCACAAGAATGGACCCCATTTTTTAATATTTGTAATGTTCAAGAAATCAGATGCTCTGAATATCCTATAGAAAGAATTTCTCCCCAGGTTCTTTTTTCAATACTAAATCTGTTTAGTATTTGGCATTCTAATGGTTTCTGATAATTAATTTCAATCACACATTAAATGAGATTGAAATGAACCTCTATCAAACATCATCATCATCATCAGGTCATGCTATCAGCACAGATATCCCTGACCCTCTCTTGCCACCCCTTCCTATCGTCCATTGCTTCTGGTAGGTTTTCAGGGCTACATCCCATATTGGCACAGAGCTGCTGTATGTAGGTTCAAGCTGGTTGTCCTGCCTTTGCTCGTCCATGTGAAGGGGTCCACAAGAGTATGTTACTTATGAGCTCATCCCTACTTCTCCAGCTGTGTCCCAGATGTCTAGTTCATCTAATTTTGATAGTTTTCATGATGAGTGGTAGGTGGCTGTACAGCTGTTGCTTTGTTGGGTGCTGCCTTAGAGATCTTGTTCAATATTGCTCGCAGCATTCTTGTGTAGTTGCTGTCAAGCTTTTTCTCCATACGTTTAGTAAACGTCCATGTAGTGTATCCATATAGCAGTATCAACACAACCGCTGCTTGGAAGAAACTGCGCTTCATTTCATCGGTCAGGTCTGACTTCCTTATGACCGATAGCCTATCAATAGCTGTCCATGCCTTTGCTAGTCGCGTGTCGATGTCTGTCTCGGTTGATGAGACACTGCTTCCTAGGTAGGTGAAGTGAAAATATTTAAATTTCTGCTCTATAGTTCAGAAAAGGTATCAGGTTGTAACAAAATTTCCAAACCGTAAGCAAATAAATTTAAAATGCTTGTAGAAAATCTTTTTAGAATTTTAAATAAGGGTCTGCATGTACACAATAGATGAATTTATTTAACCAAATATGCAAGATTAACTTTTTTATGAACTTAGAGAAAGAATTCAGTTCGATCCCAAACTTTTTGTCAGTAGTGTATACATACACACACATACACACACACATACATACATACATATATATATATATATATATATATATATATATATATATATATATAAACTCACTTATGTTTGTTTGAATGTGTGTATGTGTAATAGAGCCTATATTTCTTATCTGACTTGGTTCCATTACTAACTTTTGACAGGTTTGCTAATATTAACTCATTAACACAAGTATAGATTAATAATAAGTTCACACACAGGCAAATGCATATAGTTTCCTACATAAACACAAATGAATTCTAACCTATGCACACACACACACCTATAAAATGCACGCAATAAAATACTTTTTAGATTGTTGTTGTTGTTGTCTTGTTGCAAATAAAAGTTGAATGTTTTATTCCATGGACATTTAAATCTGCTTGGAGACCATTAAATTTAGTTTTATGAATGATATTCAAGTTGTTATTTTCATTCATTTTTCATTCATTTTCTTATCCGATAGAATTGTTTGTTTTTTTTCTCCTTATTACTAATAATCTTATGTTTTTTGCTTGGACAGAATATCCCACCAATGAGAATTCCTTTTATTTCTTTTGTCATCATCATCATCTTGTTGTGCCATCAGCACAGATATCCCTGACTCTCTCTCGCCACCCCTCCCTATTGTTCATTGCTTCCGGCAGGTCTTCAGGGCTACACCCTGTATCTACACAAGGCTGCTGTATGTATGTTCGAGCTGGTCGCCCTGTTTTTGCTTGGCCATGTGAAGGAGTCCACAGGAGTACATTACTTATGAGCTTGTCCCTACTTCTCCAGATTTCTATAGTAATATACAAAAAAATTATATGGAAATGAAATATTTACATTAACATCCAGATAGATTATGAAAAATAGTGTCATTTTTGTCATATATTTATCCATAACTGTTTAGTAAAAATATGGTGGAAATAGCTGAAAATTATAGCTTTCCCAAGTGAAATGAAACAGCTTTGTCCAGGATTTGAACTCATGTCATCTAATTCATTTCTTACGATGAGTATCACTACATTAAGTGAAATTACATCCAGACAAGAATAAGTTTCAGCCATTTGCTTAGTTTTTTTTACTGAATAAGTAAGTTATAAAATTACAACTTCAACTTGTTACATTTCAGCCATTGACCATATTTTTTAGTCATTCTCTCTCCTAACCACTAAGAAAGTATCAAGTTTTGGCTAACTTAACTATTTAGTTATAAAAAAAAAAAAGAAATGACTGAAATTTATTCTGATCTGGGTGGTAAATGTAAGTATTACAGTTCTATATTATGTTTTGTATATTTCCACTAAAATAATGTAAATTCTTAGATAGGATATTCTAGATAAACACTTTTTTCTTCTTTCTTTTAAACTTTTGAAGACATCTTGATTCAGGAAGAAGAAGATTAAGTGTTGTACTATTTGTGATTTATGTATAAAATCAACATTCTTTTCTTGGTTTTGTTGTAATTTACTAAGCTTTTTGCTTAGATGTGGCACAAAGCTGTATGAATGGGGCACCCAGTAAAGCTTAAACTCACTTGTGTATGTTTGCAAGTCTAGCTTGCTTACCAATACACCACCCAGGGTGTCTTTCTTTTCTTTGTTTAGTAATGTACAAGCATTTTGCTTAAATGTGGCACAAGGTTGAATGAATGGGGCACCCAATGAGACTTGAACTCACTCGTGAAGGTTTGCTAATCAAGCTTGCTAACCATTACACCACCCAAGATGCCCAATAATAATTTACTTAGCTTTTTTGCTTAGATGTGGCACAAGGCTGAATGAATGGGGTGCCCAATAAGACTCAAACTCACTCATGAAGGTTTGTTAATGTAACAAATACATCACCGAAGGTGCCCTTCTTTTCTTAGTTTAGTAATTTACTAACCATTTTTTGGCTTAGATGGGGCACCCAATGAGACTCAAACTCACTTGTGAAGGTTTACTAGTTTAGCTTGTTAACCATTATACCACCCAGCGGGCCCTTATTTTTTTAGTTTAGTTCTACCAACAGAAAGTATCTCTCTTATATTGCAATGAAGTTTGCTCTGATTGACCAACCACACATCAACTCAACTGCAATGTAAATTAGCTACCAGAGTCATGCAAATTAGATGCCAGTGCTATGTAAATTAGCAACCAATGTCACCCATCTTAACAAATTCCAATGTCATCCATCCTAACAAACTCCTAACATGTTTACACTCAACAGGAATATATACATATATATATATATATATATATATATATATATATATATATATATATATATATATATATATATCAACAGTTCTTTCACATTTTTGATTGCATTATTAGTACAACATTTTAAACAACTGAGCTAACTGACAGCTGCTTTCCAATTTTTCTTTTCTTTGTGTCTATATAAATCTTAAATGCAGGATACAGAGAGTGAAATTACTCTGATCTGGACAGTGAATGTAAGTATTAAATTTCTACATCATGTTTTGTATATTTCCACAGAAATAATGTAAATTCATTGGTAGGGTTTCTTGATAAGCACCGTTTTTTTTTCTTCTTTCTTTTAAACTATTGAAGACATCTTTGTTTGAAAAGGAAAAGACAAAGCACCACACTATTAGTTATTTCTGAATAACATCAACAGTCTTTCATTAGTGTAGTCCTATCCACAGTAAGTTGCTAATAATAAACAGTATTCCCAATAAACAATTTATTTAATTTCTATAAGACTTATACCATGAAAAGGAAGAAGTTGAGAAAAATATGACATGGAAGTTTTTTCTTCCATTGTATAAAAATAGGTTGTCTAAATTTCTGAGACAAAGCGTGATGATTTTTATCAGTAAGAGTTTTCGGACTATTGTCTTTGTCTTTATTGTTTTTTCCACAATGTTTCGGACGTTGTATCCTCCGGCCTTCCTCAGATGTCCCCTGTTTATCTGAGCATAGAAATGATTCAACCTGGGAAATCAACAGTCAAACTTTAAAAATCATTTCCCTGGTTGAATCATTTCTATGCCCAGATAAACAGGGGACACTTGAGGAGGGCCAGAGGATACAGCGGCCGAAATGTTATGAAAAAAACAATAAAGACGAAGACAATAGTCTGAAAACTCTTACTGATATAAAAATAGGGTTATCTGGTTTTTGAATTTGTGTTTACATTAGTGTCACAGTAATAAAGAGGGTAGCCTCTTTATTACTGTGACACTCTTCATTGCATTTATTTTTTTTTTAAGTTCAATCTGTTTGAGGTCTTTAACATATTCATCTTATAATTATTTTATCACTGATTTGCTTCACATCTAAGCAAATGTAACAAAATTTAAATGAATCTTCTGATCTGACAACAAGTTTATATTTGAATTTGTCAATAACAAACACCAAAAACATTTTTGTTCATCTTCAATAAAAATCATCTACAAGGATTGAAAATGATGCCATGGAATATTTCGATGAAAGTACCATGAAAAAATTGCTTGATCCCATTTAGACTCTTCGGCTTAAAAAGAAAGCAATTCCTGTTTAAAGGTAAGGTTCCAAGACAGATGCATTGTTTAGACCAGGAGACCTCATTTTAACTCAGAAATCCTGGGGGTTGCAATCTTAAAAGGACTGAAAAAAGCAGCTAAATTTCTAGGGGAACAAATATTATTTATTAATGAGACATCTAATGTTGCTTGCTTTTGTTATATTTAGCATATAGTAGCAAGGAAAAAACAAACACAGGTTGAAAGTTTTTAAACAATTAACAAAAAGGAAAAACAAGGTGATAAAGTGAAGAATCAACTGTACAAAATTGTAGCGTACAATATCAAGTGAAGGAGTGAACGTGGTGTGTGTGTGTGAAGCCAGAGTTCATTGACGGTCATGAATGTTATAAGTTAAGAAACTCACTCGGTGGGTATGGTGGTATAAGGGTGGTAAGGGTATCAGATGATCTTGGTGGTAGTAGCAGTCATGGACGGGTTGGCAGTGTAGCTAAGTCAGTTATTCACAGCAGGTGGTATGTCAAAATCCATCAGAGTTCAGATGAGTTCTTAATGGCCTTAGCGTGTTCTTCCCTTAAACTCTCGATAGGCCAGTCTGATGCCTTTGAAGATTTTTGCTGCTTAAATAGCTACCCTTTGGATCAAGTCGATTCTGGGAATTTTTTAGGGGGAAGATTTATGATTGGCTGAAAAAGGGTATTTTGTTAATGTGAATTAATTTCCTGCATTCTCACCCAGAAGCCCTGCGTGGAGCCTCTTGTGCAAAGACATATTTTATTCATTGTTTTGGCAGCAGCCATCAGGCTAACATCCAGTCGAATGCTACCCTTCTCCAGCCGCGTGTATGTTTTTTTAATGAAATCGTAAATTGGGAGAGATCTGAATCCTGCTATATAACACTTTCTCAAAAAGATGAAATATCAGGGTTGAATGAAAAGGTTGATAGAAATAGCACATAAGAGAAGTGATAATTTGACAGTTGTGAATGCAACATACTCTTAACATGCTTTTTCTGGAGAATAACTTGAGAATAGTATTTGATATTAAATTAACTGTAAATTATTGGGATCAAGAATACTTACTTGAAGCTAAAATTGTTTACTAAGGATTTTTATTAGTTACTTGAAGCTATATAACTGTGTGCAAACAAACAATTATTATCAAATAGAAATAATTACTAGAACCCATATAATTATTAGTATTAGATAGGAACACTTGAAACCATAAAACTGTGTGCAAATTATTTGTATTTGATGAGAATACTTGAAACCATACAATTGTGTGCAAATTATTTGTATAAAATAGGAATACTTGATATCATATAATTGTGTGCAAAAAAAAACAAAAACTCTTCAGGAACAACTGCACAAAAAATGTAAATATAAATGTATAATTCATAGTTTGGTTTGGTTTTATGGCATATCAACCATTGTAGGTTATTTAATGCCAAATCCTGTTTATACATATACATATTGAATATATGATTTGCAAACACATTTTGTATATAACATTTTTAAATGAGCCTGAGCTTATTGTTTTTTGTACTCAGTGAAATGGTTCTAAGTATTTCTATTTACTATTAATCATTTCTTTGCATACTGTTAAATGGTTTCAAGTATTTCTACATAAGTCACAATTTAACATCAGTCTTTTGTTTGCATACAGTTTCTGGGTAATTTTATTTTTAAATGAGTTAGAAATAATTTATTTGCACACAAGTACTGCTATTGTTTCTACGCAGTTAAATTGTTTCAATTTTTGCTATCTAACACAAATAACTCAATTCAATATAAATCATTTGTTGACAGACCGTGAAGTGGTTACAAGTACTGCTATTTAACACTAATTATTCTATTCAACACTATTCATTTACACACTATGAAATGGTTCAAAGTATTGTTATGTAATACCAATAATTCAATTTAGGCACACAGTTAAAGAGTTTCAAGTATTGCTATTCAACACTAATAATTCTATTCAACATTACTCGGTCATTTGCACATAGTAAAATGGTTCCAAGTATTGCTATGTATCACTTACAATTCAATTAAACCTCAGCCATTTGTTTACTCTCATTCAAATGATCAAACAGTTCTATTTCTAACTATTCAATTTAGCATAAATCATTTGTTTGTATACAATTTAAATGTTAAAAAATTCTATTTGACCCATAGATAAGATCCTATCAGGTGCTACCACTCTGGTTCAGAGTAGACCTGGGAGCAATGGCAATGAAGGGATACTCCACATTCCCCAAAACACCAATACTGGAGCCTCACCATCAGATTGTTTTATGTCATACAATTTATGTGATTCTCTAACCTCTGCCATAAGAATTAACCAATCAATCTTTCGAAACTCACTGACAATACATTAAAAAATCACCATCCAATTTATTCTCAGATCAGATAATTGCATGATTACAAGAGACAAAATATGGAGATAATTTATTTCTTAGTCAAAGAATATAAAAAAAAAACTATAACTAGTATTTTTGCACCATTCATTTTCAACAAATGTTTTTTGTCATCTTAATTTTAGTTACAAAGAATGAAGATGAATGAAAATACTAGTTAAAAATCAATAATAATCATTGACAAATTGTCAGCCAAAAAATAAATAGATAAACAGTATTTTTTAATCTGAATAAATACAACAAAATCTGGAGATGATTCATTCCTCGAATAATATAAAAAAAAAGCTATACAACAACAGAAAGTATTTGATAATATTTTATTCCATATTTTCAACATTATTTGAAATATCAGTGATCAATATTATAATAACGGTGCTGGCTTTTGCTTTTTTTGTGCGTTTATAACAGTCTGTCTTTAAATATAATTGGAATACAGCAAAAGTGCACTAGATCCGAAATTATTTTTGTACTTTCAAAATATTCAGAATAAAATTTAAAAATTTAATCAGGATTTAATTTATTTTCATTAATTTTTATCACAATCTTTTGATAAGAATGGTTTTTAGTCAATGGTGAGATTCCACTGGTTACTAATATTCCAGTTGTTCAAAGAATCAGTTCCTGAATTGTAAAAATTAAAATTTCCCCTAATGTTACAAATTCTTTGCATGGAGTTTGGGTGATTCTTCTGTGGCTGGTAATAAAGTCACAGTAAAATAAAAAGCAACAACAGCAAAAAAGCCATAATTTTCACTTGGAAAAAAGCTGATTAGGTTTAAAATGTTGCTAGAACAACAATGGATATTTTTAAATACTGCTTGAACAATGATGGATTTTTTTAAACCCCAACCGTTGTTCTAGCAACATTTTTCCCCATCTTAAAGTCCTGATGAAGGTTTATTAACACTGAAACGTTTCTATGTTGACTTTCCATTATAATAATTTCATCACTTTTAGATTACTATATTTTGCTATTTTCTTCATATTCACTTCCATTGTTTACTTCCATACACACACACATATATATATATATATATAAAACCCAGAAAAATATTGAATTATGATTAATTATAATTAAATAGTGGTGTAAAATTATGTTTTAAGATAGATGAACACACATACACATGCATACATATATATTTATATATTATATGTAGCATTAGGGGATGTCCAGATAGAGGAAATTACATATGGAATTATTTGAAGCAAAATTAATAATTACTACTTACCAAATTTTTTAAATAAATTCTAAAGAACAAAAATTTTAAAATGTAAATCCAGAAAGGGTTCCTTGAATTTTGAATTCCACAGCTGCTTTTAAAATTTTTTTTTTTTTTTTTTTACCTTTTTAGCATAATATTCATCCATTTGTACATATAAATTTATAAATTTTAGAGGTGGAATTTTAAAAAAAAGGGCACGTTTAAATAGAATTTTATCAAATCTAGTAAGGAAAATTTTGTTTGGTCTCTATGAGTTTTCTCCCTTCGATTGCAGCAAAAGTTCGAGTCAGCCATTCAAAATTGTTTTTCTCAACAGGAATACAAAGCCAAAGGATTTACTTTGGTTGGCACAATCAAAAAATTTCATGTTTAAACTTATATTAAAACAAAACTACCATTCAAGAAATATTTCAAAGAAGTAGTGTGTGTATATATATATATATATATATATATATATATATATATATATATATATATATATATCCTTCTAACACCAAGTCAACTGATTGTGGGAATAATTCTATTTTTGGATTTTCTTTCTACAATATCCATGTAATTCAAGATCCAAAAGAGAGCTCCATGTAAAATAATGATAGATTAAAATACAGGGCAAATAATTCCATATAAAAGAAAAACCTTTAAGAATTACTCGTATTTCTTTGTAATAATATTTATTTCAGCAGACCCTATATTTTTTTTAAAATGTTAGATTTGTATCTTCAGATAAAGAAATAATGAGAAATTTTAAATGAAAATTTAGAAAAACCCGCAAAATTCCGACCAACCTATCCCCCAACCCAAATTTGATCATTTTTTTTTGTATTAAGACCAGACCATTTGTTTTTCCTGTCTGGTTGGCAAATGACATTCAATTCCTGTATTAAGATGTATCAATAGTTGACTCCTCTTTCCTTTTCACCTCATTTTTTTATAATGGCAAACAAACTTTTAAACCCAAATAAAGGAAATGAATAAAAAAATAAAGGAATAAATGAATTTGGGGAGAGAAAATTATTTACTATAAACAATTTACATGGGTATTAATAACCTCCCACTTAAAATTAAATTATATTATAAAATATTGTATATTAATACAATTTTATAAAAAAAACTATGAATAATTGTCATACCAATATTTTTATACTATTCCATATAATTGGTCAAATTAAAAAGTAAAAATAAAAATTATACCAGTTATTGTTAAGACAATTGTCTAAAATTATAAACAAATACAACATAATATTTATATCCACAAGGTTAAAATTATATCTTACACATTATCATAATTTTATTCCTCAAATCCTTAAATTTATGAATAATGATTATTTATCATCAAATGCTATAAATTACTACAAATTACAATTCATAATATAACAATTAAAGCACAATTTTTATTATTCTCATAAATAAAATTACACCAAGTATTATAGATAAGAACATATTAGGAATTATCATCACAATTAATATTACTATTATAATTATTACTACAAATCACCAAATCTATTATAATTATAATTAGTCAATTTTTAAGATAGGGTGTTAATTTTCCTGTAAAAATATTTGGACATACCTTATGGTTCAGACAAATTGATCATCTGTGGAGGACCTATCTACCACAGATAATGAAATTCTTTTGTACTCTCAATTTGTTTTGACATACTGATATGAAGTATTTTAAACATTATGACTATTTTGACAAATTTTCTTTCTTCTGTTTTAGTTATTATTATTATTATTATTTGTTTGTTATGCCTCCTTAGGTATCTCACTTTTTTACTATCTTCTCACATCAACCTTTATAAAAAGAACCTTTGCAAAGAACATATACACTATTAACACAATATCTACATACAGATAAAATTCTGTTTAGTAATTCATTTGATAGTTCCAAAATATGCCCTCAGGTTCTTTTTCTTACCATTTTCTGAAACCATCCAATTTAATCTTAAATCTTTTTACATTATTGTTGTGTTTTATCTGATTTCAAGTAACACATTTTTTATTTCTTATTCTAAATTCCTGTAATTGAGTTTAATGGATGAAATAGGTTGGTTGGTTGTTTTATTTTATGACATATAAACCTTTTTCGGATCGTTTAACACCGAATTAAATTTCAAACAATTCAGTTTAATATAAGTATAGTTTTTGTTTACAAACAGTTAAATGTCAAAACAGTTCTATTTCAAACCATTCAGTTTAGCATAAGTACACTGTTTCAATGTCTAAAAAACTTCTTTTTCAAGCAATTTTGTTCAGCCTAAGTACACAATTTAGTTCTATAGGACCCTATCAGATGCTACCACTCTGGATCAGAGTGGACCTGGGAGCGATGGCAATGAAGGGGCACTCCGCATTCCCCAAAGCTCCAGCATTACTGGAACCTCACCATTAGATTGTTTAGTGTCATATCCAGGACACTAGTTAGGGGAGTTTTACCCCTCTGCAGAGGTGCAGTCAATGTATTTTACAGCCCCAGCTGACTGGGCAAGATGAAGATGGGATCAGAGAAATAAAAGTTCTGTCATACAAAGCACACTTTTATAATTAAAAAAAAAATAGATAGAATATTGATGAAACTTTTGCCAATTTTGATAGTATGCATTTTTTTTATTCAATTTCATAATTTTAAAATTATAGAACAATTTGTTATTAAAATATTTAAAATTTTCCTTACTAATAGAGAATATGTTTCATTTTTTTCTTCTTTTTCCAAAATGACAAATTAATAGAAGAAAGTCGACAAAAATTATCAAACAAACCAAATAATTTACTATTTCAAATTAAAAAATCTTTTTTTTTTTTTAAATGAAAAGACAGTCCAAACCAAGACGCGTCTATCAAAAGAAACTTGAATATTGTTTTTTTAAATTTTCCTAATAAATTGTGAAGAGGATGAGTGGTGAAGTCAACCGTAGTTATCTCCCCCTAGGTGAGCTACCTATATAGATTAAAAAAGCTCTACTCTAATTGATCAACGCTGGGTTATATTTCACCAAAGTTTTATGTCAAGTTATTATCTTGTTAGTTTTTCATAAGAGGATGTTTAACAAAGATTTTTGATCCCAACACAATTGTAAAAGCAGAGTATTATTAAGGGAAAAACCATAAATATAATCAGATGTTTAAGTCATTTATTTTCATACAAGAATCTTAGAATTTTTTTTCAAACATTGGCACTCAGTATTTAATGGAACTTTTTCTTGGACTATCTTATTTTCATTCACCAAATTCAAGTTACTTTCTTTTCTCATTCTCTTATAAACTGTTCATTCTTAACTCTTCAAACTTTAAAATTGGTTCCTCACCAAAAGACTAGCCAACATGTATTTTTATCTAAATTATTTTTTAATTGTTCTAAAAGTCTTTTTATTTTTAGAATCTATATTACAATGATCTATTTTTGATATGCATGTTTCTGTAACACAACAAATATGGCACAGAGATTTTTGTTGGTGCAGTAGGATTGAAATTTTAATTGAGAGAATAAAGTAATTTCCAATCCAATTTGCAATTTAATAATAATAATAATGTGGGGTTTGCATCTAAGTTCACTCCAATCCTTATAATCTCTTGAGAGAGACAACAATCAAAGGATAATGACAACCTATTTCTTTTTATTTATTCAAAACTAATCTACTTATATATGAAAAATAATGTGATTTGAATATATATATATATATATATATATATATATATATATATATCATTAATACAACCTGATATCACCTACAGACGAATTGGAAATTCTATCATTGCAAGACATTATCTAACTGCAAATATGACTTGTGTTACCATTATAGAGTCTCTCATTAATCATTTGGGAGATCAGGTTGTTAGTATGTTGCAAAAAGTTTTGCTTTCAGTTTTAAAATTAAACAAATTTAGACCAAACATTCATATTAATGCAATAAAGTAAGTAAAGTTGGCAATCATAGTTGAGGGCGACCAGAAGGCTCCCTTTTCAATAGCTAACTACACCGAGTTGTAGGGGAGGGAGCTACTCTTTTCTCTGAATTGCTCCCCTTTACCCTTGATATGTGCCTTATATTGCTGAGTGTTAAGCAAGGAGGTATCAAGTACCATTTTTAAAGTCTTTGGTATGACGTGATCTGGGATTGAACCGAGGTCTCCCGGATTGTTGGCGAACACTCTACCCACTAGGCCAATGAGCTGGTTCAGACAATGTTATATCAATATTCATTTGCAAATTTTGTCGATTCTAAACTTAATATGTATGTTAAAATAAATATAATTTTATAGTTTAATTATCAGGAACACTACTTTGATCATAGGCAGAGCTATACAGATATTACACTCTGATCCAAAATATTTATTTATCCTCCATGAAAGCAAATTTTATTTCATGGTCAGTTTGACACACATATGAGCAAGAATAAAACTTGTCAAGTCCCCATAATTATTTTAATTATATTTACCCAACACCTCCGCTCGGGCAGGATATGACACAAGGTCAATGATTTTGAGCGGAGTTTACTAGGGTTGAATTCAGAGTTTTCCTTCTCCTAGACTAGTTGCCTCACCACGGCTGAAGAACCTAGTCTGCCTTACTATTTACCCATAGCTGGAGGAAGGATAATTGGATTCATACCTTTCCCAAGGGTATTAGTGCTATGTGAAATTCAATTAGTCTCATCCAGGATTTGAACTCATGTCGCCGTGTCCATTCCCCTACGACGATAACCATTACACCACAGGCACCCCATATTTATTTTAATGAATGTATCAGATGACTCCAATTCTTTCCTTTTGAACTAAACACTGATCCAAGGCAAAAGGCTGGAGAATGACACTTTGATCCTCTGCTAGAAGTACAGATAATCTGATTCAATGTAAAAGTGCCTGTCCATCTGTAACACATTTTAATATGTGACACATCCAATCATTTTTTATGGCTACTGTGCTTGTTATATAGAGTGTTCCAAAAATCATGAAAAGGTCATTCTTAGAAATACCCAGGAAATTCACTTAATGGAGTAAATCAAATGTTTTTGAGATTTTAGGGACATTTTATATTTTTGTTTTTTCTCATTCATCTTAATTTGTGTCATGGCAGATATGTTTTCTGATTAGTTCTTAACAACTGAGGTGGTCTCCATTAATATGGATCCTTATATGAAGGAAAAAGTGAATATTTTAATACAACTCACTAGCATGTTGACCGGGAATAGAAATAAAAACCTAATTTTAATTCTGCCTAAGATTTGATGATGAGTTTAAAACTAAAGAAGAAATGTTCGAAATCCCTTTTTCATTTTCCGGTTTATTTTAACCAGTTCATTTTGGTGTTCCCAAAATACAGATTTTTTTTTTTTTATTGAGGCTGTTTGGTAGTGAAAAATGACTGTAATATCTGCCTATTTCCTCTGGTGGAAAACTAAAGTTGATGAAAAATTCACTTCAAAAGAAGAAAACACTTTCAAATCAAAAACAATAAATAATTGAAGGAAATTTCACTTCTAAATGCAAAGGAACTAAATGTGGACACATCACTCTGCTTAATTTTCCTTAGAAATTCAAACACTATTACATCTAGTAACACCCCAAAAAACAAACAAACAGGATAGTGTCATATGGTCACAGAAGTAAGATAAAAACCCTCTAATACTTATACTTTTTTCTGTGTTCATCTGTGTGCGTGTGTGTGTGTATATATATATATATATATATATATATCTACACATGAGGATTGTTCAAAAAGATCTAAACCTCACCTAGAAAGAATAGCCATAACTGAGCATTTTTCTTGTAGCAACACACTAGCACTTTTTATAAAACTAAGGAAACTAATAAAGATTTCTCTCTCTCTCTCTCTCTCTCTCTCTCTATATATATATATATATATATATATATATATATATAGACACACAAGAGAGTTGTTCAAAAAGTTCTAAGCTCAACACAGAAAGAAGAGCCATAGCTGAGCACTTTTTATTGTGGCAACACACTACCGCTCGAAAATCTAATTAAAAACTAAGTCAGATTTTTTCTTAATTCTGTGCAAGTAAAGCCTGTATAAAGGTTAGAGATGTGTGACAAATTTAAAATCTGGATGAAGCTTAGAACTTTTTGGAAGAGCCTTGTATTTGTATATATTTATATGTGTGTGTGTGTGTATGTATGTGCATCTGTGTGTGTATATATATATGTGCATGTGTGCATATACATATGTATGTGTCTATATATGTGTGAGTGTGTGTGTGTGTATGTATATAAGTATGGAGAGAGAGGCAGTATAAACATCAATCAAAACCACTACAATTAGTTTCAGAGTTTTAGATTTATAATCATTGAGCAATAGTACATTCTGAAGAAATTTAGTCCTACATGTAGGACTAAAATGTAGTAAATAGAAAGAACAGGAAATGAAATACAACTGTAAGTATGTTACAAAATATCTTTAAATTCTATGAAATGATAATTTCAATAAATAATAGATTTGAAAAAAAAAAAATCAACCTGGGCTACAATTTACTAAAAGTTCAAAATTCCCTAAATTGTAAGATTAAACTTTAGATTTTAAAATTTGAGGAACCTTTTTATGTTTAAAGCCTCGATGAAATCTGTGGTCTACTAAGGAACTTTTAGCATATTTGGTTAGTTTGGCTTTGTTGCATTTTATGGCATATCAACCCTTGTGGGTTATTTAATGCCAAATCCTGTTTATACACATATATATGATATGTAAGTGAAAAGTTTGTGGGTAACATTATTTCTAGATGAGCCAGAGCTTATTTTTTTGCACACAGTTAAATGATTTCAAGAACTTGGTATTGTTGGTACACAGTTAAATGGTTTCAAGTATTTCTATCAAACGTTAATATTTCTATTTTCACACAGTTAAATAGTTTCAAGTATGGCAATTTAACACTAATAATTCTATTTGATACTAATGATAATCCCTAGTAAAAGATTGAACAGTTCTATTTAACTCATAGATGAGACCCTAACAGGAGCTACCACTCCAAGTTTGAGAGTGGACCTGAAAGTAATATTAATGAATGCATACTCCACATTCCCAAAACTCCAAGATTGGAGTCTCATCATCAGGTGCAGTTTAATGTCATACCCAGGACACTGAGCATATTTTAAAAATAGTTGAACTTAGTCCAAATTTAATTAGCATATACTAGTAACCATTGAATGGTTGAGATTGTTTTTGCAAGAAAGTATTTGTTGGTTTCTTTTGTTTAATAGTATATCAAACTTCCTGTGTTAATTAATGCCAAATCCACCCTAGTTGAAGAACAGTAATGGTACAACTTAATCCATATCTGGGAGATAAGAAGGTTCATGCCTTTCCCAAGGATAGAAAGCATTGGGATATCAGGCTGGAGGTGCAAAATTTTTGGAGTCTTTTGATAAGTCTTCAAAAGATCACTCTTGATGGTTTAGAAGGTCTAATGCAATCTTATACCGTCCCACTTTTGTACTTACATATTGAGTTGAGGTTTTCAGAATGTAATTTAACCTGATGATTATGAATATATGAAACTATAAGTAGCAATATGTTGTTTTGATTTCACTATTATACTACCTATTATACTATATATATATATATATATATATATGATCCATAAATGAGTCAACCCTTAAGAATTTTTTTCAAAAGTTAGTTTAGGATTTTACCATTTCTAGTACAGGGTGCAGAAGCAAAATATGGAATAATCTTTAGAACATTTTTTTTAGTCTGATTCATCCAATTTTTGAAAAAATGCAATAAATCTAAATTTTCATGATCAGTTCTATTATTCAAGCACTTTTTCATTAAAATTTAGCCCAATATGAGTGAGCAAGAAAGGAAATGACAAAAAAAAATCCATTATTTGCTCAATGCTGAAACCAAGCCGAAAAAAATTTCCGAAATAAATGGAGTTTCTTTATGGCCTCCATCAAGCCCAGACCCCCTTGATTGCGCGATATTGGGCGTTTTGGAAAACAAAACAAATGCAACTTACAATCCAAATATTGGTTCACTTAAGATTGCTATAGTGAAGGAATGGAATAAAATGTCTGAAGAATTTATTTTGAAGGCATGCAAATCATTTTGAAGGCATGTAATACAAAAAAATGATGGCCATATTGAGTAAATTTACTGTTTTGTGTCTCTTTTCTTATTTAGTTGTTTATTTTTCAAAATTAAAATTAATCTGGTTTTATAATAGCCATTTATTATTATGCTAGAATATTCCTAATTTTGCTTCCACACCCTGTAGAACATTATACAATTAAAATGGATATCATTAGGTAATATTTATTACCAAAATCTGTAGCAGTGAACACTGTGACCAATAATGAAATTACATACAACTGGTGTACTTATTTTTATCAACTGTCAATTGATTAAATATTGATTTATTTATTGAGTTTCCACTATGAAGTGGAAAAAATGAGATGAAAGATGGTTTAGCATGTCTTGAATCTTTACAAAGAATCCAACATTTTGCAAGAGTAAATCCATTAGGAATAGATCCTTCACTTAACTCGTGTCGCTATTTATCATGAGCCAGAAACATGTACAGATTGAAATTGTGAGCTACAACTTCATCTATTTTTTCATTTTCCAAACACTCAACCCATATTTATATTTTTGGTTACAGAGTTTCAGTGTTGTAGAGTTTGGTAATAAATAATACCTAAAAATAACTATTTTGATTGTATAATATTTCACTAGAAATAATGAAGGCTTTGTATATTTGGTTTAGAAAAAAATGAACTTTTTATAAAAAATTAGGAAGGGTGTACTTATTTATACTGTATATGTGCATGTGTGTGTGTATGTGTGCATGTTTTATCAAGGTGTTATAGAGGATGAAGTAAATTAAAGAAACACACCACAAGAAAATCCTTAAAAATGCATATTTCAGTGAATTATCTTGTATTGTCTTTCTTGTGGGTTTCATTTTGTTTTTTGAGGCACAGAATTCAGATTATATAAAGCAGGTTTCCTGGAATTAGTTTTGCATTTCTGTTTTAAATGCATTTAGCGATTTAAAGTAATTTCTGATGAAGTGTTGATGCGTATACCACAGATTGGTGCCATGGGAAAGGTTTTTCTCATTGCCAGACACTTTTCTCGGTCGATAAACAGGGAATTGTTTTTGACAGCCAATTCCTCTTCCAATGCTGTCTTTAGACGAAGTAATTCTTGGAGAGAATCTTCCGCTTGACGTAGCTTCTTCTGTAAAGATTCCAGTGTATCATGGATTTCGCCAACCTCTTCAACAAGTCTATAACAAAAAAAAACAGATTTTTCAAAAATATTTAATGATATATCACAATCAAAATTCACATTAGATGTATGTTACATAAAGAAGAGCTGGGTGCCACTAAATAACCCCTATTATCGTGAGATACCTTGTAATCTATCCATCTCACTCAATTCATATCTATCTATCTATCTATCTATCTATCTCAGTCTATTCATATCTATCTATCTATCTATCTATCTATCTATCTATCTATGTCTCCATCTCACTCAATTCATATCTATCTATCTATCTATCTATCTATCTATCTATCTAAGTCTATTCATATCTATCTATCTATCTATCTAAGTCTATTCATATCTATCTATCTATCTATCTTAGTCTATTCATATCTATCTATCTATCTCACTCAATTCATATCTATCTATCTATCTCAGTCTATTCATGTCCATCTGTCCATTTCAGTTTATTCATATCTATCTATCTCTCCATCTCACTCAATTCATATCTATCTATCTATCTATCTATCTATCTATCTATCTCAGTCTATTCATATCTATCTATCTATCTATCTATCTATCTCAGTCTATTCATATCTATCTATCTATCTATCTATCTATCTAAGTCTATTCATATCTATCTATCTATCTATCTATCTATCTATCTCAGTCTATTCATATCTATCTATCTATCTCACTCAATTCATATCTATCTATCTATCTCAGTCTATTCATGTCCATCTGTCGATTTCAGTTTATTCATATCTATCTATCTCTCCATCTCACCCAATTCATATCTATCTATCTATCTATCTATCTATCTATCTATCTATCTATCTATCTATCTATCTCAGTCTATTCATATCTATCTATCTATCTATCTATCTATCTATCTATCTATCTATCTATCTATCTCAGTCTATTCATATCTATCTATCTATCTATCTATCTATCTATCTATCTATCTCAGTCTATTCATATCTATCTATCTATCTATCTATCTATCTCACTCAATTCATATCTATCTATCTATCTCGGTCTATTCATGTCTATCTGTCCATTTCAGTTTATTCATATCTATCTATCTCTCCATCTCACTCAATTCATATCTATCTATCTATCTATCTATCTATCTATCTATCTATCTATCTATCTATCTATCTAAGTCTATTCATATCTATCTATCTATCTATCTATCTATCTATCTATCTCAGTCTATTCATATCTATCTATCTATCTATCTATCTATCTATCTCAGTCTATTCATATCTATCTATCTATCTATCTCACTCAATTCATATCTATCTATCTATCTCAGTCTATTCATGTCTATCTGTCCATTTCAGTTTATTCATATCTATCTATCTCTCCATCTCACTCAATTCATATCTATCTATCTATCTATCTATCTATCTATCTATCTATCTATCTCAGTCTATTCATATCTATCTATCTATCTATATATCTATCTATCTCAGTCTATTCATATCTATCTATCTATCTATATATCTATCTATCTCAGTCTATTCATATCTATCTATCTATCTATCTATCTATCTATCTATCTATCTATCTATCTATCTATCTATCTATCTCAGTCTATTCATATCTATCTATCTATCTATCTATCTATCTATCTATCTCTCCATCTCACTCAATTCATATCTATCTCTCCATCTCACTCAATTCATATCTATCTATCTATCTATCTATCTGTCTATCTATCTATCTCAGTCTATTCATATCTATCTATCTATCTATCTATCTATCTATCTCTCCATCTCACTCAATTCATATCTATCTCTCCATCTCACTCAATTCATATCTATCTATCTATCTATCTATCTATCTGTCTATCTATCTATCTAAGTCTATTCATATCTATCTATCTATCTATCTATCTATCTATCTATCTATCTATCTATCTATCTATCTATCTCAGTCTATTCATATCTATCTATCTATCTATCTATCTATCTATCTATCTATCTATCTATCTCAGTCTATTCATATCTATCTCTCTATCTATCAATCTATCTATCTCAGTCTATTCATATCTATCTATCTATCTATCTATCTATCTATCTATCTATCTCAGTCTATTCATATCTATCTATCTATCTATCTATCTATCTATCTATCTATCTATCTATCTATCTATCTCAGTTTATTCATGTCTATCTGTCCATACCAGTCTATTCATATCTATCTATATAATCTTGAGAAAAATTTATCTATGACAAAAAAATTAATCATTCCAGAGAGTATTGAGAATAATTACTTCAATAGAATTGATTTTATAATTATAATGATATAATGATATATATGTATGTATATATATGTAAATATGTATATATATATATATATATATATATATATATATATATATATATATAAAGTTAGGATAGTATTGACACAGAGTCAGCAATGGTAAATATCAATTTCTGGCCAATGCAATCATCAGAGCAAGTGTTGTTGACTTTGTGTCTACACTATCCTAACTTAGATGTACACACACTCTATCACTAATATTGAGCACTTTTTATTTATGAATATAGAAAACTGCATTATTAGCATCAATAAAGTTATTAAAATATGATATATAATCAGCATAAAAGAGTTATAATTATTGGTTATAAACATTTATAGTAGTCGACCATAGTCAAGGGCGACCAGAAGGCTCCCTTTTTCAATAGCTACCACACTGAGGTATAGGGGACGGCACTACTCCATTCCCTGAATTACTTCACTTTACCCTTGATCCTTACCTTATAATGCGGAGTGATAAGCAAGGCAGCATCACGTACCATTTTTTGAGTTTTTGGTATGACTTGACCTGGGATTGAACCCCGGTCTACTGGATCATTGGCAAACACTCAACTCATTAGACCAATGGCCCGGTTATATAGGTGGAATAAATTACATAAAATAGATACAAAGTATAACATTTCTTTTTTGTATTATGTTTTATAATCAAGATATGTGTTTACATAAATATCTAATACGTATGTATAAACAGAATTTTGCATTGAATAACCTACAATGATTAATATGCCATAAAACCAAACCAAACCAACCTGTTGGTATATCATGGATATACTAATGTTAACATTGATCCTTGGTGAGTAAGGATTGACCAAATATCTTCCCTAAAACCAAACATCCCAGGCATCCTAATAGTCGTTTTAAAATAAAAAAAGGAAAGAAAAATTTATCCTGTAAACATTTTTGGTTTTAGGAGCACTACTCATATAGTATTTTTTTAGCAGGAATAGACTGGCTAAGCCCATCCCTCTCCAGACCAGTTGCTATACCAAAGTTAAAGAACCCAGTCTCTCCTACTATTTACCCATAGAATATTTGGATTTATGCCTTTCCTAGAGGTATCAGCACTATATGAAATGTAAACAGCCTCATTCAGAATTTGAACTTGGGCCACCAAATCCATTTCCAATGATGATAACCATTACGCCATTAGTGGCTCCATTTTCAGATATAAAGCTATGAAAATTCTACTCAATCATTTGGATAAGTATCTTCATCTTGATTATTTTTTATCACATTTTAGTTAATATGTTCTTTGAACTTCTTAAATTATACATTGCTCTCATTGGTTTAAAATGTTGGTAAAGTATATATATATATATATATATATATATGCAAATTTCATTAAACATAATAGACATTTTATGCCTACATATTTTCTTCTGGATCCGTTCGTATTCCCGTATTACTTTTATCATATTCGGGGGGAATTGATTTAGGTATTGTCCATAGTTGTATGTATCCCTAGTACTTTCTGCCCAACTTTGAGCCATCATCAGGGGAGAATCTATAACAAAAGTGATGTAACTTTTGTTTTAGCAAATTACTACTGTGTAAGGACGTCTTTGCCGTTGAAAATTATGGCGTTTGCTTTTAAATGTAATTCTGTAAGTACAACTACATACAACTATATACAACTATGGACAATACCTAAATCAATTCCCCCCGAATACAATAAAAGTAATATGGGAATACGAACGGATCCAGAAGAAAATATGTAGGCATAAAATGTCTATTATGTTTAATGAAATTTGCATTAACGAAGAAATGCTGCCTAAATATACATATATATATATATATATATATATATATATATATATATGAATATTGTTCCCTTTTTCCCACTGACATACACCTTACACTTATAGGTTGGCAGATCCTAGAGTGAAATTTCAAGAAAAATGGTTTCATTTCTAAACTTTTAAAGTGATGTCTACAAACAAAAAAAAATAAAAACAAAACAGACCCATCTGTTGGTTAGATAGTATCACTGCTGTTCTTCCACAAGGATGATTTGACATTGGTTTGGTTTGGTTTCTTTGTTTAATGGCATATCAACTCTTTTTAGGTTATTTAATGCCAAAGCCATTCTCCTAGAAGAACAGTAGTGGTACTATTAAACCCATAGCTGGGAGGATAAGGGGGTTCATACCTTTCCCAAGGGTATTTGCCCAAAAGTGAATGTAATAGCGCGACTGGAGTACGAACTCGCGTACTACGATTCCGCAGTCCATTGCTTTAACCATTACACCATGAGGACACCCTCCTGATTTGACATTGAATAATCCACAAAGGTTGATATGCTGTTAACCAAACAAACCAAACAAGAGAGATTCCCTGAGACATAAAGGCTAAAGTGCTGGATTGTGGCCACAAAGTAAGTAAGACTGAACTTCAGTTGCACAATTACATTCACATTTGAACTAATGACTTGAAAAATATATGGAAGCCCTTATCCTAACTTCTTTGGGTTAAATAGTATCACTGCTATTCATCTACAAGGATGGTTTTGATATTAAATAACCAACAAGCGTGGAAGAAAAACCGATATGAGATACTGTGTGCCGACTGCGTGGAAAAGGGTTAGATATGTCATGTGATTCCTATTGAGGTTGGTTGCCATGGTTTTCTAGGACACTCAGTTATTTTGTTTCCTTCAAAAATAGGAATCACTGGCCAGAGTTTGAAAGTTGCCTCAAATCGTCTTCAGACCACAGCGCAATATGCATCAAGTTGGATTTGGTTGAAAGCAAGAAGTTTTCATCATGAATGATATACACACGGAGCCACCATTCCTATGTGATTATGTAACATCAAGAAATGGTTTCTGTAAACGCGTAATAACATCAACAGTTGAAAGTAAACACATTTTTTTAAAATCACAAACTGCTTACTAAAAATGAAGATGAACGTCCAATGTAATCTCTGCTCTTAATTGATCTGGCGTATATATATATATATAATTCTTTTAAATACCCTGTCTGGTGGCAAAAGCTGCTTGGTAGCTACAGGAGTGGCAGTACCGCTTTGAGCAACCGAAACTGTGTTATCACCCCTGGTTGGCAGCTGATGAGGGCAGGGTATCACACGTGCTTTCAGACATTGTATGATAAAAAAAAAAAAGACAAAGGTTGATATGCTATTAAATAATAAAGAATTTGGTTGGTTTGGTTGGATTTTATGGCATATCAACCCTTGTGGGTTATTCAATGTTAAATCCTCTTTATACATATAAAATATGTATGATTTGTAAAAATATTTTGTTGATAACATTTTAAACGAGCCTGAGCTCATTTTTTTGCACACACACAATCAAATGGTTTTAAGTATTTCTATTTTGCATGAATAATTCTATTTACTGTTAATCATTTATTTGCAGACAGGGAAATGGCTACAAGTATTTTTATTTAACACTAATTATTCTATTCTACTCTACTCATTCATTTGCACACAGTTAAATAGTTTCAAGAATGGTTAGAGTGTTCTCCAATGGCCCGGGAGACCTGGGTTCAATCCCAGGTCGAGTCATACCAAAGACTTTAAAAATGGTACTTGATGCCTCCTTGCTTAACACTCAGCATTATAAGGTACGGATCAAGGGTAAAGTGGAGAAATCCTAGGAAAGGAGTAGCGTCCTCCCCTACACCTTGGTGTAGTAGCTATCGAAAAAGGTGCCTTCGGGTCACCCTCGACTATGGTCGCCAACTTTACTTTTATTCCTATGTAATATCAATAATTCAATTTAGGCACACAGTTAAAAAGTTTCAAGTATTGCTATTTAACACTAATAATTCTATTCAACATTACTCATTCATTTACACACAGTTAAATGGTTCCAAGTATTGCTATGTATCACTAACAATTCAATTAGACATCAGTAATTTGTTTACACACAGTTAAATGGTCAAAGAGTTCTATTTCTAACAATTCAATTTAGTATAAGTCATTTGTTTGCACTCAGTTTAAATGTCAAACAGTTCTATTTGATCCATAGATAAGATCCTATCAGGTCCTGCCACTCAAGGTCAGAGTAGACCTGGGAACAATGGCAATGAAGGGGTACTCCACATTCCCCAAAGCTCCTGCACTGGAGTCTCACCATTATATTGTTTAATGTCATATCTAGGACACTCATTGAGGACAGAGTTTACACCTCTGCAGAAATGCAGTGGGTGTTTTCTACAACCCTAGTCGATTGGGCTGACAAGAAAGAAGAAATACAAACAAAACAAAAAGAAAAGAAAATAAAAAAAAAAAAGAAATGATAGATATATTGATAAATGTGCCTGTCTGTTTTTGTGAAATTGATTAGAGCATCAGGTGTGTTTTTTGTGTTACCTGATATAACAGCCCCACTTGGTTTTCAAGGCTTAACAACAAAACATGTCTATACAGAAAAAAGCCAAAGTCAAAGAACATGGACAAATGAAGAAAGAAAAACAAACTAACTTAGTTTTTCATTTGTTACTTTAATTACATTCATTGACCACACATGAACATGTCAGGTAGGTGAAACAAGACACTTCACAACAACTATCCAACCACCCACCCACATACACATTTATATCTTTATATGTACATGTGTACATTTACAGGGTAGGGCAGAAGTAATAGGACAGTCCATGAATTGTAATATTGCTTCACACTCTCCATGTATGCATTTACCTAACCCCTCTGCCACAGGCTGGAGGTGACAAAGGTCAATTTAAAAAAAAACGAAAAGCTGGTTTGAATTCAGAGTTTTCCTTCTCCTAGACTTGTTGTTTTACCAGGGCTAAAGAACCCAGCCTGCTCTACTACTTATCCATGTATAGATGGAGTGTAGCAGAAAGAAACTTGAATTTTTGTTTGGCGCGTAATTTAATTTGACCATTAAAGTCACCGAACATTTTCACCCAATCAGGATGACTTGTCCCATTCAGCCTGAACCATATTTCCTAGCAGCACCAAAGATTGAAGAAAGCCTACGAATCTCTCTCTCGCTCAGAAATACCCAACGGGAATGGACGTCTTAACGTCTGTTCCTTAATAGAGTAGCCGCATCAACCATTATGAGGAGAGCCATCTAGTTTATGGATCCCTCGGGTCTATTCTTCTAGACCAAGGGATTCTATTTAAAAACAAATTAGATGATATACTTTAACAACTTCCTACCTTCTTTCCTTACTACGAGACCTCGCAGCATACCAGTGTAAAACCCTTTACTTCATGTTGCCATTAAACCTTCCTTTAAAACCTAACGACGTCTTCGTTCTTCTCCACCACCTTTATTTTCCATCAACATTTAACGAGGGGATAACTACCAACGAAATACCAACGTAATACCAACGCAACCTAAGTAATACCAACAAAACCAACTTAAACCTAAAAATCCCAATAATAATACTAATAATAATGTTATCCCCATCGCTATAAATGGCGACCTTCCTACTTGTGAGAACACGCAACCACATATAAAAACAAATTAAATATACCACTACAAAAATAGAAATTAAATATCAAAACACAATATAACCTCCTACAGGAGAACAGATGGATTCATGCCGAGGGTATTAGTGTTGTATACTTCTCATAGATTCAATCAAGAACATAATCAAAGATAATGAATGAACTTCCATGAATGAAACGAAACACACTTTTTTATAAAAATATATCTCTCTCATTTTATTCTCGAAAGGAGCACACAGTTTGTTGTAAGTTTGAGAGATAGATGGAGAGACGTATACTCAGAGAGGGGACTTCTTCTTGCCCCATATCTTCTTCCTAGAGCCAGGGGGTGCCAATGCTTACACCCCCTTATAAGCCGAATCATCAGGGATGACACTAACATCTTTGATTGGCTGCGTATCCCTGGCTTGACTCTTGATTCTGACTGGACTGACTGTCTAAATCTGACCGCATGGTTCTCATATCATGTGGTCTCCTTCCGGTTACACACCTGCTCGACCAGCCTACCCAGATGCACTGCCATCCCCCTGTTTACTAATCACAACGTGATAGCTTGTCAAAGCACACGGGGTCACCAGGAACGAACCCAAAATCTATGTCAACAGTCATTATATAACATTAGCTCAAAGTGAAATGCAAATAGCCGCATCCAGGATTTGAACTCAGGTTGTCAATTTCATTTTTTATTTTGATAAGCATTATGCAAAACATGCTTCCATGATATATGTATTTATGGATTTCTATAGTCGTCCATAAGGGTTAGAAATTCCACACTGAGTGGTTCTGGAAATTTTACAAAAAGTGACCAAGACAAAACCATATGTTATTTCTGTGCAGAAATCTGGGTGCATTGTGAAGATGAAAATGGTTTTTATTGAACATCTAATTTGCAATAATTTAAAGTGCAAATGTAGGTTGCATGAATAAACTACTAGTGTTTTTCTATAAGACGCTGTTTTGCGGGTGTCAGTATCTTTTTTTTAAAAATCATCTGATTCTTTTGTAGGAATCATAGATATATAAAGTTAGGATAAAATACATAAACCATATATAAAATATATATAAACAATATATAATAAACAAAGATAGATAGATAGATAGATAGATTACCTAAAGAGCCAGAAGTAATCTATCTTGGTTTCACCAACCGGATCATCAGCCTTGGTAACTTCGTTGGTATTTTTCTTTTTGGCTAGACATTGTGATACTAGTCTTTGCCCTTTTTTATTGAATTTTTTTCCAGATATCAGTTTGTGTAATATATTTTATTTACAAATTGTATCATCTAGGTTTTTTTTTCACAGGTATAGGTACAAAAATAAAAATAAAATATATATATATATACACATAGATAGATTGATAGTTATAAAAATACAAAATAAATACTCAATAAACTAGTTCAAGTCACTGATAATGTATATCATATAAATGAAAAATACATATATATATATATATATAAAGATGGACAAAAGGGATAAGATAAATAGGAATATTAATTTTATGTTATTTATTTTTTATTGTTCTCAGCTAGTTGAGACATGAGGTCTTCATCTGGAGAAAAAGTTTTACAGAAATAAATAAATAAATAAATATATATATATATATATATATATATATATATATAAGTAATTTGCCGACTTTAGTCGAGGGAGACTTGAAGGATTCCTTTTCAATAGCTGAGATATAATGGGGGTGCTACTCCTATCCCTTGATTGCTTCACTTATCCTTGATCTGTACCTTATAATGCTAAGTGTTAAGCAAGGAAGCATCAAGAACAATTTTTTGGTATGACTCTACCTGGGATTGAATCCAGGTCTCCTGGGCAAACACTTATATATTTAAAGTATACATAAAATATGTATATACCATATTTGAAATATATGAGCCATATATATATATATATATATATAAAGTTAGGATATTGAAAAGATGAAGATGGGTTTATAGAGCATCTAATTTGCAACAATATGAATGATCTCATATAAAAAAAAAATACAAAATCAGTACAATTTTATCCAAATCTTCACTGGTCTCATAACCTATTTTTGGTCATGGGGTGCTAAACATGTAGCACATCTTTGGCAGGAATACCCTAGTGGAGCCAGGGCCTCCACGATATATATTACATATTACATGGTATTATAGCGACAGCCACGGTGGAGCCCATCCCTCTCCAGCTCTATACCTGGTTTGAAATTAGAGTTTTCCTCCACCTAAACCGGTTGGCATACCAAAGTTAAAGAGCATAGTCTGCCCAACTATTTACCCATAGCTGGATGGAAAATAATTAAATTCATACCTTTTGTAAGGGTATTAGCAATTATGGGAAATGCAAACAATCTTGTCCAGGATTTGAACTTCAGTTGCTGAGTCCATTTCCTACAATAACCATTTTGCCACAAGTGCCTTCATAATCCAAATACATATTAAGATTTAAAACAAATCATTACAAAACATCGATTGTGACCTGGAATTTCTAAAAAACTATATCAGAGATAAGAAACATTCGGCAGAAATGGTATGAACCCTCTTACCTCCCCCACCAAACTATGGGTTAAATAGTATCTCTATTGTTCTTTTACAAGGATAGCTTTAGCATTAAATAACCCACAAAGGTTGATATACCATTAAACAAATAAAAAAAAACAACTATGTAGTGATGCTATTTATACTTGGATGAAAGACTTTAAATAATTTGTTTTTTAAATGATCATCAAATTTTAAATAAAATAAAACAATTCAATAACACATGCTGAGGGTATTTCACTTGGTGTAATAGTTAACATGCATGGCTCACAGACCATTGTTAGTGAATTCAAGTTTTAATGGGAGGCCCCTTCTTCTGACCTTGTGTCACAACTAAGCAAATCTTAGTAAATAACTAATAGCACATGTGGAAATAAAAAAAAAATTTTTATTAAATATCTAGATATAGAAACACAAGAGATTAATTTATATATACAGAGTGTGGCTGGTATTTGAAAATACTTATATTTTAGATTAATACTATTTTACCGGCTTATTGGTCTAGTGGGCAGAGTGTTTGCCAATGGTCTGGGAGACCTGGGTTCAATCTCAGGTTGTGTCATACCCAAGACTTTAAAAATGGTACTTGATACTCACTTGCTTAACACTCAGCAATATAAGGTACATATCAGGGGTAAAGTGGAGCAATTTAAGAAAAGGAGTAGTGCCCTTCCCTACACCTTGGTGTAGTAGCTATTGAAAATGGAGCCTTCTGGTCGCCCTCGACTATTTTCTGTTAACTTTTACTGCTTTTATTTTTCCGAAATTAATTATGACAGACCCTATGCTAACAAATGAAATGAAATGGCATGCTGTGATAGTAGCATTAAAGGCTGATCATGGGGATTTAGAAATTGCTCATTTTCTCGGATTTGCAAGATCGTTTGTCCACATAATATGTAAACAGAAAAAGAAAATGATAACGTAATGTCTATCAAAACATAAAAAACATTCCACACATTCTGATTCAATGAGAACATCTGAATCTATTCATAAAGTTAAGCAGACAATTGATGAAAACTGAGGTCAATTGCAAAAATTTGCATGTGCCTCTCAAAAAACTATAAGAACGAGTGTTCATGAAGACATTTGATACATGATGAAGAGAGGTCATTTTATTTCTGAAAACTGAAAAGGAAACCACTAAAATAGATCCAAAAGACTTTTAAACAAACTCAAAAATCCTGCAGAAGCAAGAATAGATGGCTGATAATCTGTACAACCATATCACCTCAAACATTTGGCTTCCAAGCTCTCCAGATCTCAATCCACTGGAATATTATGTGTGGAGTGTTGTTAAGAAGGAGGTTGATGAACATCCCCATAACACCAGAGATTCTTTAAAAGCAACCTTAGTTTGAGTAATGTCTGACATGAATAAGGAGCATTTAATCAGAGCTTGCAACCAATTTTGACCTTGTATAGAGGCAGTTATTGATGCTCGCAGTGGTTTTATTGAATACAATTAATCAATTGTTAGTTACTTCTATGCTTGTTATTTGTAATCAAATAAAATTATCTTCTTTTGTTCTATAAGTATTTTTCTAATCCATAAAATCTGTCCTCAAATACCAGCCGTACCCTGTATATATATATATATATATATATATATTTGTAGAACTCTGTGAGATATTCAGCAATACAAAGTTCAACTGTATGAACTTATCCAACCTCTCTGTAATGAACAGGATATGGCACAAAGTCAATTTTTTTAAAGTGGAGTACATCTGGTTTGAATTCAGAGTTTTTCTGCTCCTAAACTGATCATCTATGGCCAAAGAACCCAGTCTACCCTATTTACCCAGAGCCCACTTGACTGACTGCATTTCTGCTGAGAGGTAAGACCCCACCTCCAATGTGTGTCCTGCATATGAGACTAAACAATCTGATGGTGAGACTCTAGTAAGGCTGGAGCTTTGGGGAATGCAGAGTACTACTTCATTACTATCACTCCCAGGTCCATTCTGGCTTGGAGTGGTAGCATCTGATAGGATCCTATCTATGTCAAATGACTTATGAATAAATTGAATTATCTGAAATAGAACTGTGTGATCATTTGATTATGTGTAAACAAATGACTGATATTTAATTGAATTGTTAGTGATACATAACAATACTTGAAACCATTTAACTTGTTTAACTTTGTTGACTTAAGCAATATTGATGTGTTTGAAATAGAACTGTTTGATAATTTAACTGTGTGAATCTACAAATGACTGATATTTAAGTGAATTCTTAGTGATGCCTAGCAATACTTGGAACCATTTAACTTTGTTGACTTAAGTTAAATTGAATTGTTAGAAATAGAACTGTTTAATCATTTAACTGTCTGTAAACAAATGACTGATGTTTAATTGAATTGTTAGTTATACTTGGAATTGTTTAATTTTGACTTATGCTAAATTGAATTGTTAGAAATAGAACTCTTAGCATTTAATTGTGTGTGTCTGCAAAATGTGTTTAAAAAACATATATTTGATATATATTTATAAACAGGATTTGGCATTAAATAACCTCCAAATGTTGATATGCCATAAAACCAAACCAAACTATTTACCCGTAGCTAAGGGGAGAACAGATGGATTCATGCTTTTTCCAAAGGGCATTAGGACAAAGTGAAATACAAACAGTCTTGTCCAGCATTTGGACTAGGGTTACTGATTCCATTTCTAACTGAGATGATGATTGCATTAAGTACACCTTCTGTCAGTTGGAGAAATAAACTTCAAGTGTTTTTCTGCAAAATTTTAGGTTTGGGTGGTAATATCTTCATTAGTTTCTTTTTAAAATCAAATTTTTGAAACTATTTCTTTTGTAAGTTGCAATGTCAGTCCAGCACATTAGCTACCGTGCTATGTGAATTCCCATCTCTTTTTTGTAAACACTATATATATATATATATATATATATATATATATATATATTAGTAAATTATGGAAAATAAATCATTTCTTTTCTTTTCTTCTTCTTTTCTTTTCTCAAAAATTCTGACAATGCTTTTATCATCTTTTAATCCTTTGTATCTCTTAGAAATTTAATACATTTTAAACATCATTGTCTGTGCCAATCATGTAATAGTTTTTAAAAAAAGAGCACAGATTAAACGGTTATGTCTTTCTCTGTATATACTTTCTCCTCTCTCTTTTTTAAATAAAATTATCCGTCTTTGTTCAACTAACATTTTTCATCTTTCTAAAGTCCTCATGAAGGTTTATTAAAACTCAAATGCTTTAAAGTTGACTTTCCATCATAATAAATTCATCCCATTTGGAATACTTAGTTTTTCTATTTTCTTCATATATATATATACACACACACATATGTGTGTGTGTGTGTGTGTGTGAGAGTTTATCTATCCCTTTGCCATTGACAAAATTTGACACAAAGTCGGTTTTTAAACGAATTGCTGCTGGTTTGAATTCAGAGTTTTTTTTTCTGATAAACCAGCTGCTGTACCAGAGCTAAAGAGCCCTGTCTGCTCTACTATTTACCCATAGCTGAGAAGGATAAATGGGCTCATGCCTTTCCGAATGGCATTATGGGTGGTTTCTTTGTTTAAGGACATATCAATCTTCATGGGTTATTTAATACCAAAGCAATCCTTGTAGAAACAGCAATGATATCATCTAATTCATAACTTGAGCGATAAGAGGGTTCATACCTTTCCCAAAAATAAATACATATAGATATAAACAGGTTGAGATAGATCGATAGATAGATAAATGTTTGGTTTGGTTTCTTTACTTAATTGCATATCAACCAATATGAGTAATTTAATACCGAAGCAATCCTTGTAAAAGGACAGCAGTGATACTATTTAATCCATAGCTGAGAGATCATGTTGAAGGAAAATACAAACAGCCTCATCTAAAAGTTGAACTTTTAAAATGACTAGTGTTCCTAATTTCGGTGGAATTATCTCCCTTATCTGCTAGAATAATTTTTTTTTACTTATGACCACTAGATAGTGACACGATGGCATTGTTATTGCAATAAAGCCTAGTATAAAAAGAAATATCTCAAAGACCTTGCTCTCTTTACTTACAACATGGCCTAGATGCAAAGACCTTTTCTTGTAACTATGGGGAGAATGGTCACCAGCAAACTTGTGCTACGTTCAATCTGACATTACTAAATAGTACATAGTATAAAATAAAGTAAGTAAAATAGGCGACCTTAGTCGAGGGTAACCCGAAGGCTCCCTTTTCAATAGCTACTACACCGAGTGTAGGGGAGGACACTACTCCTTTCCTTGGATTGCTCCACTTTACCCTTGATCCTTACCCTATAATGCTGAGTGTTAAGCAAGGTGGCATCAAGTACCATTTTTTGAGTCTTTGGTATGACTCGACCAGGGATTGAATCCCAGTCTCCCGGACCATTGACAAACACTCTACTCATTAGGCCAATGGCCCTGTACATAGTATACAATGATGTAAACTTACATTCATACATACAAGCATGTTTAATAATTCCATGCAACCAACAACTCTGAAACTCTTCTCAAATATTTATGTCTCTCACAAACTTTCATACCTCACATAAACTTCACTCATACCAATATGCCATAAAGAGATATTCTATATACACACCATTATTCACTCTTTTTGTATCTCATTTCTTTATGTATTCTTTTTCTTTATATGGTTTTGCTTTACCAATAAAATTTGCTGAATTGCACAAATTGTATTTGTTGGTTGGAATATACTGGCAGACACAGGAGCAGCAATATTAATAGGAAATTCCAAAGGGTCTAACAATTCACTTTTTACTCTGGCATAGCATCTCCAGGCAACTAGTACTAAGACTTGTAGCAGAAAGAACTTTGAATTTTTGTTTGGCATGTAAACTAACTTGACTGTTGGTCTTGTCTGATATTTTCACCCCATGAGGATGACTGATCCCATTCTGCCCGGACCTTTCCCAGGCAATTCAAAGATGGTGAAAGAGCACCATTTTTTGAGTCTTTGGTATGACTCAACCAGGGATTGAACCCCGGTCTCCCGGACCATTGTCGAACACTCTACTCATTAGGCCAATGGCCCTGTACATAGCAGACAATGATGTAAACTTACATTCATACATACAAGCATGTTTAATAATTCCATGCAACCAACAACTCTTCTTCAGTAACCTTTGAGCAGGATAGATGTCTTTCGGTCCGTTCAGCTGTTTCATTACACAATAAAGAGAGCTGTCTAATTTATGGACCTTTGAGTCTACTCTGATAGACCAAAGGTTCCCAGTTGAACATCAATTAGACGAAAATATTACGCCCTTGACAAATTCCAACTACTGGCAACACACCAAATGTCTACACCATGGACTATGCATTTATGCTGAATATATCTTCCACAGCTATAGGACTTCAAACTACTGGCAACTTGCCAAAATGCCTGCTCGACCCTTTTATACCTGTTTTCTTTCTCACTACAATGACCAGCACAAAGGCTAGCTCTCAACTCAAGCTTCATTAAACTTCTAATTAAAAACCTTATGGAATCCTCGTTCTTCTCCTTTATTTTCCTTCAAACATAGCGAGGAACTAACATAACACTCTTCCTCACTAAAGACTAATTAAGAAGAAATATTCAGAGCTTTAAACAGAGCTCCAAGGTAGACCTCACTCCCAACAAGCAGGAGCGCCAAGCTATCTTAAAGCTGATTGGTTGTTACATGTATATGTGATGCATATGTCACATGATATACAAACCTAAAAGTATTAATATTAATTCTTAAGAGGAAACTACATTAATCTTACAAATTAATATTTCTTCACAAAATGGTATCCCCAACATTTAACACTAACTCTTCTTGTATTCAAATCTTTCAATAAAATAAGCAACTATCTTGAGTACTTCTACACCTCACACAAAATATACAGAATATATAGATATATATTCAAGAACAGTGAGATATAGGAATATTAAAGAAAAAATAAATGGATCCTTTTCATGAAGACCATTACATACCGTGGCTTTGACTACCACTAGTAAGTAAAGTTGGCGACCTTAGTCAAGGGTGATCTGAAGGCTCCCTTTTCAATAGCAACTACACCGAGTGTTGGGGAGGGTGCCATTCCTTTCCCTGGATTGCTCCACTTTACCCTTGATCAGTACCTTATAATGCTGAGTGTTAAGCAAGGCCATACCAAGTACCATTTTTTCAGTCTTTGGTATGACTTGACCTGGGATTGAGCCTTGGTTTTCCGAACTATTGGCGAACATTCTACTCATTAGGCCTATGTTAATGGTGTAGTATCTATTGAGAAAGGAGCCTTTGGGTCACCCTCAACTAAGGTTGCCATCTTTCCTACTACAAGTAAACAGCACAGAGTGTTGGGAAAAGGTGGTTGCTGACAATTTTTCAATCTCCCTTTTATGAAAGGGAACAGAACTAGTGTTGAGAAGAGACAGGATTATGAATTTTAGAAGAAAGTTATTCTTATCTTGCCCTTGCAACTGCTCTGCTTGTTTTGTATTCATGTTTATAAATTCGCACATATACACACACCTAGAGAATCCATTATTAATAAGTTATATACTTATGATCTTTCATAAAAAGTTTAATTTCTTCTAAGCCAGGCATTGATAAACTTTTTTGAGAAGCAGCTATATGACACATGACTCATTATCAAGTGTGCTGAACTACTAAACAAAATTCAAAGTAATTTTTCATTGAATGTACCTCAACTATTTTCACTATGGAAGACCATACACACAAGTATCTGCCTCAGAAAAGTTAATTTTTTTAACTTCATCAAAAAGTTTTTTTCCATGAAAAAAGATTAAAGTCTTTATATAATACTATCACTGATATCAAAGTGATTAATACATCCTACTGCTGTGAAACATTATGGAATAATTAAAAGAAAAAAATTAATACTTAAAAGATCAATGTATTCAATAGGAATACAATCCAGTTGGCTAGGACTATAAAATAGACTGACTGCATTTCTGCAAAGGGGTAAGACCCCCCCCCGTGCAACAAGTGTCCTAGATATGACACTAAACAATCTGATGATGAGGCTCCAGTAATGCTGGAGTTTTGGAGAATGCTGAGTACTCCTTCATTGCCATCGCACTCAGGTCCACTTGGACCCTTAGTGATAGGACCTGATAAGGTCCTATCTATGGGTCAAATAGAACTATTTGACATTTAAACTGTTAGCAAACAAATGACTTATGCTAAATTGCATTGTTCGAAATAGAATTGTTTGATCATTTACCTGTGAGTAAACCAATGATTGATGTTTAATTGGATTTTAATGATACATAACAATACTTGGAACCATTTAATTTTGTTGGCTTATACTAAATTGAATTGTTAGAATTAAAACTGTTTGATCATTTAACTATGTGAATCTACAAAATATGTTTATAAATCATATATCTAATATGTATGCAAAAACAGGAATTGGCATTAAATAACCCACAATGGTTGATATGCCATAAATCAAAACCAAACCTCCATATGAATATGATCCATGTATTAAAGAAAAAATTGAATGTTTTCATAATTCATGAATTAAAATTTGGGCCAAAGATTAATGATAAAACAGCAAATGCAAAAACCAAATAAATTTTGAAATAAGATTTCTTTGGTTTTTGTATTTCTTGTATTAATGTTAATCTTTGGTCTAAATTCTGTGAACTTTAAAACAACAGATTAATGAATTTGTCTCATTAATAAATAATGAAAAACTTTCTCTCATTATAATAACACAAGTAATATTTGCTATTGAAAAATGTCTTGTGTTATCATAACAACAGAATTTCTCATTATTCTTGCATGAAATATTCATATTCATGAATATTCATAAATGCGCATTGTATTTTATGTTTCGATAGGTATCTGTGTGTGTGTGTGTGTGTGTGTGTGTGTGTGTGTGTGTGTGTGTTTATCTAAAAATCTATATGTATATATGTATCTAAAAACCTTTCCCTGGGTCCAATAAACATGCATACTATATTTGGTATCTCTACATCACACTATTTAACTGTCTATAGCAAACAAACACTTTCCAATGATATATATATATATATTTACCAACCCCTCCGCTCGGGTAGGATATAATACAAGGTGAATTTTTAAGTGGAGTTTAACAGGTTAGAATTCAGAGTTTTCCTTCTCCTAGACTAGTTGCCTCACTAAGGCTGAAGAACCCAATCTGCCCAACTATTTATAATTGGATTCATACCTTTCCCAAGGGTATTAGTGCTATGTGAAATGCAATCAGTCTCGTCCAGGATTTGAACTCTTGTTGCCCTGTCCATTTCCTACGATGATAACCATTACACCATAGGCACCTCCAATAATATATATATATAATTAATGGTAAAGGACGAACTCATAAGCAATATACTCCTGTGGACCCCTTCACATGGACGAGCAAAGGCAGGATAACCAGCTAGAACCTATATACAACAGCTCTGTGCTGATACAGGATATAGCCTTGAAGATCTCCTGAGAGCAATGGATGATCAAGATAGGTGGCGAGAAAGGGTCAGGGAGATATGTGCTGGCAGCACAACATGATGATGATGATGATATTCATTATGAAATATACTGACAGCATAAGTTCTTTTATCTTTATGTTACTTAGTGATGGTTGGTTGCTTACTTGGTTATACTTTATGGGATACCAACTCTTGTAGGTTATTTAATGTCAAATAGTGTTTATACATATATATATTATATGATTTGCAAGTAAATAGTTTATAGATAACATGATCTTTAAATAAGCCAGTGCTCATTTTGTTTGTATACAGTCAAATGGTTTCAAGTATTGCTATTTATTGTTTGCACACAGTTAAATAGTTTCAAGTAGTGCTATTCAACACCAATAATTCTATTCAACATTATTCTATTGTTTAATTCTATTTAGCATTATTGCAAGTATTTGAATGTTTGTTATTATTTTAGGGCGAAGAAAAGTTATAACGTGTTTATATCCTCGCTAAGTGTTTTTAGGTATATAGAAAAGAGAGAGTAGTACAAAGTCGAAATGTTTTTATGATAGTTTTTAATGACAGCATGGAATAAAGAGTTTACATTTATGCTGCAAGTCTCGTAGGAAGGAAAGAAGTTAAGAAACGTAATGGAGTTATGAGAGAGTGGAGAAAGTATTTTTGCAGCTAAATGCCTGGGCGAAAGGTGTATTGTTATTTTAAGGCATTGTTGGATGTACGAGGGAGATATGTTCGCTGTATGTAGCAAAAGTCATGTTTGCTGTTTGAGGAAATAAACGTTGATGTCACCATGTTTTTGTGGCTCTGGTTGTTTCAAGGAGAAGCGTGCGTGTCTCCAGAAAATGTTGCCCAGAGATGAAATAAGAGCTAGGTGTCGGAGCGGGATTCTGCATCACAGTTGACATAGCCAATTTTGGGGTGACGCAAAGTTGTTCCTGTGTGTGGCGTATTGAATGTATCTAATCCATATTCAACTGGGAACCTTTGGTCTAAGAAAAATAGTCAAGGAGTCCATGAATTAGACTGCTTCCCTCATGGTGCCATGCTGCTGCTGCTGCGATTGGAGAGCAGATGGTAGACATCCGTACAGAACAAAGTTGTTTTGCGAAAGAGGGAGTGTTTGATGGCTTTCCCCAATTACTGCTGCCCAGAAAGATGGTTCGGACTGAATAGGATAAGTCATCCTGATTGGGTGAAATTATGTGTCGACCCTAACAGCCGAATTAAATTACGTGTCAAACAAAAATGCTCATTTCTTGCTGCTACAGCATTATTCTATTGTTCAAATAGAACAAATAGTTCAATTGGACACATAGATGGAACCTTAACAGGTACTACCACTCTGATCGTGCACAATATCAGAGATAGAACTACACATTCAGCGTTAAATAATAAAATCAAGTTTAAAACTGATTTCACAAAACATTCAAGTTAGCATGCATGTACAATATCTCTTCTTTCTCCTCAGGATATATACATATTCTGTCCGCAGGAATATGCAGACTGCATCCTCTGTAAAGAGTTAAGACCCACCTAAAAAGGTAGGGTCCTGGGAATGACATTTAACTGCATCTGGTAGTCAAGCTCCAGTTCTGGAGATCTGGGGAATGTGTAGTACCCCTTCATTGTCACTACTCCCAGGTCCACTCTATGGGTTAAAAAGATCTATTTGCAAATTATCTGTATTAGATAAGAATACTTGATATCAAATAACCACGTGTAAAAACTTAAAGCATAAAAATGACATGCCATTAAAATCAACAAATCAGAATAGACATATATATATATTGTTGAACATGCTCTTCTATCTTTCATATAAATGTTGTGAAGATTGTTTATGCTGATCCTCCTAAGGATTGAACAGACCATCATTGAATCACCCAGTTCCACCGGCTGATTACAAGTGATCTCATCCTTTTCCATAACCCCTGTTAATGGATTTGTTTGTAAGAAAAAAACAATTCACTTGCCTCTTGAATCCATGCTGGAGAACTTCACAACTTGAAGATATATATATATATATATATATATATATATGCATGCATGCGAATAGGTCTGTCAATCCACCAGAAGGGCCCTGGCAGAAGAATGCTACCTCCATATAAATGCAGGTGTTTATGAGGTATGGATTGGTAGCAAGAACCAGAATCAACATTGAGAAGAGCAAAGGTCTGTGGCTGAGTGCCTGGAGAGGTAGAACTCTTCTGCCAGAGCCTTTCTGCTGGATTGATGGTCCTATTCTCATTCTCAGGCTGACGTTCAGTCCTGACCTCCAGCTAGAGCAAAATTGGTCAGAGGTACTGGCAAAGATAGAAGTGCAGGAGGGTACCTGGCTTTGAAAGCAGTTGTCCTTAAAGGGCAAGGCGTAGGTGTACACTGTATACATCTTCCCCCTGATCTTTTACTGGCTGTTCTTATTTCCTCTGCTCACAGACTAGTCGTTAGTACTAGAAAAATTCCTCATCACTTCTGTAGAAGGATGGCAAGCTAATAGTTAGGAGACAGATTTGCTACCAGCATCTTTGTAATGAAAAGCCATATGATTCTTTTCTGTGTGTAGTTTTTTCAACAGAGAAGATGTTCAAACATTCTATGGATTTTACTGTTCTTTTCATTTGCATTGATGTTATCATTATATATACAGTGTAACCCGGATATAAGAGAGTTGTCGGGACTGGAGAGGACGTCTCTTATATCCGGATTTGGCCTATTTTGTTTAAGTAAGTATGGGAACACTTCATATCATACTTTTTACGTACAGAACACTAGTTTATTTAACAGTTATAGACATAAAAAAACACAAAAACAGACCAGAAGAAATCTCTCTTATATTCGGGTTTGTCTTATATCCGGGTTACACTTATATGCAGTCATGTGATTGGTCAGTATAGTTTCATGTAATGATTTCCTTTGGTTTTGATTGTAGGTTTGTTACTCTTTCTGAGTGCCAAGCAGCAAACTTTTCAGGTTCACTAATGATTTTTCAAAAACGTTTCCTAAGTATTTCATTAGTGTCAAATCGGTGATGGAGTCAACATTTTCTCATCTTATCTATTCTAGGTTACATTTGTTTACGTGTGCGTTTAATCGTATCAATAATCACTTTTGTGATATTTTCGTAATTTTGTGGTTTAAGTTTTTTTTTTAAAGCGTCTTTTATATTATATGGTTTTTATTATATGTTTTCTAATGGTTCCATATATTGGTCCAAATAGTTTTAAATTCTTCCTTTGAAGAGATTTCCTTTACATCTATAACAACTTTAACAATTCATTGGTTGAATTCTTTTGGATTGTCTAAAATTTTTTCTTGGATGTCTGACTTGGCAAGTTACTGGTTAGTCGAAAAGTTGACGTTCTTGGGTTGATTGTTGAGTGCCAGGGATGAGTTATCTCCATAAGTTAGTTCTCACTCACCTGGCACCTCACTTAGAATGTGTTTCCCCCTCACTGGCTAGGCCTTTAGAGTGGATCTGGCAGACATACCTGATTGAGGAATAGAAAAAATGCCTGAGCAATGCTTTTACCACTGTGAGCAGATTTGCCTGTTTTAGGACGACTTCAAAGAGGTGATGGCTTGTATTGATCCCAAACTGTTAGTGCTGCTTCATGTTGATCTCTTATGGACAACTTTGATCCTCTGTGGACAGGTGTGAAACAAAGGGTGTTTTAGCATTCCTAGCTGCAGTGTAACTATTGATCTGTGTGACGTGGTATTCTATAGAGAGAGAATCAACAGGCATTAAGAAAGATTGGGAGACAGGGAACGGCCGTTGAACTGGTAGGGGAGAGAAAGGGTAAGCTAACTGTACCCTTTGCTCTTTAGCCTGTTGAAACGATGGAAGTCAAGGTCAATCGGGTAGCGTGATTCGGCGAGGTGGTTGAAGAAGAAAAGTCGAATGATTGGTCTACAAAGTCTCCGCACTAAAAAGGCCGGCACGCGTTAGAAATTTTAAGGGAATCTTCAGTTTGGGGCAAATCCAGCGTTGGAACAAGATGCTGAATTCAGCCAGATAGCTCACCCGTAAAAAGAGTGAAAAAGAAAAATCTAGAAGTTGGAAACCCGCCAAAGATAAGTACAGCTCAAACTGTTTTCCTTTTCCAAATATTAAATATTGGAAAGTTGTATGTATTCAAAAGAAACTGTAAATGTTCTATTTCAACAATGATTAAAATTATTGAACACTTTTACTCAAGTAAAAGAAAGAGAAAAAAGAGAAAGAAGAAAAGGACTGTTGAGAGACATTTTTGTTTGATGTTTTCCTGTTGGCTAAATATTGCCAGTATCTAAAGAAAAAGAAAAAAGAAAAAAGAACTGCTTCTTAAATTTGTTTGATCGTCGCATATTAAAATGTTGTTATATTTTAAATGCACCTTTGTGTTGGACTGTTTTGATTGTGTTCTCTTTCCTCTATCAAGTTGATTGCTTTTGACATGTATCGTATATTTCGACCTCCTGTCGCTTTCATTAATTCTCGCTAACAAGTCTTATTGCCTCCCTAAACATAACAAAAAGGATTGGAACTCTATCTACAGTTAATACTAACAAACCTAAATGTTTGTTCCTCTGTGATATGAAGGGTAGGGGGACAAAGGACTCGGTGGCGTATTTGAAAGTAAATCGGCAACCCCTTTACCGACGTCAGAGACCAGCCTAATCTCGAATCAACATCCACATTTTTTCTTTGTTTCTCATTCGCCTAAAAAAGAGCCTTGGCCGGGATTTATTTTGGGGAGTGTCAAGTGCCAAGCTACTCTCGGCGATACAAATTCTACTGAGGACAATGACCGAGACGTCGATCTCCTGATATTCAACGTGACAATCTGGATAATGCAACAGAAGGGATTGTATGACAGTGTAAATCTTTCTCATTACAATCTGATACGTTTCTTCTGCTTAGGGTCAAGATTAGATGAGAGAGAAAAAGCTTGGACTGCATAACATTCAACCAAAGATGGATGAAAGCTGCAAGCCTGGTCATGAGAAAGGGAGCAATGTTGGAGTCATCTTTTCCTCCTCTTTCTGCTCATGGCCACGGCAGTCTGGGTCCTTCTATGGGAGCCAGGTAAAAAAAAGTTTTTCTCTTTTTTCAAGCCTTAGCATTATGTTAGTGTCATAGACCCTGTCATTTAGCATTGAATAAACCATAGCGGTTTGATATGCCATTAAGTAAACTAACTAAATAATCTCTATTCACCCCCCTCTCTCATGTGTGTATATATATATATATGGTGGCTCTCTGAAACTAGTGGACAAGTTCACCTACTTCGAAAGCAGTGTCTTATCAACCAAAAATGACATCAATACACAACTAGTAAAGGCATGAACAGCTATCGATCCTATTTACCAACCCCTCCGCTCGGGCAGGATATGACACAAGGTCAATTTTTAAGCGGAGTTTAACAGGTTTGAATTCAGAGTTTTCCTTCTCCTAGACTAGTTGCCTCACCAAGGCTGAAGAACCTAACTGTCCTACTATTTACCCATAGCTGGAGGGAGAATAATTGGATTCATACCTTTCCCAAGGGTATTAGTGATATGTGAAATGCAATCAGTCTCATCCAGGATTTGAACTCGTATCGTCGCTGACTTAGCGTATAATGAAAAAGCTTGATGGCAATTGTACAAGGATGCTATGAGCTATATTAAATCCTGGAAGCAACATCCCATAATACAGCAGCAGTACTGTCACCTACCACCCATCTCAAAGACCATCCAAATAAGAGGGCAAAGACACACAGGGCACTGCTGGCGGAGCAAGGATGAACTCATAAACAACATTCTCCAATGGACCCTTTTACATGGATACACAAGTGTTGGATGACCAGCTAGAACTTATCTACAACAGCTTTATACGGACACAGGATGTAGTCTAGAAGACCTGCCGGAAAAACAATAGGTAATAGAGACAAATGACATGGGAGAGAGTTAGGAAAATCCATGTGAGCAGCACATGATGATAATGATGAATTCTACATTCAAATATTGTCGGGGGGTGTTCTCGTGGTGAAATGGTTAAAGTGATGGACTACGGAATCGTAGTACGCGAGTTCGTACTCCAGTCGCGCTATTACGTTCACATTCGGGCAAATACCCTTGGGAAAGGTATGAACCCCCTCATCCTCCCAGCTATGGGTTAAATAGTACCACTACTGTTCTTCTAGGAGAATGGCATTAAATAATCTACAAAGGTTGATATGCCATTAAACAAAGAAACCAAACCATCAAATATTGTCAGAGATCTTTTCAACTGTAGAAAAACAAGCCTTCATTTGCTTCTTTTATAATTATGATAAAAAAAGGAGAAATTATTGACCAATGTTCAAGAATTCAACAATTCTCTGGTGAATTTCACCAAATGAAGTTTGGCATTATTTAAAATTGGCACAAGGGATTTCAATCTGGAAACATTTGATATTTATCTATTTTATAATGGGGTAGGGATACATAAAAATCAAGATTCATGCGCATCGTCACAAAAAATGGTTGATCCCATCGGTAATTCCACCTTTTTGGGGTGCCTCAGGTGCCAAGTGATGAACTTAACCCTGCAAAACAGGTATTGACTGAGAGGCTGGCTTCCTTGGATTGGGGAGTTAACACAATAACATGCTCCCGGTGCAAATCAGTTGACAAACGCTTATATTTTGCACAGTGGAAATTTTTTTTACCCTTCTCATTATCATTAACTTTGTGATTATCATTATTATTCTAATATCATACGAGGCAAAACTCATTATATATATATATATATATATATATATATATATATGTTTATCTTTCGATGGCTGCTTTTATTCTCATCCATAGAAGCCACCCACCTAGATGAGCAGCAGTAGTTCCCCAATTGAACTAACTATCCTGACCGCTCAACCATGAGATTCATATGCCCAAGACCAGGTTAGGCATTGCATTAGGGCGTCAGAGGGTTTATCCGCTTGCCTTTACATCCACCATGCCGCTTCCTATGGCATTCGTAAAAAATAAAAAGCTTGATGGCAACTACACAAGAATGCTGCGAGCAATATTGAACAAGTCCTGGAGGCAACACCCCACAAAGCAGCAGCTGTACGGCCACCTACCACCCATTACGAAAACTATCAAAGTTAGACGAACCAGACACCGCTAACCTATTCATAAATTCAACCATGCCATCTATTCATACTGCATTTACTAAAAATACCACAAGGTCTTCCTCAGAAGACCTTGTGTTTTTTCATCTCTATACATTTTCATGATGTATTTATTTCCAGTTTTTCCCATATAAATCATAATGATTAAAGTAAAAAATATATAAAATTTGAAAAAAAAACAAACAAACTTATAACATTATATATATATATATATATATCATATTTACCTAACCCCTCCGCTCGAGCAGGATATGACACAAGGTCAATTTTTTAAGCAGAGTTTAACAGGTTTTAATTCAGAGTTTTCCTTCTCCTAGACTAGTTGCCTCACCAAGGCTGAAGAACCCAGTCTGCCCTACTATTTACCCATAGCTGAAGGGAGAATAATTGGATTCATACCTTTCCCAAGGGTATTAGTGCTATGTGAAATGCAATCAGTCTTGTCCAGGATTTGAACACGTGTCGCCGTGTCCAATTTCCTACGACGATAACCATTACACCACGGGCATATATATATATATATTATTTTTTTTAATCTCAGTTTTGATGTTTAACACACAAACTCACACACCCCCCAAAAAAAACACATACAAACACCCATGCAAATATATACAAACACAAACACACAGACACACACACATACCTCCCACACATTTACATTTTTTTAAAAAAGATATAAAATAATTTTTTAAACCTGATATGAGCTGAATCCTTGCAAGATTCCACATTTGGTCGTCTCAATCGAGTATCAAGCCGTGTTTGTGCCACTTGTAGGGGAGCCTGTTTATCCTGGATGGACTTTTTAATAAGTTCAATATTCTTGTCCATATCAAAAATCTCCTGCAATACCTAAAACCAGACAAAAAGAAATTTAATTAGAATTATTCCTGAATAAGTTTAGCAAATTAATGTTCCCAAAGGAATTTATGAAAAGAAATGATCTTATTTTCTTTTATACTATTTACCAACCCCTCCGCTCAGGCAGGATGTGACACAAGGTCATTTTATTTTAAGCGAAGTTTAACAGGTTTGAATCCAGAGTTTTCCTTCTCCTAGACTAGTTGCCTAACCAAGGCTGAAGGACCTAGTCTGCCCTACTATTTACCCATAGCTGGAGGGAGAATAATTGGATTCATACCTTTCCCAAGGGTATTAGTGCTATGTGAAAAGCAATCAGTCTCGTCCAGGATTTGAACTCGTGTCACCGTATCCATTTCATACGACGATAACCATTACACCACGGGCACATCCATCTTATTTTCTTTTATAGTCAGCATTGAATTAGGTGTTGCTCCGTGAATATCAAATATTCAAGTAGATTATTTCATTGATCCCTGAACATCCTCTCATGGAGGTGTGACTGCCTATTAGAATATTTTTAATGTTAAGCATAAAACAGAAGACATTATCCATTATCAATCTGATTGCTTTCTCTACAAATATCCCAATGCCCTGTCAATGGCTGTCAGAATACACTGTCTGTATCTTCTGCACTGGCATAAGCCCCTTACACACCAAAAGGGGTGTCTTTAGTATGACACTAAGTTGCATCTGGTGGTGAGGATCCAATTCTGGATATCTGGAGAGGATGGAGTACCTCTTCATTGCCATTACTCCCAGGTCCAAACTGATCTGTTAGAGTACCATCTATGGATCAAATAGATGTTTAGAAAATTATTCATATTCAATAAGACTGTGCGCAAAAAAACAAAAAAACCTCTTAAGAAACAACTACACAAAAATGTATGTATGAATGTAAAATGAATGCGATTCTCTTATGGGATACACATTTTTTCTAGTCTTAAAATAAGCAATAAAAACATACTTAAGAACATTCTAGAAATTTAGGATCAAAACTGCATTAGCATTTAAGTTACATTTTTATATTTTTCAACCAATCAGCTAAAAACATAGAATAGAACATTCTAGAAAAATTGGATCGGAAGTCAACTAACAGAAAATATTTAGGCTTGAAAATAAAATAGTAAAATACAAATCTGATTGGTCAATAAATGTCTACGCGCCAAAATTTTAGGACTATTCTTTGATCCACTATTACGGTATAAATAACACACAGACTAAGACTAAACCACAAGCCACTAAGCCAGTAAAGCAGTAGCCGATACTTTGTCCGGCAAATTCCTTTCCTTCTTCAACTAAAGTTCATGACCTAGCTACAGATGGCCGTGAATCACATTCAAAAGAAAAACCCGACAAACTTTCTTTCATCAACGCGACACGGTGTCGCCACAATCATAAAACCCGCTATGAACTTAAATGTAAGTAAGAACGACTTATTTACGGACTCCGTTAACATACACACATCTTTAAACAAATTTATTTTCTTCTTGCCAAACTTTATTTTCCAAAAGGCCATTTACACATCATGTATTTTATTTGTTTTCATATTTTGTTTTATGCATATTAAATTGTTTGTTGTTTAATGTTCATTGTGTTCTATTCCATTTCTTTTACGCGATTGTAAAGTTTTGTGTTGTATTTGTGGTGGAAATAATTTAGAGAGCAATACCCGTGAAGTACGGACGCACATCTACTGAAATAACCAAACTAAATACTCATACAACCCCCACACTCTAAACTCAAGGCATAAAATAACCCTAGAAAGGTTGATATGCAATTTAAATCAATCAATTAATACATGAAATATCTCAATTGGTTTCTTTTTGAGTAACTTAACTAAAATAACCGTTAATTTTTCATCTAGTTTAAGTTTGAAATTATAATATACCACAGTATAGTGATGCTACGGAGCCGATAAGCACGTCAACCGCGCAAATGTTTTAAGTTAAAGCGTGCAAGTAATGACAGCCAAAGACAATGAAGTAAACAAAAGCGAAGTAACAAATATAACAAAGATGACAATTTATTGTCGTGTTTACAAGCGCGTGTGTAAAGTCCGTGGCAGTTGTATTTGTCTTCAGCTAGATGGGTGATGTCGGTAGCTGATATAGTCGAGTTGAAGAGAAGTGGCAGGATGATCGTTGATGGTAGCCGATGTGGGTCGAGTCGTAGGATGTAGCTGGATAATCGTTGCAGAAAGCTGAGGTCAGTCAAGTCGGTGAATACAACTGGACGATCGTTGCGAGTAGCTGAGGTCAGTTGTGGCTGGTAAATCAATGTCCCGGTTTTGACAGTACGTTGGGTTAACTGGGGGTGTCAATCTGGTTGCTAGCCCGTACAACGAGTTGTACGAGGGCTAGTTGTTGCAATGCTAGGACAGTCCGTACATCGCGTGGTATGTGGACTAGATGCTGCATTGCTGGAGCGTCGTGGTTGAAGTCGATGTTGGCAGCTTGGTCACGTAGAGTCGAGTCTTAGTACTGCGGACCAAGTGAACGGATGGGGAAACCGTGGCTAAGGTTTGCCAGGCCTTAACACATACGAAGTCGAGCGAACGAATTGGTGAAGCTAGGGCTTTGTCGTACCCCTATCTGTGCAAATGTATCGGAGACAGTAGTTATGGCTTTGCCGTGTCAAAGCTGTGCGGACGTATTGGGATGGTAGCTATGGCTTTGTCGCACCAAAGCTGTGCAGACGTATCGGGACGATAGCTATGGCTGTGCCGCGCCAAAGCCATGCGGACGTATTCTTATATTCACCAACACAATTGTTTGAACCTTTTGTTTCTTGTTTTTTAATATAATTGTTAAATTTTTCTCTAGTCTTCTTGTTTGATTTGCAACTCTGTATTTTGTTCTTTCTTTGCAACCATATATTTATTTATAATAGCATCTGCTACAATCAGTATCACCATCACTTTCATGTTCCACATCTTTTTGAGCTCTCTGGCAAGATCCAAGTATTTGTCTATATTTTCTCTTTCTTTCATTTTCACTTTATGGCCTCCAGAATGACAAAATCCATTAGTTAATTAACACTGTCTAGTCTTCTGATTGGTGTGTATCTCAAAGTCCCAGAGAATTTTGTGTGTCTCCTTTTCTTAGACAGATTCTAGTTTGTGTTTATACCATCAGTCTGTATGGTCAAATTTTAATCTCTTGCACAATTCCCAGTGGATTAACTTTTCCAAACAGTCATGCCTACACTCGTATTCCTTTTGCGCCAGTTAGTGGGATTTATTTATTATTTGATTAACTGTTTGATCTCTGTCACCACATAACCTACACTTGCTATTCTTCTGCATATTATCAATGTTTCTTTTGATGTAATTAGTTCTTATAGCATAATTTTGTGTTGCTATCAAAAGAGATTCAGTTTCTCTTCTCTCTTTTCTTCTTTTTCTTCTCATTATTATTCAATGGAAGTAATTACATGAAACTATTAAATCTTACAAAAATCATTTGTAATAGAAATACTTGAAATCATATAATAGTGTGCTAGTTATTTGTATAAAGAATAGTTACATGATGTCGTATTTTTTTACAAATTATTATTATCAGTTACTGGAAATCATAGAATTGCTTGAAATATACAGGATGGAACGATAAAATTGTCATCCTAAAGAAAACAACACTACAGCTTTATTTTAAAACTTTTATTGAAAAGATCAATTCAGGTAACTTGATTATGTAGTAGAGCTGACATCTATTCAATGTAGCCACCTTCAGCCTCAATCACCGCCTCGATACGGATCCGGAACTGGGAGCATGCCTTTTCCACAAGCACTGGCGGGAGCTTGGTGTATACTCGGCGGATGGCGTCGATCAGGCTAGCTTTGGTGTTGTGGTAGGTCATGTTGGTGATGTTCTCGACGTATGACCAAACAAAGTAGTCCAGCGGGTTCAGGTCAAGGGAGGAGGGGGGCCAGTGAGAGAAGGGTACAAAGTTGTAGAACTCCTTCTGAAGCCAAGCCTGGGTCTCTTTGGACTTGTGGGCCGGCGCCGAGTCCTGCTGCCACACCCAGGGTCTGCCACCGGCCACCTGATTGCACCAGGGGATCACCACACTCTTCAGCACATCCAGATACACTTGAGTGTTGACTTTCAAGTCAACTTCAAAGATATGTGGTGGTATGATGTGGCCCTCACTTGAAACCGCACCAAAGACCATAACCGTAGCCGGAAACTTTGTTTTCATCACCCTGGGCATGTCTATCTTTTCAATAGCAACTGCACGGAGATATAGAAAAGCGTACTACTCCTTTCCCCGGATTTTTCCACATACCCTTGATCTGTATTGTATAATACTGAGTATTAAGCAAAGAGGCATTAAGTACTATTTTTTTAGTTTTTGGTATGACTCAACCTGGGATTGAACCCCAGTCAATTGTATGCAAATTATTACTTTTAGATAGGAATAATTGAAACCATATTACTGTGCAAAAAAATGATTATTAAAAAAGAATAATTACTTGAAACCATATAAAGTTGGTGACCTTAGTTGAGGGCGACTAGAAGGCTCTCTTTTCGATAGCTACTACATTGAAGTCTAAGGGAGGGCACTACTCCTTTCCGTGGATTGCTCCACTTTACTTTTAATATGTACCTTATATTGCTGAGTGTTAAGCAAGGAGGTATCAAGTACCATTTTTAAAGTCTTTGGTATGACACAACCTGGGATTGAACCCAGGTCTCCCGGACTATTGGCAAACACTCTACCCACTAGGCCAAAGAGCTAGTTAAACCATATAATTGTGTATAATTCATTTGTATTAAGAATAGTTACATAAAGTTATAATTTTTTTTACAAATGTTTATTATTACTTACTTAAAACCATATCATTGCTTGAAAAAAGAAAAAAAAGATAACTCACTGTGGCATAAAACAGCCCAACAAAGGTTGAGATGTTATGAAACTAACTAACATGACTAAACTATAATCGAAACATGAATATTAACAATTGAATTTATGCTTCTCAACTAAAAAAGGCTAAAAAGAAACAAACAAACCTTGGACAAATGTGTCTGTAGCCTGTTCCGGGCATCCATAGTTTCTTTGATGCGATCAGTCAGGGCCTGATTGGTAGAATTCCATTGGTGCCACATATCATTGCAGCATGTGTTAAGAACAGTATCAATTTCATTACGGAGATGTTTCGAAGTTGAACGCTCAGCTTGAGAACGTTTGATATTATTATTAGTGAACATACACCAAGTTTCAGGAACAGACAGCCTAGAAGAATCAAGATTCAAGATCAATAATTTAAAACAAGATTTTGAATAGTATACTCATTACAGAGATGTTTTGAAGTTAAACACTTGATTTGGGAATGTTTGATACTATTATAAATGAAAATTGAAAATGATTTTATTGAAAGATGTATTGTAAATGATTTTACTATAAAATGAATTGTAAATGATTTTACAATAAAAATACATTATAAATTATTTTACTATGAAATGAATTGTAGATTATTTTACTATAAAAGCATTGTAAATGATTTTACTATAAAATACATTGTTATTTCCTACTAAAATCTATATTTAGTGAATTGGTTTGATTTATCTAATATAGATATTATAATAAAATGCAGTATGATTAAATTTGCATCACACATTGTTTTAACAGTACTGACATCATAAACAATTTATTAGAAGAGGAAATTGACTTATCTAGTAGATATAGGCCTAAACCTGAATTTTGAACTGTGTGAACCACAATATAAAGTATGTTAAAATTATAATTTCTTCACAGCCAGGCAAATAGTCTGAAGTTCTAAAAGAATTAATGGTCATTTATGATTTTATGGGAAAGTGATTATAAATACAAAAAATTAACCTTTTGTTCAAATGGCGGTGGTTAAGTAGTGAACCATCATAAGAAATAACAAAATTTGCTGGTCACTTAGAGAAAAAGCAAAAAAATAACCAGCCCATTGGCTTAGTGGTAGAGTGTTTGCCAATGGCCCGGGAGATTGGGGTTCAATCTCAGGTTGAGTCATACCAAAGACTCAAAAAGTGGTACTTGATACCTCCTTGATAAACACTCAGCATTATAAGGTATGTATCAAGAGTAAAGTGGAGCAATCCAGATTGTGATGTATCACAACTCTAGCTATGACTTCTTTAAGCTGCGAGTTTCCCAACTTCAGTTCACAAGCTAATAACATCACTCCGACTGACAACATTTTATGGACTCTTTAAAGCCAACATTAACTAAGCTAGAGAATTAGATATGTTGAAGTGCAGAAACATATTAATTGACATCCCAGTCATAGATTTAACTGGGGTTTAGTTGTGATAAACTAAACCCCAGTTAAATCTATGACTGGGATGTCAGTCGGAGTGATGTTATTAGCTTGTGGACTGAAGTTGGGAAACTTGCAGCTTAAAGAAGTCATAGCCAGAGTTGTGATACATCACAATCTGGATTGCTCCACTTTACTCTTGATACATACCTTATAATGCTGAGTGTTAATCAAGGAGGTATCAAGTACCACTTTTTGAGTCTTTGGTATGACTCAACCTGAGATTGAACCCCAGTCTCCCGAGCCATTGGCAAACACTCTACCAGTAAGCCAATGGGCCGGTTATTTTTTTGCTTTTTCTCTTAGTGACCAGCAAATTTTGTTATTTCCTATGATGGTTCACTACTTAACCACCGCCATTTGAACAAAAGGTTAATTTTTTGTATTTATAATCACTTTCCCATAAAATCATAAATGACCATTAATTCTATCAGTTGATAGCTTGAGAATTAGATATGTTGAAGTGCAGAAACATGTTAATTGACGTCCCAGTCATTGATTTAACAGGGGTTATCAACTGATATCTGGCCACATAGCTGCACCAATAACCTGTCCAAGATCATCTAGACTCACTGTCAACAAAAATTATTAGACAGCTGAGTCTACACTTTTGATGCAACGTGAACTTTATCCAAATTCCTTTTCATGCCAAATAAAAGTTGACAATTTAAATTTACGCTCTTGTATTTGTCATCCTTGCCTTGTCTGTGTCATATCACTCATTTTGATAAGTTTATGGGATCAATATATTTATCAGCACAGCAACAATATCCCATAACTGAAGCACATCAAACTATGGTAGGTAGTTAGTGTGCTAACACGTTGTACATTGCTTCACTCCCTACATGATTTGACAGCTGCACAGATGAATATGCAATGTAGTCTAATTCCTTAACTTATTCTTGATTAGTTTAAATTGTGGAAGCAACCAAAAACATTTGTTGTGGAAAAAAATTGTGCTTCCTGTTACCTTCCTAAATTGTGCTTCCTGTCACCAAAATATTGTAAAACTTTTGACTTACCCTCATATTATTGTTCTATGGGTGAACATGAAGTGTTCATGGTGTAATGATTACTGTCTTAGAAAATGGATATAGGAACCTAAGTTCAAATCCTAGATGAGTGTGTATTTCACATAGTGCTAATAGGAAGAGTTATAAAACAAATCTATTTTTTCAAGATAATTCTTAAAAAGTTAATTATAAACAGCTTACGTATTATCAATTCTTTCCAATCCGTTGTGGAAGTTGATCCCACGAGAATTGTTGCGTAACTGGAAAGCATTTTCATCAAGACTCTGAGCTGTGAATTTGTCTCCTGTATCCTTCTCCAGTTCATGTTGAGCAGCTCGATTTAAACTGAAATGAAACACTTCTTGATTAGCTTTGTAAAAATTGTTTAATAACATGATATAAACAAATACAATTTCTGCCAGCCTCAAACAAAAGAGACTTGTGGAGAATATTAACAAAAAAGGAAAAAGAAAACTAATAAAATAAAATAAAATATACATATTAAAAAAACATGATTACCTGCCCTTGTGTATTAGAACACTAAATATGTTTTTATAAAAGATAAAAGAATATCCTTTTCTTCTTCTGGAGACAGAATGTAGTAGCTGTGATTTTTGGGCTCTGGTCACCCAGTAAATTCAGGGTGTTGAAATAAATATGAATATACATTGTGCCAAATCTGAGTAAATCAACTTTTTCTTTAAGTTTTTTGTTTTCACTCATCTGATCATTATAGTTTCTGAAGGAAGATAACTATTACATGTTATTATAGATTACTTTCCCTTATTTATTTATTAATTTTCATTGTATAAAGTCTGTCAATGAGATGCGTCTCAACATCAGGCTCAGTGGCTGCAACAGGATACCATTAAGTAAGTATATATATATATATATAATGTAATGGTAGGAAATAGACATGGTGACCTGACTTCAAAACCTGGACAAGACTGTTTACATTTTACATCACACTAAAACCCTTAGAAAAGTTATGAATCAACTTATTCTCTCTGTTGGTATGAGTAAATAGTAAGGCACACTGATCTCTTTAACCTTGGTATGATAACCAGTCTAGGAGAAGGAAAATTTTGAATGAAAACTGTTAAAACTCTGTTTAAAAAATTGACATTGTATCACATCCTGTTCATGTGGAGGTGTTGGTGAATATATATATGAACAAATCATTTTTCAAAAAAATTTAATCAAGAAAGTGCTTAATTGCTTGCTAGTAGAGCAGGATAAAAGAAATAAAAATCTCACCTGTTTATGTTGATTTCATGACTAAAAGTTTCATATTTCAAAAATGCAGTCATCAGATGAAACTCAAGAGTGTATATATATATATATATATATATTTCTGAAATGTAAATGGAAGAAAACTCAACAACAGTTATAGTGCCATTATAAATTCATTTTGACAGGTTTTTTATTCCCGTCTCATCAGATGGCAAACTTTCTCCCCCCACCCAAATGCTTGTCCTCTGATGAGGAAGGAATCAAAAACTTATCAAAATAAATTTATAATAGCACTATAACTGGTTAAGTTTTCTTCCATTTACGTTTCAGATATAATCACTCTGTATATGTTTTTTTTATATACATCCTGAAAGGCATATATAATAATAACCATACATTGAGTACTCCCTTATAAAATCCTTCATATATTCTATATATGAATATTTCATACCTATAGTCTTCTAGACACTTATTGGTTATAGATGATGATGATATATATATATATATATACATATACATATATCATATTCTATGTATATATATTTACAAATGCCTCCATACAAGCAGGATGTTATACAAGGTCAATTTTTAGCAAGACTTCAACAGGTTTGAGTTCAGAGTTTTCCTTCTCGTAGATTGGTTGCCATACTAAGGTTAAAGAGTCCAGTCTACCTTGCAATAGCTGAAAGGAGAATAGTTGGATGCATACCTTTCCCAAGGGTATTAGTGCTATGAGAAACAACCTTGTCCAGAATTTATACTTGGGTTGCCTTGTTCATTTCCAATGACGGTAACTATTACATCACAAACACTTCATGATCTATGTATAAGCAGTTTCTTTCTTTGTATAAGCAGTTTCTTTCTTTGTATAAGCAGTTTGTTTTTTTGTATAAGTAGTTTGTTTCTTTGTATAAGCAGTTTGTTTCTTTGTATAAGCAGTTTCTTTCTTTGTATAAGTAGTTTCTTTCTTTGTATAAGTAGTTTGTTAATTCTACAAGAGCTACATCATTTTTTTCACTACAGTTATAATTAATAACAAATAAATAAGGTAGCATAATCTATAATAACATATAGTAATACTGACATTATAAGGCTGCAATTTGTATAGGATTGTATTGTTTTATCAAAGAATAAACTAATTTGGACATTTTAACACTATTGTATTAACCAAAATTTCATTATAATGTAACATTTGTACAGTTATAGTATCTACAAAATTTGGATAACTTTAGATATATATGGGTCACACAACCTGTTTTTACTACAGTGTAGTGATACAAGAAATGATTATCTCCCTTAGATAGTCCCAGAAACCCCTTCTCAAACAATTTTGCCTCTATTTTTGGAGCAGAAGAGATGTTAACTATGACCCGGTCAGGGAGATTTTACTTTCCCTCTTCAAGTGAGTGTTCTTCTATTTTTGTACCCCTTCTACATACTGCTTGTTCATAGAACAATAAAGGTAAAAGAAAAGTTGGCAACCATAGTCAAGGGCGACCAAAAAGCTCCTTTTTCAATAGCTACTTCACCGATGTGTAGGGGAGGGTGCTACTCCTTTCCCTGGATCGCTTCACTTTACCCATGATATGTACCTTATATTGCTGAGTGTTAAGCAAGGAGGTATCAAGTATTATTTTTAAAGTCTTTGGTATGACATGACGTGGGATTGAACCTGGGTCTACCCACTAGGCCAATGAGCTGGTATTTCATAGAAAAATAAGTGTATAATTTTATCTGTTGGGACACATTCATGTATTCTTTCTTTTAATACTACTGATATGTACAAATTGTACATATAGGATATCAAATGTTCCTGTATAAGTAAATGAGCTTATCTTGTCTTTCCTTCTGTTGTATTCAGTATTTGTATATCATGGATATACTAATGCTAATATTGGTTCTAGGTGAATAAGAAATCAACTAAATATTTTCCTTAGCATCAAGCATTCCAATAAGACTTATGTTGTTAATTCTGCTGTTAAGGTAACATGTGGTCTTACTCAATTTTGCTCAAAGCAAACATGCTTTGAGAGACATCAAGAAGAGATAGAAAATGTTTTATGAAATCTGCACAATATTCAGGGCTAGATTTAGAAAGAACTCAAACCTTGGTTAGGAAGGCAGCTATTTTATTGCTCGAGGAGGTCTTCCCCCTTCAAGACTTAGTTGTAAAATTTCATAGTTATGAAATTTAGTCTGAATAGCTTCACTCATCACTTTATATCTCCTTCCTTTATTTCATTTTGGCTAACACAACCACCAAAAGAAAATAATGTGTATCGGGGTTTAAAAAAAACAAACAAATCACCAACCATTAACACCCATAAAACCTTTACCCCATAGATCCCCAGGGGTATTCTGGTCTAGGGGCTCTTGGGTTGCAGCCTATATTAGGCTATATATAAATCCAACTCTGATGCTATCCTACAAAATGACTTCCAGAATTGCAGGAAAAAATGCTGGAAATAATGTATAAATGGAGACAAGAATTTTTTAAAAAGGGACGAGTCTCATTACATCATTAATAAAGCAATAAGTTTATCTTTGAAACAGTGTGTTTTCTTTTTGGAAACACCTTAAACATTAATTCAAAATAACACACTAAGGTAAATGTGGAAAAAGAACACAAAATAAAATAGGATGTCTGTTACAATAATGTTGGAACTTGCAGACAGTACACCGGTTACTTCCACATGTAACCACTTCTGGTACACACTTTGAAAATAAACAACAATCCACACACTCATGCTTATTTATTTAGACAATGCTCATTTTGATTTTGTTCTAATTTATATTAGCTAGAAATTGCTCAATGCCATGTGTCCATAGATTAAAGATATTTTTCTTTAAATATAAAGAAACAAGAAAAAAACATGAAAATACCTAAGTTGTGTGTTTGCCTTGTCAATGACATTTTTGAGTTTGTCTTGACTTTTTTTGATAACTTCAACTTCCTGAAAAAAGAAGAAAATAAAACATGAGTAGTGATAAAAATATGAGTTGAGATGTAGTATACTATCACTGGATCTTTACAAACAATGTGGAACACGTATATATAAAAATATAATCTTATATATTTTTTCATCAATGGTGACTTGTGTGGGGCAGGAGAGCTGTTAGAGAGAGTTTGTGCACACAAAGGAGCTGTCAGGAGTTGTAACAGACAGCGGGAACTGACTTCAGCCCAAATTCTAGACTTTATCATATTTACCAACCCCTCCGCTCGAGCAGGATATGACACAAGGTCAATTTTTTAAGTGGAGTTTAACAGGTTTGAATCCAGAGTTTTCCTTCTCCTAGACTAGTTGCCTCACCAAGGCAGAAGAAACCAGTCTGCCCTACTATTTTCCCATAGCTGGAGGGAGAGTAATTGGATTCATACCTTTCCCAAGGGTATTAGTGCTATGTGAAATGTCATCAGTCTCGTCCAGGATTTGAACTCGTGTCGCCGTGTCCATTTCCTACAATGATAACCATTACACCTCATATAGTCTTAAAACTTCCAAGTGACCCACATGGTTGCACCTCTTTACCTATGCAATGCTTGTTTTTCATTGGCCATGATTTACACAGACGGAATGCTTGTTTTCCATTGGTCACGGGTTACACCCACACATTTTTTATGCTCTAGGTATCACACCTAAGCATTGCTTGTTTTCTCCTAATCACTTTGTTGATTTTATCAACGGCTGGATGGATCTGTTAATGACATCCACCAGGTTCATCAGCAGTCAAGTCAAATATATTACAGAGATAAAAAGATGAGTTATAATAAAAAAGCAACTATAAATAAAAAGTTAAAAGAAAATACAATTCAAAATTATCATTTGTAATAATTGTTAATAGTCATTTAAAAATGAATCAAAAATGTTTTTAATACAACTATTGTAGAATGAAAGCAATAACAGTAAATATGGAACCAAGAGAGATCCCAGTGTTTTCCAGACAGGTTGAAAAAATGCTGACCAACTGATATTCATATTCTTATGATTTTTCACTTTATTTAACCATTAATCAATAAGGTCATCCTTCATAATAGTGGTTTTTAGTTTGGTACTGTCATTTGAAAGGGAAAAGATATTCCTCTGCCATTATTTGTTATGGTGGCCCAGAAGAACCCCAAACCCTTTACAATCAGACTGATTTTAGCCTTCCCAAAATTCATGTGTTTTCTATAATGTTTTGAAATCTAACAGTCTTCAGTCTTTGGTTATACGTTTGAATCAACCAATCAAAATCCATACTTTCATTAATTTTTCTTTTATGTTCAGATTCCTATACCTTTGCACTGGAAAAAAATATCACCTGTAATCTTTCAATATGTCAATCATTAAGCAAGTGTTGAAATGGAACAACTACACTGAGTGTTCAAACTATTTTACATTTTTCTTATTTCCAAGTTACGCTTTTCCTTACTCTTCTACAATGACAACCCAAGTGAATTCAATGAAATGCAACTAAAAATTTTAAAATCAAATCAAGATACGAAACTGCCCGGGTTTGGCTGAAGCTGTAGAATACACCAACTGCATCTCTGCAGAGGGGTAAGACCCTCTTAATGAATGTTCTCAATATGACACTAAACAATCTGATGGTGAGCTTTGGGGAATGCAAAGTACACCTTCACTACCATCACTCCCAGGTCCACTCTGGTCTGGAGTCATAGCAACTGATAGGGTACTATCTATGGGTCAAATAGAATAAACTGTGTGCAAACAATTGACTGATGTTAAATTGTGACTGTTATATAGTAATACTTGAAACTATTTAACTATGTGCAAAAAAAGAGCTCACACTTGTTTAAGAATCTTATCTACAAAATGTGTTTACAAATCATGTTTTTAATGTATATGTATAAAGAGGATTTGGCATTAAATAACCTGCAATGGTTGATATGCCATATAACCCAATGAAATGAAACCAAATCAAACCTATTTTTGTTGTATATTGACCTCCGACCCAACCAAACATGCCATTCCAAGGACGGCGGGAGTGCATATTCCATTGGCGTGGGCAAGCTTGGCTGACAATATGGGACAGGGTTAAAATCCCACAGTACAAATTGATGCACCAGAAGAGAGTGACCTGTGAACTGCATGACAGTTATTTCCGCTCAATGTTGATCAAACATGCCCTTCCAAAGATGGCGGAAGTGACACATTCCGATAGCCAGTTATGGGGAGATATTGTGTGGGCGATTGAACTATTATATAACTCGGTGAAGACAGGAAGTCAGTTAGTTGGAGATCAAATCAGTTAGTTTGGAGACTGGACCAGTTGGAGACCAGACCAGTTTTGGAGACCAGACCCGTTGGTGACAAGATGCGGTAAAGAAAGTCAGCACCCAGTAGAGTGGGCCCCTGGGCCTCTGGTTGAGCAGCCCTGGAGAACGGGAAAGAAACGGTTATGGCCAATGGAGTGGGGGTTAATATGTTGCAGTTCTGTTCAATCTCCAACTTCCTCTCACACACAACCCTTTCAAATAAAGTGAGAGGTACATATTTTCTAAAAGACTGTGTCGCTTGTTGTCTTTATTGTGCCGTCATTATGATTGTGTCATTGTTATGATTTATACATGCATCTGCATGAGTATACAACATTTTATCTTAAAGGTGTTTAAAGGCTGTAATTTATTATCAATTGTACTAAAATTGATATTTGACATTTTAAACTGTGTGCAAAAAAAATGAATAATTTTAATTTGAATAATTAGTTTTAGATAGCAATATACTTGAAAACATTTAGAATTATTAGGGTTAGCAATCCTTAGAACCATTTAACTGTGTGCAAACAAATGTGCTCTAAATCATTTATGAATAATAAAACCTACAAACTATTTGCTTACAAATTTATATATATATATATATATATAAGAGCATTTGGCATTAAATAACCCATAAAAGTTGATATGCTATAAAACACCAACAAACCAACAACCAATCAACCAAACATAAAATATGAAAGAAAATACGTGTCAAAATTACAAATAGAATCAAAGAATCCTTATTGTTTTAATGAACTATAAATACTACCGATTGTAATATTACTGGGGTGGGTTATTTGAATAATAACTCGAATCGTAACTTACAATGAAAAGGGTTTATTTTACAAGGACATATTAAATAGAAGTATATTGCTAGCTAGGAATGCACAGCCTCCAGCCAACACCTTATCAAGTAAGCTTTTTCTCTTCCCCCTTCCCATTCCATATATTGCTTGTTCATGGAACAATATGTATAGCAGCTTCTTGACACTTTTTTCTGGTTGAAAATTAAAACACAAGTCTCAACTGATGTTTGACCGAATGTTAGTTTTATTCTGCTTCAATTTAAGACACTGTGAAATACTGAAATAAAAATGGTTTAAACAACAATTAATAGTTTTGGAGACCAGTTTTGGAGACCAGACCCATTGGTGACAAGATGTGGTAGAGAAAGCCAGCACCCAGCAGAGTGGACCCCCGGGCCTCCTGTTGAGCAGCCCTGGAGAACGGGAAAGAAACGGTTATGGTCAATGTAGTGGGGGTTAATATGTTGCAGTTCTCTTACAATAAAGGAGTCTTATAAAGTACAGAAATTTCTTGGGAATGTTTGGAAAATGAACTTTCTTGTGTGCTGTGACCCGTATCAAAGAACTACTAAGGTCAAATTCTTAACAAACAAAATTCCCTCCAAATCTTACAACTGGTCCTAGCCTGGGCGGAAGTCACTTCACATTCTGGGATTTTAAACTGATATGGGTCCTTATATAATTGTTTCCCTTACACTGTCTACATTAATCTCTCAGGAAAGAGGAAAGGATACATGTCTAAACTATGGTGAACTTAGGGTGACAGCTACAATATGTGTATAGTTCTAATTGTTGGGTCATGTTTTCTTTTTAATACGACTAGTAGGTATATTGTGCAAATGAAATTTCAAATGTTCTTGTATATACAAATGAGTTTATCTGGTATTTTCTTCTGTTGTGTTCTATATTAGTGAAACACAGATATTCTAATTGATAATATTGTGCCTTGAAGAGTGGGGACTTGACTAAAACATCTTCCTTACCACAAAACATCTAATTAAGGATATAACTGAGTATAGTTCAATACAGAGCAATCTTGAGTTCCAAACACAAAAAACTTTAAATGAAAACCAAAACACAGAAACTTTAATGAAATTATTTGAATTCTGAGGTACATTCACTTTTAATTTTGACTGGTCATATCTAATTGTTTTTTTATTGCAGTTTTTCCAAATACGTCCTCTAACCATCAATCCTTTGAACCTTTGGCCCCAGGATCCTTAAACACACTCTAAATCATTATCATCATCATCTAGGTGTGATAACAGTATGGATTCCTTGACTCTCTCTTATTATTTGTCCCTATTGTCATCACTCATGACGAGTCCTCTAGATGGCATCCAGTATATATGCACAGAGATGATGAATGTAAGTTTTGGCTGATTGGTCAACACTGGTGTATCCATGTGTTGGAGTCCAATGAAGAATGTCATTTATGAGTTTGTCCTTACTTTTCCAGCAGTACTCAGGTTGTCTTATTCATCTAACAAGGATGGTTTGTGAGATGAATGGTAAGTGGCTGCTGTTTTGTGGGGCACTGCTTCAAAGATTTATTCAAATCCTTATGTAGTTTCCATTTAGGTTTTTTCCAAGTGTTTCATTAAAGTCCAAATGGTGCAACCATACAGTAGTACTGACATGGCTCCAAGAATCCCTGTTTTATTTAAACAGAGAGGTCGGATTTCCATATAGTCGTTAATCTGTTCTGTCAACAACCTAATGTTGCTACATTGTTGACAGAATAAGCCTCTTTTACTTACCTTAATCAAAACCTTTTCTGGAGAGTCATGAACCAAATCAATTCCTTGTCTCTTCTCTCGGTTGTAAAGACATTCCTGTGCAATATTCAGTGGGTTTTCTGTCTCTAGAAGTGCCTTTTCTGTCATTCTCTTGCATTCATTAAGGGCTGCTGTTTCTGTAAGAAGATCATTTGTTTCTCGAAGGAGTTCATTTTTCCAAAAGACAATGTCATTAATCCTTTCTCCAAGCCGCTTCCCAACATCTGTCTGTGTTCTCTTTGTCTTGTCATCAACCTCTTTACACATGCGCATCGTATCTAATCTAAGACGTTCAGCACCAATTCGTAGATGGTCTGATGTGTAATAGTTAGTCTGGTTGGAACTTTCCCATTCCTTAGGAGTATACCGAGTGTATAATGCACTTCGGGCTGATTGGTAAATCGAGGGAGCTTTGAAAGGATCCATGGCATTAATTTGTGAGGTCCTGCTCAAGGGTTCTGCTGTACGCTTACATAGTGCCACATTGGGGTTGACTTTTGATGACTGGTAATAAGTACTGGGTCGCCAGGGTAATGTTGTAAATGATCGCCGTAGAGGTGGAGGCGCATGGCTGGTAAAAATTGATTGTTGCTGCCCAATAGTTGGGAGGGACCGTGTCAGTCCAAACATAGGTCCTGTTTGGTAAGCTGCAGTCTGTGTATGTCCGAGATACTCCATTTATGGTTGGTTGGCTAAAAGCAAAAAAAAAAAAAATTAATGAGAATATTGCAATAGATTATATTAGCAAGGGATATTTATTCATCTTACATGCACATATATGCCTTTTTATATAAATAAGTTTATACCTGATCAACAGAATTAATCAGTTTTCTTAAATCATGTAGTGATGTTTTAATGTCTAAAAAGAAAACATGACAATTAATAGAATTAATTAAATTTTGTTTCATTTGGTACACAAGCTTCAGATTACAAGCCTAGTTGGCTGGGGCTGTAGAATACACCAACTGCATCTCTGCAGAGGGGTAAGACCCTCTCAACAAGTGTCCTCAATATGACACTAAACAATCTGATGGTGAGGCCCCAGTAATGCTAGAGCTTTGGGGAATGCAAAGTACTCCTTCATTGCCATCACTCCCAGGTCCACTCTGGTCTGGAGTCATAGCAACTGATAGTGCCCTATATATAGGTCAAATAGAATAAACTGTGTGCAAACAAATGACTGATGTTAAATTGTGACTGTTATATAGTAATACTTAAAAATATTTAACTGTGTGCAAAAAAGAGCTCACACTGGTTTAAGAATCTTATCTACAAAATGTGTTTACAAATCATATTTTTAATGTATATGTATAAAGAGGATTTGGCATTAAATAAACTGCAATGGTTGCTATGCCATAAAACCCAATGAAATGAAACCAAATCAAACCTATTTTATCTTAAAGGTGTTTGAAGGCTGTAGTTAATGGTCAATTGTACTAAAATTGATATTTGAAATTTTGACTGGCCTGGATTAGTAGCACCTGATAGGGTCCTATCTTTGGGTCAAATAAAACTGTTTGATATTTAAACTGAGTGCAAACAAATGACTTATGCTAAATTTAATTGTTAGAAATAGAACTGTTTGATCATTTAATGCTGTGTAAACAAATGACTGACATTTAATTGAATTGTTTGCGATACATTGTAGTACTTGGAACCATTTAACTTAGTTGTCTGATACTAAACTGAATTGTTTGAAATAGAACTGTTTGATCATTTAACTGTATAAACAAATGACTGACATTTAATTGAATTGTTAGTGATACATAGCAATACTTGGTGCTATTTAACTTTGTTAACTTATGTTTACAAATCATATATATATAATATATATGTATAAATGGGATTTGGCATTAAATAACCTCTAATGGTTGATATGCCATAAAACCAAACCAAACTTCAGATTGCTTATAGTGCCTGTATTCCAAAGTGGTCACTCACTAAAGTACTGAGCAGATGTTCTTGTGATAAATTACACTTACCTGAAGCAAAAAGAATGCACTGCTTGACATATCTTTTATGGAAGTGGCCATTTGTAATGGAATTTGAGCACACATTTTGGTTCAAGTCCTTATGTTACTATCTCTTATGAACATGCATGAATTATCATCTACATAAAGGACTTGTCCAAAGTATCAAAGACAGCTCATCAATAACTGTTGGAAGTGAATAAGAATGAGAGTGACACTGGGTTGAAGCATATAGAGTGGACCTTTGTGAGAGACAGAGAGGGAAGAAAAATGTCTGGTTTTGTTGGTGAGAAGAAAGGAAAAACAAACTCAACATTAAAGAGCTATTTTGACAACAGTCTGGGAGTTGTGATTTACACTGAGAGAAAAAATAAGTTTGTTGACAGTTCTCATTATAATAACAATATTGAATGATTTATTAAAGAATTTAGTAAGTAAGTTTTGCTTCATTTCACACACAGGTTTTAGATTGCTTACCTATGCCTGCTGTTTCTAAGAGGTCACTCATCTATGGACTGAACAGGATCATCACTGCTTAATTTGAGTGTTCTAGCAGAAACAGGTGCTTTAAGTGTATCTAAACTGTAAATAAGCTATTGATTAATTATTAAGGCTATCTTAAAAGAAGAGTGAACCCAAAACTAAAGAACAAAGTGATTATTGATGATTTAACAATATAATATATTATGGGACAATTACATGAATAATAGAATTAATGATAAGAAAAGAAAAGTTATGGAAGGTTATAAAAATACTTTTTGGAAAGTATGTGCCTGTGTGCTTGTCTGTGATGTGGTGTGGTGTTAGTAGTGTGTGTATGTGTATGCATGTGGTGTAGTGTGGTAAGTGCGTATGTGGTATGTATGTGTATGTGTGGTAAGTGTGTATTGTGATTTTGTATGTGTGTGGTGTGTGTGAGTATGTGGTATGTGTGTGGTGTGTATGAGTGTATGGTATGTGTGTGTGTATGCCTGGTGTATATGTATGTGAGTGTACGTGTGTGGTATGGTGTGTATATGTGTGATATGGTATGTGTGTGGGGGGTGTATGTGGTGTGTGAGTTGTATGTGTGTGTATGTGGTGTGTGCTGTATGTGGTGTATGCTGTATGTGGTGTGTGCTGTATGTGTGTGTATGTATGGTGTGTGTATGTGGTGTGTGAGTTGTATGTGTGTGCATGTGTGCTATGTGTGTGCATGAGGTGTGTGCTGTATGAGTGTGTATGTGTGCTATGTGTGTGTATGTATGTGGTGTGTGTGTGTGGTGTGTGTATGTGGTGTGTGAGTTGTATGTGTGTGTATGTGTGCTATGTGTGTGTATGTATGTGGTGTGTGTGTGTGGTGTGTGTATGTGGTGTGTGCTGTATGTGTGGTGTGTGTGTGTGTGTTGGTGATGCTTCATGAGTCCAAATATGAAGATACAGTATTTTTGTTCAAGTTCCGGAACTTTAAAAAAAGATGCACATTCAGAGGAGTTTTTTTTCTGAGAATGGAATTGAATCTATGTATAAATGAGAATAATTTTTATACTAACTACTTAGTTTGCATGAGTCAGAGCTTTTATCTTTTTAAAAAAATTAGCTGAATTTCTTCAAGACTATTCTTTAATCCGGTGCCTTTGCACCTTAATTCTGGGCTTTAATTGAGCCAAAAGCCAAATTTGTCCTGTTGTTAATGTTTACAGTATTTAAGAAATGAACATGATGTCTTTTAGATTTTTAGTTGATTGGTTGAGCTTATTGGCATATCAACCTTTGTAGGTTGTTTAATGCCAAATCCATTTTTATGCAAATAGTCAGTTCTATTTCAAGCAATTCAGTTTAGCATGAGTACACAGTTTAATTGTCAAAAACATTTATATTTCAAACTATTCAGTTTATTCAAACAATTCTAATTCAGCTAATTCTGTTTACACACAGTTAATTGCCAAAACAGTTCTATATTAAACAAATCAGTTTAGTGTAAGTACAGTCTCAATGTCAAAAACAGTTCAATTTCAAACAATTCAGTTAAACATAAGTATGCAGTTTAAATGTAAGTATGGTTTCATTGTCAAAAATATTTCTATTTCAAGCTATTCAGTTTAGTCAAACAGTTCTAATTCAAACAATTCAGTTTAGCATAAGTATGCAGTTAGTTCTATTTAACCCATATCAGGTTTAACCCTATCAGGTTTTACTATTCTGGGCCAGAGTAGACCTGGGAGTGATGGCAATGAAGGGGTGTTCCGCATTCCCCAAATCTCCAGTATCACTGGAACCTCACCATCAGATTGTTTAGTGTCATATCCAGGAAACTCGTTGGGTGGGGGTCTTACCCCTCTGCCGAGAAGCAGTCAGTGTATTCTACAGCCCCAGCTGACTGGACATGATGTCTAAAGAGACAATCCTTTAAAATAAAGCTAAGAAGTTGACAAATATCAGTGGTTGATTATGATGTTTTAAAATACATGATAGTGAAGAAGCTAACCAAAACACTAAAAAACTTTCAAGAGAGCTTAGATCATTGTGACATAAAATTACATTAGCTTTATATATACATTCAGCTTTCAAGTAGTTCCTCATGATCACTCAGTTTGTTTAAAACTGAAAATACTTTTGATACAACCTAATAGTAAATTTATATTAACTATAGTTTGGTGGTGAATGTCTAGTATACATAGCAAGAATTAAGTTTACTCTAAACTGCTTGAGACACTAGTAACTACATTAGTCATTATAGTCTGATACCCCTTTCCATTATTTTTTACTTATATTCATTTAACCAGTACACCTGTTATTTCTTGTCATACATTCTCTTCTGTTTACCAAGATTTCTGGTTCCAGTTTGTTTTTACCATTTTTTATATATTTTTTATTTTTATTTCTAACCAATTCCAAGCAAGAAAAGAATTTACACCCTATCCTACAAATTAGATTCCTAAATAACACACACCTTTAACTGTAAGTCTTGTATGTATTATATGTTTGAGAGTACAGCTTAGTAGTAAAAACATTGGACTAAAGTCTATGAGGCTGACAGAAGGGTTTATAGATGATAATGATAATGATAATGATGATGATGATGATGATGATGATGATGATGATGATGAAGAAGAAGGAGAAATGAAAAGGTTTCTTTTTGTTCAGGGTCGAAGAATGTTTAGTTGGAGATAGTTGTAAATTGTGTTTTTAATGTTATTTGATCCCATATGGTAACAAAATACTGAAATATATGAAATACAAACCAGTATATCAGATCTTGGAAGTATGAAATAAGGTAAATAGTTATATATAACTTGTCATATAAGTCTCCCTTTCTACTTATTTTTAATATTTCAATCCCAGGTCAAGTCAAGCAAAAGACTCAGAAAATGGTACTTGATGGCTCTTTGCTTAACACCCGGCATTATAAAGTACAGATCAAGGATAAGTGCAGCAATCCAGAGAAATGAATAGCACCCTCTCTTACACCTTGGCTACTTTACTTTATATATATATATATATATATATATATATATATATATATATATACACACAATATTCAAACTATAAAATAGAATAAAACAAGATAAAATCTCATGACTTTGAATTTCATGAGATGAGCCAGTATGGAGATGTCTATAGTCTGTTTAATTCAACTTGGTAAAGATTTTCTTAACTCAGTGTAACCTAACCTCCGAGGTAGAGAACTATTTTGTTGAATACTCATATACCATGGACCAATATTAGTATTTGAATATATCCATGATATACTAACACTAAACACAACAGAGGTCAAGACAAGTATTGGATTGTTTGGAGGGAGGGAAGATATTTAGTTGAGTCCCCACTCACCATTGACCAATAATAGCATTAGAATATATCCATGATATACTAACACTGAACTCAACAGAGGTAAAGACAAGTATTGAGTTGTTTGGAGGTAGGGAAGAATATTTAACCTTTTATAAACATACATATCATGTGACACCAAATGAGGCACCAAATGTACTTGCCCATTCTCTGAGGGAGATAATTATCTATTGCCTCCTTACACTTCCAATCATCATTTTTTTTTCCTTTTGGCCTTATGGCACACTAAGCTTAACCATTTTTGTGCAAAGAGTAAATCAAGTCACCAAAATATACTTAATGTGTATGGGCAAGATTCAACTTTAATTCATGTCATTTAAAGATTTTGGATCTTGTGTGATATACCTCCCCAAAATGCCTTTTGTTTGGCATACCCTGCCCCTAAAAATAATCTTTTAAAATACTTCTATAACTTCCATAAAACAGAAGTATCAGTGAATAAAAAATTATCTTATAAGTACATTTATGCAATATACCCTCAATTACATAAGATCCAAATTCAATATTTTATTGCTGTTCAGAATATATTGTTGTATTGTAATTTTGAAACTCCAATAAATTTTCTTATTTGCAGACTTTTTTGTTTTATTGTCAAAAGTGCCTCACAGCCATTAAATTTGTTTCCAAATGCATTAATAAATATCAGTTTCATGTAATAAGAAAATGTCTTTATCAAGTGTATTGAATTTTTCCATGTTTTATGCTTAGATGGCTGCACAACAAAACTTTCTTTATCAGTTATGTTGGCAAACAGACAACTGTCATTATATTGAAAATTTGATATATTGAAATCAGTCGAATAAACCTTTATGTTTGGTTATTGTTCCCTTCATTGGTTGTGAGTTGCATACAGGTGTTTTTCAGGTGTTTCTGCATCTGATTAGATTAATTAATCCAACAGATGTTAATAGAACACCTGGATAGCAGTCAAGGAAATCAGGTAGTTATATTGTTGAATTGTTCAATTTGTATTCAAAAAAGAACTTTCTAGAAACATTTGCATAGGTTCATCAATAAGTATGAAGCCTAACAAAGAAAAATTATTTATTTCTTTTTCAATAAAATCTCATTGTTAATGCAGTTCATCAAAATTCAAGTAAAAACAACTTACCATGCTATGGATTTATTGATCCACACTTATCTAGCTATCTGTTGATTGATTGATCAATAGATTGATAAATAAATAGATATAGTTATATGGCTTGCAATATTTATTTTAAAAAGTGTTCAATATCAGTGATAAAGCATATGTTGATTTAAATTTGAATAGTGTAGATACAGTTAGTAATACTTAATGACTGCCAGTTTCTTGCCTTTGCAATGATAGGAAGGTGTGTGTGTGTGTGTGTGTGTGTGTGTGTGTGTGTGTGTGTGTGTGTGTGTGTGTGTGTGTGTGTGTGTGTGTGTAAAATATATGTGTGAATGTGAAAATATGAAACGAGTTACAGAAATGTAGCACAAAGTCTATATTATAACATTGTTTTTTAAACTAGCTCTGCCATTTTTGACATGGAACAAGTCTTTTCTGAACAGATTATTCCTCTCCACTTATTATTGGGGAGACCGACTTGTTTTTAATTTTTTTAATTTTTCTAATATATATATATGTATATATATATATATATATATATATATATTGAAAGATATTTTTCGTTGTATGAATAAAAAATAAAAATAAAAAAAACTATTGAAAATATGTTGGGTGGAGGAAAAAAGTTTTGTATTGGAGATTGTATCAAAATAATATTAAGTTCTTGCAGACAGTCTATCTATTTACAGAGAGATAGTCTGCCAGACAAAATATGAATTGTCTCCAAGACTTCCAGATGAAATGAAGGGTGTGACTTGCTTAGTACAGAGAACTAGTCAACACTAAATTTTTATCTGATATTTTTATTCAATATTATTATTTTTCATTTGATATTATCTTTGATTTTCCTCTGTTGAGCGAGGATCAAAACCGCTTAGCTAGTCTATCATTTATTTTTCTTTTTAAGCTTTTATTCTCATTATGAATAAAACCTTGGGTTTGTTTGTCGTTATCATATATATATATATATATATATATATATATATATATATATATATATATATATATATATTCGTACAAGTTTCATCAAAGATGACAGATTGTTTCTATCAGTTCAACTTATTAGAACATTTCCTGTTTGTGAAAAAGGATTCAAATCATGGGACCACTTGCAAACAGTAACCGTTCAAAATTCATAATTCAGCAGATTAAGTACTTTCAACTAACATTATTCACCATCAGGATTAAACAGCAGACAGTGGAAAAGTTGAAATTTAGGGTTGTTTCTTTTTTTTTTTTATAGATTATTATTAACTGGTTCATTGGTTTTGTGGGTAGAGTGTTTGCCAATGATCCGGGAGACCTGGGTTCAATCCCAGGTCGCGTCATACCAAAGACTTTAAAAATGGTACTCGCTACCTCCTTGCTTAACACTCAGCATTATAAGGTATGTATCAAGGGTAAAGTGGAGCAATCCTGGGAAAGAAGTAGCACCCTCCCCTACACCTCAGTGTAGTAGCTATTGAAAAGAGAGCCTTCTGGTCACCCTCGACTATGGTTGCCGACTTTACTTACTTTTACCAGTCATATGGTTTCTTATAAACTCTAGAACATGCCATTTCTGGCATCATGGCAGATTTTATGGTGGTTTTTATTTTCAAATGTCTACTTTGAAATGGAACTCATGACATTGAAACCTGAGTCCTAAGAACTGTCACCAACTCCTACTGTCAGGGATTTTCTCTCCCACATTCAATTTAGTTGGCTGGGGCTGTAAAATACACTCACTACATCTCTCCAGGGGGATATGACTCCCTCTTCTAACAAGTGTTCTTGGTATAACACTAAACAATCTGATGGTGAGGCTTCAGTAATCTCGGAACTTTGGAGAATACAGAATACCCCTTCATTGCCACTGCTCCCAGGTCCACACTAACCTGGATTAGTAGTCCCTGATAGGGTCCTATCTATGTGTCAAATAGAACTATTTGACATTTAAACTGGGTGCAAACAAATGACTTATGCTAAATTGAATTGTTAGAAATAGAATAATTTGATCATTTAACTGTGTAAACAAATGACTAACATTTAACTGAATTGTTTGTGATATATTGTAATATTTAGAACCATTTAACTGTGTACAAACAAATGAGTAATGTTAAATAGAATAGGGGGTGTTCTCATGGTGTAATGGTTAAAGCGATGGACTGCGGAATTGTAGTATGCGAGTTTGTAATCCAGTCGCGTTATTACATTCACTTTCGGGCAAATACCCTTGGGAAAGGTATGAACCCCCTTATCTTCCCAGCTATGGGTTAAATAGTACCACTACTGTTCTTCTAGGAGAATGGCTTTGGCATTAAATAACCTAAAAAGAGTTGATATGCCATTAAACAAAGAAACCAAACCTTAAATAGAATTGTTAGTGTTAAATAGCAAACAAATAATTGGTATTGAATAGAATTATAAATGTTAGATAGGAATAATTGAAACCATTTAACTGTGTAGAAACGATAGTCATTAGAATGACAAACAAACAAGTTTTAACTCATTTAAACATGAAATTACCAACAAATTAATCTTTGGTATATCATGAATAACTATTTTAGTGTGTGTAAACAAATGCCTGATGTTTAATTAAATTGTTAGTGATACATAACAATACTTGAAACCATTTGTGTGCAAAAAAATGAACTCAGACTCATTTAAAAATGTTATCAAATATGTTTACAAATCATGTATTTAATATATGTATATAAATAGTATTTGGCATTGAATGACCTACAATGGTTGATATACCATAAAACCAAACCAAACCATCTTTGAAAATGATATTAAAGAATAATATAAATAAAATCAAGGGAAAGATAACTTATGAATGTGCATGTTGGAAAATTAGAGATCATTTTGACATTGTATTTATTTTGTAAAGAAGACTAAAATGATAGAAAATTAATATTTTTTAAATCTGATAAATCATCTGAGTAGGAAAAGTCTTCTCAAGGCTCATCATCATCATCATTATCATCTTCAAGATCAATCAACAGTATAGATTTCTTTGGATCTCTCTCACCATCAATCCTTATCAGTCATCAAGTCTTCTACATGGCACATAGAATTAATGAGTGAAACTTTTGTGAGTTTGCCAACAATGATGTGTCAATGTGTAGGAGTCCATAAGAGTACGTTGTTTTTGAGTTCAAGAGAGTCGTCATGGCGTAAAGTAAGTGAGTTTGAATTCAAGTCATTCTATTATGTTCACTTTCAACTAATACCCTTGAGAAAGATATAAACACCCTTATAACCACTCCCCCACTAGCAATGGATTGAATAGTACCACTACTGTCTTTTTACAAAGATGGATTTGGAATAAATAATCCACAGAGGTTGATATGCCATTTAACAAAGAAACTAAATCTTATGAGTTTGTCTTTACTTCTCAAGCAGTGCTCAGCATGTTCTGCTCATTTTACTTGAATGGTTTGTGAGATGGGAGGTAAGTGGCTGTACAACTGCTGTTTTGGTTCCAGGATTTGTTCAAAACAGGATGTAGCATTCTTGCTTAGTTTCTATCAAGCTTTTTCTCTAAGCATTTTGCTCAACTCCAAGTGGTGCAGTCATGCATTAGCACTGACACAACTACAACTTGAAAGAATTCCTGTTTTATTTAATCAGAAAGATCTGAGAGATCCATATGGTCAATAACTTGTCAATAGCAGTCCATACTTAACCTATTACTGACATCACTTTCAGTAGATGAGATATTGCTACCGAGGTATATGAACTTGTCTACTAATTTCAGTGGCTTATTATTTAATAAGGAAATGGCACTGTCCTAATGAAAATACAGAAACTATAACTGATACAGACTAGCGGATGAGCTCAAAGCTAAGCAAAAAAAAATTAGTTGAAAAAAAATATTTTTCTATGTTTTTTAGACAGAACCCTGATCGTTTAAATGGACCTACAAAATGCAATATACTCCTGAGGTAGGTTCACAAATCAACTATCTGAATGTGAAAAAAAAAAAATGAAAAAGGAAAATACTGATTTGCCTAAAACATGGAATAATCTTTTATTTAATTTAAAGTTTGATTACTTATGTTTTTGAACCACAGGTGAATAGGTGTAAAGAAGTAATCATAGGAAAAAATAAGCGGAAAATTGAAACATAAATGAGTGTTTCTACTTGGTGATTGAGTTATTGTTTTGTCAGGTGATTTGTTTTTTTTAAATGACAGGGGAAAGGAGTATCAAATGTCAATTTGGGTACACTAAGTGTGAGTAAACAGTACAATTAATTATAGCATCTTTCTGCTGCTGTAGCTGAGAAAAGAAAACAATAAAGGCTGCATTGAAGTACAATTAAAATAAGTCAATGCAATATTGTTAAAGAAGAAGAAGAAGAAGAAGAAGAAGAAGAAGAAGGGGTGACATGCCATTAAGATCAATCAATCAACCAATAGTCAACATTCCAGCCAAATATATATGGGGTATGTCCTAAAAGAAACAAAACACTTTCAAAAACAAATTACTCTGTCAAATAATTTCCTTCATTCTTGATATATTGTTCCCATCTCTGGAAATTGTTTTGAGGGATAGTGTGCAGGTCTCTCTTACTGAGCCCATAACCTGGTTTGGTCAGGAGGGTGCTACTCATGTAACATGTTTTGGGCAGTAATAGTCTAGTCGAGCCCATCCCTCTCCAGGTCTACAATTGGTTTGAATTCAGAGTTTTCCTTTTCCTTAACCACTTGCTATACCAAGGTGTTGTGACTGAGTTTATCAATAAGCAACATTGAATCCGTGAAAAAGGTTATGGTACAAGGAAATATAACGAATAGAATCAAATGTACAGTTCTTCAAAAACAGTAATGAATACTGTGTAAACAAGACTAGCTACTACCACTAACCTTGTCTAGTCTGTACCTTTTAAGTCTTTTGTTGGATGAGTCCAACTTTCTTGTAGGGGAAATATCCTCCCTTACAACACAAGGTTAAAAGTCTGTCTGCCCTACTATTTACTCATTCTCGGAGGGGGAAGAATAGTTGGATTCATACTTTTCCAGAGAGTATTAGCATCATGTGAAATGTAAAGAGCCTGTAAGGGTTTGAACTCAGATAGCCGAGTTCACTTCATATGATAACAATTATGCCATGAGGTCTCATTGAATGTTTTTTTCATTCATCACTACTATTGTCTGAAATTTATGACCTTTCAGGATAGGTTTCTGTTATGTCCTCAGAAAAGGGCATAAAATAAATAAGACAAACATGTACTTAGAGAGAAGAATAAAAGTTATATATTACAGCAAACAAGCAATACAATGTCGCCAGTAATACACTGTTGCTACCAACACTGTTTGTAACATGCCTCACCAAACAGGCAAGTACAGCACAAGGACTTTTTTAAGGTGGGTCCACGCACTGGGTCATCACCCAGACATGCCCTGCATTCCCCAAAATGCCACAGGCTCGGTCAGTATTCCCCAAAGAAGGGGCACCTTAGGCACTAGGTGATAAACCTAGCCCCTCCAAGGAGGGTCAGAGCCTGGTGGTACAGCACCCTGAGGCTCGAGGAATAAGTCAGTCTCAGCTGTGTGACATGGCCTCCCTGGTACCTGTACCAGGCAGCTTTGACTGACTATCATAACCAGAGACATCACACACCCGACCAGATCTGTGCCGTTGATACCACGGTTGGCCAAAGTGTGCCTTATCTATTAGATTGGTACAGCTTTGCTACTAACCCCTTGAGTGGGTTACAGTCAAATGTTATATCTTTATTGGAAGAGTCCATTGTGTGTCAGAAATAGAGATGATACCACAACAGTTTTAGGGTGGGTTTCAGTTCTGGAAACAAAAAAAGTTCAAGAGGTCATTTTCAGAAAGTTAGGTGAACAGAAGACAAGAACTGATAAAAATTCTCTATGTGAAAATCATTTATTAATGTGGAAGGTTATACAGACTTGAGATCATCTCTAATGAGAGGTAATGTACTGAAGAATATCATTTATAGGCTGCTGATGACTGAGACAAATTATTATAGAAAGAAAGTTGCCAAGGGGAGCCAGTGAGGGATAAATAATTATTTATCACCTGTTGGCTATCATCAGCAAATCTCTACAGCAATTTGTCTTACAAAGAAGAGTGACAAAAATAATAAAAAAAACAGTGTAAAGATTACAATTACTGAGAGAGTTTGGCCCAATGAGTAGAGTCTTCGCCAATGGTCCGGGAGACTGAGGTTCAATCCCAGGTCGAGTTATACCAAAGACTCAAAAAATGGTACTTGATGCCGCCTTGCTTAACACTCAGCATTATAAGGTAATGATCAAGGGTAAAGTGGACCCATCTAAGGAAACGAGTAGCACTCTCCCTTACACCTCGGTGTTGTAGCTATTAAAAAGGGAGCTTTTGAGTCACCCTTGACTAATGGTCACCAACAATTCCTGTCTCTATGATTCTGCACATTCCTCAACCCAAATTCTGGATAAGAGGCTTCGCATAGAGATGGCTGTTTTGAGAGAGATGCTTGAAAGAAAAGAAATTACAGAGATCTCTTGGGTACCAAGTGACACACCAATTGCTGACTCCTCGACAAAGAAAGGAGTGCCTTCATTTAAGATCCTGGGGTTCATGTCTGAACTGAAAGAGTCCTCTATTAAATGTTGTTATACTCTCCTATTTTCTTTTGCAGAACTTATGCACTACAGAAATGAAAAGAAAAAGCGGGAAGAATTGTTAAGACATGCCAGTTACATCCCCTGATACTCTCAAGATGAGAGAGTGTTATTTGAGGACTGGAAGTAAACAAACGACCATATTGGTTTATGTGAGAGTGTAAGAAGGACGGGTGTAAAAAGGTGTCTCCGTATGCAGAGTGTTATAGTCTGAGTTCTTTGTTTTTAACATTTACTTTTTTATTTTATTTCATTAGATGATTTAACTGAAACTTTCAATATAATGGAATTTCTAACTATTGGTTGACATTTTTTCAATATTTCTCTGCAAACTGGAAATCTACAGTCAAGAAAGATTTTAAAAACCAAGTCTACTAACCAATTGGATTTTTTTCTTTTTGCTGAGTGATATATTTTTTCTTTTTGCTAAGTGAGTGATATATTTTTTGAACAAACTGCCAAACCAGATAAAAAAAACAATAGAGTAAAGAAATCCAGCCTTCTTCCGGTATTAAGTATTCCTGTATTGTTACGCACCTGCTGTCAAGTTAGAAGCTTAGGGAACTAATACCTATAACCATTACACTATGAGTCCAAAAAAGACAATCATCTGGAGGTTGCTGGTTCAATTCTCACTGCAGGCAAGTAACAATACCGAGATACTTCACACTTGTACCTGGTTATGGTAAAAGGAATCAGAGCAAGCAACTCCTATGGATTAAATAAAGGACATGGGTCAAAGTTTTGTGTTAGCTCCCAAGTTCAACAAGAAACACCTGAAGAAGGCCAGAGGACATACTGGTCAAAAGATTGTGAATATAACAATAAAGATGAAGACAATAGTCTAAAAACCCTGAATGACAAAAATCATCAAGCTTCATTTCAGACAGAGTACAGAAAGTTTAAATTAGATGATTTCAAAACAATGTTAAAAAAAAAAGAAATTCAAGAGGGCATTTTTGGGATTATCAGATGAATTACTTAACTGAATTTTATCTGTATACAGATATTGAATTATAGTGCATATGCTCAGTACAAAAATTCTTTTTTTAAGGGGAATGTTAGAATGTTGTATACTCATATACAGATTCATGCAGAATACATATTGACGCAATGAATAAAGACGAGTGAAGGCTTCTTTTAGAAAAATATACCTCTCACTTTATTTGAAAGGTTTGTGTGTGAGAGGGAGTTGGAGACTGAACAAAGACTGCAACATATTGACCTCCCCAGCCCCTCCGGATATCGCCGTGTGTCGTTCTCGTTCTCCTGGACTGCTCAACCGGGGGCCCAGCCTCTCTGGGACATGTTCTCATCCCAGCATCTTCTCACCAACTGGTCTCCAAACTCAATCGGGGTCCTGAGGGCCCCTTCTGCTGGGTGGTGGCTTTCTCTACCACATCTTGTCATTAACTCATCTGATCTCCAACTCACTGACTTCCTGTCTTCACCGAGTTATATAATAGTTCAATCGCCCACTCAATCTTTGGAATGGCATGTTTGATCGTCATCAAGTGGAAATAACTGTCATGCAGTTCACAGGTCACTCTCTTCCGGTGCATCAGTCTATGTGTGTACCATGGGATTTTTACCTTGTCCCATTTTTTCATCCCCGTTCGCCTACGCGATTTCTTCTCATAACTGCCATCGAAATGTGTCACTTCCTTCCAGTGCATCACTTTGGAATGGCACGTTTGGCTGGGTCGAAGGTCAATACACAACAAGAAGATAGTAAAAAGTATGGATGCCCAAGTAGGCATAACAAACAAATAATGATAAAAATCAGTTGATGAAAGTATTCATAAAACTTCATGCAATCTTTTATTTTAAATTATTCATTGATATTGAGTTTTTAGCAATGTGTATTGATAATCTATGAGTAAAAGTTGGTGACCTTAGTCGAGGGTGACCCGAAGGCTCCCTTTTTGATAACTACTAAACTGAGGTGTAGGGGAGGGTGTTACTCCTTTCGCTGGATTGCTCCACTTTACCCTTGATCCCTACCTTATATTGCTGAGTGTTAAGCAAGGAAGCATCAAGTACCATTTTTTTTAGTTTTTCGTATGACTTGATCTCCCGGGCCATTGCTGAACACCCTAACCATCATGCCAATGTAATCTATGAGTATTAATAGTTTATTATTTTGTTCTCATCAATATATCACAAATGGTCTAAGCAACATTGACAAATCATTGCCTCGCCCAGTTGGCTGGGACTGTAAAATAAACTGGCTGCATCTCTGCTGAGGGTTAAGACTCTTCCCAATGAGGGTCCTGGATATGACATTAAAAATCTGATGGTGAGGCTCTAGTAATACTCAAGCTTTGGAGAATGCGGAGTACCCCTTCATTGCCATTGCTCCCAGGTCCACTCTGGCCTGCAGTAGTAGCACTTGATAGGGTTCTATCTATGGATCAAATGGAATTAAACTGTGTAATCATGCTAAACTGAATTGTTTGAAATTTACTGTTTTTACATTTAACTGTGTCTAAACAAAAAAATATACTTGTACTAAAGTGAATTGTTTGAAACTTTCATCAAAATGACTTACTTCAGTGTTAAGTGACCTGAAAAGGGTTGATAAGTTGTAAAACAAAACAACCTACCAACAACCTACAAATCATTGAGTAAAACATGGTGTATAAACAAACAGAGAAATTGGGAAGTGCCCATGGTGTAATGGTTATCGTCGTAGGAAATGAACACGGCAACACAAGTTCAAATCCTGGATGAGACTGATTGCATTTCACATAGCACTAATACCCTTAGAAAAGGTATGAATCCAATTATTCTCCCTCCAGCTATGGGTAAATAGTAGGGTAGACTAGGTTCTTCTGCCTTGGTGAGGCAACTAGTCTAGGAGAAGAAAAACTCTGAATTCAAACCTGTTAAACTCCACATAAAAATTGACTTTGTGTCATATCCTGCCCGAGTGGAGGGGTTGGGTAAATATGATAAACAAACAGAGAAATAATCTAAATGTTTTGTTGGTCCCTGAAATATGAAGTGTTGACAAAGTTTATTCCAAAATAATGTCATCTTATCAACAGAGCCTACTGCATCGCCCTCACAGGGATAAGAACCCACCTTAAGAATGTTTTAGTGTTAGTGATGAGGCTCAATAGCTGTTTGCAAATTATTTATATTAAGAATAGTTACTTGAAACTATAATTGTTTACTAAGGATTATTATTATTAGTTACTTTAAACCATATAACAGTGTACAAACAAATGACAATTATTAAATAGAAAGAGTTAACTGAAAGAATATCATTGTGTATGAATTACAAGTATTAGATAGGAATATATGAAACCATACAACTGTGTCCTAAAAATTCTTAAGAAACAACTGCATAAAAAAAATGTAGATATATAAAATGTATAATGAACATAATTCCTTAACCTCTAGTTTTAAAATAACTGCAAACAGATTGACATGCTATTAAAATTTATTGCTAGATCCTATTGAAACCATAAAACTGCAAACAAATTATTATTATTAAATAGATATTGTTACTTGAAACTATATAACTGCTCATAAATTATTAGCATTAATTAGAAATATTTAAAACCATACAACTGTGCAAATAATTAGTATTAAAAATAGTTACTTGAAGCAATAATTGTTTACTAAGGATTATAATTAGATAAATGAAACCATATAAATGAGTGCAAACACATGACTATTATTAAATAGAAGTGATAACTTGAAATCATATAATTATTATGATTAAATAGAAATACTTGAAACTATATGGGTGCAAACAAATGACTATCATTAAGTAAAAATAATTACTTGAAACCATATATTTTTTAGGATTAGATAGAAATACTTGAAACCATATAAGTATGAGCAATTAAAAGACTATTATTAAATAGAAATAATTACTTGAAACCATATAATTATTATGATTAAATTGAAATACTTGAAATCATACAACTGTGTGCAAAATTTCTTAAGAAACAACTTTATAAAATGATCATTGTTTGATACTTGAAGCTCTATAATTGCTGGAAAAAAGACTGATTTTGGTAATAGATAACTCAACAAGGGTTGACATGCCACAAAACCAACCAACCAACCAACCAACCAACAGTTTAGTTTCTTTCTGGACACAGTTCATATAACACAATTATTATTATGAACAAAAGTAAAAGTATCTTCTCCTGGTTAAAATACAGTCAAGGATAATAAAACTATTGAACATTATAACAATTAATTTGCATAATAAATGAAGATCTCAGCAATATTAAAGAAAATATTTCATGATAAAGTGTTCTGCTGACCAATCAAATGTAGCCTAGACTAGTTGAACCAATCCCAATTAGGGACCTCCTTGGAGCAAAATAATAAAAGCAACGACAAATTGTTCAATCAAATTAATTAGTAATTAATTTCCAGCTGCATCTTGATGTCTGTGATTAACATAACGAGCTTCTCAGATGAGAAGCTCATTATGTTACAACTGTTTTCTGAATGTCTCAATTGGATAATTTTTACAAGTCTGATTTGCATATACACAGATGTTTATCATTCTTTCTGGTTGATTTAACCCTTTTTATCTGATTGGGAGCGGAGAGATTTAAAGAAAAGAGCTTTACTCAAAATACAGCCTTTGGCAATATCATTTCAACTAAGCAATGTTTTATATTTGAATTTTTTTTTCACTTCCATCTTTTATTTGTTCTGAACCCTTACTGTGCAAGAATCGGTGACCCAAGTTCAAATCCTGGACAAAGCTCTTTGCATTTCCCTTCATACCAATGCCCAAGGGAAAGGCCTAAATCCATCAGTTTTCCCTCCAGCAATGAATAAATAGTTGGGCATACTCAGTTCTCGGTAAGGGAACTAGTCTGGGAAAGAAAAACACTGAAGTTAAAGAAGTTGTATTCCACATAAATTTTGACAATGTGTCTTATCCTGCCTGAGGGGTTGGGTAAATACATACTGCACAGGAAAAAATTATAATTAGTTTTGTGTATGTACACTTCAAGCACTGGAATGAAGTTACCTCAATTTTGGTTTGGTTTGGTTTGGATTCATTGCATATCAACCATTGTTGATTATTTAATGCCAAATCCTCTTTATATATATATATATATATATATATAAAATCATGATTATCATCTTGTTGTGCCACCAGCATGAATATCGCTGATCCTCTCTCACCACTCTTCCCTATCGTTCATCTCTTCTGGCAGGTCCTCAGGGCTACATCCTGTATCCTCACAGAGTTGCTGCATGTAGGTTCGAGCTAGTCGTCCTGCTTTTGCTTGGCCATGTGAGGGGGTCCATTAGAGAACATCACTTATGAGTTTGTCCCTGCTTCTCCAGCAGTGTCCTGCATGTCTGGTTCATCTAACTTTGATAGTTTTCGTGATGGGAGGTAGGAGGCCATACAGCTGCTGCTTTGTGGGGTATCTAGGATTTGGGTTGGTTGGGTTTTATGGCATATCAACCATTGTTGCTTATTTAATGCCAAATCCTCTTTATACGTATCTATTAGATATATATGATTTGTAAACACATTTTCTTGATAACATTTTTAAAGGAGCCTGAGCTCATTTGTTTGTACACAGTTAAATGGTTTCAAGTATTGCAATCTAACATGAATAATCCTATTTATTATTAATCATTTGGTTGCACACAGAGAAGTGGTTACAAGTATTGCTATTTAACACTAATTATTCTATTTAACATTACTCATTCATTTGCATACAGTTAAATGGTTCCAAGTATTGCAATGTATCACTAACAATTCAGTTAAACATCCGTCATTTGTTTACACACAATTAAATGCTCAAACAATTCTATTTTTAACAATTCAATTAGCATAAATCATTTTTTTGTACTCAGTTTAAATTTCAAACAGTTCTATTTGACCCATAGATAAGACCCTATCAGATGCTACGACTGTGGGCCAGAGTGGACCTATGAGCAATGGCAATGAAGGTGTATTCCACATTCCCCAAAACCTCACCATCAGATTATTTAATGTCATATCCAGAACACTCGTGGGGGGAGGGGGTCTTACTCCTCTGTAAAGATGCAGTCAGTGTATTCTACAGCGCAAGTCAACTGGGCTTAACTCAATTTTGATATTGGAGTATTTCCAGGATTCTCAAGATGTTTAAGGCACTCCAAAAGAAGTGCTGAGGGAACTAAACAATTTTCCTAACCCACATGAAAATATAAGAGATCTCCTCATTGAACTTGACCCTTTATCCCATTCTTCTCTTGTCGGGAGGAGGATAAACGTCCATAGTATAATGTTTGTAATAATTTGACCTTGTGTCTCATTTATATACTTGATGAAGAGAATCACAAAGATATTGCTCCTAAAAAGGAAATATGTCATAGATTGGTGTCTCAGATGCTTCATTCTAATTGAATGGAAACCAAATATACTTGGTTCCATGCTTATATGTTTGAGACACAAGAGCAGAGTTTACTAATTTTTGATAGTGGAGGGGGTTTTCTGGAATTCTCCACATTCCAAATGATGTAGTACACACATTTTATTTTTACTTGCCAATAGAAAGATGTTGTGAGAACTAATTTGCATATGATTAACATGTTACGTTGCCAACTTGTGGGTGTATTTCTGAGTGTAGAAAGAGAGTGAAACTTCAATTTTAACCACAAAGCAAGATGACAAAAGGTTCCTGAGTTCGACAAACACCTGAAGAAGGCCAGAGGACATATCGACCGAAACGTTGTGGAAATAACAATAAAGATGAAGACAATAGTCCGAAAACCCTTAATGATAAAAATGACAAAAGGTATTTTCTTTAATTTGTACTTTGGTAATTCCTGATTCTGATAGTGAATTTAAAGTATCTAACCCTGAAAACATAGCTCCATTATGATGTGGAGGTTACTGATCATTTGTGTAATGGCATGAAAATGTTGGGTGGGTGTCTTTGTTTAATGGCACATTAACCTTCATAGGTTATTTAATGCCAAGACGATCCTGGTAAAAGAGCAGCAGTGGTGCTATTTAAGCCATAGCTGGATAGATAAAAGGGTTCATACCTTTCCAAAGGTTATTAGTCTGAAAGGAAATGTAATAGCGTGACTGATGTTCAAACTTACTTACTCTGAAGCTGTATGTTAGTCATTATGCAACAGGGACCCCCCCCACACACACACACACACGCCTAAAAAAAAGTTGGATTTTATGTGAACAATATCCAAATACAATAAATAGTACATCTGGATGAAAAAACATATTTTTGTTATTATTTTTATACATAACTTTTGCATGTCATTTTAAGCCAATTTTATCAAACCAATTCAGTGTCTGTTAGTTTGAATGCAAAAATTTAATCAGCACAATGGGAGTTCTTCATTGATTTTGTTAATAATAATTGCTTATTCTTATCTGTCGACACATTTATACTCAGGCACATTAATAGGGTATTCATTAAGTCCAGGAAGTAAAATGTTTTAAGAAGGTGAAAGTAAAATGATTTAAGAGGATGAAAGTAAAATGTTTTAAGAGGGTGAAAGTAAAATGTTTTAGGAGGGTGAAAGTAAAATGTTTTAAGAGGGTGAAAGTAAAATGTTTTAAGAGGGTGAAAGTAAAATGTTTTAGGAGGGTGAAAGTAAAATGTTTTAAGAAGGTGAAAGTAAAATGTTTTAAGAGGTTGAAAGTAAAATGTTTTAAGAGGTTGAAAGTAAAATGTTTTAAGAGGGTGAAAGTAAAATGTTTTAGGAGGGTGAAAGTAAAATGTTTTAAGAAGGTGAAAGTAAAATGTTTTAAGAGGTTGAAAGTAAAATGTTTTAAGAGGTTGAAAGTAAAATGTTTTAAGAGGGTGAAAGTAAAATGTTTTAAGAGGTTGAAAGTAAAATGTTTTAAGAGGGTGAAAGTAAAATGCTGTAAGAGGGTGAAAGTAAAATGTTTTAGGAGGGTGAAAATAAAATGCTTTCAGATGGTTGGTTGGTTGGTTTGTTGGGTTTTATGGCATATCAACCTTTGTAGGTTATTTAAGCCAAATCCATTTTTATGTAAATAATCTGTTCTATTTAAAACAATTCAGTTTAGCATAAGTACACAGTTTAATGGTCAAAAACATTTCCATTTCTAACTAATCAAGCAGTTGTATGTAACAATTCGGTTAAGTGTAAATACAGTTTTAATATCGAAAAACAGTTCTATTTGAAATAATTCAGTTAAGCATATGCACGCAGTTTAAATGTAAGTACGGTTTAATTGTAAAAGTCATTTCTATTTCAAACTATTCAGTTTTACTCAAACAATTCATTTTAGCATAAGTATGCTGTTAATTCTATTTAACCCATAGATAGGACCCTATCAGGTGCTACCACTCCGGGCCAGAGTGGACCTGGGAGCAATGGCAATGAAGGGGTACTCCGAATTCCCCAAAGCTCCAGCATTGCTGGAACCTCACCATCAGATTGTTTAGTGTCATATCCAGGACACTCGTTAGGAGGGGGTGTCTTACCCCTCTGCAGAGGTGCAGTCAGTGTATTCTACAGCCCCAGCTGACTGGGCAATACACAGAGTTAGATGTTAAACAGTTTTATTTCAGATTATTCAGTTCAGCATAAGTACACAGTTTAGATGTCAAAAACAGTTCAATTTCGAGCAATTCAGTTCAGCACTATTACGCAGTTCCAATGTCAAAACAGTTCTATTTTAAACAATTCAGTTTAGCATAAATACGCAGTTTAAATGCAAAAATCAGTATAGTGAAAGAAGCATGGTTTTGTTCTATTTAACCCATACATAGGACCCTTATCAGGTGCTACCACTCCGGGCAAGAGTGGACCTGGGAGCGATGGCAATGAAGGGGTACTCCGCATGCTTTCAGAGGGTGAAAGTAAAATGTTTTCAGTGGGTGAAAGTAAAATGTTTTAAGTGATTGCAGGTAAAATGTTTTAAGGGGATGCAAGTAAAATGCTTTAAGTGGATGCAAGTAAAATGTTTTAAGGGGATGCAGGAAAAATGCTTTAAGAAGGTGCAAGTAAAATGCTATAAGTGGATGCAAGTAAAATGCTTTAAGGGGATGCAGATAAAATGCTTTAAGGAGATGCAGGAAAAACGCTTTAAGAAGGTGCAAGTAAAATGCTTTAAGGGGATGCAAGTAAAATGCTTTAAGTGGATGCAAGTAAAATGTTTTAAGGGGATGCAGGAAAAACGCTTTAAGAAGGTGCAAGTAAAATGCTTTAAGGGGATGCAAGTAAAATGCTTTAAGTGGATGCAGATAAAATGTTTTAAGGGGTATGCAGGAAAAACACTTTAAGAAGGTGCAAGTAAAATGCTTTAAGGGATGCAAGTAAAATGCTTTAAGTGGATGCAAGTAAAATGTTTTAAGGGGATGCAGGAAAAATGCTTTAAGAAGGTCCAAGTAAAATGCTTTAAGGAGATGCAGGAAAAACGCTTTAAGAAGGTGCAAGTAAAATGCTTTAAGGGGATGCAAGTAAAATATCAAAATGGTCAGTGATTTTTAAAGAGGCCATCCAACCTCCCTTCCTTAGCAACAAGCCCATGTATGCTTTACCTCAAGTATATATTTACCTAACCTCTAAGCCACTAGCCAGATTTGTCACAAGGTCACAGCCAATTCAAATCAACAACTCCAACTGCATGGCACCAGTCATTTACTAACTATAGCCTTGGGGACACTGGATATTTTGGAACTTGGATGATATAAAACATAATTCAAAATGAAAAGTGAAAGAAAATCCATGTAAATGTGTGATTCTTCTTAAAGAGAATTTATGAACAGAAAAAGTGCTGACACTCTATTGCTGGCAATCACACAAACAGAATATCTTTATTATAGAGGACAGTTATTTATTAACATATAATGAAGACTGATTGAAATGTTTGTAACCATGTTTTATTACACAGAAACTTTGTTTTCTGTTTCAGATAATGGAAACTTGAGAGCGAGCAACTATTGAGTAAAAATGGACAAAATTATCCTTTTTATAGTCAACAACTACCACGTTATCAAGGAGATCCATTAGGAAGTGGTAAGTGGATTAAATAAGTATATATTTACCCAGCTCCTCTGCTTTGGGCAGGATGTGATTCAAGATCAAGTCTTAAGAAGAGTAAAACTGACTTGAATTAAGAATTTTCTTTCTTCCAGACTTGTTGGTCAACAAAGGCTAAATAACTTTTAACTCAAGTATCATACTTTCTTGAAATGTGAATTCCTTTTTGGCTACAACTAAATTTAGTTATAAAGATTGCCACCCATATCTTTTAAGTTGCCACCCATATCTCTTAAGTTGCCACCCATATGTCTTAAGTTGCTACCCATATCTTTTAAATTCACAGAACATTTTGCTTGATGGTTGGTTTGGTTTGCTTTGGGTTCTTTGTTTAATGGCATATCAACCTTTGTGGGTTATTTAATGCCAAAGCCGTTAAATAGAAGAAAAGTGGTGGTACTATTTAACCCATTGCTGGAGGGATAAGGGGGTACATACGTGTCCCAAGGTTATTTGTCTGAAAGTGAACATAATAGCACAAGTGGAGTTTGAACCTGCTTACTCTGATGCAGCAATTCAGCTCTTTAGTCTCTACACAGTAGGGTCTCCCCGACATTTTGGTTGAGTATCATATTTTTGAAATAATGAACTATCAATAATGAACTATTGTAAAAAGTTCTGAAAATATATTTTGTAACCTGAAGGCTTCCAAATGGTATAATAGTTAACAAGTTTGGGTAGGATCTGAAAGACAAATGGCCTCATCCAGGATCAAAACTTGGCTTGCCAAGTTGCTTTTCAATGATGATAACTATTATACCATCCACACCTCCTTTATAGATACCAATTGCAAGTATCGGCCTTTTATAAACTCATGGATATCAACATATGTTAAGAGTCTCTAAGATGCATCTACAATGATTTAGTATTCTCAAACTGTTATGTGGTGAATTCAATAGGTTTACAGACTCTTTTTGTAGAGGCATTTAAAATTGTCATACTCATGAAAATTCAGTATGCTATTGCGATACATCTTATGAGATGACTGACCAATTTTTATGAGTTCAGCTTCAAATGAACAGCTACAGCAGGAATTGGAATACACCCTATTAAAGCCTGATTATCACAGCTGGTGAATTTCAAAAATGCAATCTGAATGTGAGGACACTTTAGAAGAACGATGTGCAATAAAATTTTGTTTTAAACTTAGAAAAAAATGCCACAGAAACGTATAGAATGTTTCAGACTGCTTTTGGACCATCTTGCATGAAATGAGCATCAATTTTTGAGTGGCATATGAGATTTAAGGAAGGCAGTAGTCTGTGAGGGATGATGAGAGGTGTGGGAGGAGTAAGGAAGTCAACACATCACAGTTGATTGGCCAAAAGGTTAGGGTTAGGGTTACTATGTTGAGGTTTTAAGGGAGTTCAGGAAGAGACTATCAGAAGAGGCCAGCACTCTTCAAATCGGCTCAGTAGCATTTCCACCAGGACAATGCGCCAGTCCACAACTCCATCCTTGTCACAGACTATTTGACCAAGATGGGCATCAAGACAGTTCCTCAGCCTCCCTATAGTCCAGACCTTGCTCCCTGTAACTTTTAGTTATTCCCTGAGCTGTCGTTATGAGACAATTGAGGAGATGAAAGGGGCTGTGATGATGGTCATTGACACATTCACACAAGAGGATTTCCATGGGGCCATCCAGAAGTTGTTGGAATGGTACAACAAGTGGATTGCAGCTGGAGGAGATTACTTTGAAGGGGACTCGAGTTTCATGTGTGTACTATCAATAAAAGTGCCCATACGAAAAAGTCTGGAAACTTATTTAATGATCCTTGTATGTATAACTACATCTACCTACCTCTAAGAACAACTCCACTTGTTATGTATGTATTTATCCAACCCCTCCACTATGGACAGGATGTGAAACGATGTTAATTATTAAGTTGTATACATGACTCAATCAGCTGGGGCTATAGAATACACTGACTGCATCTCTGCAGAAAGGTAAGACTCCCCCAACAAGTGTTCTGGATATGACACTAAACAATCTGATGGTGAGGTTTCAGTAATGCTGTAGCATTGGGGAATGCGGAGCACCTCTTCATTGCCATTGCTCCCAGGTCCACTCTGGCCCACAGGGGTAGCACTTGATAGGGTCCTATCTATCGGCCAAATAGAATTAAACTGTAATTATGCTAAACTGAATGGTTTGAAATTTACTGTTTTTACATTTAACTGTGTGTTTAAACTGTGTACTTATGCTAAACTGAATTGTTTGAAATAGAAATGTTTTTACATTTAACTGTGTGTTGTGAAGGAATGGAAGAAGATTAGTCTGACATATGTTTGACCAAAAGCACCATTGGCCACAGTTGCATAAGATATGCGAATGGGTCTCAATGGTGTATGTGTGAGGCACATATAAACTATCCAGATTGATCTACTGGAGGGGAACGTATCACAGATATGACCAACTATACATGTGTCAACAAAAAAACTCTAATTATAGTAAACTGAATTATTTGAAATTTTTATCAAAATGACTTGATTCAGTGTTAAATGACCAGAAAAGAGTTGATATGCTGTAAAACAAGACAAGTAACTAAGCTGTATACAACTGGTTTGAATTTAGCTTTCTTTCTCCTAGATTGGTTGCTTAATCAGGTTTAAACAACCCAGTGTGCTATATTTACTCATAGCTGTATAGAGAATAGATAGATCCATATTTTTCTCAAGGGCATTAGCACAAAGTGAAATGCAAACAGTTTCATCCAGGATTTAAATTTGAGTTGCTGATTCTATTTCCTACAATGATAACCATTACTCTAAACACACCTCCATTTACTGTGATGCAAAACCAACAAAGTCGGGTGGTATTGCCAAGTACAGCCAGGGCATTCTCGTTTTAAAATGTTCTATATTCGATAGGAATACTCGATATCATATAACTGTGTGCAAAAAACACTGAAGAAACAAATACATAAAAAATGTAAATCGGAACGTACAACGAACACAATTTTCTAACCTCTAGACATAAAATAACCTTATTCAAGTTAACAAACCATTACAATCAATCAATCAATCATGATAAATATTCACACAAGAAAGGATTTTATATGTTTGTATGTATGTTTACATACTCTTCTTTCCAAAACCAACAAATCAGGAAAATTGTCAGTGCAGGACAATGTTCCAAAATTTATATCAATCAACAAGATAATTAGGAAGAAGAAATGAATAAATAAAAAAAACAGGAAGCTGAAATGTTTGTTAGTTCTTGTTTGGAACTATAAAATTGGATGTAAATCTTTTTGCCAAACCAAAAGAATGAATAATAAATTAAGACAGCTATAAACCATTATAACTGAAGACAAGTAAGAAGTGTCTACATTTATTATGAATGCAAGAAATCTATTCTATTTTAATAGGAGAGCTTGTTAAAAGTGAAAAGAATAGAAAGCAGCCATTTTGTATTTTTTGGTAAGAAATGCAAAATGATTGGGTCATTCATATTAATAATTGAGATGTGTTTATTTGTCATCTCTTGATAGCCAAACAGTTTGATAAATAGCAAACAAATTTGCCATGCACTTTTATAGTAAAAACTATTTCCAATGCATTTTTTATAGTAAAATAATTTCTCATGCATTTTGGCAGTAAAATCATTTACAATGTATTTTTATTGTAAAATTATTTACAGTGCCTTTTTATAGAAAAATCATTCGCAAAGAAATTTTATATTTAAATCATTGCCAATGAATCTTTATAGCAAAATCATTTATAATGAATTTCATGGCAAAGCTATATACAATACATTTTTATTGTAAAATCTTTTGCAATTCATCTACATTAATAATTAGAAAAAGTTTGGGGGGTGTCCTCGTGGTGTAATGGTTAAAGCGATGGACTGCAGAATCGTAGTACGCGAGTTCGTACTCCAGTCGCGCTATTACATTCACTTTCGGGCAAATACCCTTGGGAAAGGTATGAACCCTTTTATCCTCCCAGCTATGGGTTAAATAGTAGCACTACTATTCTTCTAGGAGAATGGCTTTGGCATTAAATAACCTACAGAGGTTGATATGCCATTAAACAAAGAAACCAAACCAAACCTAGAAAAAGTTTGTTGATCTATCCTCTATACATGACCAAAAGGTTTGATATAGAGCTACCAAATTTAATTTGCATACCAACTGAACCAAGTTGAAGTTTTTAAAGTAAAAGACAAATAATACACTTAGCAATTAAGAATCCCTTATCACAGAGGAGATAATATATATCTTTCTAATTGTCTTTTTAATTGGAATCATTTTGAGATGAGGCTTCTTAATCTGAGAATTAATTTTTATTTATTGCGGACTTTTTTGTCCTCATCTTGGTAATTTTTTGTGTTGTTCCTTCTTTCACTACGTTTCAGCCAAATTCCACCTCTGGCCTTCTTCAGGTGATTTACCGCGACCTTAGATAGGAATGCTGAGTCTTGTAACCGTATCCCCAGTAATTACTGTGCGATAGACAACAACTATGGAAGGCAGTAATTACTGGGGATACGGTTACAAGACTCAGCATTCCTATCCAAGGTTGCGGTAAATCAACTGAAGAAGGCCAAAGGTGGAATTTAGCTGAAACGTAGTGAAAGAAGGAACAACACAAAAAATTACCAAGATGAGGACAAAAAAGTCTGCAATAAATAAAAATTAATTCTCATATCTTTCTCCCATTAGATGTTTCCACTGCAACTTTGGTGGTAGTATTATATTCTACAAATCTGATTTCAACCAAACAACTGGCTTCCAACCTTTATATATATATTTTTTTTTATATACATATGGAATGTTATGGATACAGTTTTTATCTTCTAAAAGTTTGGTTTTTTATATAATCATCATATCAAAGTTGATTTATTAAAACCAAATTAATCAATATATCAACGATTAGGAAGAATTTGTTTGTCTGAAACATTTGGCTAAATAGTGTGATTATAGATACCAAATTTTGCTTGCATTTTTACTGAAACAAGAAAAAGGGAAGGATTTATTGTAAAAATATTTTTGTTTCTCATGGTATTAAGTGAGTGATCATCAAGAGTGACTTTCTAATGACAAACTCATTAGAAAGTCATGTTGCTTTGAAACCACTAATTAAATAAATCTAATGGTTTTAAGTTGTTTTGAATTTCAAATACTTCAGTTTTTATAAAATTAAATTTCTTGGAGAATAGACAGCAGATTTTTTAAAGAATTCTCCAAAAAATTTTCACAGACGCCTGCTTTTCAAAATACATTTGCTGATTCAAGTTACTTTGAATTCTAGATAATTCAAATTCATAAAAATTTCTTAAAGAATAAACAACTGTATAACAGAAACATATATCATACTATCATTTTTTATGGGTACTCTGCTAGTACATTCCCTCCTGTATAATAAGACTACCCTGTGGCACAATGGTGGGCATTCATTTCTGTGGGTGTGGGTGAGCGCCAGCCAGAGGATTCTGTTGTCTGCTTTGGCGTGAAACCCACACAAAGAGCTTGCACGGGAGATTTCCTACAAGACTGGAAGAAAACGAGGAAAGGCAAGGTCCCAGGTCAGTCAACAGAAGAAAGGAGTTAGCGACAGTCAGGGAAAGGTGATGGTCAGAGAGAGGCGGCTGCTGAAGGTGTTGGGACTCATAGACCCAGAGACTGGGTCAGCCAGTATGAGAGGATGAATCAGCGTTCTTGGTAGATGTGTGGGAATTTTGTTCAAGTACATGCTTGTGACAGCATAGATGCACAGAATGCCAGAAAAGTGCCCAAACTTCTCTCTTCTCACACTTAGGGCTAATCCAAGTCTGTGCTTGTTTATTCTTCTTTCTTCCACTCTCGGTTATATTTGTTATATCTGTTATATATTTGTGAAACATATAAAATGCCCCTGGCTGGAGATGAGAGAAACCACTAGACTATCAAATAGCCATGAGCTGATTTAAGAAGTTGAGATAGTAGAGGTCGGCCAGTGGGTACACAACCCAGTTAGTAAGACTTATAATATACTGACTGTACCCCATGGAAAGAAGTAAGATCCTCCCAAGAAAAGAGATGTCCTTGGTATGACACTAAACTGCATCTGATGGTGAGGCTCCTGTTCTGGAGATTGAGGGAGTGCTGAGTACATGTTCACTTTCATTACTCCCAGGTTCATTCTAACCCAGAGCAGCAGTATCAGTTAGGGTCTCATCAATGGGTCAAATAGATCTGTTTGAAAATTATTAATATCTAATAAGACTGTGAGTAAAAAAGAAGGAAAAAAATGTAAATATGATCATATAATGAATGTAATTCCTTAACCTGTAGGCATACAATAACCCTTGATGGGTTGATATACCATAAAAATCAGTTAATCAATCAATTCATATCAACCGGCATTAAATGACCTCTTGTGGTTGATATGCCATAAAACAAAAACAAAAAATTCATATCAAGATTTCTTAAAATCTTTTTGTATCTTTTTTTCTGACCCATCATTTCTTGGTTTGGTTTGGTTATTTGGTTTAATAGCATATCAATCCTTGTGGGTTATTTAATGCTTATATATAAAAATGACTTGGGAGTGAATGGTTTGTAGGAAACATTTTTAAAAGAGTCAGAGCTCATCTGTTTGCTCAAAGCTAAATGGTTTCAAGTATTGCTATTTAACATTAATAATTCAATTTAATATTAATCATTTGTTTGCACACAGTTTAAATGGTTTCAAGTATTGCTATTTAACATTAATAATTCAATTTAATATTAATCATTTGTTTGCACACAGTTTAAATGGTTTCAAGTATTGCTATTTAACATTAATAATTCAATTTAATATTAATCATTTGTTTGCACACAGTTTAAATGGTTTCAAGTATTGCTATTTAACATTAATAATTCAATTTAATATTAATCATTTGTTTGCACACAGTTTAAATGGTTTCAAGTATTGCTATTTAACATTAATAATTCAATTTAATATTAATCATTTGTTTGCACACAGTTTAAATGGTTTCAAGTATTGCTCTTTCACCACAATTGACTCTCAGCCATTGCCTTCTAGCACCTTTAAGATAAAAGAGCAATTTGAAGAATACAGTCTGGACAATCATATTGGTAAAGTTGTAAAGTTGGCAACTGTAGTCAAGAGCAACCAGAAGGCTCTCTTTTCAATAGCTACAACATTGAGGTGTAGGGGAGGGTACTACTCCTTTCCCTGAATTGCTCCACTTTACCCTTGAAACGTACCTTATATTACTGAGTGTTAAGCAAGGAGGTATCAAGTACCATTTTTAAAGTCTTTGGTATGACGTGACCTGGTATTGAACCCAGGTCTCCTGGACCATTGGCAAACACTCTACCCACTAGACCAATGAGGGCTTGCAATAACCAGCCAATTAATTGGATTGAACCTCTCTAACTACCCATCTAGCCTGGTAAGAACCAAAGTTTTGTGTTACAAGTCATGTGACCACATTAGTTGCTGGGCCAAGGACTGCTTGGTCACTAGGATCCTCTCCTCAAACATTATGGATTACCATCTACAGTCAACAGGTGGCCTCATTGAGGAGGTTTTACCTCTTCACAGAGATGCATTCAGCATATTCTATGGCTCTCACTATCAGGTTAGTGATCTTTTGATTTTTGAGCCTCTGCTTAGCAAACTTGTATCGCTGATTTATTGCTACCTTGCTATTTTCTCAAAGTGTATCTTTTCATGTTGATATATAATTGTTCTTTGATATTCTATTAACTACTTTCTATTTTGAAAGCTTTCTCTTTACACCATTTCATGACAACGTTGTGTTATTTTCTAATGTTCTTTTCTAGAATGCTATAAGTAAATTAGATAAAACACATCACACTGTATGGTGAACTCAGAGGGGCACTGAAAAAGAAATACAAGGACTGTTTGAAAAAATCCCTTGGTGTCTGTCACATTGACCATTGCTGGTGATCTAGCCAAGCTGAGGACTGTGATGCCTGGTGTCTCACTCTCAGCCATGCTGTCTCTTTTTTCAAAAACCTCTGCAGGGCCAACAAAGATAAAAATAAAAAAAAAGATACAGGATGAAGAATCACAAAACTACGTCATTAAACTGTGATTATAGCTGCAGCTGCTGCAGTCAAATCTGTCTGTCCTGCATTGGTCTTATCAGTTACAGGAATGCCAGCAGTCAACATGGACCATCTACTTCCTTATCTTCATTCACAAAACCAAGCTATAAGAATTGTTAAAGTGAACCCATACAGTGTTAACCTACCATAAAATTAATCAACCGACAAATTTTGAGAAGTAATAGCTGACGTACTTGAGGGATGAGAGCAGCAAAGCAGGGTGGAGATGATTTTGATGGAGATATTTGCAGATTGGAATAACATCTCAGTTTGGTTTGGTTTGGTTTCTTTGTTTAATGGCATATTAGCCTTCAGGAGTTATTTAATGTTAAACCAATCTTTGTAGAAAAACAGCAGATAATATTTAGGAGGTGCCAGTGGTGTAATGGTTATCATCGTAGGAAATAGACACGGTGACACGGGTTCAAATCTTGGACGAGACGGATTGCATTTCCCATAGCACTGATACCCTTGGGAAAGGTATGAATCCAATTATTCTACCTCCAGCTATGGGTAAATAGTAGGGCAGACTAGGTTCTTCAGCCTTGGTGAGGCAACTAGTCTAGGAGAAGGAAAACTCTGAATTCAAAACCTGTTAAACTCTGCTTAAAAAATTGACCTTGTGTCATATCCTGCCTGAGCGAAGGGGTTGGTAAATATGGATACTATTTAAAACCCATAGCTGGTGGGATAAGTTCACACCTTTCCCAAGGATATTAGTCTGAATGTGCAAGTGATTGCATGACACAAGTTCAAACTCACTTACTTTGAGGCCACTGTCCAGCCCTTTAACCATTATGCCATAGGGACTTCTCCTAATGACTTCTCCTAATGACTTCTTGATGGAGACACCTATTCAGCAAAGCCATAAAAAGACAAGTGCTAAATCTTTTTCGATGAAGCCAAACTATGATGATATTAGGTTGCTTTTCACAGCATGCAAAAGTTGATTCTTTGTTTGTCCATCATAGAATGTTGTTTGTTTTTTTAAACATTTGTTATGATTGAATATACGCTGTCACTTTACAATATGACTAATTATGTTCTTCATCTAAAACTACCAAGCTGCATTTTCAACAGGGTTTAAAATATAATCCTCTTCGAAAAGGTTATCAGTTCTAGAGATTAGAGAAGTGTGGAGTACCCCTTTATTGCCATAACTCCCAGATCCACTCTGACTGAGGGTGGTAGTACTTGTTAGGATTCCATCTATAGGTCAAAGAGATTTGTTTGAAAATTACTTGTATTCAATAGGAATACATGAAACCATATCACTGTGTGCAAAGAAATAATAATTATCAAAAAGAATTATTAAAGTTAGGAAAACTTGAAATCATTTAACTGTATAGAAATTAATTGTATTAAGAATAGGTATAAGTTTAGTTACTATAATTGTAAGATAAGGATTATTATTATAAGTTATTTGAAATAAATCATTGACATTAGATAGGAATACTTGAAACTCTATAATTGTATGCAAGCAAATAATTATAGACAAAAGTGCAGTTAAAAAAATACAATGAGACATTTCAGTATTAAATAACCCATTAGGAATTGACATGTCATTAAACAAATAAACCAAACCTACATCTACTAAGGTGGACTCTTCTTCTATTTCATTGTAATGAATAATGTTGGGATTTAAAACATTCTTCATTGAAAACTTATTGCAGGAACAATATAGCAAATGACCGGCCAGATTTAGATGACAGCATATTTCTAAAGATATAGAGTCACCTCTATTCATTGTTGGGTCAACACAACCTAAACTGACTGTGACAACCAAACAATTAGAAAGAGTTACTATACTGTTAAACCTTGACCGTCACTGGTTTAATTTTCACCGAATTGATTTCTCATGAGTTTGTCATTGATAATTAAATGGAATTTTTTTTAGTTTTGCAGTCTATGTAGAAAATCATAGATAATGAATATAGACCAAAGAATATAAAGAAAAGTAATTGTTTGGTTTGGTTTGGTTTTTTGTTTAATAGCATATCAACCTTCATGGGTTATTTAATACCAAAGCTATTGTAGAAGGATAATAGGGGTACTATTTAACCCATAGCTGGGGGTCTAAAGGGGTTTATGACTCTTCTAAGGGTATTACTTTGAAATTAAACATAAAGTAAAAAAAGTTGGCAACCATAGTCGAAGGTAACCCGAAGGCTCCCTTTTTAATAGTTACGACACCGAGGTGTAGGGGAGGGCACTACTCCATTCCCTGGAAAAATTAAACATAATAATGCATTTGGAATTCAAACTTACTAAGATATTGCAGTCTAACAAGTTAGCTGCTACGCTATGGAAACTCCCATAAAAAAAAAAAACCCAAAAAAAAACCCAAAGCTTGATAAGTTATAAATCCAGGTTAATTTGTTTTATTAATCTGTTTTATTATTCATACTGTAGGGAGGCAATAAATTATTACCTCCCTTACTGAATTGGCATCTCCATTAGGGATCTCCAAGGGTGTTACATGATAATCAGAACACTGTTCTTGACTTCTTTTGTCTCTGTTCTTTTAATAGAAGAGATTTCATTTCAGACTCTGCCCTGCCATGTGGCAGTTTGAACTTAATTACTATATCACAGCCCAGCACTTTAGCCACTAGGCCATGGTAACTCCCCAGATGGCAATAAAATTATCGAAGTTTATAAAACATAGTACTGTACTGTTCTGTACTGCATATAACTGTGTTATATAAGCTTGAATGATTTTACTTCAATATAAATACACCATGTGTGTTGTATATCCTCTCACTCTCTCTATTAGCATACATTTTTGATACTAGGTTCTTTAGCCTTAGTTAGGCAATGAGCCAAGGAGAAGAAAAAACTCAAACCAGCTTTACACCACTTAAAAATTGACCTTGTGTCATATTTTCCTGTGGCAGAGGGCTGAAAATAGTAGCCCAGTTCATATACCTCAGTAGGAATATCTCATCTACAAAGAGTAATGTCAACATACATATTGTTAAAGCATGGATTGCTATTGATAGATTATTAACTGTAAGGAAATCTGATCTCTCTGATAAAATAAAATGAGAATCCTTCCAGGCTGTGTCAGTACTACTGTATAGCTGCACCACATGAACTCTAACAAAATGCTGGGAGAAAATTCTAGGTGGGAAGGATGTTGTTTTAGAACAAACCCTGGAACCAGCACCCCAAAAAACAGCTGTTGTATAGCTATTTACCACCTATCTCACAAACCAGCCAAGACAGAAGAATAAGACATGCTGGAGAAGTAAGGGTGCCATCTAGAGGATTTATCGAGAGTGATAGTCAATAGTGATGGATTGCAAGAGAGAGTCAAAGGAATCTATGGTGTCTGCATGCCGAATGATGATAATGATGATTACAATACAGTGTATTTTCTGTTTTTTTTTTTGTTAGTTATATCTTGTTAACTGTATTAAGGGTTGTGATTTGGTGGGGGCTAGAGATATTTGTAGTTTTTCTACTTTTGTGGGATTCTTCATCTCTGGGCAGTTAGGGATAATAAAATAAAATAAATGATAAAACCTGGGAATCCTTATTCCGTTACCAGACCTGAAGTCCGAGAAGTTTGACTGTATCTATTGTGTTGATAACCTGGATTTTTCTTTCCCTCCTGTAAATAACAATTTCCTCATTTCTATCTTTTATCTGAATTGTTTTGTTCAATAAAAGAATATTTCTATTTTTGATTTTATTAAACCAACACAGCAGTTCAGATTCATTCTTTCACTACTGAAATGTTGTATTTGTCAAAGGCCTCGTATTTGAGGAGGAAAAGCTAGCCAATTAGCTGTGTTTGACTTCAATATCTCACCTACAACTCAACTAGTGGCTTTAAAATGTGGATCAGCTAGGGGTGGGTGATATTGGTCATTATTAAATATCAATGGCAATCCACAGCCTACCTATATGTCCAACTTTAACTGGTGGACTTGGCGGGAACGGATAGGACCCTCCAAGCCTGCTGGGCATATGGGAGCGTAACAGTATATATACATGATTTTTAAGTCAATAGTTTGTTGGTAACTTTATTTTTAAATGAGTAAGAACTCATTAGTTTGTGCACAGTTGAACAGTTTCAGGTATTGCAATTGGTTGTTTTCATGTTTTCACGTATAGTAAATAATTAAACAACAGTATTCGATGCATGGAAGGGACCCTAACAGGTACTACCAGACCAGTTCAGAGTGGAGCTGGGAATAATGGCAATGAAGGAGTACTCTACATTCCCCAAAGCTACAGGACTGGAGCCTGATCATCAAATGTAGTTTAGTGTCATATTCAGAACACTCATTGGGTGGGGTGGGTATCTTCACCCTGTGCAGAGATTTAGTCTGCATATTCTACAGCCCCATCTGACTGGACTCACACAAATAGAGAAGGTTGCCTTTATGAATAAATAAATCTGTGAAAGTTGTGATTTTGTTGATTTAGCTCTTTGCTTTGATTTCTTTATAAGAGAATATTTATGAAGAGTATAGAAATATTATGAATTTTTATGAAGGCAAATCAATTTTTACTTGGTCTATAGAAGCCTAACTAAATCATTCATTTTTTTCTGAATGTACTTTACACTCTGCAGAAATGAAAATTAGCACATTTTTTTTGTCCTCATTGTGATCATAATTACTTCTTGAAAATATCTAACCACAAAAAGCATTTATTTGTATGAGAATATGGAGACAATATAGAAAATCAAATTGGCATATTTTGCTATAACGATAACATCATCAGAAATTAAATTTTATTTTGCCAAAACAAGTCGGCTTCTGACAAAGTCATTCTGATAAAGCCATCCTTATAGGGAAACTTTCATTTAATTTTCCATTTTCTATTATACCACTGGATTTTTTCCCACATCTTACCTATATATGTATATATATATATGTGTGTGTGAAATAAGCACAGGTAACATCAACTGGAATTTGATTCTTATTTCAATGTTGATAACTGTTGTCATTTATTAAGTTTAGCTTAGCACAAGGCTAAAAATATGAGGCACCCAGTGAAAATCAAACTCATTAGATATGGTAGTACATCAAAACTACCTGAGTCTCAGGAAAAAAAAAAGGAATATTATATATTTGATTTATATATTTAACAAAATCTTTTTAATTGATACTATAAACAATATTTGTTCGCCAATGGCCCGGGAGACCTGGGTTCAATCCCAGGTCGAGTCATACCAAAGACTTTAAAAATGGAACTCGATACCACCTTGCTTAACACTCAGCATTATAAGGTACGGTTCAAGGGTAAAGTGGAGCAATCCAGGGAATGGAGTAGCGCCCTCCCCTACACCTTGGTGTAGAAGCTATCGAAAAGGGAGCCTTCGGGTCACCCTCGACTATGGTCGCTAACTTTTTTAACTATAAACAATATATTTCAACACTATTTCAATCAATTGTACAGGAAGTATTTATTGAATTATCATTGAACTGATATATATAGATATATATATCACATACCATTCATCATGGGGGTGTCATCATGGTGTAATGGTTAAAGCGATGGACTGTGAAATTGTAGTAGGCGAGTTCGTATTCCAGTTGCACTATTATGTTCACTTTCGGACAAATACTCGTGGGAAAGGTATGAACCCTGTTATCCTCCGAGCTATGGGTTAAATAGTACCACTGCTGTTCTTCTAGGAGAATAGCTTTGGCATTAAAAAACCTACAAAGGTTGATATGCCATTAAAACAAAGAAACCAAACCAAAGAAACCAAACCATTTGTGTATATGTATTTTTATATTTGGTATTTTGATAACTTGGCAGAAAGATAGCATTGTATGGTGTGTATTCTCTTTAAATAGCCCAGTTGGCTGGGGCTGTAGAATACACTGACTGCATTTTTGCAGAAAGGTAAGAGCCCACAAACGAGTGTCCTGTATATGACACTAAATAATCTGATGGTGAGGCTCCAGTAATGTTGGAGCTTTGGGGAATGCTGAGTACCTCTTCATGGCTCCCAGGTCCACTCTGGCCAGGAGTGGAAGCACCTGGGTCAAATAGAACTGTTTGACATTTAAACAGTGTGCAAACAAATAACTTATGCTAAATTGAATTGTTTGAAATAGAACAGTTTGTTCCTTTAACTGTGCAAACAAATGATTGATGTTTAATTGAATTGTTAGTGATACAAAGCAATACTTGGAACCATTTAACTTTGTTTTGTTGACTTATGCTAAATTGAATTGTTAGAAATAGAACTGTTTGATCATTTAACTGTGTGTATCTTTAAAATGTACTTACAAATCATATATTTAATATAAATGTGTAAAAACAGGATTTGACTTTGAATAACCAACAATGGTTGATATGCCATTAAAACAAACTAAACCAACCAAACCTCTTTTTAAACTGACCACATTTTTGTGCTACATTTAAATATAAATGATATTTATCATTTTACTTCTTATGAGTTTTTCACTCTAGCGTTCACTGGTAGGCTTTCACTGGAGTCTGAGTGACAGCAAGTCTCCTTAGGTCTCGAGGACTCTTCAGAGTATTCAGGCTGATCTTAACAATGTTATTGTCTGAATGTTGTCAATTCTTCTGCTGATTTCAAACTATTCCGGTCCCCTTTCCAATCCTTTGGGACCATTCCAAGAGCCCCAACTATAATTGGTATCACTGTCACCTGGATGTTCCACTGTTTTTTTTAGTTCTCTGGCAAGGTCCAAGTATTTGTCTTTTCATTTTTTTTTTTATTTTTACTCTGTGATCTGCAGGAGTGACAAAATCCACAAGACTATATGTTCTTTATTTTTTGTTAATTAGCACTAGGTGTAGTCTTTTAGCCAGGATTATATATTATTATTATATTGTTATATAATTATATAATATATTATTATACTATTATATATTATATATAAAAATTATTTTAGCCAGGATTATGCAATCTGTTTCTATCTTAAAATCCCAGAAAATTTCATGCATCTCATTTTTCTGGTTTGTATCTCTACCATTTGCCTAGTGAGTAGAGTGTTCGCCAATGGCCTGGAAGACTGGGATTCAATCCCAGGTGGAGTCATACCAAAGAATCAAAAAATGGTACTTGATGCTGCATTGCTTAACACTCAGCATCATAAGGTAGGGATCAAGGGTAAAGTGGAGCAATCAAGGGAAAGAAGTAGTGCCCTTTCCTACACCTCAGTGAAGTAGCTATTGAAAAGGAAGCCTCCAACACCCTCGACTAAGGTTGCCAAATTTACTTTTTACTTACATTTACCATTTGGTACCATATTATTATTATTATTATTATTGTTACTCCTTGCAAGCTTTTCACACCAGATTTTGCTGATGGCTTTTCACTAGAATCTGAGTGACTGCAAATTTTCTCAAGTCCCCAGTCCTTTTCTCAGTATTCAGGCTGATCTTAGCAATGCAGTAGTTTGAATGGTCTCTGCTTGTCCTCCAATTTCCAACTTTTCAGCTGCTTTACCAATCCTTTGGGGATCATTCTGAGTGCACCAATTGCAATTGGTATCACATTCATGTTCCATAAATTTTTTTTAGTTCTCTGGCAAGGTCTAAGTACTTGATAATCAATTATGTGTTCAATCCTTACCAGGAGCCAAGCTACTGTACATGTAGAGACACACTAAACAAAACCTTGCTCTTCATAAATTATAATCTTTCTCCAATGAATGTTCAGTAAGTATAGTTGTAATGGCCCTGTTGATAAGGGTTAGAATATACAAACTCTATCTTTTGCAGAGGGGTGACCTGAGTTCAATTCCTGAACAAATCTGTTTATGTTTATCTTAAAGGTGCTAGAATCTGGCTTAGGGTCAATAGGGTTGAGATAGAAATATTCTTAATTATCAAGCAGAATTATCAATGCTAGATAGCAACACTTGAAACCATCTAAACTGTGTGCAAACAAATGTTAATATCAAAAGGAATTATTACTGTTTGATAACAATACTTGAAACCATTTAAACTGTATGCAAACAAATGAGCTCAGACTCATTTAAAAATTAATGTTGCCCACAAACTATTTGCTCTCTCTCTCTCTCTCTATATATATATATATATACATAAACAGCTGGAATTGAATAACCCACAAGGGTTGATATGCAATAAGACACCACCAAATCAAACCAAATCATAAATTCCCACAATTGCACCCACAAAGGTTACAGCAGCTGTGCCATCAACAAAACCTTCATTGGATGATCACCCTGGGGTCAGACATGCTTATAGGACTGAAACATCATTACTATTAACCCAGAATGCCCTGGCAATACCTTACAATACCACCAGGCTTTGTTGGTTTTACATCTCAGTAAATACAGGTGTGTTTAGCATAATATTATTGGAGGAAATGGAATTGAAGACACCAGTTCAAATCCTGGATGAGGCTGTTTGCATTTCCCTTTGTATTAATACTTTGGAATGGGCATGAATTTATCTGTTCCTCTCCCACCTACGAGTAAATTGGCTTTGGTGTAGGAACCAGTCTAGGAGTAGGAAAACTCTGAATTCAAACCAGCTGTACTCGGTTTAAAAATTGACCTTGTGTCTCATCCTGCTTGTGGCAAAAAGATTTGGTTAATACATACTTTGTTTGGGACTTCATGCTTATCCCAGTGTCTATTCCACTCTTTCTTGTCCTGGGTATGACATTAAACTGCATCTTTTTGTTAGACACCAATCTTAGAGTTTGAGGAATATAAAATACCCTTCATTACTATTACTCCTGGGTCCACTTTGTCTCAGGGTGGTAGTACCTGTTAGGGTCCCATCTATGGGTAAGATAGAACTGTTCAATCTTTTACTAGGGATTATTATTAATATAAAAAAGAATTAGTGTTAAATAGCAATACTTGAAACCATTTTACGGTGTGCTAACAATAAGTAGTTCTACATGAACCCATTTAGGTGGGTGCAAACAAATGAGCTCTTACTTATGTAAAAAATAAAGTACAAACTAATCACTTAAAATATAATAAGTACATATTTATATATATGTGTATATATATATATGTATATTATATATAAAAAGAGATTTGTCATTAAATAACCATCAAGGGTTGATATGCCATTAAACCAAATAATCTTTCCTAACCTAACCTAACCTAACCTTTCACTTTTCAAAAGCCTGTAAAATCTCCTTTTAGCATTGCCATTGATCTCTCCTTAATCTCATCTATGTAATTTCATCAAGGATTTTAGCTTTGGAAAAGCTAGAAATTGCAGGGAGACAATTTGAACTATAAGAGCAATGTTATTACAAAAATAAACTTCAACTCATTTGATAATTGTTTATGTGGCAGTCACACAGTACACAGGTTCATTAAATGGCATTTCACAGCTTATTGAATAACCTCATGGGAGAGTACGTTCATGCATGTGCAGTAAAGTTCTCTCTAATCAATTGCCAAGCTATATTATGCAACTGGTTCTTCATAGATATAATTCCTGTATAAGTAATTACATGCTGAAAATCAAAATTATATTTGAACAGTCTCATAGAGGGGCTGAAAGAAAGAAAGAAAGAAAGAAAGAAAGAAAGAAATGATTGTAGGAAAATCAAAAGAAAAGAAAGAAAAATGAAAATGAGTAAATAGAAACAAGGAAGAAAAAGATGAAGGTGTCAATAGAAGAATATATATATATATATATATATATATATATATATATATATATATCAAGAATATAAGAAATAGAAAGTATTTTTGTCAGCACACCTAAAAAAAGAATTAGAAGGGGAGTCCCCATGGCATAATGGCTAAAGTGATAGACTCTGGTCTTGAAGTAAGAAAGTTCAAACTCCAGTCACACAGTTACATTCACTTTCAGTGAAAGGTATGAATCCCCTTATCCTCCAAGTTTAAATAGTATCACTATTATCCTTCTACAGAAATGGCTTTGGCTTTAAATAACTCACAAAGGTTGATATGCCATTAAACAAAGAAACCAAGCCAAACCTAAAAAATTAGCTGTATACCAGTGACCAAAACAACAAAGTACTATTCAATTGTTTTAAAAAGCAACACCCAAATGAAACTATTCATTTTTATTCCTACTGCAATTTTTACTACAGCTTACAATTAGAATAAACCAATTCACCTTTTCATTCATTCATAAAAATGAAACTGAAACCTACTAACCTATTTACAAACTGTCAAATATTTCATATTTAAGAATTTTTCCATTGAAACAGAAGAAATCTTCACTTGCATTTTTACTGATTCTCAAAAAACAGCAGAAACTGAAAGAATTAGAAACTTGAGTTCTGGAACAATGGATCAAATTTCAAATATAACTTACAGCTATACCAGTTGTTCGAGCATCAGGCAGGAGGTTGTGAGTTCAGTTGTTGAGTCCATTACAATGAAACTGTTAAACTATCTCTGATTTACAGTCTTCCTTCTAGGTAAGGTGTAAAATAAAGAAAGTTGATGCTTGACCAATTTGTTCTTTCCATATATTGTGGGTGGGATTGGCTCCAATAACCAACTATGGAACAGAAAGGTTTTTTAAAATTTTGTTTTTAGGACAGTTTTAGTACCATTTTATTACTGTACAAAATGAGAATGATCACTGTACATTCTAGAATGATCATTGTATATTTTACAGTCTGCTTCCAGGTTACTTTTAACAAGATTATTCCTGATATAAATTTTTTATAATTTTGGTAAAGAGCATTCAACGGTAAAAGCATGTATTAAAGTCAATAATTAAAACATGAATTCTGATTGACACCCCCCATATATATATATATACATATGTGTTAGGGTAGCATAGACACAGAGTCAACAGTGCTGGCCAACTGTCAGTTTCTCACCTCAGCATTCATCAGGCCAATTTGACTCTGTGTCTACACTGTCCTAACTTAAATATATACTACACTCTACCAATGATATTGAGTACTCTTTATTTAGAAATATAGCAACCTACATCACCAATATATATATATATATATATATATATATATATATATATATATATATATATATATATATATATATATATATAATATTATAACAGTGTTAGTTGTCACTATCTCACTTTGTTGGTTTGTGGCAGACCAAATGCATTATAATTTGGAGAGTGCTCAATATCTATGATAGAGCTATTATATAATAATAATAATAAGTAAATATGTATTAGTTTTTATATATATTTGATTAAATATGTATAAAAACTAATATATCTTTACTTATTTTATACATATATATATATATATATATATATACACATATATATATATGTGTGTGTGTGTGTGTGTATACATATAGAAATATATATATATATATATATATATATATATATATTGCATGGTTGTATCTGTGAACCTGGGTTTCATGCTTTAGGCATTTGTCAGACAGTGGGAAAGGTTTTCAGAAAACGACCGATTAATATGGTTGGTGGCATGCATCTTTACATATATACACATATTTCTGCAATCTGTTGTTGGGATGGGTATAGACAAAGGAAGAGAGTATATATATATATATATATATATACATATAAACTAAAAAGTAATTAAGATCTCACTTTCTTACTATTGTTTCATAATTCTAATTTTCATATTCCTTCTATAGAATAGTAGACACTATCATCAGTTGTAAAAGTTACATTTGATGACTGTATCTACTATATTTATATATTATAATTTGTTTGGATTCATTCTTCTTTTTCTCTCTAGTCATCTTCTATTATATATATATATATATATATATATATATATATATTTGTAACATGGTCACAGTAGCATGATGGGCCCATAGGAATATATGAGTTGTAGTCATGGGCTCCAAATCCATGTGTGCAGTGTTGTCAGTCGAATGAAGGTTCGTAGTATTATTAGCATCAAACTGCTGTGTCTGTGAGGATTGTTTGGAGATTGAAACACACAAAATACAGCTCAGCTCTTAAAAAAAAAAAAAAAAAAAAAAAGAAGAAGAAGAAGAAGAAGAAGAAGAAGAAGAAGAGTGAAAAAGGAAGTACTAATATCTTAGTTGTTGAAAAAGTTAATTGATAAGCAGAAAGAAAAGAGAAAGATGTAGATAAGAGAGAAGGAAAAAGACAGAGGAGAAAGAGATAGGAAGGGTAGAAAGAAGAAGGAAGAGGAGAAAGAAAAAGAAGAGTGAAGAAGCAAGTACCAATGTCTTACTATTCATTGTTGCTAGGTTAATATTGAGTAGCCATCATAGTGTACAGTTGATGTAAGTGACATTACAAAGATGTATTTACACAGCACTTGATTGGTTGATCATTACATAGTCTAGGGAGACTGATCACAAAATACTGAGTACACATTCTACATCTTATTGCACCCTGATTTGCACTTTGGCTGCCTGAAAGGATTAATCGGTCTTCTACATCACTTATCAATAAATTTGCTCAGTCAATGACATGTAACTGTCAAAATTCCAGGCAACTGAAAAATCAGAACTCTTTTTGGTAGATCTAAGAACAAGGGTTGAATAAAAAATATTTTCTTCTAATAAAAATTAGTTTATAATTAACTGGGTTTGAATCTTGTTTTATTTTACTGTTTGTCCATTTTACACTTTTTTAGATTGTTAAGAAAGACACAAACTTTTTATAAATGGATATTCTGATGATTGTGTCTACCATAAACATTATAAAAGTCAACTACACTTTACTCCAGGAGACAAATACAAAGAAAATCTCTCTCTCTCTCTCTCTCTTTCTTTCTCTCACTCTCTCTCTCTCTTTCTCTCTCTCACACACACACACACACACACAAATATATCTATCTATCTATCTATCTATCTATCTATATATATATATATATATATATATATATATATATAATATAATTATGAAGACTAGCAGTCAAATGTTCATAATCAACCACATGAAAAAACATTATTGCCTGCACCAACTCTTCTGGCTTATGGAAATTTTTTTATTTTCTTTATTTCAATGAGTTTTCTTCTCTTGTTCAGGCTTTTTTTGATTGACAATATCCCATGTTTGCTTTCTCTGATGTAAACTTTGTTGTCACTGACAAAATTCTTAGAAGTAAAATGACCAAATCAAAGGGTTTGATTTTTAGGATCTAAAAAATATCTTAACTGTTGTCAAAATATCTTATTATGCACACATTTTTAAAAACAATATTCAAATTTTGACTTCATATATATATATATATATATATATATATATATATATAAGTGTGACTACACATTGGCATGATGGTTAGAGTGTTCACTAATGTACTTGATGCCTCCTTGCTTAACACAGCATTATAAGGTATGGATCAAGGGTAAAGTGGAGCAATCCAGGAAAAAGAGTAGCGTCCTCCCCTGCACCTTGGTGTAGTAGCTATCAATAAGGGAGCCTTCAGGTCACTCTTGACCTTGGTCAACTAATATGTTTGAGTGTGTGTGTGTGTGTGTGTGTGTGCATGTGTATATATATGTGTGTGTGTATGTGCATATGCGTGCATATATATATATATATATATATATATATAAAGACCAAATGATGATATAAATAATCATAAATAACAGATATGAAGAGATCACCTAAACTCAGCCTGAAAACCAGAGTTAGTGTTGATTAACCAGAAAAAAAGAACTTGTCATCTTGTAGATTTTGCCATCCAGGATGATCAAAGAATAAAAATAAAAGAAAGCAGGAAAATAGACAAATACTTAAACCTTGCAAAAGACTTGAAAAAACTGTGGAATGTTATGGTGATGGTAGTACCATTTGTTATTAGTGTACTTGGAATGGTGTCCAAAAGCTTGAGAAAAAGACTGGAGAAATTGGAAATCAGAAGACCATACAGATTACAACATTGTTAAGTTTGACTAAAATACTGAGAAGAGTCCTGGAGACCTGAGAAGATTTGCTGTCAATCAGACTTCAGCGAAATACCTCCAGCTAAAGCTGAGGTAGAAAACTCACAAGGAAAAACTAATGACCATCCATAAAGCCTTACAACCCAGAGATGACATTAACAGATGACATTAACAGATGACATTATATATACAAAGAAAAGGAGGAAAAGGATTGAAGACAGCATTGAAGACAGTGTTGAAGCATTAATACAACAACTCCAAGAATACACAGAAAAGCATGGAGGGAGACTGATTACAGTCACCAGAAAAAATGCTGACAACACAAGGATTAATAGAAGAGAAATAACCAGAAAAAAATAGGAAGAGAAAGACCTTGATGAATGTTGTAAATGACTAAAAAATGACATCTTACATGAGAAAACATAGATGTAGCTAAGAAGGGGAAATATTTAGAGAGAAACTGAATCTTTTCTAACAGCAGCACAAAACAACGCCATAAGGACTAATCGCATCAAAGCAAGAATAGATAAAACGCAACAAAACAGCAAATGTAAGTCATGTGGTGATAGTGATAAAACAATAAATCACATAAGTGAATGCAGTAAATTAGCACAGAAAGAGTATAAGACTAGACATGACTGGGTGGGCAAGAAGATCCAGTGGTAATTGTGCAAGAAATTGAAGTTTGATCCTTTGTGAACAAATGATATATGCACATCCCTGAATCTGTTCTGGAGAATAAGATGCACAAATTCCTCTGGGATTTTAAGATACAAATGGATCACCTAATCTCAACCAGACAACCAGATCTTGTAATAATCAACAAAAAAAGAGAATCTATTGATTGTGGACTTTGCTTTCCCAGCTGACCACAGAGTAAAATTGATAGAAAGCAAAAAGAAAGATAAGTACCAGGACCTTGCTAGGGAATTAAAAAAACTGTGGAACATGAAAGTGACGATTATACCAATTGTAATTGGTGCTCTCGTACAGTCCCCAAAGGATTAGAACAGGGACTGGAGGACTTGAAAATAAGAGGATGAATGGAAACCATATAAACTACAGCATTGTTGAAATCAACCAGAATACTGTGAAGAGTTTTGAAGACTTGAGGAGATTTGCTGTCACTCAAACTCCAATGAGAAACCATCAGGTAATGGTGGTGTGAAAAATTTGAAAAGAGTGACAATTATAATAAAAAAACTATGGAACGTGAAAGTGAGAGTGATACCAATTGTTATTGGTGTACTTGGTACAGCCACCAAAGGCTTGTTACAGGGACTGAAGGACTTGGAAATAAGAGAAGACCATCCAAATTGCAGTATTGATGAGATCAGCCAGAATACATAGAAGAGTCCTGGAGACCTGACGAGACTTGCTGTTACTCAGATTCCAGTGGAAAACAATCAGCTAACACTAGTGTGAAGAACTCTCAAATGTGTAAAATAATAATGATAATAATAATAATAATAATAGTTGATGGAAATACTAGAAAATAATAAATTAAACCTAATAGTGTGAATAAATTAACAAATCATAAAATCAATATCACCACAAAAATAAACTTGACTTCCCTTTCTAGAATGCAACACAAACTAGATTACCCTTCCCATCATGCCCTGCACAACAGTATACAAAGGGATACAAACTACTTGGTAGTGACTTAATCTGATGAACTAATAGCTGAGAAATAGAGTCATTAAACACTGTTGACTCTGTGTCTACACTATCCAAAATGTGGATGCACCGTGGTGTAATGATTATTGTCATAGGAAATGGACACGGCAACACAAGTTCAAATCCTGGATGAGGCTGATTGCATTTCACATAGTACTAATACTCTTGGGAAAGGTATGAATCCAATTCTCTCTCCAGCTATGGATAAACAGTAGGACAGACTGGGTTCTTTAGCCTTGGTTTGGCAACTAGTCTAGGAGAAGGAAAACTCTGAATTTAAAATCATTATACTCTGCTTAAAAATTGACTTTGTGTCACATCCTTCCAATACAGAAAGGTTGGGTACATACATACACTCTCCAACCCTATATATATATATATATATATATTTACCCAACCCCTCCGATCGGACAGGATATGACACAAGGTTTAACAGGTTTGAATTCAGAGTTTTCCTTCTCCTAGACTAGTTGCCTCACCAAGGCTGAAGAACCCAGTCTGTCCTACTATTTACCCATAGCTGGAGGGAGAATAATTGGATTCATACCTTTCCCAAGGGTATTAGTGCTATGTGAAATGCAATCAGTCTTGTCCAGGATTTGAACTCATGTCATCATGTCCATTTCCTACGATGATAACCATTACACCACGGGCACTTCCTTATATATATATATGTATATATATATATATATATATAAAGTTAAAATAGCATTGAAATAGAGTCACTGGTCCTTGGCAACTGTCAGTTTTTTGCCTATGTGTTCATCAGGTCATGTGATTTTGGATTGCATTTAATGTGTTTGTATACCTACTGGCAATGGGGAGGCCAGACTAGGTAAGTCTTGCTTATCTATCTTGTGGTTTGTTAATTGATCTACACTACAATGTTTGGTTCATTGCTTTCCAATTTTATCATATTATTATTTTTTGCTGTTATTTCCATTATTATTTTCCTACTTCTGTTGACATTTGCCTATTTTCCTTGTTTTATCAATCAGTGATTTTGTCTTATCCACTTGTCACATTCCAACCTTAATCTGTTTATTGCTTCTATTTCCTGTTTTATTTACATATCTTAATACCCACACATCTGTTCTTTTTCATTTATTTTAGCACATATTTATTTTGTTTATTTATTTATAAACCCCAAGTACAAAATGTAAAAAATACGACATCAACAACAAACCAAAATCACTTGGCCTAATGAACACATAGATGAGAAACTGGTTGTTGCTGAGCACTATTAACTGTACACTATCCTAATTTAGATATATTATTTATAAATATAGCAAACTACATTATATATATATATATATATACATTTGTGTCTGTGTACATATATATAGCTTGCGAGGATCACGAATCCACAAGGCACGCTGGTGCAAACAACGTAATTCTCCTGTCGGAGAATGTAAATCGAATGATGGGGCTATGAATCAGGTTTACCCCCACAGTATTCACGAGCCCATTGCTGACCATCAGCTTCCGGGAGACATTCCTTGCAAGCCAAGAATTTAGTGGCCCAAGGGTAATCAGATAGCTACCTGGACAAACTTAGACCAGAAGCTTTCTTTTTACTCACCACCCATCTTGAGGGCCCCATTGATAAAAAAATAACATCTTTCAGCAGAATTATATATGATGTTTTTCTTGAGTGCTTTCGTGCAGTAACGTATAAAAAAGATAAAACTGAAAGAAAACGAACTGAATAGATGACGATATAGAAAGGATTTCAACATGAATGATATGCACGCGGAACCACCTTTCTCATGTGATTACGCAAAATCAAGAAACGGTTGTTATGACATCAACAGCCGTAAGTAAACGCATTTTTAAATCACAAACTGCACTAAAATGAAGATGAACGAACGTCCAATGTAATGTCTGCTTTTAGTTGATCTGGTGTATATATAGATATATATTTCTTTTAAAAACCCTGTCCGGTGGCAAAAGCTACTTGGTAGCACCAGGAGTAGCAGTACCGCCTTGAGCTACCAAAACTGTGTTATCACCCTGGTTGGTGGCTGATGAGGACAGAGTATCGCACATATATATATATATACAAGTTGACCCATGAATCTTGTGGGTCCTCATTATAACACCAGTATAGAAAGATATTGATATTTTTAAGAAATTAATAAATCTAATTAGCAATTCACAATTATCTCAATTTTATTGAGAATTTTAATTAATAAAAAATGAAATTTCTCAAGGTAGTAAAATCTGGAAAATTTTCATTCAGTAACAAATTGGACTGGAAATTGCTTTTCTCAGAAAGTTACAACATTTCAAGAATAATGCTCTAAAAAGTTTTGCTAGAATGCATCATTTATTTGGGTTATGTTACACGTATACAAACATAATTAGAATTTTAGTAATATATATATATATATATATATATGTATTCTTTAATCCAGTAAATCCGGAGTAGGGAACAATTCCGTCAGAACAATTAAATTATTCAAATTTCAAATATTTAAATATTCCTGGTAAAGAGCTCAATGTAAATTAAAATCACAGAGCAAATAATTTCAGAGTCTTTGATTTATATCGATGCTCTCAACTGGATGGAAATAAATTTATTATTCTAATATGACCTAATATTGATTTTTTCTTGAAATAATATATATATATATTGTGTGTGTGTGTGTGTGTGAAGGGTAAATTGTCTAAATTACACAAAAATGAAAATAACGCTTATATCTCATGTTATCAGATATATTTACAAAAATTACATTAAAATATCTTGAAATGCTATAGATAAAAATGAATTAAAAAATCACCAATGGCTTCAAGCATGACCTCCAGACAACTTTGAAATGCCCAGCAAGCCTTTCTAACAGTCTCCTTGTTTAAATTGATGAATACTGCCCTTATTCTTGCCTTCAGTTCATCTTTGCTGTTGTACTGAGTTTTAATGGTCTATCATTCAACTAGGGCCCCACACATAATAATCAAGGAGATTGCAATCTAGGGAGTTAGGTGGCCAGATGTTAGGGGTGATGTGATTGCAGAAATATTCTCACAGCCAACACTGGCTTTTTCTGCCAGATATAAGTTTTTCCTGTAGCTGCCTTCTTGATCCAGGGCAGCACTACCTCCTCCAGGCACTTGATGCAGGCCCCTGTGTTAAGTCTGAGGCCATGTGCTAAGAAGAATGGAGGTATAATATAACCATCGCTAGTGATTTTTATCATTAAGGGTTTTTGGACTATTGTTATTTCCACAATGTTTTGGCCGGTATGTCCTCCTGCCTTCTTCAGGTGTTTGTCAAACTCGGGAACCTACACGGAACTTAGAACTACATACATGATTGAATCCACGGGGGTCGCCTGTTCTGATTCCATAAGCCATAACTGGGTACAAGTATGAAGTATTCCTGTATTGTTACTCGCCTGCAGTCATGATTGAACCTGCAACCCCCAGATGATTGTATAACAGTTATAGGCATTGGTTCCCTAAGCTTCAAAGGAGACAATCATCTGGAGGCTGCAGGTTCAATCCTGACTGCAGGCGAGTAACAATACAGGAATACTTACCACTTATACCCAGTTATGGCTAACGGAATCAGAACAAGCAACCCTCATGGATTTAATAAAGGATGTAGTTCAAAGTTTCGTGTAGGTTCCCGAGTTCAATAAACATCTGAAGAAGACTGGTGGACATATCAGCTGAAATGTTGTGGAAATAACAATAAAGATGAAGACAGTAGTCCGAAAACCCTTAATGATAAAAATCATCAAGCTTCGTCTCAGAAATTTAGACAACTAACATTGCTAGTGACCATCCCAAGCACCATGATTTATACACCATGATGGTTTATAGTAGATGTCATTTTTTACATTTTTACATGATTTATTTATTCATTTACATCAATATGAAAATGAATTTTTCCTCAGATTAACACTGGAACATTTTGAAATCTTCATATTGGAGCCTCCAGTATGAATGCCAAATAGTACACCATGGCATTTCCAAATTTTAGGAGGGGTGAGTTGCATTATGTTTTCCTTACAGAGAGGGCTCAATTGACTCTAGTTTGTTGCACAGTAGACATAACCTGAAACAAACAAAGCTCATGCACTAAATTAATGGTAACAATTACCTGTCATACCCTATCTACCATATATACTTATGTAATGAAAGCCTATTAAGACCAATTTTTCATCCAAAAAAATAAGGGGTCATTCATTACACAAGATATGCAGTTGAAATGTTGAAGCTTACCTTGTTTCTAGGTTTAAGCTTGCAATAACCTTGATCTAGACTATCCCTGCAAAGCCTACACTTTCTTACCACTATTGCACTTTCAGGGTCGTTAACTATATCCTCATCAACACCATGAGGACAATGACATATTAGCAGCCAGCTCAATGCCGTATACACTTAGAGTAACAGACCAGTCCACAAACAGATGAAACTACAGTAAAACTTCATTAGCAGAGCAGCAATGCATAGCAGCTCTGGCCATTTGAGCTGGCCTTTGAGCTGCTAGCCTTATAACTTCAATCCATGTGCTAACAACACCACTTGGGCCAATGACACTTCATCGACTTATTCAAAGCTAACATCGATCCAACTCCAATTAATTGCGGAATCAACCACTGGGATGTTGATTAGCCTATGTCTGCAATCCAAATTGTCCAACTCTCCAGTCATCTGCAGACTATCTGGCCATATAGCTGTACCAGCAGTCTGTTTAAGATCATCTAGACCCACTGTCACCAAAAGCTCTAGACAGTCAAGTCCATCATACGTTTGATATAACAGGAACTTCATTCAAATTTCTTCTCTTGTATTTATTACCAAATAAATGTTGGATTTAAATTTACCCACTTGCCTTTGTCATCCTTGACTTTTCTTGTGGAATCAACCTATTTATTAGCCCCGCAACAACTTTAATAAAGGCAACTAGTAAAGATAATAAAGTTTTACTAATTATAACATGTGTACATATAATAGGTACAAATATGATAAATAGTAAAAAAAAATTACGTAAAAAAATTTATTATCTTTGTTTAGTTATAGTAGGCTACATCAAGGTCTAGACTACATTGTTTATTTAGTTTATTGCAATTGGTTTTGATTGTATTACAGTAGTTTTGAAAGGATAAGTGTTTGAATGTTTTCTTTTATGTCATTGGAGGTCAAAGAAATATTTTTGTAGGCTAGCATAACCAAAAGTTAGGGACCACTCATTACATGAAGTTATTTATTACTGGAGTATATATATATATATATATATATATACTTAGAGAGAGAGAGAGAGAGGGAGAGAGAGAGAGAGGTAGTGTAATGGTTATTATGAAAGAAAATGAACACAGTTTTAAATTTGTTTATGTTTCACTTAACACTGTGACCTTAAGAAGACCATGACTTCATTTCTCCACCCTCATGGGTAATATAGTAGGTTAGATTGAGTTATTTAGTTTTGTTAGAATAAATAGGAGGGACTCTGAACTCAAAACCAGCCCTGACACAGCCAAGCAGTGGGCAAATCAATGGGCAACCAACTCATTACTTTCTCTTAAGAGAACAACAGGGTTCAAACAAAGTACAAGTATACATCAGTATATAATTTTGAGCAAATATTAAATTTTACACTCTTCAAAAAATAATAACTGTTTCATAAATGTATATTTTATAGCTAATAATTTTTAAAATCCTAAAAGCAACATCCTACAGCTTTAAGGCCACTTACCTCCCATCTAAAAAACCATCCAAGATGAACAAGACACGTGAAGCACTGCTGGAGAAGAAAGGATAAACTCATAAGGGACATTATTTTATGGACACTTACATATGACAGTGTTGACAAACCAACAAGAACTCACATCAGTTCTGTTTGGACACTGAATGTAGTCTGGAGGACCTGCTGGGAGTGATAGATGATAGGGACAGATGGAGAGAGAAAGTCTGGGAAATCCATGCTGACAGTGCAACTAGAAGACAATGATGATGATGATGAATTCTTAAAATAACCATGGAATTTTCACAGATAGATATACAGTGTAACCCGGATATAAGAGAGATTTTCTCAGGTCCCAAATTAGAACCTGTGTTAATGTATATAAAATAGACCAAACCCAGGTATAAGAGACTTTTCAGGTCCTGACAACTCTCTTATATGTGGGTTACACTGTACTACATTTTGATTTTTGTTTGTTGGTTGGTTTTTATGGAATATCAGCCCTTGTAGGTTATCTAATGCCAAATTCTGTTTGTACATATATATATTAAATATATGTGATTTGTAAATGAATAGTTTGTAATATTTTAAACAAGCCAGAGTTCATTTGTTTGCACACAGTTAAATGGTTTCAAGTTTTGCTATTTAACACTAATAGTTATATGTATACACAGGTAAATGGTTTCAAATATTGATATTTAACACTAATAATTCTGTTCAACACTATTCATTCATTTAAACACCATTAAATTGTTTTAAGTATTGCTATGTAATATTAAAACATTTCAACATCAGTCATTTGTTTGTACAGAGTTCAATGGTTAAACAGTTCTATTTGACTCAGAGATAAAATCCTAACAGGTACTCCCACTCCAGGGCAGAGTGGACCAGGGAATAATGGCAACGAATGGATACTCTACATTCCCCAGAGGTCCAGGACTGGAGCTTCACCATCAGATGCAGTTTAGTGTCATACCCAGGACTCTAGTTCTATTTGAACTATTGATGGGATCTTAACTGGTACGACCACTCTGGGTCAGAGTGGACCTGGGAGTAATGGCAATGAAGAAGAACTCCCAATTCTCTAGAGCTCTAATACTGGAGCCTGGCCATCCAATGTAGTTTAGTGTGATATCCAGGACACTCATTGGTGGTGGTGGGTGTCTTATGCAGAGGTACAGTTGGCATATTCTACAGTTGGGCTGATGATATCTTCATTCTAGGTAATATGCTGATACATATATAAATAATCCCATCATTATTATTGCTATTATCATTATCTTTTTTTATTGCAAAGTATGGTAGTACATATGAACTGTTGGGCAATTCTGATGAACTGCTTTCTGAAAGGGAAGAAGTAAAAGAAATGTTAATGAGTGAGGGAAGTGTTATTACAACTTATTAATACAACAGAGAAATTGTGATGTGTTTTGACTTGGTCTAAAACCTTCAAGTGTCAGTCAATAAAGATAAATAAGAAGACTTAATTCTTCACATGTGGCCTTCATTTTTAATATTCGCTGAGCTGACCTGATTTTTCATATTTGCATAAATATTTACATAATCATATATATATATATATATTATGAGAGTGTTGGTCATCAGTTAATCACTATATGGTTATGTGTCGAATAATATTTTCCATGCATTAAATATATAATAATATATATTTATTTATTATCATTATTATATATATGTGTCGAATAATATTTTCCATGGATTAAATATATAATAATATATATTTATTTATTATCATTATTATATATATGTGTCGAATAATATTTTCCATGGATTAAATATATAATAATATAGATTTATTTATTATCATTATTATATATATATATATATATATATATATATATATATATATATCATTATTATATATATATATATATATATATATATATATAATAATGATAATAAATAAATATATATTATTATATATTTAATCCATGGAAAATATTATTCGACACATAACCACATAGTGATTAACTGATATATATACTCCCCTACCCCCGTAGGGTCGAGTTCTCTAGCGAAGAAGTAATCATGTTGCCATTAGCGCCTTTGCAAGTCTCTCCGTATTTGAATTGAGATCTCGGCGGCCGTTGAACAGATGTATGTAAACAATAGTAATTGTGATTCATAACCGTTTAAAATGTACTTCGTAGCTAATATCTCCTCGTAGCTAAATGGTTAGAAGCTTTGGCTTGGCGTTTGAGTCAACCGGGTTTCGATCCCAGCTACGGGGAGATACTGTCTAGCCACACTGATGAGTTCTTATAGAACGAAACAGATCTGTCTGTGGATGACTATATATATATATATATAAAAGTAAAGTTAGCGACTGTTGTCAAGAGTGACCCTAAGGCTCCTTTTTCATTAGCTACTATGCTGAAGTGTAGGTGAAGGTGCACTCCTTTTCATGGATTACCACACTTTATCCTTGATCCCTACCTTAAATTGCTAAGTGTTAAGCAAGGAGGCATCAAGTAACATTTTTTGAGTCTTTAGTGTGACTTGACCCGGGATTGAACCCTGCTATCCTGGGCCATTGGCAAATACTCTACTCGCTCAATACACTAAGTAGAGCAAAACTAGAATACCTAGAAACTACCTACCTAGGTTTCACCAAACAGATCTTCAAGACAATTCTTCAGAATAATTCTGACACACACACACACACACACACACACACACACACACACATTTATACATATATACACTGGTCATTCAATAAATAATTGGAATTTTTTTTTTTAAATAAAAATTAATTTTTTCAGAATTTTTTACATTATTGCAAATTCTACATTGTTTGGAACTCGTTAATTGTAAAAATTATTTTAATTCACGAAAATATTTGTTTTGAGTTTATTCAAAATATTGCCAAATCAAACAGAGTGCTCCAGTTTTTATCAAATTTTTGGTGGCTGAAAAGTGCAAACCATATGAAATTTACAGAAGAATATGTGATGTGTTCTGAGAAGCATGTTTTAGTCACAAAAAGAAATTTACAAAAAGGCTAAACATTGATTTGCCACTACAAACCAAGGCTTAAATGAGAGTCCATGGAGTGAAAACACACTGACTCTCCGTTAAGGAAAGATTGCTTTGGTTTGGTTTGGTTTGGTTTCTTTCTTTTAATGGCATATCAACCTTTGTAGGTTATTTAACACCAAAGCCATTCTTCTAGAAGAACAGTAGTGGTACTATTTAAACCATAGCTGGGAGGATAAAGGGTTTCATACCTTTCCCAAGGGTATTTGCCCGAAAGTGAACGTAATAGCACGACTGGAGTACAAACTCACTTACTACGATTCTGCAGTCCATCGCTTTAACCATTACACCACGAGGACACCCCCCCTGTTAAGGAAAGAGTTCAAGTTTGTTTGGTTTATTTGTTTAATGGCATATCAACCTTTGTGAATTATTTAATGCCCAAGCCACCCTTGGCTTGGGCATTAAACAGTAATGTTACTATTTAATCCAAGGGGTTAATATGTTTTCCAAAGGTATTTGTTCAAAAGTGAACATAAGAGTCTGACTTGAGTTTAAACTCACGACAATATCACAGTCCAGCATGTTAGTCATAGGACTATCCCTCTGCTCTGTGTGTGTGTGTGTGTGTGTGTGTGTGTGTGTGTGTGTGTGTGTGTGTGTGTGTGTGTGTACACAGGCATTAAACATATACATAATAGCACAAAAAAAAAAGCAGTCAGGAAGAATTGGAATGATTGACAGACAGATTTAATCAGTTGTGGGTAAAGTCAGGTGTTTCTTACAGATGTTGTATCCTGATAGACTTTTTGATGTTTTATTTTTGGAAATGGCACAAGATTGTCAGACAGATCTGTAAACTGCTTCTTATCAGCTCTTCTTCCCACCAACTCTAAGTATCATATAAATTTAAATGTCTGTCTGTATATTTGTATCTGAATATGTGAAGTGTGTTAAAAAAAGCATTGAGACTATTTAGCAAGACAGAATTGAACAAATAAACATTGAAGAAAATGTTAATTTTCTTCAAAATAATCTCCTTGGCATTAAACACACTTGTCTTTTAAGATTGCATGCAGCTGTATATTTTTAATGCTTTCCATATCCAAAATTTCTTACTTGTTAGAAATAGAACTCTTTGATCATTTAACTGTGTATAAACAAATGACTGATGTCTAATTGAATTGTTAGTGATATATAGCAATACTTGGAACCATTCAACTGTGCGCAAATGAATGAATAATTTTGAATAGAATTATTAGTGTTAAATAGCAATACTTGAAACTTTTTAACTGTGAGTCTAAATTTGAATTATTGGTATTACATAGCAATACTTGAAACTATTTGGCTGTGTGCAAGTTAATGAATAGAGTTGGATCAAATAATTAGCATTATGTGGTATAAAAAGTAATGGAATAGATTACTCACATTGCATCTGCATTTGACCGTCGGGAGAAGAAAAAAGAAGAATATGAGTTTGTGGACTCCTTATATGCGGGTAGAGGTAATTTGCATATGAGGAGAAGAGGCTATAAAAAGACCAAATTGGCAAGGCAGAGTATTATTCTGAAAGTGGAGAGCAGACATTGAGTTAAGAGGAGTTGGCGTGAGTTGCGAAGGAGTGTTATTTTGAAAGCGGAGAGCCGACATTGAGTTAAGAGGAGTTCGCGTGAGTTGCGAAGTCGTGTTATTCTGATAGTTGGTGTGAAGGAGTTCCGACCCCTTTTTTCATTACACATTAAATAGCAATACTTGAAACCACTTCACCATCTGCAAATGAATGATTTATATTGAATAGAATTATTAGTGTTAGATAGCAATAATTGAAACCATTTAACAGTGTTGAAACAATAGCAATACTAATGTGCAAGCAAATTAGTTCTTACTCATATAAAAATTTACAAATTATATGCATATCAATTTAACTGTGTGCAAACAAATGATTTATAGTAAATAAGATTACTTGTATTAGATAGAAATACTTAAAACCATTTAACTGTGTGCAAAAGAATGGGCTTAGCTTTGTTTAAAAATGTTATTTACAAAATATTCTGCACTGAATTTTATTATAGCATATTCTATTGCCCTGTATTTTATTGTATTGTACAGTATTGTAATATACTGTACATTATTCTACTGTACTATATTGTATTGTACTCTACTGTATTGTATTGAATTGTATTGTACTTAACTGTACTCTATTGTACTGTATTATATTATACTGAACTGTACTATATTGTATTGTATTCAATTGTATTGAACAGTACTGTATTGTATATAGCTTCATTTTATAAACTTTTTATGATTCTAAATCTATCTAAATACTGTACATGTATTGGGTATAAAACTAAACTTCATCAGGTGGTGAGGCTCCACTTCTGAATTTCTGGGAAGTGTTGAGTCACCCCATCATTGCTATTAATCTCATGTCTACTCAGATCTAATTGATTGATAGAGTTAACAGCATGTCAATTTGTCTAGAGTTATTTTATGCCTTGAAGTTAGGGAATTGCATTCATTGTACAGTCATGTTTATATTTTTGCATAGTTGTTTCTTAAGACTTTTTTGCACATGGCCCTATCAAATATGAATAATTTGATCCATAGATGGGACCCTAATAGGTATTATCACTCCTGTTACAGTGGGTCTGGGAGTAATGGCAAAGAAGTGGTACCTACACTGCCCAAATCTCCAGAACTGGGGCTTTATCATCATAAGCAGTTTAGTATCATACCTAGGTTGTCTGGGGTTTTTTTTGGGTGGGGTTCTTACCTCTCAGCAGAGAATGCTGTTAGTGTATTTTAATTTCTGTCAACAGGACTTACTCTGATCTGAAGTGGTAATACCTATGGGCCAAATAAATTTGTTAGAAGATTACTAGCATTACATAGGAATACTTGAAAGCATATGACTGTCTATGTTTATTATATTATATAGTTGGTTTTTATATTCTTTTTCTTTATATATTTATCACTTTTGTCACTGTTTATTTTGAATGTCTTTTTTTTACATCATGTACAATAAGAATTTTAGTAATATATCAATAGATAGATAAAATTGCTCAAAAACACATTTTATTATAAGACTGTCTTGGCACAGGCCTCTTATTGAAATTAATTATGTCTATTCCTCTTATCAGATATAAATGCCTCAAACCAATTCCTAAATTAATTGTCTCCAAAAAAGGACAAAACAAATACAAAATGACATTCCTCAGTTTCATTCAAGCATTAACTAATTCTATGTCTGTGACCTCACACTGAGAGTTTAGCTAAAAAGGTCTTTTTAGAACAGATCATATAAACATAACAATGACTGATCAAAAATGACAAAGTATTTATTCATTCAAATTATTTATTCATCTATTGTATTGAAAAGTCACAGCATTTCAACAGACAATTCTCCAGTCATCTTCTGGTGTTGTATAGTAGTGTTTTTTTTATATAAGTGAAATAAGTATGAATTCTAAACAATGAAATATTGGACCAAGTCAGCTGAGGAATAAAATACAAGGGTGAGTCAAAAGTTTTGCAACATTTTGGTAAAACGAGGCACAATTTATCAGCTCTGGATTCTTTTGCTGAGGTCATGAAGATGACAAACCAGACTGAACTGTAAAATGTTGAGCTCATCTGATATATTCAGTTTGGTTTGGGTTTTATGGCATATCAACTATTATAGGTTGTTTAATGCCAAATCCTCTTTATACATAAACATTTAATACATATGATTTGGTTGGGTTGGGTTTTATGGCATATCAATTATTGTAAGTTATTTAATGCCAAATCTTCTTTATACATATATATATATTAAATATATATGATTTGTAAACACATTTTGTTGATAACATTTTTTTTCACACAGTTAAATAGTTCCAAGTAATGCTATGTATCATTATCAATTCATTTAAATATCAATAATTTGTTTATACACAGTTAAATGATCAAACAGTTCTATTTCTGACTATTCAATTTAGCATAACTCATTTGTTTGCACTTAATTTAAAAGTCAAACAGTTCTATTTAACCCAAAGATAGGACCCTATCAGGTGCTCCTACAGTGGGCCAGAGTGTACCTGTGAGTGATGACCATAAAGAGGTACTTCACATTCTCCAAAGCTTCAGCATTACTGGAGCTTCGCCATCAGATTGTTTCCTGTCATATGAGGACACTCATTGTCGGGTGGGGGTCTTATACAGTCGGTGGGCTGATATATATTCAGAGAGCAACTCATCAGATTAGCTCTATGGCTTGGAGCATAGCCTCACAATATACAGTTTTAGGCCTACCTGAACTAGCAAATTTCTTAACCCATCTTTTTACTGTACAGTGATCATCTGCATTTTCACCTTCACACAGCAAACAAATATTTTTGGTTACTTCCATGATGTTATGACACAGTTTGAACTCGTAAAGCCTAGGTTCCCAAATGAGAAAACATAGCTTGTTCATCTATACAGCTTTTAAATCACACACAGAGAGAAGCATTGCACATGTCAGCACACCAACTTCCACAATACAACCAACTACAGTGGGTACCCTGGCTTGAACTGCTTAGGTCATGTAATATATGCCCTACAATCTAGCATGTACCAAAATATTGCAAAACTTTTGACTAACCCTAAAATGTTTCACACCAAATTATATGCTTGGAATAAACAAGGTTTAGATAGTATGAATTTTAGATTGTGAAATATTGAACCAGATCAGCGGGAGAATAAAATAACTATAATCAATTATTGAATAAGATCAGCTAAGATATTTATCTAAAGTGATAATGGATCACAATGATTTTCTAGGAAATATAATACCAATATTGTACAATATTCCATGGTGTATTGCATTGCAACATATCCCTACTCCACAATATTTACTGTGATTCTGGCCTACCATACTACACTTGCTTAAATACGCTTACAAATCAAATCTTTATTCATTTCCCTCAATGTGCAATGATGATGTTTTGTTCCTTAGTTATAATCACCTTCACATACAGAAATAGAAAAAGAATCTTTTCTGACAATACTGTAGCAAAATCAGATACATTGACGCCTAGCAACTGGTTAAAACAATGTGCTGTGCATGTACCTTCACATACACATGCACTATATACCACTTACACATACACACAATAATACGCAACTATAACCCACACAAACACACGTATGCACACAAGCACACACACACACACACACACACACACAACACACAGTTGTTTTTTTTAAGTTATTAGAATTCATATGTTTGCACACATTTAAATGGTTTCAAGTCATCCTATCTAACAGCAATAATTCTATAAATATTTATCATTTGTTTATACATCTTTGAATAGTTTTAAATATTGCTATTTAACTTTATAAATTCTACTTATCTAATATTCCAATCGAATACAAACAATTTGCACACAACTGCATGATTTCAAATCACTAATAAACCTCCCAACTAAAGGATTAAACTATTCTATTAGCATCAACCGGACATTGGCCAAATGGTTAGAGTATTCACCAATGGCCCGGGAGACCAGGGTTCAATCCCAAGTTGAGTCATACCAAAGACTCAAAAAATGGTACTTGATGCTACCTTGCTTAACACTCAGCATTATAAAGGTATGGATTAAGGGTAAAGTGGAGCAATCCAGAGAATGGAGTAGCACCCTCCCCTACATCTAGCTATTGAAAAGGGAGCCTTCTGGTCGCCCTCAACTACGGTCGCCAACTTTACTTACTTTATTAGCATTATTATGAGTGGACCTTGGAGTCATGGCAATGAAAGAATATCCCATATTCCCCATAAGACATAATTTAGTGTCATACCTAGGACACTCATTGAGGGAGTCTTAAAACTTTGCAGAGGTGCAGTCTGAGTATTCAAAAGACCCCAGCCAACAGAGGCCCAGAAGAACAGAAATGAGTAAAAGTGCAGGTAAAAAAAAACAACAGTTTAAGAGAGATGGCTTGGTAACATTAAGCGTTCACCAAATAGGATTTCATTCATTATTATATATGCAAGAAGAGTTTGGTTTGGTTGTATTTTATGGCATGCCAACTCTTGTTGATTATTTAATGCCAAATTTTGTTTATCCCAGGTTGAAGCATCTCGTGTGTCTAGCCACACTAAAGAGTTGATAAGAATATATATGCTCCCCCACCCAGTCGGTTGAGCACTTGAGTAAAGAATTGCCAGCCACCGCATACATGTAAATGCAAAGCTCTTCTCATGAATTGAGCACTCCAGTAGCTGACAGTGTATATATGAATATATACCTAAAAAATTCCTTTGCTTACTCTGAGAGTGACAATAGCTTAGGGGTAAGATATCCAACATAAAATAAGGTAGGTTTTCAATTCCAGCTTGTCTAGCCACACTAAAGTGTTGTGATACAATGAAACTGTTTGTGAATGACAGTATATACAACAGTGTATGGTTGTTACTTTCTCACTTGGAAGGTTTGTGGCATAATTTGGAGAGTGCTCAATATCTGTGATTGAGCTATTATATAATAATAAATAAATATATATTAGTTTCACTGCCGGATGATTATCATATAAACACAACATGAAACCAGTGGTCACAAATAAGCATCCATGCAATTAAATATTCATATAAACTAATATATATATTTATCATTATACCATTATATATATATATATATGATTTGTAAGTGAATAATTTCTAGGCAACATTTTTAAATGAGCTGAAGTTCATTTGTTTGCACACAGTTAAATGGTTTGAAGTATTGTAATTTAACATTGGGTTTGGGTTATTTGATTTAATGGCATATCAACCTTTGATGGGTATTTGATGCCAAATCATGTTTTTATACACACACACACGCACACACACACACACACACACACACATATATATATATATATATATATATATAATTTGTAAGTGAATAGTTAGTAGGTAATTGTGTTTTTAAATGAGTAAGACCTAATTTGTTTGCATCCAATTAAATGCTTTCAAGTATGGCCATTTTTTTGTTGGCATACAGTTAAATGGTTTCAAGTTTTGCTGTCTAAAACTAATAATTCTATTTAATATTAATTATTTGTTTGCTTATTGTTAAGTGGTTTCAAGAATTACTAACACTGATTGTTTTATTTACACACAGTTAAATGGTTTCAAGTATTGCTGTTTAATACTAATAATTCTATGCAACACTATTTATTCATTTGAATGCAGTTAAATGGTTTCAAGTATTGCTATTTAATACCAGTAATTCATTTGTTTGCACACAGTTAAATGGTTTCAAGTATAGAAAATGAGTAAACATTTCTTCTTGATCCATAGAAGGGACCCTAACAGATGCTACAACTCCAAGTCAGAGTGGACCAGGGAGTAATGGCAATGAGGAGGTACTACACATTCCATAAAGCTCCAGGACCAAAGCCTGATCATCAGCTGCCTTTTCATGTGATATCCAAGACATTCATTGTTCTAGTATCTTACCCCTGTGCAGAGATACAATCAGTGTATTCTATAGCCCTTGCAACTGACTGGGCTGGAAAGGAACAGAGATGTGTGTATTTAACAGAATGTACTTTTTGAAAAAGATTCTAAACTGTTGACTTATATAAATAAAATTCATGTAATAATATTGGGTTTGTTAAAAAGCTCGTTCTATTTTAGAACATGGATGACATCAAGTGCATTTAGTTTTTATAAACTTTATTAAATAAGATAATTTTGGTTAGTATTATGACAGCGTTTGTTTCAGAGTACGTCCACAAAATTGATATATTTAGGTTTATTGATTCTAACATGAAAGATGTAAGCAAACAGTTTTAATGCATCATGAACACCTCCCCATGAAGTAATAATTAACAAGCTAATCATTTACTAGTGACTTTAATTCTCACTGGGTGTTCCATGTCTGGTTTTGTGTTAAACTAAGCTAAGCTTTGGGAATGATAAGTTTTAGAATATAATTACACTTTAAGAAAAGTAAAAATTCAAATGAGATGAAAAATAAAAATCTGAACAAAAATTCTCTCCAATCCAATATTATCCAAAGTAAATGAATCTGAAACGCTTTTGAGACACAAAGTCTAAAATACAGCTTAAGTAAACAGTTTAAGAAATGTTGACCATTGTAAATCAGGCATTGATCTAAATCGATCATCTGATTAACACAGACCAATCAGGATTAAGATTGTGTCAGAATAGGCATTCAATTGGCTTATTGAATTATTGACCACTGTTCCTTGTATTGATCGTAGCTTGTTAATGTAAAACTTGTGCAAACACATTCCACTATTCATTATTAATTTTTTTGCATCTTTTATGATTAAAGGACCCCCTACTGGGTCAAAAAGAAGGTGATAAATATTAAGGGTTGGTATATATATATATATATATATATATATATATATATATATATATATATATATATGTATAATACTGTAGATCTGCAGTCTTTATAGCAATCAAACTACTTGTAAAGTAAAATTCTATTAAAACACAAAGAAAGAGAATATCAACAGAAAGTTTTACATTGAATAGAGATCAGCATGTCTGATGATTCAATTCAAAATGTAGCCCAGTTGGCTAGGGCTGCAGAATACACCAACTACATCTCTGCAGAGGGGTAAGAGCCTCCCCCTCCAACAAGTGTCCTGTTATGATACTAAACAATCTGATGGTGAGGCTCCAGTAATGCTTTGCCCAGTCGGCTGGGGCTGTAGAATACACTGACTGCTTCTCTGCAGAGGGGTAAGACCCTCCCCAACGAGTGTCCTGGAAATGACACTAAACAATCTGATGGTGAGGTTCCAGCAATGCTGGAGCTTTGGGGAATGTGGAGTACCCCTTTATTGCCATTGCTCCCAGGTCAACTTTGGCCCGGAGTGGTAGCACCTCATAAGGGTCCTATCTGTGGGTTAAATAGAACTAAACGGTGGTTTTTATGCATTTAAACTGCATATTTATGCTGACCTGAATTGTTTAAAATAGAACTGTTTTGACATTAAAACTGCATACTAATGCTACACTGAATTGCTCAAAATAGAACTGTTTTGACATCTAAACAGTGTACTTATGCTAAACTGAATTATCTGAAATAAAACTATTTTGACATTAACTCTGTGTATTGCCAAGTTGGTTGAGGCTGTAGAATACACTGACTGCACCTCTGCCGAGGGTCAAGGCCCCCTCCAATGAGTGTCCTAGATATGACACTAAACAGTCTGAAGGTGAGGTCCCAGTAATGCTGCGGCTTTGGAGAAATACGGAGCACCCCTTCATTGCCATTGCTCCCAGGTCCACTCTGGCCCAGTATGGTAGTACCTGATAGGGTCCTATCTATGGATTAAATAGAACTAACTTATGCTAAACTGAATTGTTTGATTAAACTGAATAGCTTGAAATGTTTTTGAGAATTTAACCATACTTACATTTAAACTGCATGCTTATGCTAAACTGAATTATTTCAAATAGAACTGTTTTTTGACATTGAAACTGTATTTACACTAAACTGAATTGTTTGACATGGAACTGTTTTGATATGTAACTGTGTGTATACAAAATCTGTACTTATTCTAAATTGAATTAGCTGAACTAGAACTGAATAGCTTGAAATAGAAATGTTTTTCACAATACAAAGGTTGGTATGCCATAAAACCCAACAAACCAAACCAAACCAAACCAAACCAATCCAGTAATGCTGGAGCTTTGAGGAATGTGGAGTACCCCTTTATTGCCATCGCTACCAGGTCCACTCCAGCCCAAAGTGGTGGCCCCTATAGGATCCTATCAATAACTAAACAGTGTAGTCATGCAAAACTGAGTTGTTTGAAATAGAACTGTTTTTGATATTTAAATTGTGTTCTTATATTAAACTGAATTGTTTGAAATAGAACTGTCTATTTGTATAAAAATGGATTTGGCATTAAATAACCTACAATGGTTGATATGCCATAAAAGCAAGTTAAATCAAAACCAATTTATAATGACACTTTTTGTCACAATTCTATTTGTTTATGTTTTGATACAATTTTCCTTATATATATATATATATATATATATATATATATATATATATATGTGTATTGTGATTCATAACCGTTTAAAACTTAAACTGTTTAAAATATATTGTGATTTTAACCGTTTAAAATATATTGTGATTCATAACCGTTTAAAATTTACTTTGCTGCTGCTGGTTTCCTCGTGGCTGAGGAGTAGAGTCTTGGATTGGCATTTGAGTCAACCGGGTTTCGATCCCAGCTACGGGAATCTAGTATGTCTAACCACACTGATGAGTTCTGATAGAACGAAACAGATCTGTCTGTGGATGACAATATATATATATATATATATATATATATATATATATATATATATATATATATATATGAAGGAAAATTGTATCAAAACACAAACAGATAAAATTATGACAAAAAGTGTTATTTTGAATAGTAATCATCAGACATAGTGATCTCAATTCAATGTGAAACTTTTTATATATTGAAGATGAATAAGATGTGAAAATGAATTTAGTGGAGTATTTATATATTTATCATTATATACTTATGAATTATCTGATTAATCACTCAGTGTCAAAAGAAACATATATAACAATATCAACATTCTACCAAACAACATTCTATCAACAATATCAACATTCTACCAAATTCGTTTTTACATACACACACACACACACACACACACACACACACACACATATATTAATAAATATATGGAAAAAATATTGACAGAATAGAAGAGATAAGACATGAAAACCAATTTGTTCATGTTTACATATTTATTATCATGTATTTTTCTTTTGATTGTAAGAGATTTATCAAATGATACTTTAGTAAATAATAAAAAATTTATCAACATGTTATATAATTGTGGAAGGATTTTTTTATATTATCATTTTTCGTTTTATATATCTTATCTTTCGGTTTAGTTAGGCTTAGCACCTTTCGGCTTAGTGCATGGGTTGGTGCAGACATTAACGCAGGTGTTCATGCGCACGTGCAGGGGGCATGTAACAATCACAGATATCACAATAAAAACCCAAGATAGAAAATGTGACTGGGGATGTGAATGACGTCATGCCCGGAAGCGATGGGCTGGGATTCTCAGTGATTTTGAATAAAAGCAGTGAATTGAGATTTGAACTTTGATGAGTTGATTTTTCGGACCTGGGTGAGGCCAGTCCAGTTGTTTGCTGTGGGGTACGCGCACGTTGTCAGGTCAGATGGAACAGTCAGCATAGAAAAATTGTGTCTCTCTCTCCTCGTGTCGAAAACCTAAACTTAAAGAAGGTAATAAAAGTTTTGTACCTGAACCAAGTGAGTCGTCAGTGTTTCGTTTTTTTTGGATTCCTATGTGTATGAACATTCTATGAACATTTTATGCATGTGAACGTTTTTTATATATCCGTATATTTGTATAGTTGTATCATGGCTATGTTACAAACACTCCACCAAATTTCTCTTCTATTTTCTCAAATATTTCATTTCTCTCTTTCTCTCTCTCTCTCTCTCACTCTCTCTTTCTCTCACTCTCTCTCTCTCTCTCTCAATACATATACATATATATATAGAAAATTCTGTGGTTAATTTTTTTCTTTCAAGCAATATATTTGAAACATGTCTATAATCTGGGCATATTTGATAATTAAACTTTTTACACATCAACATAAATTTCAAAACACTGTGAGAAAATTATTCATATTAAGAATAGTGACATGAAGCTATAATTGTTTACTGTGGATTATTATTATTAGTTACTTGAAGCCATACAATTGTTCACCAAAAGAAAGAATGATTTCAGCTTTAAGTAACACAACAAGGTTTGATATGTTGTAATACCAACCAAACCTATTAATACTGCTCATGTATTACATCACATACCGTATGTGTGTCTCTCTTTCTCTTTCTCTCTCTCTCTGGGATTGAGTATATTGTAATTTTAAATTCATAAAACATTGTTGTTTGGTTTGGTTGGGTTTCTTTGGTTAATGGCATATCAACCTTCCTGTGTTATTTAATGCCAAAGCCATCCTTGGAGAAGAACAGTGGTACATTTAAACCACAACTGAGAGGACAAGGAGATTCATACCTTTTTCAAGTGTTTTAATACAATTTTCCTTCATATATATATATATATATATATATAAGGGACGTTGTGTATGTTAAGACATGAAGTTACCTCCTCTAATACTCCGTAAGAACGGCAGAGACATTTTTGGGGGTGAGATGCTTGGCTCTGCGGTTTTAGATAGCGGTGCATCCAGCACTGTTTGTGTAACAAAATGGTGTAAATGTTTTCTTGAAACATTAACGGATGCACAAAAGAAAAAAATAGTAAAAATAAAAGGAGAACCTTCAAACTCAGCGATGGAAATAAACTGAACTCACTCTACAAGGTGATTCTACCATGTGTTATCGCTGATATTGAAGTCAGTATTATCACTGATGTTGTGAACTCTGACATTCCACTTCTCTTGAGTAAAGACGCCATGGAAAGGGCTAGAACTTGCCTCAATTTTGAAGATGACACTGTTACGATGTTCAAAAAGAAAATTCTATTGAACTGCACATCGTCTGGATATTACTACATTCCTATAACCAAACCTCTACCAGACAAACGTAAGTTCAAACACATACCTTTTATTAAAGAAACCTCTTCTAAAAATATGGCAGAAAAAATTAAAATTGCAACAAAGTTACATAGATAATTTAGTCATCCTAGTAGTAAGAAATTATGTAACTTAGTTAAAAATGCAGGAGTGACAGATCTTGAATTTATAAAAATTTTGCAGACACTCCCAAATTCTAGTGAACTATGCATTTGTTACAAGAAGACTGAACCTAAACCTATTGTTGGAAATCTTAATATGACGTCGGTGACCAGTGGTTTAAAATCAGTGATTTCTAAAAACACTTTGTATAAGCCAGCACCCAAGGAAAAAATCAAGGCCAAGCATACAAACAGAAAGCCATTAGTGCAGAGTCAGCTTGTTGATCTCAATAATCCTAGATCAGCAAAAATTTGCAAGAATGGGATGAAATCATTACTTACTCTAGAACGTAACTTTTTATCTCCTGAAGTTCAAAGAAGAGAAACAATTTGTACTCCAGGAAAAGCATCTCTTTAAGATTTAAATAGTAAAAGAAAAAAAAAAGAGAGATATGCTTGAAGGAAAAGAAATTGCAGAGATCTCTTGGGTACCAACTAACATACAAATTGCCCACTCCTTGACAAAGAAAAGAGTGCCTTCATTTAAGATCCTGGGGTTCATGTCTGAGCCAAAAGAGTCCTCTGTTTAATGTTGTTACACTTTCCTATTTTCTTTTGCAGAACTTATGCGCTACAGAAATGAAAAGAAAAAGTGGGAAGAACTGTTAAGACATGAAGTTACCTCCCCTGATACTCTCGAGAAGAGAATGCATTATTCGATGACCGGAAATAAACAAACGGCCATATTGGTTTATGTGAGAGGGTAAGAAGGACGGGTGTAAGATGGCATCTCCGTATGCAGAGTGTTATAGTCTGAGTTCTTTGTTTTTAACAGTATATATATATATATATATACACACACACGCACACATGCAATTTTGAGTGGTGTAAAATGTTTAGATACATAAGGATACATAAAACCAGACAATGACATTACATCTATTTTTGACACGAACTTCTAGCCTATATCTTTTGTCCCCACCTCCCATATCTTTTTTAAATGAGTAAGAGTCATTTGAAAAATATTAAAAAAATTTTTCTCCATTGTGTGATGGCTATCTGATGAATTAGAGTTAGCTGCTGAAATAAATTCATAATAGCCAAAAGACAGTTTCTTGAGTTTTTTCAATTATATGGAAATTTGCTCAGTATAATATTTATATATTAATTACGATACATTGAGCACTCTTGGATATTTATGAAAATACTCATTTATTTTCTCAAATAGAATCATTCCCAAGTCCTATTCTTTGGATATTATATATATATATATAAAAAGGAAAGTTGTATTAAAACAAATATATGTATATTTACAATTTTTCCTTCATATATACATACATACATATATATATATATATATATAAGATGGTTGACCACAGTTGAGGGTAATCCAAAGGCTACCTTTTCAGTGGCTACTACCCCAAGGTTTAGAAGAGAGTGCTACTCCTTTCCCTGGATTGCTCCACTTATCGTTGATCCATACCTTATAATGCTGAGTGTTAATCATCAAGGAGGCATTAAGTATGATTTATATATATATATATATATATAATGAAGGGAAATTGTATTAAAAACAACAAATAAAATTGTAACTAAAAGTTTCTTTCTGAATATTAATCACTTTTCCAAAAGTGAAAATAATAGTGCAACTATCCTGGTTCAGCAAATTTGGTTGGTTGTTTGGGTTTTATGCCATATCAACCTTTGTAGGTTATTTAATGCCAAATCCATTTTTATGCAAATAGTTCTATTTCAAACAATTCAGTTTAGCATGAATAGACAGTTTAATCATCAAAAACATTTCCATTTCAAGCTATTCAGTTTATTCAAACAGTTCTAATTCTGCTAATTCAGTTTAGTATAAGCATAGTTTTTGTTTACACACAGTTAAATGTCAAAACAGTTCTATATTAAACAATTCAGTTGAGTGTAAGTACAGTTTCAATGTCAAAAACAGTTCCATTTCAAACAATTCAGTTTAGCATAAACACGCTGTTTAAATGTAAGTACGGATTAATTGTCAAAAACCTTTCTATTTCAAGCTATTCAGTTTAGTCAAACAGTTCTAATTCAAACAATTCAGTTTAGCATAAACAAGCTGTTTAAATGTAAGTACGGATTAATTGTCAAAAATATTTCTATTTCAAGCTATTCAGTTTAGTCAAACAGTTCTAATTCAAACAATTCAGTTTAGCATAAGTATGCTGTTCATTCTATTTAACCCACAGATAGGGCCCTATCAGGTGCTACCATTCTGGGCCAGAGTGGACCTAGGAGCAATGGCAGTGAAGGGATGCTTTGCATTCCCTAAAGCTCCAGTATCACTGGAACTTCACCATCAGATTGTTTAGTGTCATATCCAGGACACTCATTAGGTGGGGGTCTCACTCTTCTGCAGAGTTGCAGTCAGTGTTTTCTACAGCCCCAGCCGACTAGGCAATACTCAGAGTTAATGTCAAAACAGTTTTATTTCAGATAATTCAGTTTAGCATAAGTACACAGTTTAGATTTCTATTTTGAGCAATTCCGTGTAGCATTAGTATGCAGTTTTAATGCCAAAACAGCTCTATTTTAAACAATTCAGTTTAGCATAAATACACAGTTTAAATGCAAAAAACAGTAAAGTCAAGAAACCACAGTTTAGTTCTATTTAACCCATAGATAGGACCCTATCTCGTGCTTCCACTCTGGGCCAGAGTGGACCTGGGAGTGATGGCAATGAAGTTGTACTCCACATTCTCCAAAACTTCAGTATTTCTGATACTGTTGTAATACAATCTATATGGTGTATTGGTTTTACAGTGTATTGCTTACAATGTACACAGTGAATAGCTATAGTTTTGTGTGAGTGAAATATGATTATCAGTTTTAAATATTTGGTATACAAGGTAAACTGAAGAGACAAAACAATATATATAAGTTTTCTTTTATCTATTTCTTGTTCTTCAGTTATTCATACCATATAATGACAGTTCATGCATGATCAAATAGCAGAAAACTGGATGTGACCATTATGCTTTTAGTTTCTGAACAATAGCCAAATGTCCTTCATTTATATACTTCATTGCCTAATTAGCAAACAATGTCCAGTGAAAGCATGTCCTCTAAATGGACTGAAGCAGTTCCTATAAAAAGAAGTTATTCTTTATTTAAATCCGGTTTTGTTGACAATTTCAAAACAATGATGAGGAATTGATTATGTAAAATCATTCATCCACTCTACACATCCAGTCAGCTCCCTATCAAAGTTGGATATAACACCTATATATTGATTCTACAACCAGAGCAGAAATGGGGGAGGGGTTTACCAAAGTGCTCACTCACCTACCCTGTTTTCATTTCCATTAACAATGGTTTTTGATGAAGATGAAACAAAGGATGAGAAGCATTCAATTCAATTTTCCAAAGGCATTGATATGAAAGTGTTACGTCAACACAAGCAGATTCTGATGAAATTCAAACTTCCATATTCTCTGCATTATATGAATTTCCATGCCGATATTCTAAATGAAATACACGGTAATTGTAACTGAATTTGGTGCGGGTTTCAATTAGCCGAGGGAGTAGAGTGTTCACCAAAGGCCTGAGAGACGAGTGTCCAAAAGACTCAAAAAATAGCACTTGATACCCTCTTGCTTAACACTCAGCATTACAAGGTACTTATCAAGGGTAAAGTGGAGCCATCCAAGGAAAGGAGTAATACCCGTTCCTACACTTTGGTATAATAGCTATTGAAAAGGGAGCCTTCAGGTCGCCCGGGAGTATGGTCACAAACTTTACTAACTTTTTTTTATTCCTATTTAATAATAATCATTTTTTGCACAGTTATATGGTTTCAAATATTCTTATCTACTTCTAATAATTCATAGATAATTATACCGTTTCAAGTAACTAATAATGATTATCTCTTGTAAACAATTATAGCTTCAAGTAATGATTCTTTATACAAATATTTGCATACATTTATATGGTTTCAATCATTCCATTCTAAAATTGATCTATTTGATCCAGACATGAGACTTTAACAGGGTGTGACGGCAAATTGACTAAAATCCCAAAACGGGACTTTATTTTCGCACGTGTGAAGACGGGGCAGGTTGGCACTTGATCCCCTATAGAATAAGTCCTCATTCAGAGTTTTTCTCTCAGGCATATTAGAACTGGCATATTATGTGAGGGATTAATTTAGGGCCAGACTGACCGCTGCTGGCAAGGGTTTCCAAATTTCACACTATCACACTGTAAACGTTACCCCCTCTCGCCCCCACACACGTTAACTTTCTTCTAACCATGTCACTTCTTACGCCGGCCGGTGATCAACTAGTGGTTGAGGGGGTAACGCACATTTCTTGCCACCACACAAGAATACGATTGAGGGAACGGAGAAAATAGAAGGACAAACGAACAAACACGAACAAAGCTTGGGGTTAACCAAGAACAGAGGAAGGTATGCAACACTTTGCATTCCTGATAGCATATATGGACTAACGCTAGTGTGGGTTACTAGCGAAAATTCCACTGGAATCAGACTCATCTTGACTCACTCTCGCTGGACCCTATCCCATGCTGCCTCGCCTCTCTGCTCCGGTGTCCGGTGTTGACTGCCCCTGTCCGTGGATCCACGCCAACTCTCTGCTGCCCAGTCGCCCTGCCGTCCAGTCGCCAACTCTCTTCTGCTCGCCTCTCTGCTGTCCAGCGCCAACTGCCCTCTGCTGGGTTGCGACGTCAACTCCCCCTGCGTCCAGCGCCAACTGCCCTCTGCTGGGTTGCGACGTCAACTCTCATTCGCGTCCCCTTACCACTTCCGGATACGGCGAGATTTCATGTCCAAGAATCCTTTGTCTGGTTTCGCGCCAAAACAGACAAAGGAATCATCTGCTTTGGCAGCCCATTCATATAGTGCTACAACACACTCACCAGGCCGCTAAACTTCCTTCCCCTCGACTATGGAAGAATATGGACCTATAGGTCTTAGTCGTAATAATATTATATTGTAGTAGTCGGCAACTCCGGTTTCCCGTGTGATATTTTAAAGGAATTAATAGGACAATTCTAAGCAAGATAACATAAGGCGAATAGAAGCTGAAAAGAAAATGTGACAACAACAAATTCGTAGTAGAACGGCAAAGAACAACTTAGACCAGGTGGTAACATAAAAATACATGAATTCCTTTACTACAGTTATATACACTTTCAAAGTGTCAAAACATATAATAATTTCACAGTCCACGAATATAAATGTCTTTTCTTGACTTCTGTTTTTCTTCAAATTGAGAGAGAGAGAGAGAGTGGTATACAAAATTTGGGTATAAAGGAAAAATGTCCCCAAAGTTACTTATCTTATTTTTCGATGGGGTTCCACTGGAGAATCTTTCTTATTTTACGGGCTACTAGACTTTGTTCTGTTTTTGATACTGGCTTGAAGAACTCGGGTCCCTCATGTCTCAGTATTCTTTTGTCTTCAACCCGGAGTAGAATGGCTATGGTTCGTCTGCCCGCTACGGACCCTGCTCAAAAACTCATTTTTCTTACTATCTATTTCCGCTGACGGGGGGGAGCCCCACTTCCGTTTTGGGGTCCCAGCCAATCATTTGGCTTCTCTCTCCCTCCCCTTCCGGTGTCCAGCAACCTGAGGTTACTAAGTACCAACACCTGTTGATACCCCTCTGTGACCTACATTCCTCCTTAACAGTCACTTTTTTGACAGCTAGGTACTGTTAATTTCAACGGGAGGATAGTAATTTTATCTCCCTCCTCCCAGTGGGATATCACGTGACACAGGGGCTACAACTCCAGTTCAGAATGGATCTGGGGGTAATTGCAATGAAGGGGTAACTTCACACTCTCCAAAGCTCCAGAACTGGATTCTCACTAACAGACGCAGTTTAGTGTCATACTTTGGAAATCCTATTTTTTCTGAAAGAGTACAGATAGTATTATCCCTCTGCAGGGGATACAATCAGTGTATTCTAAACCTGACTTACTGGGTAGTTATAACTTAGTCAATACACATTTACCCAACATTCATTGTGATTTATAAAGAGCAATGCAGAGCTTCGACTGTCTTAAGATGTGCAATAGTTTGGTTTAGTTTGGTTTGGTTTTATGGCATATCAACCATTGTAGATTATCCAATGCCAAATCCTCCTTATATAAGTAAGTAAAGTTGGCAACCTTAGTTGAGGGTGACCTGAAGGCTCCCTTTTAAATAGCTACTACACCAAGGTAGTTACTTCACTTTACCCTTGATCCTTACCTTATAATGCTGAGTATTAAGTAAGGCGGTATCAAGTCCCATTTTTTGAGTCATCGGTATGATTGACCTGGGATTGAACCCCAGTCTCCCAGACCATTGGCAAACACTATACTCATTAGGCCAATGTATGATTTGTAAACTCATTTTGTAGATAATATTCTTAAAAAAGCTTTAGCTAATTTTTTTGCACACAGTTAAATGGTTTCACTTATTTCTATTTAATATGAATAATTCAATTTACAATTAACCATTTGCTAGCACACAGTTAAATGTTTTCAAGTATTGCTATTTAACAGTAACAATTCAATTAAACATCAGTCATTTGTTTACACACAGTGAAATGATTAAACGAGGAGGTGACCGTGGTGTAATGGTTATTGTCGTAGGAAATGGACACGGCAACACAAGTTCAAATCCTGGATGAGGCTGATTGCATTTTACATTGCACTAATACTCTTGGGAAAGGTATGAATCCAATTATTCTCCCTCCAGCTAAGGGTAAATAGTAGGACAGAATAGGTTCTTCAGCCTTGGTGAGGCAACTAGTCTAGGAGAAGGAAAACTCTGAATTCAAACCTGTTAAACTCCGTTTAAAAATTGACCTTGTGTCATATCCAGCCCGAGCGGAGGGGTTGGTAAATATGGTTAAATGATTAAACAGTCCTATTTCAAACAAGTCAATCTAACACAAGTCATTTGTTTGCACTGTTTAAATGTCAAACAGCTCTACTTGACCCATAGATAGGACCCTATCAGATTCTACCACTCCAGGGTAGAGTGGACCTTGCCATGATGGCCATGAAGACGAACTCTGCTTTCCTCAAAGCTCCAACATTACAGGAGCCTCACCATCAGATTGTTTTGTGTTATACCCAAGACAGTCTTACCCCTCTGCAGAGATGCAGTCAATGTATTCTTAAGTCCCAACCGACTTGTAAAGATTGAACTCATGATGTAGAAGGTATTATCATTATTACAACAACAACAACGACAAAAACAATGGTGATACCAATGGTAGTGGTACTCTCAGAACAGTCTCCCAAGGTGTAAAAAGGTGACTGGAGAAACTGGAGACCAAAAGAAGATTTGAGACCATCCAAACCACAGCACTGTTAAAATCAGTAAGATTATTTAGAAGAGTCCTGGAGACCTGTGGGAACTTGCTGTCACTCTGATTTTTGTGAAAAATAACCAGTTATATCTGGTTTGGGAAACTTGCAAAAATAATTATCATTATTCAAATGTAATAAAGAAATAAAGTCATTTTAAGGCGGCCCAATCAGCTTGGTCTATAGAAAAGTTTGACTGCATCTCTGCACAGGGGCATGACCTCCCTGGATATCACACTAAACTGCACCTGAGAGTGAGGCTCCAATCCTGGAACTTTGGGGAATACAGAGTACCATTACTTCCAGGTCCACTCTGACCTAGAGTGGTTGTACCTGTTAGGGACTCATGCATGAGTCAAATAGAATTGTTTAAACATTCAACTGTGAGCAAACAAAGAACTGATGCTGAATTGAATTGTTAGTGTTACATTGCAATACTTGAAACTATCAAACTGTATGCAAATAAAACTATTAGTGTGAACAATACTTGAAATGATTTAACTGTGTATAAACAAATCATTAACACATAATAGAATTATTCCTGTTTGATAGGAATACTTGGAACCATTTAACATTGTACAAACAAATAAGCCTTGGTTTGTTTAAAATGTTGCAACAAAACTATTCATTTACAAATTATATATATTTCATATATATGTATTAGCAAAATTTGGCATTAAATAACCTACAAAACTTGATATGCCATAAAACCCAACCCAACCCACCCAACCAACCAATCTTCATTTTAAGGGGTATGTGGTCTTACCTTATAAAGTAATCTTGAATTAAACTCCCCAAAATACTGCATAAAAATACACTACAAATGATATACTATTGTATACCATTTGTAGTGTATTTTTTATGTGGTATATATATATATATATATATATATGTAAGGCATTCAACAAGTTTCTAGACTTTTTTGTACAGGCATTTAGAATTGTCATAGACTCTTGAAAATTCAATATGTTATTGCTATACATCTTATGAGATGACTGACCAGCCTCAAATGAACAGCTACAGCTGCAATTGGAATACCCCTCACTAAAGCCTGATTGTCACAGCTGGTTAATTTCTAAAATGCAATCTAACACTTTAGAAGAACAATATGCAATAAAATTCTGTTTTAAACTTGGAAAAAATGCCACAGAAATGTATGGAATGCTTCAGACTGCTTTTTGACCATCTTGCATGAATCAAACATCAGTTTTTGAGTGGCATAAGAGATTCAAGAAAGCCAGGGAGTCTGTGAGGAATGATGAGAGGTGTTGGAGGAGTAAGGAAGTCAATACACCAGAGTTGATTGGCCAAACGGTTAGGGTTACTATGCTGAGGTTTTAAGGGAGTTCAGGAAGAGATTCCTAGGGAAGAGGCCAGCACTCTTCAAATCGGGTCAGTAGCAGTTCTACCCGGACAATGTACCAGTCCACAACTTTATCCTTGTCACAGACTATTTGACCAAGATGGGCATCAAGATAGTTTCTCAGGCTCCCTTTTGTTCAGACCTTGCTTCCTGTGACTTTTGGTTATTCCCTAAGCACAGAGGCTGTCGTTATGAGACAATTGAGGAGATGAAAGAGGCTGTGATGAAGGTCATTGACACACTCACACAAGAGGACTTCCATGGGGTCTTCCAGAAGTTGTTGAAACAGTACAAGGGAATTGCAGCCAGAGGATACTACTACGAAGGGGACTAGAGTTTCATGTGTGTACTATCAATAAAAATGCCCATACGAAAAAAAAGTCTGGAAACTTATTGTATGCACCTCATATGTGGCATTGTTACTAAATTAGAGCCGTGACCCTAAAGATCGGCCCCAGTATTAAACTTTATCCAGGGAAATATGAAATAAACTTAAACTGCATAACTGGCATCACATGATGCATTTACAAAAGTAGCCAGTTCCCTGATAATTTAATAAATGCTTCCTATACAATTATTTGAGAGAGTGCAGAGATTAAGCGTTTAAAGTGAAAATTTCTTACATATCTAAGTTTTACATAGCCATATACACAAATATGGCCATGTGCGAAATGGACATATAATGTTCATAATGATAGAACATAGGAATCTCGGAATTCGAAAACACGTAACGACTTCTTGTTCAGGTACGAAACCTTTTTATTAACTTTGAGTTAAAGGTCTCAACATAAGGAGGAGAGACACAATCTTCTATGCTGTTTTATTCATTTGGCCCCCATTTCATGCAGCCCTCATAGGGCACACATTCACCTCGTGTCTGCGAGCTCCAAAAGTCGATCCTTCTCGTTTGGCGTCTAATTCTCAACTCCGACTTTCTTCAGATTCTCACACAAACCCCCGCGCGCTTCCGGTACGTGACGTCACCCGCACCCTGTCACCCTGTTTCATCTCGGACTATTATGACATCTGAGTGACACCTCCATCCGCCCGCGAGTGCCCGCATTAACACCTGCCTCAATGTTGCACCTAACTAACCCATGTGCTGAGCCGAAAGGTTCTCAGCCTAACTAAACTCAAAGGCATGAACCAAAATCCCTCAGCTATTATATAACATAAGTAAAATATGTCATATTCCTTAGTTTTATTCAAGCATCTTCTCTATGGCAGATACCCAAGAGGATAATAAAGAATGTAGGATAGAAAAAGATTGCCACAACAGGAAAACTAGAAATAGAGAAAATGTAATTAACACTTCATTCTAGCTTGAATAATTTAAAGATAAATTTACAACAAATGTTTTATGAGGCTGGCTGTTCTAATCAATACAAGGTGTATCCAGAATTTATACAGCCAATTCAAATATCTAAAAAACAGTTTGTGTGGCCTTGATGTAATTTGGCAACCAATTAGAAGGGACCTTACTGCAGATGAGTGAATCAGTACTCTTCCATGGGATTTGTCAATAAACAATGATACACCACTGAGTGAACTTGTATGCTGTGTGACCATTACATTCATTGTGAACAAGTAAGTAAATTTTCTTTGTTTTGTACAGGGTCTTTAGCATAACATTTCATCATTCAGTTTTGTCTGCCCCCTCCAATTGAAATTTGGATCCATGTAACCTCTGGATATTCCAAATGTTAAAATCGTCATAGAAGTGCTATGGATGAGATTAAAAACACGGTAGATAGTGATCTTGAAAGAGGATCTTTTTTGTTTCCAACTGGCTCATGGTCAAAAGAAAATGAGCTAGGATTCAGGACAAACATAAAAGTATATTATCCAAGAAAAAAAAACATGATAATGTTTTCAAAAACTCAAAGAGCAGAAGAAAATTATACCTTCTCATAATATGACCAAAAGTCTAAAAATTATCATTGCTGTCCGAGCTGTTCTTTTCTAAGAGCTTAATATTCATTAATGTTTTAACTGAAAATTTGTCCAAGAGTCATATAATGTAAGCCATTCTTGACTGAGAACCTGAAACTTATCACAATCATAGGGATTATGGCTCAAGAGCATAATAAACACCATTTCTGTTTAAGCTGTTCTTATTCAAAAGCCTGATAACCATCTTTTCTATCTTAGATATTCTTGTCAAAAAACTGACCATCATTCGAGTCTAAGTCATTCTTATTCAAAAACTTGATAATTATACCTGTCTCAGCTGGTTTTGTTATTTGTATATATTTTTAATAAATCATTTATGTATGCCTAAAAAAATAGATAAATGATTTTTTTTTCTTTTCAAAATGTTTTCTGTTTAAAATGATTTTCTTTCTTTTTGATTAATTGTCCCGAAAGCAACATTTGTTCCAAAAAATAAAATTTAGGCTATGAAAACCAAACCGGTCATATCACAAGATGTTCAGCTGCCAAGAATAATATCAAAATTTTTTCTTTTTTCCATTGACACCATTAAGAATCTTAAGGTCACTATGAATATAATTAAAAGCAGCAACGACAGGAGCAATGCCAAAAAAGACAGATGTTTGATAGCAAGGAAAATAAAAATAGCAATGCATTTTCATAAATGGCAAGACATGTCTTGTAATCTATTCAGCTGTCTGTCTACAATGCCAAATATTTGCCTTAATTACATTTCTTTAGGCATTGATGATTACTTGGTTGTGTCCAATTTCTTTCCCAGTAACATGTGACAGGTTGTACTGGGTTATGTGGTATCAACAGTAAGAAACAATCCTTCATCTGACCTAATGAGTCTTGTGTTGTATCTAGGTAAATAACTAAATACAGCAATCAGCCTTCTGTTAGACAAAAATAAGGTATAAGCCTCTATGATGAACCAATATCAAGTGATGTCAGAGCTGAGGTAATGAAGGTAGGGAAGTGGGAATCATCATCATCATCAAGGCATTTTGAGAACCCAAATTCCCTCAACTTTCTCTCTTAACAACTGTCCCTATAGACCATCACTCTTGATAAGTCCTCTAGACGGCATCCAGAATCCACAGAGAACTGAAAAATGTAAGTTTTTACTGTTCAACCAACACAACTGTGTCCATCTGAAGGAGTCCATAAAAACATCCCTTATGAGTTCATCCTTGTTTCTCCAGCCGTCCCTAGAATGTCTGGTTCGTCTTACTTGGATTGTTTGTGTGATGGGAGGTAAGTAGCCATACAAGTGCTGTTTTGTGGATTGCTGCTTCTGGGATTTATTCAAAACAGCACATGGCATTCTTATGTTGTTCTTATGTAGCTTTTTCTCCTGAAATTTCATTAACATCTAAGTTGTGCAACCATATAATAGTACTGACATTGCTATAGCTTGGAAGAATTCCAATTTTCATCATTATCATCATCAATTTGCACTGACAATATGGAGTTTCCTTACTCTCTCTCACCATCCATCCCTATCATTGCACTTCGCAGGTCTTCTAGGCTGTATCCTGTCCACACATAGCTGATGTAAGTAAGTCCTTGCTGGTCAGCAAAGACTGGTGCATCCATGTGAAGGAGCTTATGAGAGAATGTTGCTTATGAGTTCATCTTTACTTCTCTTGCAGAGCTTTGCATTTCTTGTTTGTCTAACTTGAATGTTTTGTAAGATTGAAAGCTGGTAGCCATACAGCAACTGTTTTATGGGGTGTTGCTTCTAGGATTTGTTTGAGATTGTATGCAATATTCTTGTGCAGTTCCTGTCAAGATTTTTCTCTGTGTTTGGATAAAATCCAAGTGGTGCATTCATGTAGTAGTCTAAGCAAAGTTAAGACTTCAAAGATATCCAATTTTATTTTATCAGATAGATAAGATTTCCATTTGATTGTAAATCTATCATTAGCACTCCATGTTTTTCCTAGGTGTATGTTGATATCACTTCACTGGGTGTATGTTGACATTGCTTTACTGGGTGTATGTTGACATCACTGGGTGTATGTTGACATCGCTTCACTGGGTGTATGTTGACATACTTCACTGGGTGTATGTTGACATTGCTTTACTGGGTGAATGTTGACATCACTGGGTGTATGTTGACATCATTTCACTGGGTGTATGTTGACATTGCTTTACTGGGTGAATGTTGACATCACTGGGTGTATGTTGACATTGCTTTACTGGGTGAATGTTGACATAACTGGGTGTATGTTGACATCATTTCACTGGGTGTATGTTGACATTGCTTTACTGGGTGTATGTTGACATCACTGGGTGTATGTTGACATCACTTCACTATGTGTATGTTGACATCACTGGGTGTATATTGACATTGCTTCACTGGGTGAATGTTGACATCACTAGGTGTATGTTGACAGAGTTTCTGATTTTATCAATTTGGCCTTGAATGTGTTAGTTAATTTTCTCTGGGCTTTCTTATGTTTCTCCATGTTAGCATTTATCGGGGTGGGGGTTATTAAGTAAAGATGCTTTTTTTAATTTCTCTTTCCTAACTACTGGCAACTCTTGTGGAACTCTACATTTGTCTCTTGGTTTGGTTGGTATGCACTCTACTGCTGTCTTCCAAATGGGCGGTAACAAAGTTTGCATATTCGTTATTCAGAGTATGTCTTTCAGATGTCTCCTGAAGAGTATCAAATTTGTTTCTCACAGTTATCATATATTTATTGCTTTTATCCCTATTGGTAAGTCAGGACCAGTCAAAATGTGTAGTTTTAAATGTTTGTTTCTTATTTGTGTAGACTCAGGCATATCTTTGCCACGATTATTCTGTAATCAAAAGATACTCATTCAAAAGAGGAGTATGTGTAACGTTACGCCCCTCTCCCACCACATTAGATCAGTCTTCTAACCATTCCACTCCTTAGCCGGCTGGTGATCAACTAGTGGCCGAGGGGGTAAGCACATTTGTTTACCACTACACAAGAATACGATCGAGGAGGAAATAGAAGGACAACGAACAAACACGAACAATGCTTGGGGTTAACAAAGAGCAGAAGGAGTTATGCAACACTACATGCATGTGCAGACTATTGCTAGCATGGGTTACTAGCGAAAATTCCACAAGCACTGGAATGCCGACATCTTTTGACTCAATCTTCTTCGCTGGACCCTATCTTGTCTGCTACTGTCTCCGGAGTCGACCGCATCTCTCCGTGGTTCCACGCCAACTCTCTTGCTCGTCTCTCTGCTGTCCAACGCCAACTGCTCTCGTCCGGGTCCCCCGTCAACTGCCTCTCTGCTGTCCAACGCCAACTGCTCTCAGCTCCTTTTTCCAGCCAACTCTCATTCGCGTCCCCTTACCACTTCCGGATACGGCGAGATTTCAGGTCCAAGAATCCTTTGTCTGGTTTCGTGCCAAAACAGACAAAGGAATCGTCTGCTTTGGCGGCCCACCCACATAGTGCTACATATGCCTCTAAGTTTAGAGCTCTATTTATCCACTTCTTGTTAATGAGTATATAATCTAGCTGTGCTTTGACATTGTTTGTGTTGGTGTAGGTCTCTAGTTTTCCCTCCTTAAGTATGAAAGACTGTTCTTGAGTAAAAGGTTTGCAAGATATTTGACATTTCTGATTGGCAAGTTGTATAAGTCAAATTTACTATTTTTATTTTTGTCTATTTGAGCATTCATGTCTCCACCAATTATTAGAACATTGTGTTTGAGAATGTGTTGAACAAAAGAAGACAGCCTGTTGTAGAAGGGTGTGTCTCCGTGACATAATAGCTAAAGGCTGTGGCCTTGAAGTTAACAGGTTCAAACTCCACTTGCACTATTATGTTCATTTTTGCTTGGGAAAGGTATGAACTCCCTTATCCTCCAAGCTATAGATTGAATAATATCACTGCTGTTCTTCAATAAGAATGGCTTTGGTATTAAATGACTCTCAAAAGTGGATATGCTATTAAAACAAAGAAAACAAACCCATTGTAGAAGGTTGTGATATCCAATTTGTAGAATACTGGTTAACTCAGTCAAGTTTTTACAAAAAGAGACCCCCCTCAGTAATTCTGCTGAGGATAAAATACATGAATGGACACCACTCATGCAAATGAGTTGGATAGGTCCATTCTCGTGAAGTGAGCCAATCAACATGCAGCACGCATGCTGCTCATGCATTCTTTAATAAAAGAGGTGAGCTCCAGCTGGCTAGCTTTTCAAGGAGACAGCCATGTTACTATTGGCTTGAAGGTGAGTGCTATTCATTGATGTTCTATATCTCCCCCTCCCCCCATGGGCAATGGTCTTTCGGGGGGGATAAGTTCTTTCAATCCAGGTTTGTTGTGTGGGAGCAGACGGGATAAAGCTCGAGCGGGTTTGGCCTGCGTTGTCACCGTTGGCTGGCTGGTACTGTTCGGTGGCAGGGGTGGCTGTGGTGCATTTTCACTGTCTGTGGTTTGCAGTGCCGGTGTTTTGCTTTCATCATCCCTTTCTAGTATTGGTGTTCCATTGGAAGGACTTAGAATTGGATGTGGGGTTACCGGGGTTCTGAGTTTCCTGAGGAATCTGCGGTTCCGCAAGGTTATCCTCCCTGATCCGTCAACTCTGATCCGGTATTGGTTGTGAGGGAGAGTTTCAATGATCTGGCCTGTTGTATTCCACCGATTGTTGTTTGTGGACTGGATAGACACTATTTGCCCCTTTAAGAGTGGGCGTAGTGTGTGGGCGGTGCGGTTGTATTTCTCTATGAGCCGGGCATTGCGCTGAGATAGGCTTTTTTCACGGTTTCGAGCCGCGGTTATCCATTCTGCATGTGGTTTGTATAATGTTGGGTGGGATGGCACAAAGTCACGCAGTCGGCGGTGGAGCAACAATTGGGCCGGGGACAAACCGATGTTTTGGATGGGCGTATTTCGATATTGCAGAACGGCTCTGGCTGCCCTATCGTTGTCCAAGGACCCCTGGGGTCCAGTGTTTCCAATTATTATTCTTTTGGCTGTTTTGACAGCCAGTTCTGCCCGACCATTTGACTGAGGGTAGGCAGCAGACGACAGTCTGTGCTTTACAGCCCAGTCCTTTAGGAACTGTGTGAACGTGGAAGACTTGAAGGGTGGTCCACCATCACTGCTTAGTTCTTCAGGGGCTCCGTATGTCTGGAAGATGTCTCGGCAGATAGAGATTATGCTCGATGCATTAGCTTGACCTTGATTCAAGTGGTGTATAATGAGCCAGCCAGTTAGCCTGTCAGCACATGCAAGGTATGTTTGCCCCCCCGCATGGAATAGATCCAATACTATTTGTTGAAACGGCCAATCGGGTGATACCGTTAAGGTGATGGGCTCCCTTGGTTGACTAGGGGCGATCCTTGAGCATTCTGTGCAGTTGGCTCTGGTAGTGCGAATCGAGGCATTCATCCCAGGCCAGTAGACTGATTCATTTGCACGGGCCTTCATGCCGACCTCACCCTGATGGGCTGAATGTAGGCTGCGGAGGATCTTTGTGCGCTGTGAAGTGGGGATTATGATTCTTTGATCCAACAGTGCTAGGTCGTTGTCAACACTGAGGCGGTGCCTCACTTCCCAGTATTCACGGATCCCTGGTGCTGTGAGAATGCGTGTTCTCGGGAATCCCTTTTGTATTGTCTTAATGAGTTCGATGTATTGTGGGTCGCTGTGTCCAGCCGCACGAATGAGGTCTGGTGAGGTCAGGGCTGTGTTATTGTTTGCTCCAAATGTTGCCATGGTTGTTGTTGACGCGACCCAATCATCCATGTTATCAGATTCTGTCACGTCTGATTGTGTTGGTTTAGCAGGCAATACATCAAGCAGTGATTTCAATACGCTAGTTGGGTTACGGGAAACAGCATCAGAAGCTCTGTGCCATTTTCCAGGACAGTGCTGGATTGTGAATCTGTACCTTAGTGTTTTTTCTTTTAGCCTGAACAATCTGGGATTTTGAATTTTGCTCAGGTCCCTGTCCCCAAATAGTCCTTTTAGGGGTTCGTGGTCTGTGACCACTATGAGGTTGGGGCAGCCCATGACGAATATACGGCATTTCTCTAAAGCCCATGCAATTGCCGCTGCTTCACCTTCGATTGGTGCATATCTTCTTTCAGCTTCGATACAGAACCTGCTGCCAGCAAATATCAGGTGCCATCCATCAGGGCAACAGACGGGAGCTCTGTCAGTAGTGCAAGAACAATGCTTTTGTAACAGAAGGAAGCCCATTCCTTCTTTGCTCCAATCTGGAGCGAGGCAGGTGATGCGATCCTTTTCAAACGTGGCAATGCCATTCCGGACTAGGTCAACTATGACCTGTTTGGAATGTTGGAATGCGGCCTCAAGGCCCTGGTCCCAAGTAAAGTGTGAATCCCGTTTAACAAGATCACGGAAGGGGAGCATGACTGGGCCGAGTGAGTACGCCCAGGCAACCTGATTGACCAGTCCGAACCATGATCTTGCGTCAGTTAGTGTTTTTGGGATAGGGAAGTTTAGTATTGCTTCCAGCATGGGTTTAGAAGGGGTTACTCCAGAGGGTGTTATCTGGAGTCCTCCAAACTGTACTGTGTCCTGGCAGAACTGGAATTTGTCTTTGTTGAGCACGATTCCATTTTTAGCACAGTGTAGTAAGAAGTCAAAGCTGTGATAGAAGGATTCTTCGATGCTGGCATCGTAGAGTAGGGTGTCGTCCACTATTTTGACCTTGCGGGGGATATTCTTTATTATTTCATCATACCTCCGAGTGTAGGCATCTCCGGATGCAAGGTAGCCCTGTGGCATCCTGAGGTACATGAATCTACCCCATTCAGTGATGAATGTTGTCAGTGGCTGTGATTCTTTGTCTAGGGGGACAGAATGATATCCGTCAACTGCGTCTAGAACTGTTTTTTTTTTTTGGGGTGGCACTTGTAGTGCCAGTTGGAACGGTGACTCTGTGTGGTGTGTTTCTCGTTTGCATTGAGAATTGAGGTGTTGATAGTCAATGGTCCTTCGAGGTTTGCCGTTTTTTTTTGTGGTTATCACCATCGTGCTGCACCAATCGGTAGGCATGCCAACAGGCACAGGGCTTATGATTCCTCTTCGTACGTCTTCCCAAAGAGCTTGCTTTACAGGTTCCTTGAGGTGGAAGGGTACGGGGATTGGGTTATGTCTGGCTTTAGGGGTTGCTCCTTCTTTCAGGTGTATGTGGGCGGGTGGTCCAGACATTGGTGGAAATGCTCCATTGTTCTTGAATGCCGTGTTGGAAAATTGTTTTAGGAGCCAGTTTTTGAGTCTATCGACATTGTGTTCTGTTGGAGGGAATGGGATTTTGTGGGGGCGTTCTGGTAGCTGGTTCCTGCTTGTATCAGGTTCAGTGGTGTCATCTATACCTGCAATGTTTGTATGGGTGGGTGGTATCACGATGGGGTTTGGAAAATTCGCAGGCAATATTCCTACGTCAATACAAGCTGCTTTGCTAAAGTACAGACGCTGAATTCTATTGCATATATACAGGGCCTGCTTAGTTTTCCGTCCTTGGATTGTGAATTCGACAGGTAGCCAACCTTGGCATGTCAATGTGAAGCCTCCTGCAGCTCGGACAATCTTTCGTGATGGAATGAGGTTGTTCAGGGAGAGTCCCATTTTTTTCAGGTGTTTGGGTCCACCGAGGTATATGGTGGCACCACTGTCAGGGAAGATCATAGCTTTGATGCTTTGGTTCTTTGGGGTACCCTTATTTTGTCTGGGGTCTGGTGTTGGTGAGAAGGGGGCTACGAGTGCCTCTATCTCTATAACTTGGCCTGTCCCTTCGTGTGTGTATGTACCCGTTGCTTGGTTAAATGTGATGTGTGCAATGAGTGTGTCCATGCTAGCTTCGTTGGTTTCAGAGTTTTTTGTAGTTGCTCGCCAGAGTTTTTTAGCTCGACACACATCTGAGAAGTGGTTGGCCTTTTTACAATAGTTGCATGTTTGACCCCATGCTGGGCATTTTAGTTGCCTGGAATTCATTCCCAGGACGCCATGTTGCTGGCTACCACAGCCTATGCAGGCCAGTTTATTTGGCTCGGCTCGGTTATTGGGATGGTTGGGTTGTGACCCAGTGCATGGATTCCTCTTGATTTTTTGTTGGGCATTGCTCTTTTGTCGGCGGTACGTTGACATTCGAGCTATGTCAGGGGTGTTTGACATGGTCATTTGGTCCCTTACTGCTGATTTGAAAGCCTCAGCATGACTGATATTCTGCTCTAGGGTTTTAAGTAGTCCAGCTTTGGCCAGTAGGTCAGTTTGAAGTGCATCACTTGCTACACCTTTGATAAACTGATCCTTGATGTATATGTCAGAGAGGTCATGTTCACATGCGGGGCACATGTAACTGCAGTCTAAGGCCTTTGCTCTGAGGCGGACGAGGTAGCTCTGTATTGGTTCATCTTCACCCTGTGACATGGAAGCAAAAGTGAGGCGGTGAACGATTGGGTTTGACCTTCGTGTCACCAGTGTTTTTAGCATCCCAAGCAGTTTGCTGGGGTCTGTGCTGAAAAAATCAGGGTGAGTGCTGATGATGGCGTTTTGCGTTTCCTCGTTGGCACAATTATAGAGGTGGATGTTAGTCTGTGATTCTGGTGTCTTTGTTATCTTAACAAAGACCTCCCAATCAATTTGGAACTTTCTGAACTGTTGGGGAGTCATCTCCAGGTTGAGTTGGGGAAGCTTAGCTGTTGGTGCCTTCATGTATGTTGCTTGAGGGGTAGCCTCTTTGGCTATTCTGCTGAGGATAAAATACATGAATGGACACCACTCATGCAAATGAGTTGGATAGGTCCATTCTCGTGAAGTGAGCCAATCAACATGCAGCACGCATGCTGCTCATGCATTCTTTAATAAAAGAGGTGAGCTCCAGCTGGCTAGCTTTTCAAGGCGCCACCCAGTCTTTTCGACAAGTCATTTTTGGACATTATAACGCATTTGGACCTATTACCAAAGGATTTATTTATTACCATATCATCACGTTGATTTCTCCCGGCTGGGCTGAATTATACTGACCTGGTTAGGAAAATTAAGTTAAGTTTTTTTTTCTTTCCCTTTTTTTACACATCCACACCTCCCTTTTTTGTCCCACATAGCCTATCATTTATGGCCGGCCGGCCAGACGGCTCGGCCATAAAGGCTTTATTTTCCCCTGTTAAGGGCAACACTCCCCCTCAGGTAAAAAAGGGGAAAAAAGAGTCACCTTGTGACAAGAGTGCCCCTCCTCCTCCTGACCAAAATCAACAACAAAAAAAAGAAAAATCACCCCCCAAAAAACAACCCTCCCCTAACAAAGATGAAAAAGTAGAAAAAGAAAAAAATGAAAATAGCTGGACAGCCCCCCCGAAAATACAGGTCGATGTCGACGACCTGCTCCAGCGAGCAAAGGCCATCTCCAGTGAAATACAGGAGCATGGCCTTATGTTCAATTTGGAGGAGGTAAGACAAGACCAGAAAAAAAGAACGGTGTCTGTCTTTTTAGTGGACAAACGATCCAGGAAAATCGTTAAGCCCGCAAAAGACATGGTTCTCCGTCAGATTTCCAGCCTGGGCGTAAAAGCACAAGCTATAATTGCTGGTGCTTCTTACGCTTTCTGGGATATATTGGTACCGACTGTAGAAGAAGCCGTCGCCCTAACAAAAAAATCACTGGAAAATAAAGAATACTTTTTCAGAACGGAATACATGGGGCGACGGCGGACCACGGTATCAATATACGAGGTCCCGAGCTACCTTCGAGACGCAAATTTAGCCGCGTACATGCTACAATTTGGTGACATCGTCTCTGCGACACATGATGGAATGCGTGGGGAATGGAGGTTTGACATTATGTTAGACATGAAAACCTTCTACTCCGTTCCCAACTGGTTGGAGGTGGAAGGGCGCAGGCTTCCCGTAATAGTATCGGGAAGGAAACCCGCCTGCTGGCACTGTGGCGAGATTGGTCACCTCTCCGCAGTTTGCCCGGGGAAGAAGGCCCCGAAGAAGCCCGACCATAAACCCGGTACCCTCTCACCTGTTGTTAAAAGCAACCCAGAAAAGGAGGCTCCCGTAGTCTCGCCCACACCAGCGGGTAAAAAAAACCCCACTCCCCCTTCGTCCCCTACGGTTAACTCCGAAGAGGCGAAGGCTGAGTGGCTGACTGTGGGAAAAGGTGGGAGGAAGCTCCAACCTGAGGATCCTCGCTCCCAAAAGTCGTCCCAGGTGGGCACCGACAGTTCAAGCCCCCCCTCAAAAATGTCCAATACCAACAAGTTACCCACATATGCCCAAAAATCATCCCCCCCAAAAAATAAAGGCCCATTCAAGACCCCACCCAAACAACACACTCCTCCCAAGGTCAGATGCTTCAGCCCAGGCCGGGAGAAGTTTGAAAAACTACTCGAATTTAAAAAGCGGCTGGACCAGGAGAGAAAATCATCTCCACGACCAGGGTCCTCTCATTCCACCCCTTCATCACCTAGACATCCTCGCACCATCCGACCGCCACCAACAACACCACCTCATAGATCCATGCCTCCACCTCTCATGTCCGTCTTAATACAGAAGAAAAAGGGACCCACCCCCCCTCCGCTGCCGTTGGAATCACCACCAACTAGACCAGCACCACCAGCAACAGCAACCTCATCATCACCATCTACCACACCAAAGAAACGGCAGCGGAGCTCATCCATCGACAGCTCGGGGGATGAGGTCCCTAAACATATAAGAAAACGGGACAAACCGCGCCATAACACCGGATCAAACATCTGCCGGGTGGATGAGGGGGCCCTGGATCGTCTTCATAAGGTCCAGCCGCAGCTGTTGAAAGACTTAAGGGTCCTCCACAACTTCAAAGAAGTCAACGGTTGCAATGTGGAGGACCCTAAAAATTTTCCCAACACATGGATCACCACCGTCATTCGGAAGGGCCGAGGGTCGGAAGGTGTGATGAAGATGCTCGGGGAAGCCAACGAGGCCCTCGGCCCTATATCATTCATAAAAGACGATCTTGCATCCTGTAAGGGGCTCGTTGGGAGGGTCCCTGTTGTTTTGCACCCCTCCCTTTATAGGGCTGTAAAATTAACCTTTCCGCGGGACGTCGGGGGTCTCGCTCATGACGGAGCCATCGATAATGAGATGGCCACGGGATCCATGAGCCAGACCGTCGGAGTCCTGACCCCAGCCATGTTTAGTCCGGGCACTCAACCCCTGTAATGTTCATGATGGATTTAAGATTGGCGAGTATAAATGGCCGCGGCCTGAGGTCGGATTCGAGAAGATCCCATTTATTTTTATACCTCCAGCGTCGCGGCATTGATATATGTTGTTTGCAGGAGACTCGTTTTGATTTCAACTTCCATGAAGATATTCTGTCGAAGGACTATTTGTCTTTCTCAGCATGTTTTGATGGTCGTTCCAGAGGTGTCACCTGGCTGATAAGTAGACGTCTGGGCGCCACGTGTGCTCTTGTTCTTTCAGATCCGGCGGGCAGACTTTGCGTGGTGGACGTTACCATAAAGGATAAGGCGTTTCGGCTGATTGGGGTTTATGGACCCAACGCTACTAGTGAGCTCCCTGCGTTTTTCCGGCGCATCGAGCCGTACGTCAGTCCGTCGAAGCGGGTAATTTTAGTGGGAGATTGGAACGCCGTCCTTGATCCCAATTTAGATAGAGGGGCTATTAGTTCGGGTACTAACACGTTGGATGCCAGATATTTTCGCGAGTTTGTACAGCGATTTGATCTCGCTGACAAATTTCGCGAAAGGCATCCAAATAAGTTAGTTTGGACTTGGACCGGTAGGGGCGCCTCGGCCCAGCTTTATAGCTATTTGGACCGAGTGTTAGTTAAGCGAGTCGACTTAGACTATTTAGGTGGTCCAAGTTTTGAGCCATATAAAGATTCCGACCACAAATTTTTATGTGTGTCGATTAAGTTAGATAAGGCTAGATGTAGGATGTCTGGTTACTGGAAATTCAACCTTTCCCTTTTGGCGGAGGCTGACTTCCGGAACCAGCTAGAACTAACGATAAAGCGGGAATTGACGGGGGCTATTATGGGAAATAGGTGGTGGGCTAACCTTAAGGATAGCATTAGATCCTTTGCTGCCGACTATAGTAGGAGACTCAAGTCAGCTAGGGTAGCGGAGCAAAGGTCGATTAAGGATAAGCTAGATAGGGCGGTGTTGGCGGGAGATAGTGGGCAAGTTAACGTAGCTAAGGCCGAGCTGGCCTCCTTGCAAATTAAGGAGTACCAAGCTCTGGTAGTTAGGGCTAGGTTAAAGAGAATGTCGTGCGAGGCGACGAATATGGCCCAGGAATTACGGGCCGAGGAACTCAGGCATGCTACAGATCGGCATATCGCCAGTGTCACATCGCCGGAGGGGCTCCGTCGAACTACAAACGAAGCCATCTGTGGTGAGTTCCGGCAGTATTTCTTGAAGCTTTTCACCAGGGAGCCCGGACTGAGTTCTGCTCAGTTCGACACCTATCTTGCCGACTTTCCTCGTCTTTCGGCGACTGAAGCGGCTGGGTGTGAGGGGCGCATAAAGGAGGAGGAGATTCGGGATGCACTGAAGTCGGTCGGGCTGGACAAGTCCCCCGGAATTGATGGTCTGCCCTACGAAGTGTACTTGAGGTTGTCGCACATGTTTGTCCCCTTGCTGGCAACCATCTATAACAACTGGATGAGGCAGGGTACTATACCCAGACGCTTCACCAGGGGTATAGTGAAGTTGCTTCGTAAGAACAAGCATGGTGGGGATGGGATTAGTAACTTTCGCCCTTTAACGATGCTTAACACTGACTTAAAGATTTTGGCGAAGATCCTGGCAAACCGTTTGCAGACTGTCCTGCCTAGTCTGATTTGCCCCGAGCAGACTTGTGCTGTGAAGGGTAGGACTATCCAGGACAGTCTTCATCTGGTCCGCACGATCGTAGAAAAAGTCGACGGAAATGCCGCGCTGATCAATTTAGATCAGTCCAAGGCCTTCGATAGGGTTGACCATGCTTTTCTGGAGGCTGTCTTGTCTTCGGCCGGCTTCGGGGTTGATTTTCGCACCTGGATACGTCTCCTTTATGCGTCCCCCGGAGTCATGGTGGAGGTGAATGGGGTAAGGTCGGAGCCCTTCACTCTGACTCGATCGATTCGGCAAGGTTGCCCGTTATCGCCTATGTTATATATCCTGGCGTTAGAGCCTTTTCTACGCAGGATAAAGGCGAACCCGGTCCTACGCGGCCTCACGCTACCTGGCGCCAGTGAGGTAGCCAGGTACACTGCATACGCTGACGACGTCAGCGTGCTTGTAACGAGCAGTGCCGAGGTGGAGGAGGTGAGCAAAGAAATCGGAAGGTACGAAGCTGTAACAGGGGCCAAGATTAACCGCGAAAAGTCTGTCGGCTTGCGGTTGGGCTCGTGGAAAGGCTATGCCCTTCCCGGCCCTTTCATTTGGAAAGACGGTCCGTGCAAGATACTCGGCGTCTGGTTTGGGCCTGATCTTCAATTGGAAAAAAATTGGTCGGAAGTACTGGATAAGGTCGTAGCCGCAACTGAGTTGTGGCTGCGTAGACGGCTTTCCCTTAAGGGTCGGGCTGAGGTGTGCTGTTCGCACATCTACTCCCTAGCCGTATACCGACTTTCAGTGCTTCCTATCCCGGCCACCATCCTATTCAAGCTGGAAAGGATTCTCTTCCAGTTTCTCTGGGCAAAGAGACATCCTTTGGTGCGACGGGAGATCTGTTACCTTCACCCTTCTGAAGGCGGTCTAGGAGTACCTAACGTCGAGGTACGACGCCATACTTTGCGTCTTACTTTCCTAGACCGGATGTGTTCACGAGACACGGCGGCGGGAAGCGTCTGGAAAGAAGACGCTAAACAGTCTTTCCCGTCGCTAAGAAGTGTGCATTTTGCTGATGGGGAGGCCCATCGGTTGCCCAGACGCGAATGCCCCTTCTATCGCGAGTGCCGGCATGCTTTGAAAGTTCTCTCTCGGCTGCAGACAGGTCTCTCTGACAGCCGGCCGTTGTCGAGTAAGGCATTATATCGTTGTTTAGTTAGGGGGGCCGCTAGCGATGGTCTGATTGGCGAGCTCGGCGTGACGGAGGCGGAGGGTCGCTTACTGTGGCCTTGGGCCCCCAGGATGAGGTGTCTCAATAATGACGAGGCTTCCCTCACCTGGCTGGTCATTCGGAATGCCCTCTGGGTCGGCAAGAAATTGTTTGCAGCGCAACAGGCCATTTCACCTGAGTGCGGCCGGTGCGGTGATTTGGAGGAGACTATTAGTCACGCCTTCTTTCACTGCCCGGTCGTACGGCCGCTGTGCAAGCTTCTTGAAGGCTACATGGTCCGCATCCTCAATGGAAAGTTTTTTGTCCTGGAAGCCAGTTCTGTGTGCAGCAATGTGGTACCGAGGTTGAACAGACAGGAACACTATGTGTTTCTCTGCTTACTCGGCGTTATGCGTGTCGTGATGTGGACGACGAGAAAGAAGGAACTCTACGAGGACGAGTCTTTTTCTTCTCAGACCCTGGTGGCATTTTACAAACACCAAATCAAAGTCAAAATCCGGTCTGAGAGAAAGAGACTCTCTTCGCTGGAGTTTGGCGAAAGGTGGGTGACTGTTGCGCGCTTGTGTCGCGTGGTAGGAGCCAACCTTACTTTCACTCTGGACATTCCAGGGACTTAAGAATTTTGAGTTACCGGAAGGACGTGACCACCCAGCCCAGGTAAGTTAGAATTTTTTTTTAGGCCATTTTGATTTAGTTTGTTCCTAATTTAGTTAACTTAGCTAGAGTATGCAAGGTCATTGGGCCCCCCTTTTTTTTGTCCCCTTCTTTTGTTTCACTCTCCCTTCCCTTCCCCCTGTTAGATGACAGGAATTGGAGTTCTCCAGGAGTGCGATGGAGGGCTTATGTTAATTCATAATTATTGTTTACTTATATTTTGTACTATTTATTTACCTTATTTGATTATTTTTCCTCCTTCGACACTATTTTCGACTGGTTAACTCCTCTTTCTGCCATGTTTTAGTACGTGGGGGGGACCCCATACTAACCATCATAATGTATATATGTTTTGTTCATTTTCGTTTTTAGGGGACTTTGTAAATAAAGATGTATATAGCTTTCATTTGTTTTTAAATTGTTCCCCTCCCCCTCACTTTGTAAATATGGGATTAAGTTTAGAAGTCCATGGAGCAGTAGTGTTGTTTTGGTGATTGTTGTTTTTGGTGAATGCAGTATGATAGTGATATGTTTATTTGAGGTATTTTGGTGTTTTTTAATTTGGAGATATGTATTGGTCAGTGAATGAGTCTAGTTAAGTTAGTGATTAGGATAGTGTAGACCAGCCTTCCCCACCCAATTTTTAGGCCTTGTGCCAAATTTGTAATTTTCCCCTTTTATTTTTTTGTTGAATTACAATAAATAATTTCAAGGCGCCACCCAGTCTTTTCGACAAGTCATTTTTGGACATTATAACGCATTTGGACCTATTACCAAAGGATTTATTTATTACCATATCATCACGTTGATTTCTCCCGGCTGGGCTGAATTATACTGACCTGGTTAGGAAAATTAAGTTAAGTTTTTTTTCTTTCCCTTTTTTTACACATCCACACCTCCCTTTTTTGTCCCACATAGCCTATCATTTATGGCCGGCCGGCCAGACGGCTCGGCCATAAAGGCTTTATTTTCCCCTGTTAAGGGCAACACTCCCCCTCAGGTAAAAAAGGGGAAAAAAGAGTCACCTTGTGACAAGAGTGCCCCTCCTCCTCCTGACCAAAATCAACAACAAAAAAAAGAAAAATCACCCCCCAAAAAACAACCCTCCCCTAACAAAGATGAAAAAGTAGAAAAAGAAAAAAATGAAAATAGCTGGACAGCACCCCCGAAAATACAGGTCGATGTCGACGACCTGCTCCAGCGAGCAAAGGCCATCTCCAGTGAAATACAGGAGCATGGCCTTATGTTCAATTTGGAGGAGGTAAGACAAGACCAGAAAAAAAGAACGGTGTCTGTCTTTTTAGTGGACAAACGATCCAGGAAAATCGTTAAGCCCGCAAAAGACATGGTTCTCCGTCAGATTTCCAGCCTGGGCGTAAAAGCACAAGCTATAATTGCTGGTGCTTCTTACGCTTTCTGGGATATATTGGTACCGACTGTAGAAGAAGCCGTCGCCCTAACAAAAAAATCCCTGGAAAATAAAGAATACTTTTTCAGAACGGAATACATGGGGCGACGGCGGACCACGGTATCAATATACGAGGTCCCGAGCTACCTTCGAGACGCAAATTTAGCCGCGTACATGCTACAATTTGGTGACATCGTCTCTGCGACACATGATGGAATGCGTGGGGAATGGAGGTTTGACATTATGTTAGACATGAAAACCTTCTACTCCGTTCCCAACTGGTTGGAGGTGGAAGGGCGCAGGCTTCCCGTAATAGTATCGGGAAGGAAACCCGCCTGCTGGCACTGTGGCGAGATTGGTCACCTCTCCGCAGTTTGCCCGGGGAAGAAGGCCCCGAAGAAGCCCGACCATAAACCCGGTACCCTCTCACCTGTTGTTAAAAGCAACCCAGAAAAGGAGGCTCCCGTAGTCTCGCCCACACCAGCGGGTAAAAAAAACCCCACTCCCCCTTCGTCCCCTACGGTTAACTCCGAAGAGGCGAAGGCTGAGTGGCTGACTGTGGGAAAAGGTGGGAGGAAGCTCCAACCTGAGGATCCTCGCTCCCAAAAGTCGTCCCAGGTGGGCACCGACAGTTCAACCCCCCCCTCAAAAACGTCCAATACCACATATGCCCAAAAATCATCCCCCCCAAAAAATAAAGGCCCATTCAAGACCCCACCCAAACAACACACTCCTCCCAAGGTCAGATGCTTCAGCCCAGGCCGGGAGAAGTTTGAAAAACTACTCGAATTTAAAAAGCGGCTGGACCAGGAGAGAAAATCATCTCCACGACCAGGGTCCTCTCATTCCACCCCTTCATCACCTAGACATCCTCGTACCATCCGACCGCCACCAACAACACCACCTCATAGATCCATGCCTCCACCTCTCATGTCCGTCTTAATACAGAAGAAAAAGGGACCCACCCCCCCTCCGCTGCCGTTGGAATCACCACCAACTAGACCAGCACCACCAGCAACAGCAACCTCATCATCACCATCTACCACACCAAAGAAACGGCAGCGGAGCTCATCCATCGACAGCTCGGGGGATGAGGTCCCTAAACATATAAGAAAACGGGACAAACCGCGCCATCACACCGGTTTAAACATCTGCCGGGTGGATGAGGGGGCCCTGGATCGTCTTCATAAGGTCCAGCCGCAGCTGTTGAAAGACTTAAGGGTCCTCCACAACTTCAAAGAAGTCAACGGTTGCAATGTGGAGGACCCTAAAAATTTCCCCAACTCATGGATCACCACCGTCATTCGGAAGGGCCGAGGGTCGGAAGGTGTGATGAAAATGCTCGGGGAAGCCAACGAGGCCCTCGGCCCTATATCATACATAAAGGACGATCTTTCATCTTGTAAGGGGCTCGTTGGGAGGGTCCCTGTTGTTTTGCACCCCTCCCTTTATAGGGCTGTAAAATTAACCTTTCCGCGGGACGTCGGGGGTCTCGCTCATGACGGAGCCATCGATAATGAGATGGCCACGGGATCCATGAGCCAGACCGTCGGAGTCCTGACCCCAGCCATGTTTAGTCCGGGCACTCAACCCCTGTAATGTTCATGATGGATATAAGATTGGCTAGTCTGAATGGCCGCGGCCTGAGGTCGGATTCGAGAAGATCCCATTTATTTTTATACCTCCAGCGTCGCGGCATTGATATATGTTGTTTGCAGGAGACTCGTTTTGATTTCAACTTCCATGAAGATATTCTGTCGAAGGACTATTTGTCCTTCTCAGCATGTTTTGATGGTCGTTCCAGAGGTGTCACCTGGCTGATAAGTAGACGTCTGGGCGCCACGTGTGCTCTTGTTCTTTCAGATCCGGCGGGCAGACTTTGCGTGGTGGACGTTACCATAAAGGATAAGGCGTTTCGGCTGATTGGGGTTTATGGACCCAACGCTACTAGTGAGCTCCCTGCGTTTTTCCGGCGCATCGAGCCGTACGTCAGTCCGTCGAAGCGGGTAATTTTAGTGGGAGATTGGAACGCCGTCCTTGATCCCAATTTAGATAGAGGGGCTATTAGTTCGGGTACTAACACGTTGGATGCCAGATATTTTCGCGAGTTTGTACAGCGATTTGATCTCGCTGACAAATTTCGCGAAAGGCATCCAAATAAGTTAGTTTGGACTTGGACCGGTAGGGGCGCCTCGGCCCAGCTTTATAGCTATTTGGACCGAGTGTTAGTTAAGCGAGTCGACTTAGACTATTTAGGTGGTCCAAGTTTTGAGCCATATAAAGATTCCGACCACAAATTCTTATGTGTGTCGATTAAGTTAGATAAGGCTAGATGTAGGATGTCTGGTTACTGGAAATTCAACCTTTCCCTTTTGGCGGAGGCTGACTTCCGGAACCAGCTAGAACTAACGATAAAGCGGGAATTGACGGGGGCTATTATGGGAAATAGGTGGTGGGCTAACCTTAAGGATAGCATTAGATCCTTTGCTGCCGACTATAGTAGGAGACTCAAGTCAGCTAGGGTAGCGGAGCAAAGGTCGATTAAGGATAAGCTAGATAGGGCGGTGTTGGCGGGAGATAGTGGGCAAGTTAACGTAGCTAAGGCCGAGCTGGCCTCCTTGCAAATTAAGGAGTACCAAGCTCTGGTAGTTAGGGCTAGGTTAAAGAGAATGTCGTGCGAGGCGACGAATATGGCCCAGGAATTACGGGCCGAGGAACTCAGGCATGCTACAGATCGGCATATCGCCAGTGTCACATCGCCGGAGGGGCTCCGTCGAACTACAAACGAAGCCATCTGTGGGGAGTTCCGGCAGTATTTCTTGAAGCTTTTCACCAGGGAGCCCGGACTGAGTTCTGCTCAGTTCGACACCTATCTTGCCGACTTTCCTCGCCTTTCGGCGACTGAAGCGGCTGGGTGTGAGGGGCGCATAAAGGAGGAGGAGATTCGGGATGCACTGAAGTCGGTCGGGCTGGACAAGTCCCCCGGAATTGATGGTCTGCCCTACGAAGTGTACTTGAGGTTGTCGCACATGTTTGTCCCCTTGCTGGCAACCATCTATAACAACTGGATGAGGCAGGGTACTATACCCAGACGCTTCACCAGGGGTATAGTGAAGTTGCTTCGTAAGAACAAACATGGTGGGGATGGGATTAGTAACTTTCGCCCTTTAACGATGCTTAACACTGACTTAAAGATTTTGGCGAAGATCCTGGCAAACCGTTTGCAGACTGTCCTGTCTAGTCTGATTTGCCCCGAGCAGACTTGTGCTGTGAAGGGTAGGACTATCCAGGACAGTCTTCATCTGGTCCGCACGATCGTAGAAAAAGTCGACGGAAATGCCGCGCTGATCAATTTAGATCAGTCCAAGGCCTTCGATAGGGTTGACCATGCTTTTCTGGAGGCTGTCTTGTCTTCGGCCGGCTTCGGGGTTGATTTTCGCACCTGGATACGTCTCCTTTATGCGTCCCCCGGAGTCATGGTGGAGGTGAATGGGGTAAGGTCGGAGCCCTTCACTCTGACTCGATCGATTCGGCAAGGTTGCCCGTTATCGCCTATGTTATATATCCTGGCGTTAGAGCCTTTTCTACGCAGGATAAAGGCGAACCCGGTCCTACGCGGCCTCACGCTACCTGGCGCCAGTGAGGTAGCCAGGTACACTGCATACGCTGACGACGTCAGCGTGCTTGTAACGAGCAGTGCCGAGGTGGAGGAGGTGAGCAAAGAAATCGGAAGGTACGAAGCTGTAACAGGGGCCAAGATTAACCGCGAAAAGTCTGTCGGCTTGCGGTTGGGCTCGTGGAAAGGCTATGCCCTTCCCGGCCCTTTCATTTGGAAAGACGGTCCGTGCAAGATACTCGGCGTCTGGTTTGGGCCTGATCTTCAATTGGAAAAAAATTGGTCGGAAGTACTGGATAAGGTCGTAGCCGCAACTGAGTTGTGGCTGCGTAGACGGCTTTCCCTTAAGGGTCGGGCAGAGGTGTGCTGTTCGCACATCTACTCCCTAGCCGTATACCGACTTTCAGTGCTTCCTATCCCGGCCACCATCCTATTCAAGCTGGAAAGGATTCTCTTCCAGTTTCTCTGGGCAAAGAGACATCCTTTGGTGCGACGGGAGATCTGTTACCTTCACCCTTCTGAAGGCGGTCTAGGAGTACCTAACGTCGAGGTACGGCGCCATACTTTGCGTCTTACTTTCCTAGACCGGATGTGTTCACGAGACACGGCGACGGGAAGCGTCTGGAAAGAAGACGCTAAACAGTCTTTCCCGTCGCTAAGAAGTGTGCATTTTGCTGATGGGGAGGCCCATCGGTTGCCCAGACGCGAATGCCCCTTCTATCGCGAGTGCCGGCATGCTTTGAAAGTTCTCTCTCGGCTGCAGACAGGTCTCTCTGACAGCCGGCCGTTGTCGAGTAAGGCATTATATCGTTGTTTAGTTAGGGGGGCCGCTAGCGATGGTCTGATTGGCGAGCTCGGTGTGACGGAGGCGGAGGGTCGCTTACTGTGGCCTTGGGCCCCCAGGATGAGGTGTCTCAATAATGACGAGGCTTCCCTCACCTGGCTGGTCATTCGGAATGCCCTCTGGGTCGGCAAGAAATTGTTTGCAGCGCAACAGGCCATTTCGCCTGAGTGCGGCCGGTGCGGTGATTTGGAGGAGACTATTAGTCACGCCTTCTTTCACTGCCCGGTCGTACGGCCGCTGTGCAAGCTTCTTGAAGGCTACATGGTCCGCATCCTCAATGGAAAGTTTTTTGTCCTGGAAGCCAGTTCTGTGTGCAGCAATGTGGTACCGAGGTTGAACAGACAGGAACACTATGTGTTTCTCTGCTTACTCGGCGTTATGCGTGTCGTGATGTGGACGACGAGAAAGAAGGAACTCTACGAGGACGAGTCTTTTTCTTCTCAGACCCTGGTGGCATTTTACAAACACCAAATCAAAGTCAAAATCCGGTCTGAGAGAAAGAGACTCTCTTCGCTGGAGTTTGGCGAAAGGTGGGTGACTGTTGCGCGCTTGTGTCGCGTGGTAGGAGCCAACCTTACTTTCACTTTGGACGTTCCAGGGACTTAAGAATTTTGAGTTACCGGAAGGACTTGACCACCCAGCCCAGGTAAGTTAGAATTTTTTAGGCCATTTTGATTTAGTTTGTTCCTAATTTAGTTAACTTAGCTAGAGTATGCAAGGTCATTGGGCCCCTTTTTTTTGTCCCCTTCTTTTGTTTCACTCTCCCTTCCCTTCCCCCTGTTAGATGACAGGAATTGGAGTTCTCCAGGAGTGCGATGGAGGGCTTATGTTAATTCATAATTATTGTTTACTTATATTTTGTACCATTTATTTACCTTATTTGATTATTTTTCCTCCTTCGACACTATTTTCGACTGGTTAACTCCTCTTTCTGCCATGTTTTAGTACGTGGGGGGGACCCCATACTAACCATCATAATGTATATATGTTTTGTTCATTTTCGTTTTTAGGGGAGTTTTTAATAAATGTATATAGCGTTCGTTTAGTTTTTTTAAAATCGCTCCCCTCCCCCTCACTTTGTAAATATGGGAGTAAGTTTAGAAGTCCATGGAGCAGTAGTGTTTTGGTGATTGTTGTTTTTGGTGAATGCAGTATGATAGTGATATGTTCTTTTGAGGTATTTTGGTGTTTTTTTAATTTGGAGATATGTATTGGTCAGTGAATGAGTCTAGTTAAGTTAGAGATTAGGATAGTGTAGACCAGCCTTCCCCACCCAATTTTTAGGCCTTGTGCCAAATTTGTATTTCCCCACATATTTTTTTTAAAAATACAATAAATAATTTCAAGGCGCCACCCAGTCTTTTCGACAAGTCATTTTTGGACATTATAACGCATTTGGACCTATTACCAAAGGATTTATTTATTACCATATCATCACGTTGATTTCTCCCGGCTGGGCTGAATTATACTGACCTGGTTAGGAAAATTAAGTTAAGTTTTTTTTCTTTCCCTTTTTTTACACATCCACACCTCCCTTTTTTGTCCCACATAGCCTATCATTTATGGCCGGCCGGCCAGACGGCTCGGCCATAAAGGCTTTATTTTCCCCTGTTAAGGGCAACACTCCCCCTCAGGTAAAAAAGGGGAAAAAAGAGTCACCTTGTGACAAGAGTGCCCCTCCTCCTCCTGACCAAAATCAACAACAAAAAAAAGAAAAATCACCCCCCAAAAAACAACCCTCCCCTAACAAAGATGAAAAAGTAGAAAAAGAAAAAAATGAAAATAGCTGGACAGCACCCCCGAAAATACAGGTCGATGTCGACGACCTGCTCCAGCGAGCAAAGGCCATCTCCAGTGAAATACAGGAGCATGGCCTTATGTTCAATTTGGAGGAGGTAAGACAAGACCAGAAAAAAAGAACGGTGTCTGTCTTTTTAGTGGACAAACGATCCAGGAAAATCGTTAAGCCCGCAAAAGACATGGTTCTCCGTCAGATTTCCAGCCTGGGCGTAAAAGCACAAGCTATAATTGCTGGTGCTTCTTACGCTTTCTGGGATATATTGGTACCGACTGTAGAAGAAGCCGTCGCCCTAACAAAAAAATCCCTGGAAAATAAAGAATACTTTTTCAGAACGGAATACATGGGGCGACGGCGGACCACGGTATCAATATACGAGGTCCCGAGCTACCTTCGAGACGCAAATTTAGCCGCGTACATGCTACAATTTGGTGACATCGTCTCTGCGACACATGATGGAATGCGTGGGGAATGGAGGTTTGACATTATGTTAGACATGAAAACCTTCTACTCCGTTCCCAACTGGTTGGAGGTGGAAGGGCGCAGGCTTCCCGTAATAGTATCGGGAAGGAAACCCGCCTGCTGGCACTGTGGCGAGATTGGTCACCTCTCCGCAGTTTGCCCGGGGAAGAAGGCCCCGAAGAAGCCCGACCATAAACCCGGTACCCTCTCACCTGTTGTTAAAAGCAACCCAGAAAAGGAGGCTCCCGTAGTCTCGCCCACACCAGCGGGTAAAAAAAACCCCACTCCCCCTTCGTCCCCTACGGTTAACTCCGAAGAGGCGAAGGCTGAGTGGCTGACTGTGGGAAAAGGTGGGAGGAAGCTCCAACCTGAGGATCCTCGCTCCCAAAAGTCGTCCCAGGTGGGCACCGACAGTTCAACCCCCCCCTCAAAAACGTCCAATACCACATATGCCCAAAAATCATCCCCCCCAAAAAATAAAGGCCCATTCAAGACCCCACCCAAACAACACACTCCTCCCAAGGTCAGATGCTTCAGCCCAGGCCGGGAGAAGTTTGAAAAACTACTCGAATTTAAAAAGCGGCTGGACCAGGAGAGAAAATCATCTCCACGACCAGGGTCCTCTCATTCCACCCCTTCATCACCTAGACATCCTCGTACCATCCGACCGCCACCAACAACACCACCTCATAGATCCATGCCTCCACCTCTCATGTCCGTCTTAATACAGAAGAAAAAGGGACCCACCCCCCCTCCGCTGCCGTTGGAATCACCACCAACTAGACCAGCACCACCAGCAACAGCAACCTCATCATCACCATCTACCACACCAAAGAAACGGCAGCGGAGCTCATCCATCGACAGCTCGGGGGATGAGGTCCCTAAACATATAAGAAAACGGGACAAACCGCGCCATCACACCGGTTTAAACATCTGCCGGGTGGATGAGGGGGCCCTGGATCGTCTTCATAAGGTCCAGCCGCAGCTGTTGAAAGACTTAAGGGTCCTCCACAACTTCAAAGAAGTCAACGGTTGCAATGTGGAGGACCCTAAAAATTTCCCCAACTCATGGATCACCACCGTCATTCGGAAGGGCCGAGGGTCGGAAGGTGTGATGAAAATGCTCGGGGAAGCCAACGAGGCCCTCGGCCCTATATCATACATAAAGGACGATCTTTCATCTTGTAAGGGGCTCGTTGGGAGGGTCCCTGTTGTTTTGCACCCCTCCCTTTATAGGGCTGTAAAATTAACCTTTCCGCGGGACGTCGGGGGTCTCGCTCATGACGGAGCCATCGATAATGAGATGGCCACGGGATCCATGAGCCAGACCGTCGGAGTCCTGACCCCAGCCATGTTTAGTCCGGGCACTCAACCCCTGTAATGTTCATGATGGATATAAGATTGGCTAGTCTGAATGGCCGCGGCCTGAGGTCGGATTCGAGAAGATCCCATTTATTTTTATACCTCCAGCGTCGCGGCATTGATATATGTTGTTTGCAGGAGACTCGTTTTGATTTCAACTTCCATGAAGATATTCTGTCGAAGGACTATTTGTCCTTCTCAGCATGTTTTGATGGTCGTTCCAGAGGTGTCACCTGGCTGATAAGTAGACGTCTGGGCGCCACGTGTGCTCTTGTTCTTTCAGATCCGGCGGGCAGACTTTGCGTGGTGGACGTTACCATAAAGGATAAGGCGTTTCGGCTGATTGGGGTTTATGGACCCAACGCTACTAGTGAGCTCCCTGCGTTTTTCCGGCGCATCGAGCCGTACGTCAGTCCGTCGAAGCGGGTAATTTTAGTGGGAGATTGGAACGCCGTCCTTGATCCCAATTTAGATAGAGGGGCTATTAGTTCGGGTACTAACACGTTGGATGCCAGATATTTTCGCGAGTTTGTACAGCGATTTGATCTCGCTGACAAATTTCGCGAAAGGCATCCAAATAAGTTAGTTTGGACTTGGACCGGTAGGGGCGCCTCGGCCCAGCTTTATAGCTATTTGGACCGAGTGTTAGTTAAGCGAGTCGACTTAGACTATTTAGGTGGTCCAAGTTTTGAGCCATATAAAGATTCCGACCACAAATTCTTATGTGTGTCGATTAAGTTAGATAAGGCTAGATGTAGGATGTCTGGTTACTGGAAATTCAACCTTTCCCTTTTGGCGGAGGCTGACTTCCGGAACCAGCTAGAACTAACGATAAAGCGGGAATTGACGGGGGCTATTATGGGAAATAGGTGGTGGGCTAACCTTAAGGATAGCATTAGATCCTTTGCTGCCGACTATAGTAGGAGACTCAAGTCAGCTAGGGTAGCGGAGCAAAGGTCGATTAAGGATAAGCTAGATAGGGCGGTGTTGGCGGGAGATAGTGGGCAAGTTAACGTAGCTAAGGCCGAGCTGGCCTCCTTGCAAATTAAGGAGTACCAAGCTCTGGTAGTTAGGGCTAGGTTAAAGAGAATGTCGTGCGAGGCGACGAATATGGCCCAGGAATTACGGGCCGAGGAACTCAGGCATGCTACAGATCGGCATATCGCCAGTGTCACATCGCCGGAGGGGCTCCGTCGAACTACAAACGAAGCCATCTGTGGGGAGTTCCGGCAGTATTTCTTGAAGCTTTTCACCAGGGAGCCCGGACTGAGTTCTGCTCAGTTCGACACCTATCTTGCCGACTTTCCTCGCCTTTCGGCGACTGAAGCGGCTGGGTGTGAGGGGCGCATAAAGGAGGAGGAGATTCGGGATGCACTGAAGTCGGTCGGGCTGGACAAGTCCCCCGGAATTGATGGTCTGCCCTACGAAGTGTACTTGAGGTTGTCGCACATGTTTGTCCCCTTGCTGGCAACCATCTATAACAACTGGATGAGGCAGGGTACTATACCCAGACGCTTCACCAGGGGTATAGTGAAGTTGCTTCGTAAGAACAAACATGGTGGGGATGGGATTAGTAACTTTCGCCCTTTAACGATGCTTAACACTGACTTAAAGATTTTGGCGAAGATCCTGGCAAACCGTTTGCAGACTGTCCTGTCTAGTCTGATTTGCCCCGAGCAGACTTGTGCTGTGAAGGGTAGGACTATCCAGGACAGTCTTCATCTGGTCCGCACGATCGTAGAAAAAGTCGACGGAAATGCCGCGCTGATCAATTTAGATCAGTCCAAGGCCTTCGATAGGGTTGACCATGCTTTTCTGGAGGCTGTCTTGTCTTCGGCCGGCTTCGGGGTTGATTTTCGCACCTGGATACGTCTCCTTTATGCGTCCCCCGGAGTCATGGTGGAGGTGAATGGGGTAAGGTCGGAGCCCTTCACTCTGACTCGATCGATTCGGCAAGGTTGCCCGTTATCGCCTATGTTATATATCCTGGCGTTAGAGCCTTTTCTACGCAGGATAAAGGCGAACCCGGTCCTACGCGGCCTCACGCTACCTGGCGCCAGTGAGGTAGCCAGGTACACTGCATACGCTGACGACGTCAGCGTGCTTGTAACGAGCAGTGCCGAGGTGGAGGAGGTGAGCAAAGAAATCGGAAGGTACGAAGCTGTAACAGGGGCCAAGATTAACCGCGAAAAGTCTGTCGGCTTGCGGTTGGGCTCGTGGAAAGGCTATGCCCTTCCCGGCCCTTTCATTTGGAAAGACGGTCCGTGCAAGATACTCGGCGTCTGGTTTGGGCCTGATCTTCAATTGGAAAAAAATTGGTCGGAAGTACTGGATAAGGTCGTAGCCGCAACTGAGTTGTGGCTGCGTAGACGGCTTTCCCTTAAGGGTCGGGCAGAGGTGTGCTGTTCGCACATCTACTCCCTAGCCGTATACCGACTTTCAGTGCTTCCTATCCCGGCCACCATCCTATTCAAGCTGGAAAGGATTCTCTTCCAGTTTCTCTGGGCAAAGAGACATCCTTTGGTGCGACGGGAGATCTGTTACCTTCACCCTTCTGAAGGCGGTCTAGGAGTACCTAACGTCGAGGTACGGCGCCATACTTTGCGTCTTACTTTCCTAGACCGGATGTGTTCACGAGACACGGCGACGGGAAGCGTCTGGAAAGAAGACGCTAAACAGTCTTTCCCGTCGCTAAGAAGTGTGCATTTTGCTGATGGGGAGGCCCATCGGTTGCCCAGACGCGAATGCCCCTTCTATCGCGAGTGCCGGCATGCTTTGAAAGTTCTCTCTCGGCTGCAGACAGGTCTCTCTGACAGCCGGCCGTTGTCGAGTAAGGCATTATATCGTTGTTTAGTTAGGGGGGCCGCTAGCGATGGTCTGATTGGCGAGCTCGGTGTGACGGAGGCGGAGGGTCGCTTACTGTGGCCTTGGGCCCCCAGGATGAGGTGTCTCAATAATGACGAGGCTTCCCTCACCTGGCTGGTCATTCGGAATGCCCTCTGGGTCGGCAAGAAATTGTTTGCAGCGCAACAGGCCATTTCGCCTGAGTGCGGCCGGTGCGGTGATTTGGAGGAGACTATTAGTCACGCCTTCTTTCACTGCCCGGTCGTACGGCCGCTGTGCAAGCTTCTTGAAGGCTACATGGTCCGCATCCTCAATGGAAAGTTTTTTGTCCTGGAAGCCAGTTCTGTGTGCAGCAATGTGGTACCGAGGTTGAACAGACAGGAACACTATGTGTTTCTCTGCTTACTCGGCGTTATGCGTGTCGTGATGTGGACGACGAGAAAGAAGGAACTCTACGAGGACGAGTCTTTTTCTTCTCAGACCCTGGTGGCATTTTACAAACACCAAATCAAAGTCAAAATCCGGTCTGAGAGAAAGAGACTCTCTTCGCTGGAGTTTGGCGAAAGGTGGGTGACTGTTGCGCGCTTGTGTCGCGTGGTAGGAGCCAACCTTACTTTCACTTTGGACGTTCCAGGGACTTAAGAATTTTGAGTTACCGGAAGGACTTGACCACCCAGCCCAGGTAAGTTAGAATTTTTTAGGCCATTTTGATTTAGTTTGTTCCTAATTTAGTTAACTTAGCTAGAGTATGCAAGGTCATTGGGCCCCTTTTTTTTGTCCCCTTCTTTTGTTTCACTCTCCCTTCCCTTCCCCCTGTTAGATGACAGGAATTGGAGTTCTCCAGGAGTGCGATGGAGGGCTTATGTTAATTCATAATTATTGTTTACTTATATTTTGTACCATTTATTTACCTTATTTGATTATTTTTCCTCCTTCGACACTATTTTCGACTGGTTAACTCCTCTTTCTGCCATGTTTTAGTACGTGGGGGGGACCCCATACTAACCATCATAATGTATATATGTTTTGTTCATTTTCGTTTTTAGGGGAGTTTTTAATAAATGTATATAGCGTTCGTTTAGTTTTTTTAAAATCGCTCCCCTCCCCCTCACTTTGTAAATATGGGAGTAAGTTTAGAAGTCCATGGAGCAGTAGTGTTTTGGTGATTGTTGTTTTTGGTGAATGCAGTATGATAGTGATATGTTCTTTTGAGGTATTTTGGTGTTTTTTTAATTTGGAGATATGTATTGGTCAGTGAATGAGTCTAGTTAAGTTAGAGATTAGGATAGTGTAGACCAGCCTTCCCCACCCAATTTTTAGGCCTTGTGCCAAATTTGTATTTCCCCACATATTTTTTTTAAAAATACAATAAATAATTTCAAGGCGCCACCCAGTTGTGTTGACTATGCTTTTGACAAGCCTGGTCTTAATTTTGACCTCTTTTTAAAACAAAAACCAAAAAAAAAGCTCATTTTCTTTCAGCATTCGGATTTTACCATTCTTCCCACCGCCACGTCTTCTCCCGGCTGGGCTGAATTATTCTGACCTAGTTAGACAATTAAGTTAAGTTTTTTTATTTTTTTACATTTTTGTTTTTTCTTCTCCCTTCATATATACACCCCCACCTTTTTTTCCCATAACAGCCTTTTATTTATGGCCGGCCGGTCGGACGGCTCGGCCATAAAGGCCCTATTTCCCCCTAGCAAGGGGGACCCCCCGACGACAAAAAAGAAGGCTAAATCGCCCTCCCCGAAAAATGTCGCAGAAGAAAATATTTCTTCAAAATCTCCCCCCAAGAATGCGCCTCTATCAGAAAAGAATAGAAGTACACCCCCCCCCCATAAAAACGTCCCTCCTCCTGACCAAAAGAAGAGCTCTCCTTTGGAGAACGGCTCACCCCCCTCAGATAATGACAAGAAAGACAGCAACGAGAACATCTGGAAAGCCCCGCCAAAGATCCAGGTCGATGTCGTTGACTTGCTCCAGAGGGCAAGGGCCATATCCAGCCAAGTGCAGGAGCATGGCCTATTGTTCAATTTGGAGGAAGTAAGACTCGACCAAAAGAAAAGAACGGTGTCTGTCTTTGTCGTGGACAAACGCTCAAGAAAGATCGTTAAGCCCGTCAAAGACATGGTACTTCGTCATCTATCCAGCCTGGGCGTAAAGGTTCTTGCTATTATAGCGGGATCCTCTTACGCTTTTTGGGATATACTGTTGCCAACTGAAGAAGAAGCCGTCGCCCTCACACGAAAAACGTTAGAGAACAAAGAATACCTGTTCCGAACGGAATATATGGGGCGACGGCGGACCACGGTCTCAGTATTCGAGGTTCCCAGCTTCCTGAGAGACGCGAATTTAGCCGCATTTATGCTAAATTTCGGCGACATCGTCTCGGCAACCCATGATGGAATGCGTGGGGAGTGGAGATTCGACTTGATGTTAGATGCAAAAACCTTCTACTCCGTTCCCAACTGGTTGGATGTGGAAGGGCGCAGGCTTCCGGTTATCGTCTCCGGACGAAAACCTGCCTGCTGGCACTGTGGTGAGATTGGTCACCTCTCTGCAGTTTGCCCGGGGAAGAAGGCCCCGAAGAAGCCTGACCAGAATCCCGGTACCCCCCCACCTGTTGTGAAAAACAACGACGAAAAGGAGGCTCCCGTAGTCTCGCCCACATCAGCGGCATCAAAAAGCCCTGCTCCCCCTACGTCATCTACGGTTAATTCCGAAGAGGCGGGGGGTGAGTGGCTGACAGTGGGAAAAGGTGGGAGGAAGATCCAACCAGCGGATCCTCATTCCCGAAAGTCGACCCAGGTGGGCACCAACAGTTCCCCCACCGCTAAATCGTATGCCCAATTGTCAAAATCCCCACCCAGTAGCAAAAAATTCCCACCCAAAACCCCTCCCAAACAGTCCACTCCTCCCTTGGTCAGGTCTTTCAGCCCAGGCCGGGAGAAATTTGAGAAGCTGCTAGAATTCAAGAAGCGGCTGGACCTGCAGAGGAAATCGACCCCTCAACCAGGACCCTCTCGATCCACCCCTTCATCGCCCAAACAGCCAAGAACAATAAGACCTCCCTCCACACCTCCACCAAAGTCCATGCCTCCCCCTAACCTGACACCGCTGAAATACCATCTAAAGAAGGGACCCACCCCCCCTCCGCTGCCGTTGGAGTCGCAACCAACCAAGCCGGCACCGCCACCAGTAGCAACAACAGCATCAACTTCACCCTCTTCATCTCCGAAGAAACGGCAGCGGAGTCCATCCATCGATAGCTCGGGGGATGAGGTCCCTAAACATCAGAAAAAAGAAAGGAGGGGGGTGAAGGAGCAGTATCACTCTGGTCTTAACATTTGCCGGGTGGATGAGGGGGTCCTGGACCGTCATCATAAGGTCCAGCCGCAACTCATCAAAGACTTGAGGGTCCTCCACAATTTTAAGGAGGTGAACGGTAAAGATGTGGAGGACCCTCGAAGCTTCCCGGACGCATGGATCACCTCGGTCATACGTAAGGGCCGGGGGTCGGAAAGAGCAATGAGAATGCTTGCAGAAGCAAATGAGGCCCTCGGCCCTATCTCATTCATCAAAGATGATGAACTTTCATGTAAGGGACTCATTGGGAGGGTCCTTGTGGTGTTGCACCCTTCCCTGTATAGGGCGGTTAAACTAACCTTCCCGCGAGATATCGGGGGTCTCGCTCATGACGGAGCCATCACCAATGAGATGGCCACAGGATCCATGAGCCAGACCGTCGGGGTCTTGACCCCTGCCATGTTTTGTCCGGGCACTCAACCCCTGTAATGTTCACGATGGATTTAAGATTGGCTAGTCTGAATGGCCGCGGCCTGAGGTCGGATTCGAGAAGATCCCATTTATTTTTATACCTCCAGCGTCGCGGCATTGATATATGTTGTTTGCAGGAGACTCGTTTTGATTTCAACTTCCATGAAGATATTCTGTCGAAGGACTATTTGTCTTTCTCAGCATGTTTTGATGGTCGTTCCAGAGGTGTCACCTGGCTGATAAGTAGACGTCTGGGCGCCACGTGTGCTCTTGTTCTTTCAGATCCGGCGGGCAGACTTTGCGTGGTGGACGTTACCATAAAGGATAAGGCGTTTCGGCTGATTGGTGTTTATGGACCCAGCGCTACTAGTGAGCTCCCTGCGTTTTTCCGGCGCATCGAGCCGTACGTTAGTCCGTCGAAGCGGGTAATTTTAGTGGGAGATTGGAACGCCGTCCTTGATCCCAATTTAGATAGAGGGGCTATTAGTTCGGGTACTAACACTTTGGATGCCAGATATTTTCGCGAGTTTGTACAGCGACTTGATCTCGCTGACAAATTTCGCGAAAGGCATCCAAATAAGTTAGTTTGGACTTGGACCGGTAGGGGCGCCTCGGCCCAGCTTTATAGCTATTTGGACCGAGTGTTAGTTAAGCGAGTCGACTTAGACTATTTAGGTGGTCCAAGTTTTGAGCCATATAAAGATTCCGACCACAAATTTTTATGTGTGTCGATTAAGTTAGATAAGGCTAGATGTAGGATGTCTGGTTACTGGAAATTCAACCTTTCCCTTTTGGCGGAGGCTGACTTCCGGAACCAGCTAGAACTAACGATAAAGCGGGAATTGACGGGGGCTATTATGGGAAATAGGTGGTGGGCTAACCTTAAGGATAGCATTAGATCCTTTGCTGCCGACTATAGTAGGAGACTCAAGTCAGCTAGGGTAGCGGAGCAAAGGTCGATTAAGGATAAGCTAGATAGGGCGGTTTTGGCGGGAGATAGTGGGCAAGTTAACGTAGCTAAGGCCGAGCTGGCCTCCTTGCAAATTAAGGAGTACCAAGCTCTGGTAGTTAGGGCTAGGTTAAAGAGAATGTCGTGCGAGGCGACGAATATGGCCCAGGAATTACGGGCCGAGGAACTCAGGCATGCTACTGATCGGCATATCGCCAGTGTCACATCGCCGGAGGGGCTCCGTCGAACTACAAACGAAGCCATCTGTGGTGAGTTCCGGCAGTATTTCTTGAAGCTTTTCACCAGGGAGCCCGGACTGAGTTCTGCTCAGTTCGACACCTATCTTGCCGACTTTCCTCGTCTTTCGGCGACTGAAGCGGCTGGGTGTGAGGGGCGCATAAAGGAGGAGGAGATTCGGGATGCACTGAAGTCGGTCGGGCTGGACAAGTCCCCCGGAATTGATGGTCTGCCCTATGAAGTGTACTTGAGGTTGTCGCACATGTTTGTCCCCTTGCTGGCAACCATCTATAACAACTGGATGAGGCAGGGTACTATACCCAGACGCTTCACCAGGGGTATAGTGAAGTTGCTTCGTAAGAACAAACATGGTGGGGATGGGATTAGTAACTTTCGCCCTTTAACGATGCTTAACACTGACTTAAAGATTTTGGCGAAGATCCTGGCAAACCGTTTGCAGACTGTCCTGCCTAGTCTGATTTGCCCCGAGCAGACTTGTGCTGTGAAGGGTAGGACTATCCAGGACAGTCTTCATCTGGTCCGCACGATCGTAGAGAAAGTCGACGGAAATGCCGCGCTGATCAATTTAGATCAGTCCAAGGCCTTCGATAGGGTTGACCATGTTTTTTTGGAGGCTGTCTTGTCTTCGGCCGGCTTCGGGGTTGATTTTCGCACCTGGATACGTCTCCTTTATGCGTCCCCCGGAGTCGTGGTGGAGGTGAATGGGGTAAGGTCGGAGCCCTTCACTCTGACTCGATCTATTCGGCAAGGTTGCCCGTTATCGCCCATGTTATATATCCTGGCGTTAGAACCTTTTCTACGCAGGATAAAGGCGAACCCGGTCCTACGCGGCCTCACGTTACCTGGCGCCAGTGAGGTGGCCAAGTACACTGCATACGCTGACGACGTCAGCGTGCTTGTAACGAGCAGTGCCGAGGTGGAGGAGGTGAGCAAAGAAATCGGAAGGTACGAAGCTGTAACAGGGGCCAAGATTAACCGCGATAAGTCTGTCGGCTTGCGGTTGGGCTCGTGGAAAGGCTATGCTCTTCCCGGCCCCTTCACTTGGAAAGACGGTCCGTGCAAGATACTCGGCGTCTGGTTTGGGCCCGACCTTCAATTGGAGAAAAACTGGTCGGAAGTACTGGATAAGGTCGTAGCCGCAACTGAGTTGTGGTTGCGTAGAAGGCTTTCCCTTAAGGGTCGGGCAGAGGTGTGCTGTTCGCACATCTACTCCCTAGCCGTATACCGACTTTCAGTGCTTCCTATCCCGGCCACCATCCTATTCAAGCTGGAAAGGATTCTCTTCCAGTTTCTCTGGGCAAAGAGACATCCTTTGGTGCGACGGGAGATCTGTTACCTTCACCCTTCTGAAGGCGGTCTAGGAGTACCTAACGTCGAGGTACGGCGCCATACTTTGCGTCTTACTTTCCTAGACCGGATGTGTTCACGGGACACGGCGACGGGAAGCGTCTGGAAAGAAGACGCTAAACAGTCTTTCCCGTCGCTAAGAAGTGTGCATTTTGCTGATGGGGAGGCCCATCGGTTGCCCAGACGCGAATGCCCTTTCTATCGCGAGTGCCGGCATGCTTTGAAAGTTCTCTCTCGGCTGCAGACAGGTCTCTCTGACAGCCGGCCGTTGTCGAGTAAGGCATTATATCGTTGTTTAGTTAGGGGGGCCGCTAGCGATGGTCTGATTGGCGAGCTCGGTGTGACGGAGGCGGAGGGTCGCTTACTGTGGCCTTGGGCCCCCAGGATGAGGTGTCTCAATAATGACGAGGCTTCCCTCACCTGGCTGGTCATTCGGAATGCCCTCTGGGTCGGCAAGAAATTGTTTGCAGCGCAACAGGCCATTTCGCCTGAGTGCGGCCGGTGCGGTGATTTGGAGGAGACTATTAGTCACGCCTTCTTTCACTGCCCGGTCGTAAGGCCGCTGTGCAAGCTTCTTGAAGGCTACATGGTCCGCATCCTCAATGGAAAGTTTTTTGTCCTGGAAGCCAGTTCTGTGTGCAGCAATGTGGTACCGAGGTTGAACAGACAGGAACATTATGTGTTTCTCTGCTTACTCGGCGTTATGCGTGTCGTGATGTGGACGACGAGAAAGAAGGAACTCTACGAGGACGAGTCTTTTTCTTCTCAGACCCTGGTGGCATTTTACAAACACCAAATCAAAGTCAAAATCCGGTCTGAGAGAAAGAGACTCTCTTCGCTGGAGTTTGGCGAAAGGTGGGTGACTGTTGCGCGCTTGTGTCGCGTGGTAGGAGCCAACCTTACTTTCACTTTGGACATTCCAGGGACTTAAGAATTTTGAGTTACCGGAAGGACGTGACCACCCAGCCCAGGTAAGTTAGATTTTTTTAGGCCATTTTGATTTAGTTTGTTCCTAATTTAGTTAACTTAGCTAGAGTATGCAAGGTCATTGGGCCCCTATTTTTTTTGTCCCCTTCTTTTGTTTCACTCTCCCTTCCCTTTCCCTCTGATAGGTGACAGGAATTGGAGTTCTCCAGGAGTGCGATGGAGGGCTTATGTTAATTCATATTTATTGTTTACTTATATTTTGTACCATTTATTTATCTTATTTGATTATTTTTCCTCCTTCGACACTATTTTCGACTGGTTAACTCCTCTTTCTGCCATGTCTTAGTACGTGGGGGGGACCCCATACTAACTATCATAATGTATATATGTTCTGTTCATTTTCGTTTTTAGGGGAATTTTAAATAAAGATGTATATAGCATTCATTTGTTTTGTTTAAATTGTTCCCCTCCCCCTCACTTTGTAAATATGGGATTAAGTTTAGAAGTCCATGGAGCAGTAGTGTTGTTTTGGTGATTGTCGTTTTGATTGTGATATGTTTAATTGAGGTATTTTGGTGTTTTTTAATTTGGAGATATGTATTGGTCAGTGAATGAGTCTAGTTAAGTTAGAGATTAGGATAGTGTAGACCAGCCTTCCCCACCCATTTTTTAGGCCTCGTGCCAAATTTGCTTTTTATGCAATAAATAGCTTCAAGGCGCCACCCATTTGACTCCATTGGTCCCATTTTGACCAGTTTTTCAAAAAAAAAAAAAAAATTTTTCATTTCAGCCACACGGATTACCACTCTTCTCATCGTGACGACTTCTCCCGGCCGGGCTGAAATTTTCTGACCTGGTTGGGTTTTAAAAAAAGTTAAGTTTTTTTTACCTTTTCATATTTTTGGTTTTTTTTTTGTTTTCACATTCACCCCCCCCCCTGTCTAAACAGCATATCAATTATGGCCGGCCGGGCAGATGGCTCGGCCAAAAAGGCCCTTTTTTCCCCTACAAAGGGTGACCCTCCCCCCCCGGTGAAAAAGAAAAAAGAATCACCTACCCCCAAAAATGCCCCTCCCCCTGACCAGAAAGAAAAAACGCCCCCCAAAAAATCATCTTCCCCCGACAAAAATGCCACACCAGGAAAAATCTCCGAAGAAAAAGAAAATAGTTGGACAGCCCCCCCGAAAATACAGGTCGATGTCGACGACCTGCTCCAGCGAGCAAAGGCCATCTCCAGTGAAATACAGGAGCATGGCCTTATGTTCAATTTGGAGGAGGTAAGACAAGACCAGAAAAAAAGAACGGTGTCTGTCTTTTTAGTGGACAAACGATCCAGGAAAATCGTTAAGCCCGCAAAAGACATGGTTCTCCGTCAGATTTCCAGCCTGGGCGTAAAAGCACAAGCTATAATTGCTGGTGCTTCTTACGCTTTCTGGGATATATTGGTACCGACTGTAGAAGAAGCCGTCGCCCTAACAAAAAAATCCCTGGAAAATAAAGAATACTTTTTCAGAACGGAATACATGGGGCGACGGCGGACCACGGTATCAATATACGAGGTCCCGAGCTACCTTCGAGACGCAAATTTAGCCGCGTACATGCTACAATTTGGTGACATCGTCTCTGCGACACATGATGGAATGCGTGGGGAATGGAGGTTTGACATTATGTTAGACATGAAAACCTTCTACTCCGTTCCCAACTGGTTGGAGGTGGAAGGGCGCAGGCTTCCCGTAATAGTATCGGGAAGGAAACCCGCCTGCTGGCACTGTGGCGAGATTGGTCACCTCTCCGCAGTTTGCCCGGGGAAGAAGGCCCCGAAGAAGCCCGACCATAAACCCGGTACCCTCTCACCTGTTGTTAAAAGCAACCCAGAAAAGGAGGCTCCCGTAGTCTCGCCCACACCAGCGGGTAAAAAAAACCCCACTCCCCCTTCGTCCCCTACGGTTAACTCCGAAGAGGCGAAGGCTGAGTGGCTGACTGTGGGAAAAGGTGGGAGGAAGCTCCAACCTGAGGATCCTCGCTCCCAAAAGTCGTCCCAGGTGGGCACCGACAGTTCAACACCCCCCTCAAAAATGTCCAATACCAACAAGTTACCCACATATGCCCAAAAATCATCCCCCCCAAAAAATAAAGGCCCATTCAAGACCCCACCCAAACAACACACTCCTCCCAAGGTCAGATGCTTCAGCCCAGGCCGGGAGAAGTTTGAAAAACTACTCGAATTTAAAAAGCGGCTGGACCAGGAGAGAAAATCATCTCCACGACCAGGGTCCTCTCATTCCACCCCTTCATCACCTAGACATCCTCGTACCATCCGACCGCCACCAACAACACCACCTCATAGATCCATGCCTCCACCTCTCATGTCCGTCTTAATACAGAAGAAAAAGGGACCCACCCCCCCCTCCGCTGCCGTTGGAATCACCACCAACTAGACCAGCACCACCAGCAACAGCAACCTCATCATCACCATCTACCACACCAAAGAAACGGCAGCGGAGCTCATCCATCGACAGCTCGGGGGATGAGGTCCCTAAACATATAAGAAAACGGGACAAACCGCGCCATAACACCGGATCAAACATCTGCCGGGTGGATGAGGGGGCCCTGGATCGTCTTCATAAGGTCCAGCCGCAGCTGTTGAAAGACTTAAGGGTCCTCCACAACTTCAAAGAAGTCAACGGTTGCAATGTGGAGGACCCTAAAAATTTTCCCAACACATGGATCACCACCGTCATTCGGAAGGGCCGAGGGTCGGAAGGTGTGATGAAGATGCTCGGGGAAGCCAACGAGGCCCTCGGCCCTATATCATTCATAAAAGACGATCTTGCATCCTGTAAGGGGCTCGTTGGGAGGGTCCCTGTTGTTTTGCACCCCTCCCTTTATAGGGCTGTAAAACTAACCTTTCCGCGGGACGTCGGGGGTCTCGCTCATGACGGAGCCATCGATAATGAGATGGCCACGGGATCCATGAGCCAGACCGTCGGAGTCCTGACCCCAGCCATGTTTAGTCCGGGCACTCAACCCCTGTAATGTTCATGATGGATATAAGATTGGCTAGTCTGAATGGCCGCGGCCTGAGGTCGGATTCGAGAAGATCCCATTTATTTTTATACCTCCAGCGTCGCGGCATTGATATATGTTGTTTGCAGGAGACTCGTTTTGATTTCAACTTCCATGAAGATATTCTGTCGAAGGACTATTTGTCCTTCTCAGCATGTTTTGATGGTCGTTCCAGAGGTGTCACCTGGCTGATAAGTAGACGTCTGGGCGCCACGTGTGCTCTTGTTCTTTCAGATCCGGCGGGCAGACTTTGCGTGGTGGACGTTACCATAAAGGATAAGGCGTTTCGGCTGATTGGGGTTTATGGACCCAACGCTACTAGTGAGCTCCCTGCGTTTTTCCGGCGCATCGAGCCGTACGTCAGTCCGTCGAAGCGGGTAATTTTAGTGGGAGATTGGAACGCCGTCCTTGATCCCAATTTAGATAGAGGGGCTATTAGTTCGGGTACTAACACGTTGGATGCCAGATATTTTCGCGAGTTTGTACAGCGATTTGATCTCGCTGACAAATTTCGCGAAAGGCATCCAAATAAGTTAGTTTGGACTTGGACCGGTAGGGGCGCCTCGGCCCAGCTTTATAGCTATTTGGACCGAGTGTTAGTTAAGCGAGTCGACTTAGACTATTTAGGTGGTCCAAGTTTTGAGCCATATAAAGATTCCGACCACAAATTTTTATGTGTGTCGATTAAGTTAGATAAGGCTAGATGTAGGATGTCTGGTTACTGGAAATTCAACCTTTCCCTTTTGGCGGAGGCTGACTTCCGGAACCAGCTAGAACTAACGATAAAGCGGGAATTGACGGGGGCTATTATGGGAAATAGGTGGTGGGCTAACCTTAAGGATAGCATTAGATCCTTTGCTGCCGACTATAGTAGGAGACTCAAGTCAGCTAGGGTAGCGGAGCAAAGGTCGATTAAGGATAAGCTAGATAGGGCGGTGTTGGCGGGAGATAGTGGGCAAGTTAACGTAGCTAAGGCCGAGCTGGCCTCCTTGCAAATTAAGGAGTACCAAGCTCTGGTAGTTAGGGCTAGGTTAAAGAGAATGTCGTGCGAGGCGACGAATATGGCCCAGGAATTACGGGCCGAGGAACTCAGGCATGCTACAGATCGGCATATCGCCAGTGTCACATCGCCGGAGGGGCTCCGTCGAACTACAAACGAAGCCATCTGTGGTGAGTTCCGGCAGTATTTCTTGAAGCTTTTCACCAGGGAGCCCGGACTGAGTTCTGCTCAGTTCGACACCTATCTTGCCGACTTTCCTCGTCTTTCGGCGACTGAAGCGGCTGGGTGTGAGGGGCGCATAAAGGAGGAGGAGATTCGGGATGCACTGAAGTCGGTCGGGCTGGACAAGTCCCCCGGAATTGATGGTCTGCCCTACGAAGTGTACTTGAGGTTGTCGCACATGTTTGTCCCCTTGCTGGCAACCATCTATAACAACTGGATGAGGCAGGGTACTATACCCAGACGCTTCACCAGGGGTATAGTGAAGTTGCTTCGTAAGAACAAACATGGTGGGGATGGGATTAGTAACTTTCGCCCTTTAACGATGCTTAACACTGACTTAAAGATTTTGGCGAAGATCCTGGCAAACCGTTTGCAGACTGTCCTGCCTAGTCTGATTTGCCCCGAGCAGACTTGTGCTGTGAAGGGTAGGACTATCCAGGACAGTCTTCATCTGGTCCGCACGATCGTAGAAAAAGTCGACGGAAATGCCGCGCTGATCAATTTAGATCAGTCCAAGGCCTTCGATAGGGTTGACCATGCTTTTCTGGAGGCTGTCTTGTCTTCGGCCGGCTTCGGGGTTGATTTTCGCACCTGGATACGTCTCCTTTATGCGTCCCCCGGAGTCATGGTGGAGGTGAATGGGGTAAGGTCGGAGCCCTTCACTCTGACTCGATCGATTCGGCAAGGTTGCCCGTTATCGCCTATGTTATATATCCTGGCGTTAGAGCCTTTTCTACGCAGGATAAAGGCGAACCCGGTCCTACGCGGCCTCACGCTACCTGGCGCCAGTGAGGTAGCCAGGTACACTGCATACGCTGACGACGTCAGCGTGCTTGTAACGAGCAGTGCCGAGGTGGAGGAGGTGAGCAAAGAAATCGGAAGGTACGAAGCTGTAACAGGGGCCAAGATTAACCGCGAAAAGTCTGTCGGCTTGCGGTTGGGCTCGTGGAAAGGCTATGCCCTTCCCGGCCCTTTCATTTGGAAAGACGGTCCGTGCAAGATACTCGGCGTCTGGTTTGGGCCTGATCTTCAATTGGAAAAAAATTGGTCGGAAGTACTGGATAAGGTCGTAGCCGCAACTGAGTTGTGGCTGCGTAGACGGCTTTCCCTTAAGGGTCGGGCTGAGGTGTGCTGTTCGCACATCTACTCCCTAGCCGTATACCGACTTTCAGTGCTTCCTATCCCGGCCACCATCCTATTCAAGCTGGAAAGGATTCTCTTCCAGTTTCTCTGGGCAAAGAGACATCCTTTGGTGCGACGGGAGATCTGTTACCTTCACCCTTCTGAAGGCGGTCTAGGAGTACCTAACGTCGAGGTACGACGCCATACTTTGCGTCTTACTTTCCTAGACCGGATGTGTTCACGAGACACGGCGGCGGGAAGCGTCTGGAAAGAAGACGCTAAACAGTCTTTCCCGTCGCTAAGAAGTGTGCATTTTGCTGATGGGGAGGCCCATCGGTTGCCCAGACGCGAATGCCCCTTCTATCGCGAGTGCCGGCATGCTTTGAAAGTTCTCTCTCGGCTGCAGACAGGTCTCTCTGACAGCCGGCCGTTGTCGAGTAAGGCATTATATCGTTGTTTAGTTAGGGGGGCCGCTAGCGATGGTCTGATTGGCGAGCTCGGCGTGACGGAGGCGGAGGGTCGCTTACTGTGGCCTTGGGCCCCCAGGATGAGGTGTCTCAATAATGACGAGGCTTCCCTCACCTGGCTGGTCATTCGGAATGCCCTCTGGGTCGGCAAGAAATTGTTTGCAGCGCAACAGGCCATTTCACCTGAGTGCGGCCGGTGCGGTGATTTGGAGGAGACTATTAGTCACGCCTTCTTTCACTGCCCGGTCGTACGGCCGCTGTGCAAGCTTCTTGAAGGCTACATGGTCCGCATCCTCAATGGAAAGTTTTTTGTCCTGGAAGCCAGTTCTGTGTGCAGCAATGTGGTACCGAGGTTGAACAGACAGGAACACTATGTGTTTCTCTGCTTACTCGGCGTTATGCGTGTCGTGATGTGGACGACGAGAAAGAAGGAACTCTACGAGGACGAGTCTTTTTCTTCTCAGACCCTGGTGGCATTTTACAAACACCAAATCAAAGTCAAAATCCGGTCTGAGAGAAAGAGACTCTCTTCGCTGGAGTTTGGCGAAAGGTGGGTGACTGTTGCGCGCTTGTGTCGCGTGGTAGGAGCCAACCTTACTTTCACTCTGGACATTCCAGGGACTTAAGAATTTTGAGTTACCGGAAGGACGTGACCACCCAGCCCAGGTAAGTTAGAATTTTTTTTAGGCCATTTTGATTTAGTTTGTTCCTAATTTAGTTAACTTAGCTAGAGTATGCAAGGTCATTGGGCCCCTCTTTTTTTTGTCCCCTTCTTTTGTTTCACTCTCCCTTCCCTTCCCCCTGTTAGATGACAGGAATTGGAGTTCTCCAGGAGTGCGATGGAGGGCTTATGTTAATTCATAATTATTGTTTACTTATATTTTGTACTATTTATTTACCTTATTTGATTATTTTTCCTCCTTCGACACTATTTTCGACTGGTTAACTCCTCTTTCTGCCATGTTTTAGTACGTGGGGGGGACCCCATACTAACCATCATAATGTATATATGTTTTGTTCATTTTCGTTTTTAGGGGAGTTTTTAATAAATGTATATAGCGTTCGTTTAGTTTTTTTAAAATCGCTCCCCTCCCCCTCACTTTGTAAATATGGGAGTAAGTTTAGAAGTCCATGGAGCAGTAGTGTTTTGGTGATTGTTGTTTTTGGTGAATGCAGTATGATAGTGATATGTTCTTTTGAGGTATTTTGGTGTTTTTTTAATTTGGAGATATGTATTGGTCAGTGAATGAGTCTAGTTAAGTTAGAGATTAGGATAGTGTAGACCAGCCTTCCCCACCCAATTTTTAGGCCTTGTGCCAAATTTGTATTTCCCCACATATTTTTTTAAAAAATACAATAAATTATTTTCAAGGCGCCACCCATTTGACTCCATTGGTCCCATTTTGACCAGTTTTTCAAAAAAAAAAAAAAAATTTTTCATTTCAGCCACACGGATTACCACTCTTCTCATCGTGACGACTTCTCCCGGCCGGGCTGAAATTTTCTGACCTGGTTGGGTTTTAAAAAAAGTTAAGTTTTTTTTACCTTTTCATATTTTTGGTTTTTTTTTTGTTTTCACATTCACCCCCCCCCCTGTCTAAACAGCATATCAATTATGGCCGGCCGGGCAGATGGCTCGGCCAAAAAGGCCCTTTTTTCCCCTACAAAGGGTGACCCTCCCCCCCCGGTGAAAAAGAAAAAAGAATCACCTACCCCCAAAAATGCCCCTCCCCCTGACCAGAAAGAAAAAACGCCCCCCAAAAAATCATCTTCCCCCGACAAAAATGCCACACCAGGAAAAATCTCCGAAGAAAAAGAAAATAGTTGGACAGCCCCCCCGAAAATACAGGTCGATGTCGACGACCTGCTCCAGCGAGCAAAGGCCATCTCCAGTGAAATACAGGAGCATGGCCTTATGTTCAATTTGGAGGAGGTAAGACAAGACCAGAAAAAAAGAACGGTGTCTGTCTTTTTAGTGGACAAACGATCCAGGAAAATCGTTAAGCCCGCAAAAGACATGGTTCTCCGTCAGATTTCCAGCCTGGGCGTAAAAGCACAAGCTATAATTGCTGGTGCTTCTTACGCTTTCTGGGATATATTGGTACCGACTGTAGAAGAAGCCGTCGCCCTAACAAAAAAATCCCTGGAAAATAAAGAATACTTTTTCAGAACGGAATACATGGGGCGACGGCGGACCACGGTATCAATATACGAGGTCCCGAGCTACCTTCGAGACGCAAATTTAGCCGCGTACATGCTACAATTTGGTGACATCGTCTCTGCGACACATGATGGAATGCGTGGGGAATGGAGGTTTGACATTATGTTAGACATGAAAACCTTCTACTCCGTTCCCAACTGGTTGGAGGTGGAAGGGCGCAGGCTTCCCGTAATAGTATCGGGAAGGAAACCCGCCTGCTGGCACTGTGGCGAGATTGGTCACCTCTCCGCAGTTTGCCCGGGGAAGAAGGCCCCGAAGAAGCCCGACCATAAACCCGGTACCCTCTCACCTGTTGTTAAAAGCAACCCAGAAAAGGAGGCTCCCGTAGTCTCGCCCACACCAGCGGGTAAAAAAAACCCCACTCCCCCTTCGTCCCCTACGGTTAACTCCGAAGAGGCGAAGGCTGAGTGGCTGACTGTGGGAAAAGGTGGGAGGAAGCTCCAACCTGAGGATCCTCGCTCCCAAAAGTCGTCCCAGGTGGGCACCGACAGTTCAACACCCCCCTCAAAAATGTCCAATACCAACAAGTTACCCACATATGCCCAAAAATCATCCCCCCCAAAAAATAAAGGCCCATTCAAGACCCCACCCAAACAACACACTCCTCCCAAGGTCAGATGCTTCAGCCCAGGCCGGGAGAAGTTTGAAAAACTACTCGAATTTAAAAAGCGGCTGGACCAGGAGAGAAAATCATCTCCACGACCAGGGTCCTCTCATTCCACCCCTTCATCACCTAGACATCCTCGTACCATCCGACCGCCACCAACAACACCACCTCATAGATCCATGCCTCCACCTCTCATGTCCGTCTTAATACAGAAGAAAAAGGGACCCACCCCCCCCTCCGCTGCCGTTGGAATCACCACCAACTAGACCAGCACCACCAGCAACAGCAACCTCATCATCACCATCTACCACACCAAAGAAACGGCAGCGGAGCTCATCCATCGACAGCTCGGGGGATGAGGTCCCTAAACATATAAGAAAACGGGACAAACCGCGCCATAACACCGGATCAAACATCTGCCGGGTGGATGAGGGGGCCCTGGATCGTCTTCATAAGGTCCAGCCGCAGCTGTTGAAAGACTTAAGGGTCCTCCACAACTTCAAAGAAGTCAACGGTTGCAATGTGGAGGACCCTAAAAATTTTCCCAACACATGGATCACCACCGTCATTCGGAAGGGCCGAGGGTCGGAAGGTGTGATGAAGATGCTCGGGGAAGCCAACGAGGCCCTCGGCCCTATATCATACATAAAGGACGATCTTTCATCTTGTAAGGGGCTCGTTGGGAGGGTCCCTGTTGTTTTGCACCCCTCCCTTTATAGGGCTGTAAAATTAACCTTTCCGCGGGACGTCGGGGGTCTCGCTCATGACGGAGCCATCGATAATGAGATGGCCACGGGATCCATGAGCCAGACCGTCGGAGTCCTGACCCCAGCCATGTTTAGTCCGGGCACTCAACCCCTGTAATGTTCATGATGGATATAAGATTGGCTAGTCTGAATGGCCGCGGCCTGAGGTCGGATTCGAGAAGATCCCATTTATTTTTATACCTCCAGCGTCGCGGCATTGATATATGTTGTTTGCAGGAGACTCGTTTTGATTTCAACTTCCATGAAGATATTCTGTCGAAGGACTATTTGTCCTTCTCAGCATGTTTTGATGGTCGTTCCAGAGGTGTCACCTGGCTGATAAGTAGACGTCTGGGCGCCACGTGTGCTCTTGTTCTTTCAGATCCGGCGGGCAGACTTTGCGTGGTGGACGTTACCATAAAGGATAAGGCGTTTCGGCTGATTGGGGTTTATGGACCCAACGCTACTAGTGAGCTCCCTGCGTTTTTCCGGCGCATCGAGCCGTACGTCAGTCCGTCGAAGCGGGTAATTTTAGTGGGAGATTGGAACGCCGTCCTTGATCCCAATTTAGATAGAGGGGCTATTAGTTCGGGTACTAACACGTTGGATGCCAGATATTTTCGCGAGTTTGTACAGCGATTTGATCTCGCTGACAAATTTCGCGAAAGGCATCCAAATAAGTTAGTTTGGACTTGGACCGGTAGGGGCGCCTCGGCCCAGCTTTATAGCTATTTGGACCGAGTGTTAGTTAAGCGAGTCGACTTAGACTATTTAGGTGGTCCAAGTTTTGAGCCATATAAAGATTCCGACCACAAATTTTTATGTGTGTCGATTAGGTTAGATAAGGCTAGATGTAGGATGTCTGGTTACTGGAAATTCAACCTTTCCCTTTTGGCGGAGGCTGACTTCCGGAACCAGCTAGAACTAACGATAAAGCGGGAATTGACGGGGGCTATTATGGGAAATAGGTGGTGGGCTAACCTTAAGGATAGCATTAGATCCTTTGCTGCCGACTATAGTAGGAGACTCAAGTCAGCTAGGGTAGCGGAGCAAAGGTCGATTAAGGATAAGCTAGATAGGGCGGTGTTGGCGGGAGATAGTGGGCAAGTTAACGTAGCTAAGGCCGAGCTGGCCTCCTTGCAAATTAAGGAGTACCAAGCTCTGGTAGTTAGGGCTAGGTTAAAGAGAATGTCGTGCGAGGCGACGAATATGGCCCAGGAATTACGGGCCGAGGAACTGAGGCATGCTACAGATCGGCATATCGCCAGTGTCACATCGCCGGAGGGGCTCCGTCGAACTACAAACGAAGCCATCTGTGGTGAGTTCCGGCAGTATTTCTTGAAGCTTTTCACCAGGGAGCCCGGACTGAGTTCTGCTCAGTTCGACACCTATCTTGCCGACTTTCCTCGCCTTTCGGCGACTGAAGCGGCTGGGTGTGAGGGGCGCATAAAGGAGGAGGAGATTCGGGATGCACTGAAGTCGGTCGGGCTGGACAAGTCCCCCGGAATTGATGGTCTGCCCTACGAAGTGTACTTGAGGTTGTCGCACATGTTTGTCCCCTTGCTGGCAACCATCTATAACAACTGGATGAGGCAGGGTACTATACCCAGACGCTTCACCAGGGGTATAGTGAAGTTGCTTCGTAAGAACAAACATGGTGGGGATGGGATTAGTAACTTTCGCCCTTTAACGATGCTTAACACTGACTTAAAGATTTTGGCGAAGATCCTGGCAAACCGTTTGCAGACTGTCCTGCCTAGTCTGATTTGCCCCGAGCAGACTTGTGCTGTGAAGGGTAGGACTATCCAGGACAGTCTTCATCTGGTCCGCACGATCGTAGAAAAAGTCGACGGAAATGCCGCGCTGATCAATTTAGATCAGTCCAAGGCCTTCGATAGGGTTGACCATGCTTTTCTGGAGGCTGTCTTGTCTTCGGCCGGCTTCGGGGTTGATTTTCGCACCTGGATACGTCTCCTTTATGCGTCCCCCGGAGTCATGGTGGAGGTGAATGGGGTAAGGTCGGAGCCCTTCACTCTGACTCGATCGATTCGGCAAGGTTGCCCGTTATCGCCTATGTTATATATCCTGGCGTTAGAGCCTTTTCTACGCAGGATAAAGGCGAACCCGGTCCTACGCGGCCTCACGCTACCTGGCGCCAGTGAGGTAGCCAGGTACACTGCATACGCTGACGACGTCAGCGTGCTTGTAACGAGCAGTGCCGAGGTGGAGGAGGTGAGCAAAGAAATCGGAAGGTACGAAGCTGTAACAGGGGCCAAGATTAACCGCGAAAAGTCTGTCGGCTTGCGGTTGGGCTCGTGGAAAGGCTATGCCCTTCCCGGCCCTTTCATTTGGAAAGACGGTCCGTGCAAGATACTCGGCGTCTGGTTTGGGCCTGATCTTCAATTGGAAAAAAATTGGTCGGAAGTACTGGATAAGGTCGTAGCCGCAACTGAGTTGTGGCTGCGTAGACGGCTTTCCCTTAAGGGTCGGGCTGAGGTGTGCTGTTCGCACATCTACTCCCTAGCCGTATACCGACTTTCAGTGCTTCCTATCCCGGCCACCATCCTATTCAAGCTGGAAAGGATTCTCTTCCAGTTTCTCTGGGCAAAGAGACATCCTTTGGTGCGACGGGAGATCTGTTACCTTCACCCTTCTGAAGGCGGTCTAGGAGTACCTAACGTCGAGGTACGACGCCATACTTTGCGTCTTACTTTCCTAGACCGGATGTGTTCACGAGACACGGCGGCGGGAAGCGTCTGGAAAGAAGACGCTAAACAGTCTTTCCCGTCGCTAAGAAGTGTGCATTTTGCTGATGGGGAGGCCCATCGGTTGCCCAGACGCGAATGCCCCTTCTATCGCGAGTGCCGGCATGCTTTGAAAGTTCTCTCTCGGCTGCAGACAGGTCTCTCTGACAGCCGGCCGTTGTCGAGTAAGGCATTATATCGTTGTTTAGTTAGGGGGGCCGCTAGCGATGGTCTGATTGGCGAGCTCGGCGTGACGGAGGCGGAGGGTCGCTTACTGTGGCCTTGGGCCCCCAGGATGAGGTGTCTCAATAATGACGAGGCTTCCCTCACCTGGCTGGTCATTCGGAATGCCCTCTGGGTCGGCAAGAAATTGTTTGCAGCGCAACAGGCCATTTCACCTGAGTGCGGCCGGTGCGGTGATTTGGAGGAGACTATTAGTCACGCCTTCTTTCACTGCCCGGTCGTACGGCCGCTGTGCAAGCTTCTTGAAGGCTACATGGTCCGCATCCTCAATGGAAAGTTTTTTGTCCTGGAAGCCAGTTCTGTGTGCAGCAATGTGGTACCGAGGTTGAACAGACAGGAACACTATGTGTTTCTCTGCTTACTCGGCGTTATGCGTGTCGTGATGTGGACGACGAGAAAGAAGGAACTCTACGAGGACGAGTCTTTTTCTTCTCAGACCCTGGTGGCATTTTACAAACACCAAATCAAAGTCAAAATCCGGTCTGAGAGAAAGAGACTCTCTTCGCTGGAGTTTGGCGAAAGGTGGGTGACTGTTGCGCGCTTGTGTCGCGTGGTAGGAGCCAACCTTACTTTCACTCTGGACATTCCAGGGACTTAAGAATTTTGAGTTACCGGAAGGACGTGACCACCCAGCCCAGGTAAGTTAGAATTTTTTTTAGGCCATTTTGATTTAGTTTGTTCCTAATTTAGTTAACTTAGCTAGAGTATGCAAGGTCATTGGGCCCCTCTTTTTTTGTCCCCTTCTTTTGTTTCACTCTCCCTTCCCTTCCCCCTGTTAGATGACAGGAATTGGAGTTCTCCAGGAGTGCGATGGAGGGCTTATGTTAATTCATAATTATTGTTTACTTATATTTTGTACTATTTATTTACCTTATTTGATTATTTTTCCTCCTTCGACACTATTTTCGACTGGTTAACTCCTCTTTCTGCCATGTTTTAGTACGTGGGGGGGACCCCATACTAACCATCATAATGTATATATGTTTTGTTCATTTTCGTTTTTAGGGGAGTTTTTAATAAATGTATATAGCGTTCGTTTAGTTTTTTTAAAATCGCTCCCCTCCCCCTCACTTTGTAAATATGGGAGTAAGTTTAGAAGTCCATGGAGCAGTAGTGTTTTGGTGATTGTTGTTTTTGGTGAATGCAGTATGATAGTGATATGTTCTTTTGAGGTATTTTGGTGTTTTTTTAATTTGGAGATATGTATTGGTCAGTGAATGAGTCTAGTTAAGTTAGAGATTAGGATAGTGTAGACCAGCCTTCCCCACCCAATTTTTAGGCCTTGTGCCAAATTTGTATTTCCCCACATATTTTTTTTAAAAAAATACAATAAATTATTTTCAAGGAGACAGCCATGTTACTATTGGCTTGAAGGTGAGTGCTATTCATTGATGTTCTATACAATTCATTACTAGTATTGGTAGGACTGCTACAAGAGATGATCATTGTGCAAGGGTTGCCATTAAATGTGGCTCACATAACTCTTGGTGAGGTTCTGTCAATGCTATTTAGTGAGTTTAAGGCATAAGGACTGAGAAGCATTCTTACATCTCCTATAGCAGCATTGACATAGTTTTTCCATGCAGATGACAAGACAAATGTCTAACCATTACCGGTATCATGGTGTTTTAATTTTAGTTCACTAAGGTAGTATCTGTGTTCTTGTACACATATGATGTCGATATTATACTTGACTGCAGATGCTGTAAGCTCAGGTAGCTGGTTTATTGTGTTTAAAGTCCAACTGTTAAATATCACTATGATGACAATGCTTTTGTATCTAAGTAATTTTGGTTTGGTTCTGCAGCTGATTTTTCAAACACTGGGACCAACCTCAACAGAACCCACACCTTGTTTATCCATGTAAAGGGTGATCTGGTTTGGACATACAATTTGAGTTAGAGTTATGGTAATCTTTTATTAGCTGTTTTTTTCTAATCAGTAGATGAAATTTTTAGAAATGAGTTGCAGTAGTTTCCTAACTAAACTCTTTGACCCTGGCCATTGACCTATGACTTTCAGTATCAATCAGGTGAACTGCACCTTTGACCCAACTTTGGATTCATCCACCTTACTTCACATCCACCATGCTGCATCCCATGGTTTTCATTACTATATGCTTGTGTGGCTCATAAAGTACTTTCCTCCCATCAAGACGTATTTGGTGACAAGCCAGGGAAAGATATCTAAGTGTTTATGAAGGCAAGGAAAAATTCCCCCTTTCATTTTCTTGAGTTTTAACTAAGTTAAACTAACTTATTTTAGCTTGATCAGGTACATGTGGGATTATCTGGTTCTATCAAAATGCTTAAACAAAATTAATGTGGAGAAATTGATTCAGGATTTTCTGATTCAATGGAAATATTTTTACTTTGGGTTTTTTGTTTTACACACTTTCAGACTTTAGTGCCTTTGTTCTTCAAAATGGCCCTTATAAAAGAGAATAAAAGTCTAGCAGGCATTTTCTCTTGTGAGAAACATGACTTATCCTATTCACACGTGTATTTCTCTATTAGCCAAAAAGTTAAGTGAGTCAAACACTGCTTGATACATTAACCAGTAAGGATTTTTTTTTCTTGGAAATGGGATAAGTAGAAGACAGTAGTTAATGCTGCAAATACATATTCAAACAGATAGATAAATAAAATAAATTAATTAGTATAGACATTTCTTCCTTATATTTTCCATTCTTATCAATAGTCACATTTTGGGGGCTTAAAATTTAGTATAATAAATATTGTCACTTTTCAGGCAACACTTTTTCCCCCCTAAAGAACACTATTGTTAAGTATTAATAGAAAAAAAAAAGATATGATAGCAGATTCAAGAGATTTAGGCGAACCTTAGATGATATTTTCTACTAAAGACTTCCTTGCATGCATTTACTTTTTAAGTCAAGATTCCTTTAGAGTTTGTGCTTTGATAATCTTATCTATACATATTTTTTTAATTACGAGGATCATTAAATAAGTTTCCACACTTTTTCGTATGGACACTTTTATTGATAGTACACACATGAAACTCTAGTCCCCTTCGAAGTAATCTCCTCCAGCTGCAATGTACATGTTGTGCTGGTCCAACAACTTCTGGAAGGCCCCATGGAAGTCCTCTTGTGTGAGTGTGTCAATGACCTTCATCACAGCCTCTTTTATCTTCTCAATTGTCTTATAACCACAGCCTCTGTGCTTAGGGAATAACCAAAAGTCACAGGGAACAAAGTCTGGACTATAGGGAGGATGAGCAACTGTCTTGATGCCCATCTTGGTCAAATAGTCTGTGACAAGGATAGAGTTGTGGACTGGTACATTGTCCAGGTGGAAATGCCACTGACCTGATTTGAACAGTGCTGGCCTCTTCTGACGGAATCTCTTCCTGAACTCCCTTAAAACCTCAGCATAGTAACCCTAACCCTAACCTTTTGGCCAATCAACTCGGGTGTATTGACTTCCTTACTTCTCCCACACCTCTCATCATCCCTCACAGACTCCCTGGCTTCCTTGAATCTTTTATGCCACTCAAAAACTGATGCTCAATTCATGCAAGATGCTCCAAAAGCAGTCTGAAGCATTCCATACATTTCTGTGGCATTTTTTCCAAGTTTAAAACAGAATTCTATTGCATATGGTTCTTCTAAAGTGTCCTCATATCCAGATTGCATTTTTGAAATTCACCAGCTGTGACAATCAGGCTTTAGTAGGGTGGATTCCAATTGCTGCTGTAGCTGTTCATTTGAAGCTAAAATCATAAAAATTGGTCAGTCATCTTATAAGATGTATAGCAATAACATATTGAATTTTCAAGAGTCTATGACAGTTTTAAATGCCTGTACAAAAAAGTCTTAAAACCTATTGAATGCACCATGTAGGTGGGGAAAGGATGCTTCTAAAATATTCAAAACCCAAATTAAAATTTGTAAGACTTGTATAAATTTCAACTAAAAACTCTTAATGTTTTAACTTAATATAAGTCCAACAAACCATTTTTGATTTTTATTCAAGCTTTGTGGATTGATTTTAATCTTTACTTAAACAATTAACTTTCCATTCAGTGATTGCTCTTTCATTTTGTTTTTTTTTTTCATTTAACTCTCTGTATAAAATCCCTTCTATGTTGTGCTCAGTCTTGGATAGTATTTTGGAGCAATGAAAATATTGTGAATACAGTTTTCTTCTTTTAAGAACTGTTTTTCAACATTAAAATACATATAAAATATTCATATAAGAACAGTCAAGATTTTCACTTACTTTGAAGAAGACAACTTTAAACACTCACATTAACAGCTTGCTGGCTACCTATCTTATGACAATAACGAATATTTCTGGGTTTAACTGTTTTTAATTTCACAAGTGACACATGTTCATTATTATAAGTAAGAGTTCCCTACAGAGCATCCCTCTATGCAATAGATATCACTTAACAGTGATGATCTCCTCTACAAGTAATATGTGGCAGGTTGTACTGGGTTACATGGTACCTGCAACCAGGTATTTGTGTAATATTATGGACGGGCGCTGTCATTGAGGGCATGCAAGCGCATTGGCTGTAGTCAACCAGTGAAGGTGTCACGAGACTAGCGCGTGCAGGCAGAATGACCAGCAAAGTTAGACGTGATTTTAAAATAATCACAGATGAATTATCACGTGTTTCACGACAGTTTCACTGGTGACATTGAACATTCGGGGATCTTTGATTTGTTCCCCAAAATCTCTATATAAGAAAACAAGTCACGAGATTTTGGGAGAGTTGAAGGCAGCTTTCAAAACAGGCGCGTCAAAGGTTCCGAGGCCCCGACCCGTCCTACCCAGTTTGCTACGACCTATCTGTCAGACGTGTGTCAACAGCCAGCTCTCACCCACACAACCATCACCACCAAGAGGAAGGGAGAAGAAGAACGTAACTAAAATGAACTTTTCGAGTTGCAATGATCATAGCCCTAAACGACTGCTATATTTTCTTCCCTTACTTTCGAGTTTGAGTATTTCTTTTTCTGTGGACTTCTTTCTTTAAAACACAACACATTGGTCCTATGTTACATTTGAGATAATGTTATATATAATTTTGAACAACAGTAATATATTAGTGGAGGTGCCCGTGGTGTAATGGTTATCGTCATATGAAATGGACACAGCAACCCGAGTTCAAATCCTGGACGAGACTGATTGCATTCACATAGCACTAATACCCTTGGGAAAGGTATGAATTCAATTATTCTCCCTCCAGCTATGGGTAAATAGTAGGACAGACTGGATTCTTCAGCCTTGGTGAGGCAACTAGTCTAGGAGAAGGAAAACTCTGAATTCAAACCTGTTAAACTCCGTTTAAAAATTGACCTTGTGTCATATCCTGCCCGAGCGGAGGGGTTGGTAAATATGGTAATATATTAGCTCTTAAATCTTTGATGTTGTTGCTAAGTATGAAGTGTTTACCTGTTTAAAATGGTTGTGAATTTAATAAAATAGCTTATAAATTATAAGTATTAGTATTCATTTAAATAATTGACCAAGAAAAAATCAACAGAAAACATTTTACCTATGATGATGATTTGCTTAATAAACATGTGAGTGTGTATCTCACTGAGTGATTATTCTTTATTGTTTTTTAATACATAGTATTCCTCACTGCTTTAAATGTGATGACTCCAGTGTATTGTGATAAAAAGCAACTTGAATTAGGGATGTATTTACCCAACCCCTTCATTATGAGCAGGATGTGATACATTGTTCATTTTTAAGCAGGGTATAGGTGTTTTTTATCCAGTTTTCCTTCTCCCAGACTGTTTGCTTTATCAAAGTTAAAGAACCCACTCTGCCCAACTATTTACTCATAACTGGAGGAAAAAGAGAAGAATTCATGCCTTTCCCAAAGGCATTTGTATGAAGTGAAACATAATCAGCCTTGAAAAAGATTTGAATCCAGTTCATCAATTCCATTTCCTACAATGACAGCCATTACACTAAATGCATTTATCCATATGCATTTACCCAACCCCTCCACCACAAGCAAGATGTACCACAATGTCAGTTTTTAAGCAGAGTACAGTTGGTTTAACTTCAGAGTTTTCATTCTCTTAGAGCTGTCATGAGTAGAAAAATAAAAATAAACTAAATAAGATAAAATAAATTAAAAAAGTGCAGAAATTCCCAGAAGCCTCTGATTGGAAGTGGGGGGTGTCGACGCATGCCCGGAAAGGGCATTTCACCAACTTATTTGGGAGAAATGACTGTACTCAAATAGTCCAGGAAAACATTCCTTGCAGCAGAGTAGCTGTGTGAAAGCCCAAAAATAAAGTTGAAATTCAAAAGATATCTCCTATTTTCGTCTCCTTTCTCTTCTTCCTTTGTAGCCTTTACAGACAAGAAGACAACAACAAATTAAGATGGGATAAGAAGAAAACCAACCCAAAACCCTAAAAACCAAATAACTAACAACAAATCCTCATAACGCCAACAGAACCTTACCAAGGCTAAAGAACCCATTCTGCCCCACAATTTATCTGTGGGTGGAGGCAGAAAAAGATACATGCCTTTCCCAAGGGCATTAGATTTAAGTGAAGTGAAATCAGCCTCATGCAGGATTTGAACTCAGGTCACCTATGATGACAACTGCTACATTAACTACACTTCCCTGAATAATAATAATCATCATTCAATAATAATGATAATCAGTTAATAATATTGATTAATAGATACCTGTCAATTATTTTCATATTTATTAATGATAAATACTGTTTTTCAACTTGTTTAAAATCTGTTAGATTTCTCTTGAATGGCTCATTGCTATCTAATAATTACCAGATGACAAATTGCAAGTTGTCTTTGCCATGTTAAAAATTTATAAATCTTTTATACCCTCTTGGTTGTCAAGTTCAGATTTCTGCTGTTCTAACCACTGAGGTATATCAGCGAGTGTGTAACTGTCATTATTGGAGGTAATGGTCATTTATGGTTGTCAAGTGGAAACTCTTACAAATAAAATATATTATTCATACAAGATTAATCTCTTTGATAATCACAAAAATGTCACTGAGTGATTGCTTCTGAGCAAAAATAATGGATTATATAAACTTCAAGGTACACAGTTCAAAACTTTAACACCAGCTAGTTGAAGCTTGTTACCTAAAGCAATGATCACTTTATAGAAAGGAAGAACCTTTAGCTAAGGAGATGACACTTGTGTAGGAGACAAAAAATAATTGTCTTCTCTTGACTATAGGCATGGCTTCAAACATCATGTGTCTGTGGTCACATGAGAACTGAGAACCTTTTATTTTCCTCTTTTGAATCAAAGCTCTTTTTTGCAGCTCTGTTTATAGAGCACTTTTAGTCTCGCCAACTAGTGAATGGCTTTTTTACTTAGTCTCGCTATTAAGATGAAACCTACTAAAAAACATTTTTTACCAACTTGGTATACCATCTTTATGCACTGCTTGTTTATTGAACTCAGTGCATATTTCATCTATTTGGAACACATTTGTGTATTGTTATAATATTCCTGTTATACTTATTATATGTTTTTCTGTGTGTATGCATTAAATGTCTTATATTTTTATATGAGTTCATTGCATCATTCCTTTGTGTTTATTCAGTGTTAGTTTATCAGTAGATATACTAATGTAAGTATTGGACCTTGGTGTATGTGGATACCATTAAATATCTTCTCTAGCACCAAATACTAGTAATATCTTCTTACCCAGTCTGATGGGGCTGTAGAATACACTGACTACATCTCTGGAGAGGGATAAGACCCCCTCCCCCGCTAACGAGTGTCTTGGATATGACACTAAACAATCTAATGGTGAGGTTCCAGTAATGCTGGAGGTTTGGGGAATGTAGAGTGACCCTTCATTGGCATTACTACCAGGTTCACTCTGGCTCAGAGTGGTAGCACTTGATAGAGTCCTATCTATTGGTCAAATAGAACAAAACTGTATAATTTTACTCAACTGAATTGTTTGAAATAGAACTGTTTATATATCTAACAATAGATTTGGCATTAAGAAACTACAATGGTTGATGTGCCATAAAACCAAAACAGACCAAACTAAACCAAACCAAACCAAACCAGTAATGTCTTTAAAAACTGGCACTGGCATTAAATGACCCCTTGTGGTTGATATGCCGTAAAACAAAACAAAAACAAAAAAACAAAAACTGGCAATAATCCACTACTAGGTTAAGAAGTACTTGCAGGCTTGTCTAAAAAGCGGATATATTTTGTGGCTCTATTCTAAAGTTCCAGGTTCTTTCTTTGTTTAACTTTCATGGGTAATTTAATGCCAAAGCTGTCCTTATTGAATGGACAGTAGAAGTACTATTTAACCCATATCTGGGAGGCCCAAGTTAGTGAAGCAGATTGCTAAAAGATTTTTCTTAAAGAAAGAGAGCATAGAATTCAAATCCACATGGACGGATTCCTTTTGGTACTGTGTTGTGCTTTTGAAACAATAGAAGACACAGTAGTTGGCAGCCGGCCAAATGACAAGATACCTGTAATCTACTTGAGTATCAAAATAACCGATAGGTCAACTAAACTTCCCCAGCAGATATACATACCCTCATGGACAAGCCATACAGCAAACAATTGCCAGCAAAACACACCATGTGCTCATATACAAAATATTTTCTTCAACCAAAAACCTTTTCCATTGCAAGGACATTCTCACTCACATACACTTACATACAAAGACTTATTCTTTTCCTTTTGAACATGTAATCCATTTCCCCTTGGTAAGTTCAATTCTTCATGAGTGCTCAAACTTTTGATCATGTGCCACACCTAAGTAAGAAATGATTGGCATTCTGTAGGCTTTATTTTTTATCTTAAACTTGCTCTTGACATAAGCTATTTTGATTTGAGTTTAAAATTGGCTATTTTGATGATTAAAAAGTAATTAAAAGAAATTCTGATAATAACTGATAATAAGGATAAGTTAGATTGATATCAAAGTGCTATCAACATGCCAAAAAATACTCCCTACGATTTCATACAGAAGCCAAGTGGATTGGCTCTGAACTTGCAGTCATTTGAGAAAGTTCCTTCCATTGGAAAAATCCAAGAAAACTCCTATGTCCATTTTGGAGGCTTAAAATTTTTCTATCTAATTCTGTCAAGAAGACATTTAGAACTTTGAATGTGAAATTATCTTTGCAAATTGTGAAGGCATTTGTGGTGTAATGGATATTGTTGAAGGAAATGAACTTAGTGAACTAAGTTCAAATCCTGGACTAGGCTGTTTGCATTTCACAAAAAAAATAATATCCTTGGGAAAGGTATGAATTCAATTATTCTCCCTCCAGTAAATACAGGTAAATAGTAGGGTAGACTGTGCTCTTTGACCTTAGTATGAAAATCAGTCTTGGAAAAGGAAAACTAAATTAAAACCTGTTAAACTCCATTTAAAAACTGACTTTATGTCACATCTTGTTTGAGTGAAGGGGTTAGTGAATACATATATTAGCAAAGAACTCATGGTACAAAAAATGTCTGTCAGGTAGAAACTTGATTCTTATTGTTGTCTTGTGAATGAAATTAAAGAAACAAAACAGAAAAATCAATCAAGTGTTGCTATATTTTGGCAATTTTTTATTGTTAAAATCATTGCCTCAGTATTGTTATTTATTAAGCTTTGCTTTGGTCTCCAATTGCTTATAGAACTTTGAATGTTTTATACTCAATCTTTTTGTGAGCTCAGGTACAGGGTATCTGAAAACTAAAAGATTAAGAGTTCAAATGGTTAATGATTGCTACATACTATTATGATTATTTGGAAATATTCTTTCTCTTTCCAACTTTTATTCTGGTGATCATTTAAAGTTCAAGTCATTTGCAAAAATTATTTTTCCATATCAATAAGCATTAACTTCTATTTTTTTATATAGATCATATGATGTATATTAAAAAAGAAAAAGAAAAAAAAACAAACCCCAAAGCAATGTAAATATTGTATTGATTGATTTTTAATGGCATGTCACCATGTCTAGGATTATTTTATGTCTAGGGGTTAAGGAATTGTATTCATTTACAATTTTGTGTAGTTGTTTCTTAAGAGGATTTTTTGGCACATGGTCCTATCAAATATAATCTTTGAATAGGTCTAGTTGTCCAATAGGTGGAATTTGAACAAGTACTACCACTCCTAGTCAGAATGGACCTGGGAGTAATGACAATGAAGGGGTACTCCACACTTCCCAGATCTTCAGAACTGAAGCCTCACTATCAAATACAATTTAGTATCATATGCAGGACAATTATTTTTGGGGCAGGGTCTTACCCCTCTGCAAAGGGTACAGTCAGTATATTTTAACCTCTACCAACAAGGTAGAATATCATTTTATATCAAATGCATTGGTATTATGTAGAGGAAAATGATCACTAAAAGTGAATGATTTATAACAAGAAATTAGATTAATTGTAAAAAAATACTTTCAGAAAATATGAACAGTAAATAGTTAGTTACAAAAGATTAAATGAATTACATGAGTAAAGCACCTCCACTCTGAAATAAGTAAAACACCCTCACTCTGATAAGCAAAGTACCCCCCTCTGAAAAAAATGAATTAAATAAGTAAAGCAACCCACTCTGTAATAAGTAAAGCACCCCCACTCTGAAATAAATAAAGCACCCCCACTCTGAAATAAGCAAAGTACCCCCACACTAAAATAAGTAAAGCACCCCCACTCTGAAAAATAATTAAATAAGTAAAACACCCTTACTCAGAAATAAGAAAAGAACCCTCACTCTGAAATAAGTAAAGCACCCCTACTCCGAAATAAGCAAAGAACCCTCACTCTGAAATAAGTAGAGCACCCCTACTCCAAAATAAGTAAAGCACCCCTACTCTGAAATAAGTAAAGCACCCCCACTCTGAAATAAGTAAAGCACCCCTACTCCGAAATAAGCAAAGAACCCTCACTCTGAAATAAGTAAAGCACCCCTACTCCGAAATAAGTAAAGCACCCCCACACTGAAATAAGTAAAGCACCCCTACTCCGAAATAAGTAAAGCACCCCCACTCTGAAATAAGTAAAGCACCCCTACTCCGAAATAAGTAAAGCACCCTCACTCTGAAATAAGTAAAGCACCCCTACTCCGAAATAAGTAAAGCACCCCTACTCTGAAATAAGTAAAGCACCCCCACTCTGAAATAAGCAAAGTACCCCCACACTAAAATAAGTAAAGCATCCCCACTCTGAAAAATAATTAAATAAGTAAAACACCCTTACTCAGAAATAAGAAAAAAACCCTCACTCTGAAATAAGTAAAGGACCCCCACTCTGAAATAAGTAAAGCACCCCTACTCCGAAATAAGCAAAGAACCCTCACTCTGAAATAAGTAAAGCACCCCTACTCCGAAATAAGTAAAGCACCCCTACTCCGAAATAAGTAAAGCACCCCCACTCTGAAATAAGTAAAGCACCCCTACTCCGAAATAAACAAAGAACCCTCACTCTGAAATAAGTAAAGCACCCCTACTCCGAAATAAGTAAAGCACCCTCACTCTGAAATAAGTAAAGCACCCCTACTCCGAAATAAGTAAAGCATCCCCACCCTGAAATAAGTAAAGCACTCCTACTCAGAAATAAGTAAAGCACACCCACTCCGAAATAAGTAAAGCACCCCTACTCCAAAATAAGTAAAGCACCCCTACTCCGAAATAAGTAAAGCACCCCCACTCTGAAATAAGTAAAGCACCCCTACTCCGAAATAAGTAAAGCACCCCCACTCTGAAATAAGTAAAGCACCCCTACTCCGAAATAAGTAAAGCACCCTCACTCTGAAATAAGTAAAGCACCCCTACTCCGAAATAAGTAAAGCACCTCTACTCTGAAATAAGTAAAGCACCCCCACTCTGAAATAAGTAAAGCACCCCCACACTAAAATAAGTAAAGCACCCCCACTCTGAAAAATAATTAAATAAGTAAAACACCCTTACTCAGAAATAAGAAAAGAACCCTCACTCTGAAATAAGTAAAGCACCCCCACTCTGAAATAAGTAAAGCACCCCTACTCCGAAATAAGCAAAGAACCCTCACTCTGAAATAAGTAAAGCACCCCTACTCCGAAATAAGTAAAGCACCCCTACTCTGAAATAAGTAAAGCAACCCCACTCTGAAATAAGTAAAGCACCCCTACTCCGAAATAAGCAAAGAACCCTCACTCTGAAATAAGTAAAGCACCCCTACTCCGAAATAAGTAAAGCACCCTCACTCTGAAATAAGTAAAGCACCCCTACTCCGAAATAAGTAAAGCATCCCCACTCTGAAATAAGTAAAGCACTCCTACTCCGAAATAAGTAAAGCACCCCTACTCCGAAATAAGTAAAGCACCCCTGCTCCAAAATAAGTAAAGCATCCCCACTCCGAAATAAGTAAAGCACCCCTACTCCAAAATAAGTAAAGCACCCCCACTCTGAAATAAGTAAAGCACCCCTACTCCGAAATAAGTAAAGCACCCCCACTCTGAAATAAGTAAAGCACCCCCACTCTGAAATAAGTACCCCCCCCCCTCTGAAAAAAAAATGGTTGTAAGAATAACTCTCGTACAAATCAATCCAATAAATAATTGAAGTCTTTAAACTTTTTGAAAACATTCAAACTATCTAGTATGTCTATGTATCAATTTACTCAACCCATCTTTCATGAAGCCCAGTCAGTAGGGGCTGTAGAATATACAGATAGCATCTCTGTAGAGAGATATGACTCCCCTAACAAGAGTGTCCTGGATATGACACTAAACCATCTGATTGTAAGGCTCCAGTAATGCTGGAGCTTCGGAGAATGTAGAGTACCCCTTCATTGCCATTGCTTCCAGGTCCAGTCTGACCTGGAGTGGTGGATAGCACCTGATAGGGTCCTATCTATGGATCAAATAGAACTGTTTGACATTTAAACTGAGTGCAAATTACTTATGCAAAACTGAATTGTTTGAAATACAATTGTTTGATCATTTAACTATGTGTAAACAAATAACTGATGTTTAATTGAATTGTTAGTGATACATAGCAATACTTGGAACCATTTAACTTTGAATTATGCTAAATTGAATTGTTAGAAATAAAGCTGTTTGATCATTTAACTGTGTGTAAAAAATGTTTGATGTTTAATTGAATCATTAGTGAACTTGGAACTTTGTTGACTTATGTTTACAAATCAAATATATCTAATATATATGTATAAAGAGGATTTGGCATTAAATAACCTACAATGGTTGATATGCTATAAAACCAAACCAAGCCAAACCAAATCTCTCTCACAAGCAGGAAGTGAGACAAGGTCAATTTTTTGAGTGGAGTTCAACTGGTTTGGATACCAAGTTTTCCCTCTCCCAGACTAGTTGCCTTGTCAAAGCTAAAGAACCCAGTCTGCCTTATTTATTTATCCATAGCTTGGTGGTAGAAGAGATTGATTTGAGCTTTTCCAAAGGGCATTAGTATGAAGTGAAATATAGTCTCATCCAGGATTTGAACTCAGGTCAACAATTCCATTTCTTTCAGATAATAGTTATTACATTAAGCATGCCTCCTGGGGTATCTGTTTACATCATTAAGCATGCCTCCTGGGGTATCTATGTACATCATTAAGCATGCCTCCTGGGGTATCTATGTACATCATTAAGCATGCCTCCTGGGGTATCTATGTACATCATTAAGCATGCCTCCTGGGGTATCTATGTACATCATTAAGCATGCCTCCTGGGGTATCTATGTACATCATTAAGCATGCCTCCTGGGGTATCTATGTACATCATTAAGGTGCCCGTAGTGTAATGGTTATCGTCGTAGGAAATGGACATGGCGACACGACTTCAAATCCTGGACGAGACTAATTGCACATCACATAGCACTAATACCCTTGGGAAAGGTATGAATTCAATTATTCTCCCTCCAGCTATGGATAAATAGTAAGACAGACTAGGTTCTTCAGCCTTGGTGAGGCAACTAGTCTAGGAGAAGGAAAACTCTGAATTCAAACCAGTTAAACTCCACTTAAAAATTGACCTTGTGTCATATCCTGCCCGAGTGGAGGGGTTGGTCAATAGGATTAACCATGCCTCCTGGGGTATCTGTTTACATCATTAAGCATGCCTCCTGGGGTATCTGTGTACATCATTAAGCATGCCTCCTGGGGTATCCATGTACATCAAGTAAGACATTAAGACTTGGGTAGAAATGGGTTATAATGGCTGTAAACTGATTCTATAGTACTGAACATTGTTTCTATCAAAGTCAAGTTAGGTTGGTTGGTTGGTTGGTTGGTTGGTTGAATTGTTTTTGTGGCACATCAACCCTTCAAGTCAGTTTAACAATTATGGTCTCTAACTATATGCAGTACAAAAATGTATCTCCACAATCATTTTAAAGTTGCCATAACAATGTTTTACAAGCCAATGTATGAATATAGTTCAAAATAATTTTATCAATATTATCTCAAATAGATCTATTTGGTACATAGGTGGGATCCTAACAGGTACTAAGGTTAGAGTGGAGCTGGGAGTAATGGCAACAAGGGCATAACTCCACACTTCCTAAGTCTTCAGGACTGGAGTCTCATCATTAGATACGACTTAAGATCAAAACTGTGAAACCACTATATATATATATATATATATATATATATATACATATATATATATATATATATATATATAGTGTAGAAAAAGTACTTGAATTTTCATGAAATCTTTTGATTGATTGATTGATTTTAATAGCATGTCAACCTGTCTCAGTTTATTTTATGCCTAAAGATAAGAGAATCACCAACATTGTATGTTTATATTTATGGGGTTTTTATGTTATTTCCTAAGAGTTTTTGTCACACAGTTATATGGTATCCAGTATTCATATCAAGTACAAATAATTTGCTCACAGTTTTATGGTTTCAAGTATTCTAATCTAATACAAATGATTTATGCACAATTATATCATTTCAAGTAACTAATTCTATTCAATAATAATCATTTGATTGTGCACAGTTATATGATTTAAAGTAACTACTAATAATCCTTGATAGATAATTATAGTTTTAAGTAACTATTATTAATACAAACAATTTCCACAGTTATATAGTATCAAGTATTCCTATCTAATACAAATAATTTTTAAACTGATCAATTTTATCTATAAATGGAACCCTAACAAGTACTTCCTGTTAGAGTGGACCTGGGAGTAATGGCAATGAAGGGATACTTCACACTTCCAAGGACTCCAGAACTGGAGCCTCACCATTAGATGCAGTTTAGTATCATGCCAAGGACACTTCATTTCTTTGCAGTGCAGGGAGGTTCATGTCTCTCTGCAGGGGATACAGTCAGCGCTAAGCTCTGTTTTTTGTGAAAAAAACATTTTATTGTGGAAAAATGAATGATTAATATCAGATAGAATTATTTGTGTTTAATTGCTAAACTTGAAACTATTTAACTGTGTAAACAAATGATCTCTAAATGATTTTTTTTTTAAAAGTTACAAACAAACTATTTACTTACAAATTATATATCATATATACATATATGTATAAACAGGATTTAGCATTAAATAACCCACAAGGGTTGATATGCAATAAAACACAACCAAACCAAAACTAAATAAGCAATTATTTTATATCTTCAGATTGAGTAATTACCTATAAATCTAATTAGTAAGTAATTAGGTTTCTTTCTTAATTAAAGGCTCCTCCATCATGTTCAGTTTTATGCTAAGCCTCCTTAAGAGATTATTAAATCCTAATGCATGTAATTCTTTCATTTACTTTATCTTCCAGTGAAAAAGGCAGAAGGAAACAATGTCTGAACTGTTGTGACTATAAAAAACTTGATTAGTTTGAGTATGAGTGTATGATAGTCCTTACTATGGTGAGATGGTAAGAAAGCTAATCTCACAGACTAATGGATGAGTGGACTGAGTTTGGTCTTCATTGATGTCTCATTGTTGTGGCCTTGAGCCAGACTAAACTGTTTTTCGTACAAACCATGGCTCAATGGTAAGTAAGTCTTGCAAACCAAATCACAAGTTTTACAAATGAGGTTGATCTTTGCTGGGTGCTCCACTTTTGTCTGGACATAAATTAAGCTTAGTAGAAAATAATGCAAGTGTTTATGATAGCAGAATGTATAATTTATATAAAGTATTTATGAATAAACACTCCTTTCCCTCTCTCTTTCTCTTTCTCTCTCACTCTCTCTCTCTCTCTATATATATATATATATATATATATTTCTTTAAGAAAAAACAAAAACCGGTCACATTAGGATTATAAATTTATTTCCATCCTGTTATGGGTTTTGATATAAATCAAAAACACCAAAAAAAAACTAACAGGACTTCTTCAGATCTTATGGATAAAATAATTCAGAATAGACACAGAAAAGAAGGTTGGGAGGGGATAGAAGAGGGGTGAAGAGTTTTCTCCTCATTTAGCCCACTTCCATTTTTTAAAATTTATTGTCGGTTGGAATTATAGTAAATTATACCTATATATATATATATATAGAGAGAGAGAGAGAGATGACAATATATATGCTCCCCACTAGGGGTTGAGCACTCTCACAAGGAATTACCAGTTGCCACACACATAAGGCAAAGCTCTTCTAATGAATTGAGCACTCCAGTAACTATTAAGCATATATGTAAACAAAGGAAAATGATTCATATACATTAAATTCCTTTGCTTAAGCTGAGGTTGCCGATAGTTTTACGGTAAGATATTCAACTAATGTAAATTCAACTGGGTTTCAATCCCAGCTTAACGCATTTCTCATGTCTAGCTACACTGATGAGTTGTGATACAATGAAACTGTCTGTTTGTAAATGACAATATATATATATAAATATATATGTGTGTGTGTGTGAAGGAAATAGAAAAACAAAGTAATCCAAAAATGAATTTATTATGATGGAAAGTCAACTTTAAAATGTTTCAGTTTTAATAAACCTTCATCAGAACCTTAAGATGGTAAAAAATGTTGTTTGAACAGCAATGGAAGTTTTATTGTTGTTCAAGCAACATTTTTCACCATCTCAAAGTCCTCATGAAGGTTTATTAAAACTGAAACATTTCAAAGTTGACTTTCCATCATAATAAATTCATTGTTTTTGGATTACTTTGTTTTTGTACATTTTCTTTTTTAAGTAGAGGAATTATATTGTGAATTGAATTACCATGACCAGAAAATCCCGTGAATACTTGCACATGACATATGGAAACACTGGACAGCTGTTTTGACCTTATTAGGTCTCATCAGCAGTGTATACTGTGATCTCCACAACTGGAGATCGCACCAGCAACCACAGAACGCAGAGCCGAAACTCTACCACTGAGCTATCAATCCCCATCACAAACAAGTGATGCTAAATGGTAATTCAATTCACGATACTTTGTTTTTCTATTTTCTTCATACTATCAAATTTATTTTCACTATTTACTACTATATATATATATAGAGAGAGAGAGAGCGATAAACAGATAGATAGATAGATACATACATAGATATTGGTTGGGTTTTAAGGCATATCAACCCTTGTAGGTCAAGTGTTCGCTAATGGTCCAGGAGACATGGGTTCAATCCCTGGTTGTGTCATACCAAAGACTTTAAAAATGGTACTTGATGCTTCCTTGCTTAACTCTCAGCAATATAAGATACATATCAAGGATAAAGTGGAACAATCCAGGGAAAAGAGTAGCACCCGCCCCTACACCTCGGTGTTGTAGCTATTGAAAAGGGAGCCTTCTGGTTGCCCTTGACTATGATCGCCAATTTCACTTACTTACTTATAAGTAACATTTTAAATAAGCAAGAGCTCATTTGTTTGCACACAGCTAAATGGTTTTAAGTATTACTATCTAACACTACTGATTCTGCTTAATATCAATCATTTGTGTGCATATAGTTGAACGAATTCAAGTATTACTATTTAACCCTAATAATTTTATTCAACATTGCTTATTTGTTTGCATACAGTAAAATGATTTCACGTATTGCGATCAAATACTAAAAATTCAAGTTAACATCAGACACTTTTTTTGCACACAGTAAAATGGTTAAACAGTTCTATTAGAGTCATAGATGAGACCCCAACATGTACTACCACACTGGGTCAGAGTGGACTTGAGAGTCATGGCAATGAAGAGGTACTTCACATTCCCCAAGTTCCAGGTCTAGAGCCTTACCATCAAATGGTTTCATGTCATTTCATGTAATTGAGTGGGAGTCTTACTTCCCCTGTAGAGATGCAGGTGGCATATTTCAGCCAATTTGGCTGAAATAGATAGTTAGATAGATAGATCAGTTTATAGACATTTATATTTCAAGGTCAATCTGTTCATATTGCCACCCATATTTGTTTATCTGTCTGTTTCAGTTTGTTACTATCTATCTATCTATCTATCTAAGTCCTTCCATATCTGTTCAGGTGTTTGTCAGTCGATTCATATCTATTTCACAGTCTATCTATCTCATCTACTCATATTTATCAATTGGTTACCTAATATATATCAAGATAATCCACTTCTGTGGAGGTAGATTAATACTACTTAGCTTTTCCAGAACAACCTGTCAACCCATGAAAGGTTCTCCATCACAAATGGCATCTTGAAGTGAAATAAAACACTTTAAAAAATCCCCCTTCAGACACTGGAGGGAAACCCGCAATAAAAAGAGAAAAACAATTTATAATTGAAGAACAAGAATTTTGTTTTCTGAATTTTTGCTAAGTTTGGTGAATGGAAAATTTGTTAGACAATTCTATTTAATAAAATCAACTTTTAACATGACATGAATATAGAATCTAACAGAATAGATATTTACAAAGCTTAGCTTAGTATCGCTGAAAATTGAAAATGCAAGGTGTCCAGTGAGGATCAAACATACTTCAATAATGAGGGTCTAGATTAGTTGTTTCAAAACAATTGCAGGGAGACAAATTATTTTCTTCTCTTAGATTGAGGCGTTTCTTCCCACATCATGTTTTTGAAGATCACAAGAGAATTAAGAGCTCTTTCTCTCATCTCTTTTGGTTCCAAATGGATAAGACCTATTTTTGGTCCTTGCTCAAGGAGCAAAGTAGACATGCTTTTCTCCTATGCCTATTGAACAGAAAAGAGACATTTTGTCTCCTACTCTATTGAGGTACTTTGTTTCACCTTGCATTGAAATGAAAATTACTGAAAACAATTTTGACCCACACCATTTTGTTCCTCTTTTTATGCACTGCTTGACCATGGAAACCAGAGCAACATTTCATAGTCATAGTATTTGGTTTAATTTGGTTTGGTTTAATGGGGTTTTATGGCATATCAACAATTGTAGATTATTCAATGCCAAATCCTCTTTATATGTATATATTAAATGTATATATCATTGATAAACAAATTTTATTGATAACATTTCTAAATGAGTCTGAGTTCATTTTTTTAGCACACAGTTAAATGGTTCCAAGTATTGCTATGTATCACTAACAATTCAATTAAACATCAGTCATTTGTTTACACACAGTTAAATGGTCAAACAATTCAATTTAACATAAGTATGCAGTTTAAATGTCAAACAGTTCAATTTGATCAATAGATAGGACCCTATAAGGTGCTACCACCCTCAGCCTGAGTGGACCTGGGAGCAAAAGCAATGAAGGGTTACACTGCCTTCCCCAAAACTCCAGCATTACTAGAGCCTCACCATCAGATTGTTTAGTGTTATATCCAGGACACTTGTTGGGGAAGTCTTACTGTAACATACCCATACATGAATATGGGAAACGTACATAGAATGTTCATAACATATATACATAGAACATAGGAATCCCGGAACACGAAAAACACGTAACGACTTCTTAGTTCAGGTACAAAACTTTTTATTACCTTTGAGTTTAAAGGTTCTTTGACATAAGGAGAGAGATACACATTCTTTCTATTCTGGCTTTTTCATCTGCACCCCCATCACATGTGGCGCTTATAGCGCACAAATTCATCTGGCCTCAGCGAGCCCCGAAAGTCGACCCTTCCCGTTCAGAGTCTAGTTCTCAATTAAACTGACTTTTTTCAAATCCCCCAAAATCCTCCACGCACGCTTCTGGTCCATGATGTCATTCACATCCCCTGGTCCTGGGATTTTTATTTTGACATCTGTGAACGACACATCCACCCCGCACATGCGTTAACACCTGCGTTCAAGTTTGCACCTAACTAACCCATGTGCGGAGCCAAAAGGTTCTCAACCTAATTAAACCCAAAGGCAAGATATATAAAACGAAATCCCTCGGCCATTATATTACATTACTCCTCTACAGTGTATTCTACAGCCCCACCTGATTGGGTTAAAATATGATTTATAAAAGAACAGTTTTCTGGTAATATTTTCAAACGAGCTTGAGGTCATTTGCTTGCACACAGTTAAATGGTTTGAGGTATTCCTATATAATACTAGTAATTCTATTCAACATTATTCATTCATTTGTACACATTTAAATGGTTCAAAGTATTGCTATCTTAAAGTAGCAATTCAATTTAACGTAAGTCATTTAAGCTAAATCGTTTCAAGTACAGAAAAAGATCAAAGATTTTATTTGACATATAAATGGAACTTTAACAGGTACTACCATTCCAAGTCAGAGTGGACCTGGGAGCAAGGGCAATGAAGAGGTACTCCACATTCCCGAAACTCTAACACAGGAGCGTCATCATTACTCCCAGGCCCACTCTGAATTTTTATTGAACTGTTTGACATTTAAACATTATTACTTATGCTAAATTGAATGTTTTGAAATAAAATTGTTTTTACATTTAACTATGTGTAAACAAAGAACTGATGTTTAATTGAATCGTTTGTGATACATAGCAATACTTGGAACCATTTAACTTTGTTGACTTAGGCTAAATTGTATTGCTAGAAATAGAACTGTTTGATCATTTAACTATGTGTAAACAAATGACTGATGTTTAATTAAATTGTTAGTGATAGATAGCAATACATGGAATCATTTAACTTTGTTGACATATGCTAAATTGAATTATTAGAAATAGAACTGTTTGATCATTTAACAGTGTGTATCAACAAAATATGATTGCAAATCATATATTTAATATATACATATTTACAAACCCCTCTGCTCGGGCAGGATATGACACAAGGTCAATTTTTAAGCGGAGTTTAACAGGTTTGAATTTAGGGATTTCCTTCTCCTTGATTAGTTGCCTCACCAAGGCTGAAGAACCTAGTCTGCCCTACTATTTACCCATAGCTGGAGGGAGAATAATTGGATTCATACCTTTCCCAAGGGTATTAGTGCTATGTGAAATGCAATCAGTCTTGTCCAGGATTTGAACATGCGTCGCCGTGTCCATTTCCTATGACAATAACCATTACACAAGAGGCATCTCCTCTATTTGATGTATATGTAAAACAGGATGTGGCATTAAATAACCAACAATGGTTGATATGCCATAAAAACAAACCAAACCAACTACCACAATCAAGACTAACAAAAGATATAAAAATATGGATGTATATAAAAAAAAAGAGTTTTGTACATTGAATCAGAACTTATTGAATGAAGTTAAAAGTTTTTTGAAAACTAAATGCAGAGTTTATTCGTTTATTTATTTTCATTTTATATTTCTGTCTCTCATAGCAACAATTCAACAAGATTTTATTCCTCATTACCTATCTGCACACCCACACATTTTGTGCTTGGCTTTCAAACTGATTTTTGCCTTTTTAGAGACACCAGTTACAGTAAATATATGAATATGTAAATATCCTTCAGAACAGAAAAAGAAAAGTAAAAAAAAGTATATATATATGCAAACATAATTGGAAGAAATAAAGTTTTTAGTTGTAATGACGGTCGTGGGCTTCTTAAATGGATTGTTTGATTGATTTTAATGGCATTTCAACCAGTTTAGGGTTATCTTATGTCAAAACATTAGGGAATCATGTGCATTGACATTTTTTCTAAAGAGTTTTTTTCTATACACATTTAGTTAATTCATCAGATATGAATAATTTTTAAACAGGTCTTTTAAATAGCACCTAAACAGGTACTAACCATTCTGGGTTAGAGAGGACCTACATGTAATGGCAATAATTGGAAGATCTTCCAAACTGTAGTTTAGAATTTTTTCTTTTTTATATGTATTTACCCAACCCCTCCACACAAGCAGGATATGACACAAGGTCAAATTTTTAAGCAGAGTTTAACTGGTTTGAAATCAGAGTTTTCCTTCTTCTAGACCAGTTGCCATACCAAGGTTAAAGAGCCCAGTCTGCCCTTTGATTTACAACTGCACAAAAAATATAGATATGAATGTACAATCAATGTGATTCTCTAGCCTCTAGGCATAAAATAACCCCAGATGGTTTGACATGCTATTAAAGTCAATAACTTAAAACATTAATTCCAGCTAGATGACAAGTTAAACTCTGATGAGCCTGTTCAATACTTAGATGAGTCACAACAGGTACTTTAAGCAAATGGAAAAACTAAATAAAGTTTCATAGATAACAGAAAGTAAAGTTTTTATCATAAAAAAAAGTAATATTTCGTTTTATACCAAATGAATGCTAATATAAGAAAGTAAAAATAAATACATAAAAATAATGAGAAAACAAGATCAGTATCTTGAATTTTGAAATTAATGATGATTCATTTGAAAATTACATATTATAAGTGTACAGTCTCCAAGACCGGTTACCCAACTAAAGTTAAAGAATTAGTCTGCCTTACTATTTACCCATAGCTGGAGGGAGAATACTTGGATTTATCCCTTTCCAGAGCGTATTAGTGCTATGTAAAATGCAAACAGCCTTATCCAGGGTTAGAAATCAGGTTGTTGTGTCCAGTTCCTACATCAAGAAAACGCAGAAATCAAACTTGTTAAATTCTGCTTAGAATTGACCTTGCATCACATCCTGCTTGTGTGGAGGGATTGAGTAAATATATATAAAACATTTAATATGTACATATATAACAACATATAAAATGATATCTACTAAATGTGTATACTTGCCCAATCAGCAGGGTAAGACCCCTCCCCCAACGAGTGTCCTGGATAAGACACTAAACAATGTGATAGTGAGGTTCCAGTAATGGCGCTTTGGGGAATGTGGAGTACCCCTTCATTGCCATTGCTACCAAGTTCACTCTGGCCCAGAGTGCTAGCACTTGATAGGCTCCTATCTATGGGTCAAACAGAACTAAATTGCATACTTATGCTAAACTGAATTGTTTGAAATAGAACTATTTTGGCATTTAAACTACATACTTATAATAAACTGAATTGTTTGAAATGGAACTGTTTTTGTATACTAAATTGAATTGTTTGAAATAGAACTGCTTTTGACATTGAAACGGTACTTATGCTAAACTGAATTGTTTGAATTAGAAGTGTTTGACTAAACTGAACACCTTGAAATAGAAATGTTTTTGACAATTAAACTGTGTACTGATGCTAAATGGAATTGTTTGAAATATAACTGTTTATTTGTACAAAAATGGATTTGGCATTAAATAACCTACAAAGGTTGATATACCATAAACCCAAACAAACAAACAAACAAATAAATGTGTATACAAATCACATATATTTAATATATATGTATAAAGAGAATTTGGCATTAAATAACCTACAATGGTTGATGTGTCATAAAACCAAACCAAACATTCCCAAATTTGTAGCCAATTTTCAAATTGGAAAAAAGTTGTAAAGATTTGTAAATAAAAAGCAACAATGCTTTTTTATTTATTACCAAAGAAAAGCACCAAATGAATATTTTGCACCAAACGAATGGTAACATAAGAAAGTAAAGAAAAAAAAAATAATCAAGAAAAATATCACAAAAAAACAAAAGGCAAAACTCGTTTTTATATCCTGTACCTGGTAATAAGAAACTTCAGTTGTAAAAATGTTTGTCCACAAATCAAATTCTTGATGTTTTTTTTAATGCAGAATTATAACGAACTATAAGTAAAAAAAGTTCTTTACAAGATATTACAATACTGCTTTACAATTTAATTAAAAAGAATCAAATCCAACAGTAAAGAAAATAAGATATTGTGGCATGAATTCAACTGTTCAACTATTAGTCAGGGCTAAGAATACACCAAATACATCCTCTGCAGAGAGGTAAGATCATCCCCCAGAAAAAAGTGGTGTCCTGGATATGATACAAAACTGCACCTGGTGATAATGCTCCTATCCTTGAGTTCTAAAGAGTATGGTGTATACTTTCGTTGTCATCACTCCCAGGTCCACTCTGTTTGGGTTCCATCTATGGGTCAAACTGATCTGTTTAAAAATTATTCTTATTTGATAGGACTATGTGCAAAAAAAAACTCTTACAAAACAACTACCCCGAAAAAGTAAATATGAATGTACAAGGGAAGTGATTCCCTAACCTCTAGACATAAAATAACCATGAATGGGTTGATATGCCATTAAAATCAATTCAACTGTTTAGAAAATTACTAATTACATTTTTACACCGAACATAAACTGGTTTTCAAAATCTGAATTACTGAAATTAGTATGCTGAAAGACTAAAAGTATAAAAGTAACATCAACTCAATGATTCATCACTATGGAAGAAGGCCTCATTTGAGATGGCAGATGGAGGGTGGGGGAAATTAACTTTTTAATCAGAGAAGGGAATGTTTGAGAGAAAAGGATTTGTTCCTTCTGCTATGGTAAGAAGATTGCATTGTGTCACTCTTTCAACTGAGAAGAGTAGGATTTGTTTTTACCAATAATAACAATATAAACTACAATACTTAATATCTCTCTCTCTCTCTCTCTCTCTCTCTCTCTCTCTCTCTTGATCTTGATCTTGATCTTGATCTTTCATATTCTCTCTCATTTTTTTCTATGACTATATCTTTTTATACTATATTTTTTTATACTTCAGTTTCCACCCGACTGTCCTTCTCTCTCTCTCTCTCTCTCTCTCTCTCTCTCTCTCTTTGTCTCTCTATATATTGGTCTCTCTCTCTCTTTCTTTCTATCTCTTGTTCTTTCATAATCTCTCATTTTTTCTCCTCTTACTGCATCTTTTTACACTCCAGTTTTTGGCCTCTCTCTCTCTCTCTCTCTCTCTCTCTCTCTCTCTCTCTCTCTCTCTCTCTTGTTCTTTCATTTTCTCTCTTATTTTTATTCTCTTACTATATCTTTTTATTCTTCAGTTTTTTGCTTCCCTCTCCCTCTCCCGATATATATATATATATATATATATACGTATATATGTATATATATATATATGTTGTTCTCTCTCTCTCTCTCTCTCTCTCTCTCTCTCTCTCTCTCTCTCTCTCTCGTTCTTTCATTTTCTCTCTCATTTTTTCTTCTCTTACTATATCTTTTCATACTTCAGTTTTTGCTCCTTCCACTCTCTCTAGCTCATTCATGTTCTTTCTCTCTTTTTCTTCTCTTACTCTATCTATCAATCTATACTTCATTTTTTTTCCCTTCCTTCAATCAATTTGTATCCTTGCTCTTTTTTTCATTTTCTCTTTCTTTCCAACCCTCTTTCCTTCTTTCTTCTTTCCAGGCTTTCTTCTTTTATTTGAATGTCTTGAAAGGATTTTAATCAACTAATGCTCCCATGTTACCAACATGTCAACAAAAGTGATGCCACCATCTTGAACCCATAGACAAACAAAACTGTCAATCTAAACATAAATAATCCTGTCATTTATGATTGTTGGACTGGTAAACCATTAAAAGTGAACTTGATCCTCGCCAGTTGATTGTGACATACAGCCTTGCGTTTCCAACTTATTCTTTGTGTCTTGGCTAAGACACTGGGGGTGAGGTTTCAGTTCTAGAGTTTTGGGGAGTGTGGAGTTATCCCCTCCATTGTGATTAATCTCAGATTCACTCTAACCTGGAGTGGTTGTACCCATTAGGATTCTATCTATGAGCCAAATCAGTTGTATTGAAATAGTGTTTTTGAACTATTTTCATTCTTTGATTCTTAAAATATTGATATTGCAACTAAGGATGAAGTGTTCACCTGTTTAAAATGATTGCAAACTTTATTAATACATTGTCTTTGAAAGTATTGATGTTGCAACCAAGTAAGAAATATTTACTTGAGTTTAAATGATTTTGGAGAATTGTTTTGGTACCATATATAATTGGACATCATAATAGATAAATTGACTTTGGCATTAAATAACCCAACATGCATTGATTTGTTGTAAAATCAATGAACGAAACAAAAAGTTATTTTCTCTCTCTTTCTTTCTTTCTTTCTTTCTTTCTTTCTTTCTTTTAATTTGTTTCCTTTTTCTTCAAAGATTTTCTTTAAGTATGTTTCTTTCTTTCTTTCGTTCTTAAATATTTTTCTTTCTTTCTTTCTTTCTTTCGTTCTTTTTTTCTTTCTTTCTTTCTTTCTTTCTTTCTTTCTTTCTTTCTTTTAATTTGTTTCATTTTTCTTCAGAATTTTTCTTTCTTTCTTTCTTTTAACTTGTTTCATTTTTCTTCAGAATTTTTCTTTCTTTCTTTCTTTCTTTCTTTCTTTCTTTCTTTCTTAAATATTTTTCTTTCTTTCTTTCTTTCTTTCTTTCTTTTAATTTGTTTCGGTTTTTTTTCAGAATTTTTCTTTCTTTCTTTCTTTCTTTCTTTCTTTCTTTCTTTTTATTTGTTTCCTTTTTCCTCAAAAGTTTTCTTTCTTTCTTTCTTTTAACTTGTTTCATTTTTCTTCAGAATTTTTCTTTCTTTCTTTCTTTCTTTCTTTCTTTCTTTCTTTCTTAAATATTTTTCTTTCTTTCTTTCTTTCTTTCTTTCTTTTAATTTGTTTCGGTTTTTTTTCAGAATTTTTCTTTCTTTCTTTCTTTCTTTCTTTCTTTTTATTTGTTTCCTTTTTCCTCAAAAGTTTTCTTTAAGTATCTTTCTTTCTTTCTTTTAATTTGTTTCATTTTTCTTCAGAATTTTTCTTTCTTTCTTTCTTCACTTTGAAAGAATTTTAGTTGACTAGTGCTTCTTAACTTATTAATACCAATGATACAACCATTGTGAGCCTCTAGACCAGCAACATAAACTAAACAAGTGGGATAAATAAATCTTAAAGGTTATATTATTAAGTCTTAAGCAAACAAAAAAAATTAAAATCATTGAATCCAGCATATCATGGTTCCTGGGGACAAAGCACCTAAAGAACACCTCTCTATTGCACTAAAAAGGGTCGGGTCAGAGGCACACATTTGTGAAACTGTGCAATTTCTGGACATCATTTACAAGTGTATGATTACCCACATTAAAAAAGAACTGGAGTCAATTTTGCTTTTGTGAAGAGGCAGATACATTCTAGAATTCCAGATCCTTTATATCCAGCTTAGTACAGAATTTAATTTCATTTTAACTGTTTATTATTTTTCTAAAAGACATAAAATAATTATAAATATTGTACATAGAGCCTTGATCAAGATTTGAACTCTGGTCACCTATTCCATTTCCAATGATGATAATCAATACACTAAATGTGACTCCCTAATCAGAGCCTAGTATGACACAAGAGGATTAAATATGAAAAATTATTTTACTTAGCAAGTGAATGGCTAGTTTGTCAGCCATCCCCCTGCACCAAATGCTCAAAAAGCATAATCTAAGTTTTGCATATTTTTAAACAAAGCCACAAGTACAAAGTACCCATGGGGATGCCAGTATGAAACTGAAATTATTAAGGCTGAATTACAAGAAATGGTTTGGTTTGGTTTAATGGCATATCAACCATTGTAGGTTATTCAATGACAAATCCTCATTATACATATAAATCAAATATCTAGGATTTGGTTTGGTTTGGTTTTATGGTATATCAACCATTGTAGGTTATTTAAAGCTAAATCCTCTTTATACATATATATTAAATATCTAGGATTTGGTTTGGTTTGGTTTTATGGCATATCAAACATTGTAGGTTATTTAATGCTAAATCCTC